>OX382341.1:15480495-16179245 GCA_947507615.1 Hemithea aestivaria | reverse complement strand
TATGCGTAATTTGAGATATTACTTTACCATTCACTTTACTTTTTTATTAGTCAGAAATTTGGTTTGTATGTATTAAAACCCTAACATAACAGATACAAAAATATTTAGTAGGTAAAAAGGCTATTTCAAAAGAAAACAATATTTAAAAATCACTTTCGTGGCTCAAAAATCACCTTCATGGTAAAAAACGCTATGAAGGTGATGCCACGCTGGTGACGAAAATATCCCTTTTTGGTGAAATTCTGGAAAGTTTAGGTATAACGTATAAAGTTGAATACTACATCTTTATCTCGCACATTTTGGCGTTTCGAAAAGCTAACTTTGATTTAAATAACTAAAATACAATGCATAAAAATGTTGTCCATGCAAGTGATCGGTACACCCATGAATAAATTGAAACTTAGCAATTATATTTTTTCCCACGGCTCGATAAGTCCTAGATCCTACTTCTACGATTGCAGAACATGGCCATCATTGAAATGAATCGAACTTTGTATTGGATTGTTGATGTTGTGTTTAACAGCAGCCGTTAAACTACGCAAATCTAAAGCACCTAAAATCGTGTGACCGCCGCATTTTATTATTTTAAATTCAAAATAATACTGAAAACTTTTTTTTAGTCTGTGGACCTTAAAGTATATTTGTTTGCGATAATTTTGGTATATGTTACATACAGATACATCAAAATTTGTTAAAGTAGTGCCCAAATGTTTAACTGCAACGCAAAGTGTGACACCATGAGAATACGAAAAATGGCCCCGATTTTGACCTTTCATGTTAAATTTTAGTATTATTTTTTGCGTCGTTTATGGTAATCTTCATTTATTTTGTAGCTTAATATATGTTTAATCCACCTATCCACAATTCATATCTCTGTCTTTAACCGTTTAGGAAATATAACCGTGTGACCATCAAATTTGAGCTAAAATGAGAATGAGCCATCTGCTATATTGTCTATATGCCGTAATAATGTATAAAGCCAGGGAGGGATTATCCCGCCTTCTAGGTTTAGTCTGCTCCCATCTACGGGCGTCGTCACTTAAGATCAGGCGATATCGTGGGCAAGGGCTAACCTATAACGAATAAAAAAAAACAAAAAGTTGTGAGATGCCACCAAAAACATAACTTGTAAAAAATACCAAGTCTCGCAACTGCAGTTCTTCTACCGTAAAAAGTTGTGAGATCCATGTACTACCAAGTCGGTAAAATCTTTTGTGTTTTAAATTAATAGATTGACTTGGCACTTGGCATAAATAGGACAGGAAAGAGAAATCTAAAATTGAAGGGTGGAAAAATGAAGAACGACATCCTCAGCGCTGTGGAATTGGCAGTAGAGACAGACGGCGAAAGGGTTTCCTTCCACTCCAATGTAGAAAAACAATGCGCGAATTCTATAGGTATAGGTAGCAGCCAAAATTCGGAAGAAAATGCTGACACATTTTTGGAGAAAACTTAATTACACTGGTGAGAAAGTCTCGAGCGAGTATTCATCCGTCGAGGATGCCGCTCTGCAGATTGAAAATATTCAGAAAAGACGACAGATAAGACAACTTGAAAATGGAATGGAAAAGTCTTCAGAGTTATATGAACGAAGATAGAGTAAATAATGACTATAAAAAATATAAGAATAGATAGATTAGCGCCAACAAATTTATATATACACCTCAATTTCATACAGAAAATAATGGAAAAAGGGCAGACAAGTTCCCTGTCACCCCACACGGGGGTACCTTTTTTTTTTTGACCCAGGAAAAATGCGTTACGCATCATCACCCCACGCCCGGGGGCGCGAGGTGGTACGTGGGACTCCCCCGCCAAAGGTGGTAGCGGCGGGGATACCCACTAAAAAACCTGGGGGTGTCCTGCGGGACGCCATAATGCCGGGGCAACGGGTACGCCGAAGCATTCATCCGCTGCACACGGGGGTACCTAACCTAACCTAAAACCCAACTCAAGTTTTGTTTACTAATTTAATTAATAATGTTTGAAACAAAAAAAAGGTAGCACTCCGGGAGTGCCGGCAGAAGTGAAAACTTCAATATTAACGTTGTGTTTAATTATAAGTATAAAAGTACTATCATTTATGAGGTAGAATACAATGTTTATTTATTGCGCTATCGTACACAAATATGACAATTTATATGTTGTTATTTATAATATTATATCGTTATTTATATATTACATTAAATTTTATCTCTCAGAAAAATCAACTTCCATCCATAATTTCGACGACTTTTACACCATCGTTATTATCAGAATCATCATTTTTTACAACTGATACAATTGGTTTATGATAACTGAAGTAAGAAACAAACAGTTTTGATTCGAACCTATTTAAGTGTCTAATAAAGACCGCATCAATAGTAGTTTTGTATTTCGTTGTGCTAAAATTGCGATCATTTGACATAGTTAAACCAAATTCACAGAGCAGCACACTCAAGCACGGTAGAAAGAGTGAGAGATACTAGTTCCTCTCCCTTCCCCTCGATCTTACGCTTTTTCGATCAGCATCACGTGACCCTGACGCGAGTTTGAAAGTTTTTACCCATACAAAAAAGTGCTCAGCGCCGCTAAAGAAGTTTTCACTTCAAAAAAAAAATTATTTTTACGTTTTTTATCCTCTAGAGGATAAAAACGGCTTTAACGCTGAGATATCGAAGAGTAGAAATACAATTTCCGAGATGGGGGGATGAAAAATATATTAATGCACGGTTATTAGATTTGATCGTTTTTATTAATTTCGATACATAACGTACGTTGATAACGTAAAGTCAACTTAAAACCTTCAATATAATAATATCGCACCTTTTGTAGAACAAGGGCACAATCATTATTGCAGTTTATGTTTACAGGAGAACCATTTAAAGAAATTTCTTGCAATCAATGTTACATTTATATACCTAGGTACTTATTAATTTTCGACAGTCATTGTGCCCTCGTTCTACCAAAGGTGCGATATGTACTTAGAGGAGAATTTTAATCATTTTAACATTATTTTAATTTTTAAAAATAAATTTTATTATAAACGTCAGTACAAAAGTTTTTCATTAATATACAAAGATAAACTCGTATTATATACCAATATAAAAAAATACAAAAGACGAGCAGCGTAGCACGGGCTCAGGTGAAAATAAACAGGGAAGATACGGCACAGGCGTCTCGCAAACGGACCGCCAAATTAGGATCATGCACACAATTTTAGTGCAGTCACAATCAGCGCGGCAACCTACACTCGATGACTCAGCAGGCCGCAGTTTAAACGATATGATAGCGTACCGTTCAGTTTTTATTTAAATCTGTGAGGGCGGGCGGTCCGGTGGCGGCGGTCGGTCGTCAGTGGTCAGTCGGCGCGGGGTCACAGCGGCAGCAGGTGCGCGCGCGTGAGGTCGCGCTGGCTCATGGTGCGCGCGCGCGGCTTCAGCTCCGGCACGATGGCGCAGCCCAGCACCGACAGCCCGTTACTGACCCTGCACACACACACACACACGCTCGTACAATGTTCCAACCAGCCACACCGCACACGTCGTGTGACAACACTCTCCTGCGTGCCGCGCGCCGCGCCGGTGTGACGGTCTCTAGTCTCTACCACGGTAACTACTGACTACTGCTCGTTACTTGCGGTGTGCGCGCGCTCTACCTACTCACTACTCGTACTCCGCGTTACTTTTATAATAATAATAAACTGCACGTCAGTGACGCAAAAGGAGTTTTGTTATGCGATGCATTGCAGAGCGGCCCGTTGTTAGTTACATTTTAGCAGTTCACTACTTAGATATTATTATTAGGATTAAATAGCTGCGCCCGGCGGTTTTACCCGCTGCACTAAGTAGCCTATGTTATTATTCCAGATTATGTATATTATTCCAGAGTCTAAGCTATCCCTATACCAAATTTCAGCACATTCGGTCCACCCGTTTAGGCGTAAAAGAGTAACAAACATAATATATCCAGACATTCTTACATACTTTCACGTTTATAGGTAATATTAGTAAGATGTCAGCAGCCGATGATCTGACGAGTATCATGCTGTTAAATAACTTCTGGCGTGCCAGTCCAGCTTATGCTGCTATGATATGTCATTGTCCGAAAGTATTGTAAGATGGCTAATGGCTATATACTTAGTACAATAGGTGTGCGTGTGTGCGCGTGTGTGTGCGTGAGACCTGATGGGCGGGTCGTCGTCGTCGGGCAGCCAGCAGTGCAAGGAGCACCCGCGCCGCGTCTGCAACAACCGCCTGCTCGATATGCGTGTGTGTTAGTGTGTGCGTGTGTGTTAGTGTGTGCGTGAGACCTGATGGGCGGGGCGTCGTCGTCGGGCAGCCAGCAGTGCAGGAAGCACCCGCGCCGCGTCTGCAACAACCGCCTGCTCGATGTGCGTGTATGTTAGTGTGTGCGCGTGTGTGTGCGTGAGACCTGATGGGCGGGGCGTCGTCGTCGGGCAGCCAGCAGTGCAGGAAGCACCCGCGCCGCGTCTGCAACAACCGCCTGCTCGATGTGCGTGTGTGTTAGTGTGTGTGTGTGTGCGTGAGACCTGATGGGCGGGGCGTCGTCGTCGGGCAGCCAGCAGTGCAGGGAGCACCCGCGCCGCGTCTGCAACAACCGCCTGCTCGATGTAAATATACCATCACCACAACACCACCGCAACCTGTCGCTATATGCCGCATCATTATAATATGTGTAACTATTATATTATTATTATTAGTTTTTGGTTTTCTTTATCAGCTTAAAGAACACAAACGGAAGATCCATCAAAACTGACACAGTATTAGGTACGAGTGACCGGCTGCGAAAAGGTTATGTGTGTAGGCGTACCAAATTTCAGCTCAATCGGCTCACTCGTCTAGACGTGAAAGTGACCAACGTTAAGTAGGTAAGTATCAGTCGGAAGTGAGAGCGTCTCGGGGTCGGGTGGAAGGATGCAAGTGGAGCGCGGCGGTACCTTGACGGAGCTCTTGAGCTTGGTGCGCGAGGCGCGGAAGGTCTCCAGCTCGGGCAGCTGCGCCGACGCGCGCCGCGTGCTGCGCGCCGCCCTCACTGATGAGTCTGCACACACGAGCCGCAACGAGGACTTTGTATGTATCTCATCGAATCACACGCATTACAATTTTGTTAGGACGAGATGAAGAGATCAGTCACGTGACGGTAAGCGGCATCATGATCGTCCGTCGCGAAGGTCCGCCCCGGGGGTCCATATTGGCTCGCATAATATTTCAAGTCCTAATTTAATGTGGCGTGACGTTTTTCAATGAGAGAGTCGAGACGGAGGACCGAGTCGAGTGGCGTGCCGCGGGGGAGGCCTACGTCCGGCGGTGGACGAACGTGGGCTGATGATGAACGTTTTACAGCCTAAACTTCAAAACACCAAACTTTTTAGGCATAATTTATTTGGCCTAAATTTCTCTCCCATAATATTTTAAGGCATAATAATAATATGTACGCCTAAAATTGTTACCTACGCATTTTCGCCCAAATTAAATAAGGACTAAAAAATTATGCGTACTTATATTATGACAGACAAATTAATTGTGCTTTTTTTATTTTTATTTTTTTTATTTGGTCCACCAACCCGGACAATACACTGAGCATGTTTAATTAACAATAATAGTCTAAGCTTAGGGAATACAAGTGTATAATGCCCTTCTCGAGGCGACCACAGCATACATAAAAAATATAATATTGAATTACATACAATTTGGGTTTAAATTATTATTGATACATAGTTAAATTTATATTTGGTGAGAATTGGAAACAGTACATAGTAATAATAATGAAATTTTGAAATAAACGTTGAAAATGTAGACGGAAATTAAGTAATCTATAATTGAATTGTCTTAAAAATTGGGTAAAAATTTGGTTTCAAATTGTCGAATCAAATATGTTTTGAAAGAGATTATAGAGTGAGTGAGTGTTTTGAGAGTATTGGTTGAAGTGCCAAAGATGTCAACTGTATGACAAATTTACAAATATATGCTAAAAAAACTGGCTAAGTGCGAGTCGGACCCGCCCATGAAGGGTTCCGTAGCAGCAAGTAACATAATATAAAAGTTCTTGTAGTTCGTTGTAACTTAAATTGCGATTTGCGGTTTATAACGTATTAAAAAAAACTTATTATTAGATCTTGTTCAAACCAATTTTCGTTGGATGTTTGCATGGTAATGTACATTATAATATTATTATTTTTACATCTATCGTTTCCTTATTTTAGAAGTTAGAGGGGGGGGAGACACTCATTTTTCCACTTTGGAAGTGTCTCTCGCGCAAACTATTCAGTTTAGAAAAAAATGCTATCAGAAACCTCAGTATCATTTTAAAGACCTATCCATAGATACGCCACATGATGAATTTTTTTTTTCTATTTTTGTGTGAAAAACTTAATGCGGTTTACTAAATACATCTACTTACCAAGTTTCAACAGCATAGTTCTTATAGTTTCGGAGAAAAGTGGCTGTGACATACGGACGGACGGACGGAGGGACGGACGGACGGACAGACGGAGGGACGGACGGACGGAGGGACATGACGAATCTATAAGGGTTCCGTTGTTTGCCATTTGGCTACGGAACCCTAAAAAGTTAGGGCAATTGACAGTTATGGCAAAACATGAGTATGTCTAAATATAATTATGCGAAATTATGATCAGGCTAAAAAAAGTTATGCGAAACCTGCGAAACGGTAAACAAAAATTATGCGTGCGAATAGGTACGCACCCATTTTGCTCTCTTTTCAATAACATAATTATAAAGTTCGCGAAAGAACAAACGCTCGGACACCGACCTCGCGCCTCCTTCTTCACGGTGAGCGTGAGCGTGGGGTCGCGCGGCGGCGACAGCGCGCGCGGCGCCGGGCTCGAGGCGGCGCGCGCGGGCGAGGGCCGCGCGCACGCCTCGCACGCGGAGCCGGCGCGCACCTCGTGCGGGAACCGCAGCCGCATCTCCACGTCCTGCGGCAGCGCGGCGCGGCACGAGCCCGCCACCGTCACCGACCAGCCGCCGGCCTCCGAGCGCGCCGACACCGGCGGCGGCGGCGGCGCGGGCGCGCGCCGGCCTCGGCGGCGCGGCTGCAGCCAGCGCGGCGCCAGCGAGCGCAGCAGCGAGCGCGCCGAGTCCGCGCTCGAGCCCGAGCTGCTGTCGGCGCCGCCCGAGCCGCGCGCCGCCCCACCCTCCGCGCCGACCCGCTCGTTCTCACCTGGGTAAGGCCACGAAAAAATGTTCAATAACACACTGGAAACTGTGACACACATTAACACACTTGAAATAATATAACACAACGGAAGATTGTAAAGCCTAGTACACACATAATATGATCAAATGATAAAACTAGTTAGTTTTCGCGGCTTTACCCGTAAGATTCTAAAATATAATTTACATACAAAAAAAAACTCAAATACTAAAATTCTTTTCTTATTGAATAATAGTATACTGCAGTGCCTTTCTGAGGATACATACAGCCATATCTATCGGTTCTGGTTCAATTTCCATAAGAGCAAATATCGCAATTGACCTTATCGTTATTGTATTTTAGCTTTAGCTGCAGCTTTAGTTTTTAAATTAATTTTGGGTTATGTTGTCTGAAATAAAGCATTTTTTTATTTTCTATTTATTTATTTTGAGCGTTATGCATTTGGTAGAGCCTTAATTTAACTAAACTAACAAAGAAAATTAATAATATCCGAAACGAGCTTACAAAAAGTAAATTGGGAATTATCCGTTTAGATTCTAAACGGATTATTCCCAATTTACTACTACTATGTATATTAAAATTATAGGCGTGCGACTAAATCACTAAGTGACTGACTAGATATACAGAGAAAGCAACCAACATAACACTTCGTTCAAGATAAAACTCCGCACAGTACAAATTGATAATTTTTCAAATAATAAATAAAATGCAGGACGTTACACTTAAATATAATTAAGCTTCTCGTGTGGTATTTAAAGTAACTCAAATGAATGTTCATAAGTTGCTGTTCTTTTGATTTTTCGTCACTCGCAGTCAGTCGCAAACTTAGTAATACAATGACGTAAATTAATTATTTTACTCTTAAAAGTTTAATATTCAGTCACTCATACTACCCATTAAAATAAATCTCATCACAACTGTTTACGAGGTAGTATTGTGACTGTTCAAATATGTCACGCTTTAATTTAATTTTTTTTGATAATTGAGATTGATTGTACAATATCCCAGTCCTTCTTTTTTGTTTCGACAAATTTCAATTTCGGATGTGTTATTTTTTTCAGAAAATTTATTTTGTATTTTATTTCTCCACTCGTTTCAGTTAAGTCCTCGACGAATCCTATGTAATACTTCCATGTACCTCTTTGGTAATATCTGACCAGAACACTATCAGCTTTTCTTACTTCATTGTCGTCTTTCTCTTTTACTGTTTCCTTATTGTCAGAATCCCTATAACCACTTTCTTTCTCTATGTTAGAGCAATTGTTAATGTAGTCAATTATATCTTTATCATCAATTGTTTCGGTTTTCGACACTTTCCCCGCATTTTTATTTAGTTCTTTGTTTCTTACTGGACACAAATTTAATCCCTTCTGCAAATTTTCATCATCTAAAAATGGGTCATTGCTGGTGTTTTCATCCGAAATATTATAATCTTCTTCGTCTGATTCTCTTAAAGAATATGCTTCATCATCTGTGCTACTATCTTCCTGAAGTTTACGTTTTTTTAGTTGTGTTTTCAGTGTTGCTATTTTTCGTTTCCTTGTTTTTACTACAGTCATTGTGTCTGAAGTGGATGGTTGTTCGACGTAGTGACTTGTTGTCGTACGACTTATATCAAACGTTTTGTCAATATTCGTGACCACAAATGGGCCGTATTTAGTTAAATCAAAATATTTTTGGTTTTCTGCTGAATTTTTTATGTCCGATAATATTTTCACAGGTGTTTTTACCAATTTAACTTTCTTTTGGCCAGTAGCGTTTTCTTTATTTGCATTTAATTCTACTTTTTTTATCAAATTGAACTGCTTCACATCTAGACAGTCACAAAATCC
This sequence comes from Hemithea aestivaria, assembly GCA_947507615.1. Taxonomy (NCBI): domain Eukaryota; kingdom Metazoa; phylum Arthropoda; class Insecta; order Lepidoptera; family Geometridae; genus Hemithea; species Hemithea aestivaria. The sequence continues at coordinate 16,170,234 of OX382341.1, read as the reverse complement.
TGGTCTATCCCCTGGACAAAAGCAACTGAGGCTACGGTACATAATTGTGTAAGGCATGTCAGTATTTCTTATTTGATGCAGTTTCATGGTATTCTGAACTGGTATCAATTCAACAGTTGTTTGCTGAATGGCATCATTGGGAATATAGAAAAGCTTAATTGAAGTTTCGTTGAACAACAGATCAAACGCAGTTTTTGCATCAGGAATGTCATTGCCGTAAGCAACCATCGAATCCAGATTGCGTTTCAGAGCACCACCAACTCCGTCAGCAGCTCCTTTGCCATGTGACGCTTCAAAGAAGTTCCATGTAGAGTAAGGAAAATTGAGGTCTTTTGTGACTTTTGAAAAATTATAAAAGTTTTTCTTCTGTCGATATTGCGACGTGGGACCATCTGAGTAAAAATGTACAGAATCTACTGTCGGGAATTTCTCTCTAACCCATTCCAAAACTGGTTTAAGGTGAGCCCAAATAGCATCCGGTCCATGGTCATTATTTGGAGAAATTGATGCAAATGGAATCTTATCATTTGTCGCATATAAAAGACCGGTATGAAGAGTAACTTGCTGCTTCGAAGAACCAAAGTGCATCGATTGTATTTCCTTGCTAAGTTTGCATACGTAATTCTCTGAAAAATCAATGTGTAATAAAACTGAGCGCTGATCTAAGCTTTCTATGCAACGTCGATATTCTTTATACTGGTGTGTGATGTTGAAGCTGTGCCTTTTCATAATGTATAGTTCTTTTAGAAAGGAGTCCAATAAGGATTTCACGGTATCAGTTTTTTTCTGCTTTACCATTTTTTTGGTAGTTTTAGTAACATCTTTGTCATTTTTGACCTTATATTCATGGGACTGGAGTATCCATTCATACCATGAAATATTATCGACTACATTTGTTTCATTGAGGAAAAAATCAATTCTACTTTCTTTACACAGCTCACATTCTCCATAGGCACATTCCTTTCTTTTTGTATCACACATTACCATAGCCATCAATTCATCAACATCTTGTGTTGCAATGATTCCGTTCGACTTAAGAGCTTGTGCCTTCATTATTAAATTATCGTGTTTTTGGCAAGCACAAGTTTCCCTGTTTCCAACTGTGGGTGGAATTACATGAAATGGTCTGTATTTTTTAAAAGTGGATAGAGCTAATTTGCCACCGTCACGACGGTATTTTGTATAAAGCTTTTTTAGGGTTCCTAACAAGTATCTTTTCTGTCTCTTTTCATTTTTTTTTGTTTTTATTTCCTTTTTCCCCGCTGTCATTCTGCTTACGTCATCTCTTTCGAAAAATTCTTTGAGGTGGTTTACCAAAATATTGTTCCGTTTTTTCTTTGTGCAATGACGAATGTTTCCTTTCAGTCCTAAATATGAAGCCATTTTCCTTTTCAGATTATATTTTTGTGCTTTTTCACCTAACAATACATTTTTCAGTATTGTTTTTACTTTTGTAGTACTTGAACTTTGGTAAGACTCCTTTAATGTATCTAAAAGTACTTCGTGTTGTAGTATTTTTTTCTTCACCTTGTCCTTTTCTTCCTTATTTATGGTAGGCAAACAATCTTCAATAAATTTATTAGTTTTAGTCTGAGGAGTCCAATTTGTGCTGTTTTCTGTCTTAAATTTATCAAGTTCTATTTGTAATTTATTAACCGTTTCATTTTTTTCTTCAAGCAATTTTAGCATTTTTTTGTTCTTTTGCATATATCTTTTAATTTTCTTTTTCATGTTTTTTAAAGATGTCACCAATGTAGTTCTCTCTTGTTTCAGTTCTAAATTTTCTTTTTTTAATCGATATATTACTTTTCTGTTCAAATTCTGTAAATGGTGTTTGGATGGTGCAGATAACGTTATCTCTTTAATAGTTTCTGGCAAAGCAGGTTTTTCTTTGTTTCTTTTTTTTTCTCTCCATTGCTGCCTAATAATTTTCTGCTCAGAACTGTCAAAATCAGCTATTTTTTTCCTGTTTTTTTTAGTTCTTTCCGCGTTTGATTTCTTCTGCGCTAAAAATTTTTCAGGATCCCTTTGTTTGAGTCGTTCTCTGTATAACTTCTGCCGTTCAGCTGGCGTCATAGGCATCTGAAAAAAAAAATTAAATCATACCCCTCACCAGCAAAGCTTATCAAGTTTTGTATAGCTCCAAACATTTTGTGGATATCGTCCCTATAGCGTGAAATGTTACTAGCTCAAATTAGTTTTTAGTTTTTATTTCATAATTTGAATCAGCGTTTTAAGACTCTAATGTCTGTAGCTGTCATACTTTTTGGGTTAAATTTAAAAATTCACTTAATTACGCCGAGTTATGTTGTTAAGAGAAAATAACCTTATTTAGTTAGTAAATATTTTCTTTTAGTCAAAAATCAAATATGTTATTTACAAAAACTTCGTTACTTTTTTCTTAATTTAATTTTGTATACCTTGATCTGATAAATCACTAAGCCGATTTTATTAGTTTAAAATCAATATTTCGAGTCGATGTCTGAAAGCGATAATTAACTAACACAAATCGAAAATTCACGAACAGAAGTTAAATGTTAAAAGTCATATAGAAATAAAAAAATAACCAACTCAGGTAGAAATTTAACTAACAGAAACTATTTTAACAGTTACACGAATTCACGTTGACAGTTAACTAGATTAACAGTTAAATTACCGTTTCATTTACAATTTTCATAAATAAATTACATACACATAAAAAACTCGGTATTAACATTTAAAAAACACAAGATTCTTGAAAAGCGGTTACATTTGGTCATTTTACATTTGGTTACAATAAAATGGCCATAAGTGTTTTATATGGCCATTTTATTTTTTATTAATTTTAAAATGCAATTATCTCGAAACACACTTTTTCGAGTTAATGACTCACGCTACGGGGACGATTTACTTGCAATACATCCTCTAGGACGTCTCCTCTTGTGTCGAAGGCAGACACGTTACCGCTAGGCCACCGAAGTCATCAGTATGTATGTTTCTATTATGTAACTATTTTTCAATGTGAACTAGGCTTAACGTATTTTCTCGTGTGTTACGTAACATGAACCATAACACACGCAACATGCGGGAATAAACACACGCGAAAATATAACCTTTTTCTGAGATCAAAACTTTTAAATACAGTCTAAATGCACAGAAAACTAAGCGATTCGCCAGAAAACAACACTCTTCACAGTAATTTTGACTTTAACGGATTAAATTTCAACACTTACCTTGTCAAATCACATCAAATAACCCAAAAAAAATATATGACCAAAATTCCCGCTCACAACAACTTCGCGAATTGCGTCCATACTAAAATGGCTGACAGATGTTTGACATTTCTCTAGACTCGTCGGAAAGTTTGCCAGCGTAAAAATATTATACAGTGTTGCTATGATTTGAAAATTAAATTCTACTGAACTTTGAATGTTATGTCACCCACGGGAATCAAATTGGGCCCATAAATTTCAACCATGTTTTTTTTAAATAATGGGCAGATGAAGATAATTTATTTGTTTTAAAACAAGGCCATAACAACATAAAATAGGTACAATGTAGCATTTATATAATAATAACTTGATTTTATTAGAAAAAAATCAATAGTTTGATGTCACATGGACGAGGGACATTTTGATTTTGTATGGAAGCTGAAATCAACCTAAATTATTAATTAAAATTTTTCATAAATAAATAAGATATTTATGAATTTTAATTACGCCGCGCTGAGCAGGAACTTTAAAATATTGATTAAACAGTAAATCTGATTTAAATTAGTGCACAATATTATTTTTTTTTTTATATTTGTGTGGTCCACGTATTATTTTTGAAATGAACATTTTTTCGTGGCCTTACCCACCTTGGGACGACGTTGGGATGCGTCGAGACGACCGCGTCATACGGAGCGTCACGAGTCACGTCATTCGTCACACTGAACGTTCACTCGGGAACCAAAAATACGAATGTTTTATATCACGTCGGACGTCGTGACACCCCCCTTTCTTTCTATTATTACCATCTAGGATATTAATAAATTGTTTTTTCGTTCCTCCTAATGGTAGCTCAACAAATCGAAATGAACCAGAGAATAATTTAAATTTAACTGATAATGACGTTGGAAATCTAACAATTCTACACCAAAATATTTCGGGATTATGTAACAAATTGGATGCGATAGAGGTTTCATTATTTGAGTTGTCAGAGAAAGGGTACGAGGTGGATATTTTGTGTTTCAGTGAAACTTTTGTTAAAAAAGGTACTGAGACTAACATCAAACTTAAAGATTTTGAACTTGCTGCATCGTATTGTAGGGATAAATGCAGAGGAGGTACGTGCATTTTAGTAAGAAAATCCTTAGACTTTAAAAAAGTAACTGTTCCAGTACAACTGCCACTAAAGTTTTATTTTGAGTGTTGTGGGGTTGAGGTGGTTGGACTTAATCTAGTCATCTTTTGTATATATAGGATACCGGAACAAAATAAAACTCATTTGTATGTATTTCTAAACAAGCTCGATAGTTTGCTCAATTATTTGACTGATAAATTTAAACGCAAGAAAATTGTCATCTGTGGTGACTGGAATATAGATATTTTGAGAGATAATAACAAATATGCTAGGTATCTTTTAAGTCTACTTCAAAATTATAATTTTCAGGCTCATATTAATTGTCCCACCAGGATAAACTCTTGCTTAGACCAAATCGCTAGTAATATTAAAAACGTACGATCTGAGATAAAAGTTTTAGGACTATCTGATCACGAAACAGCACAAACATTGACAATAAAAACAGCTCAAAGGCAATCATACAAGACTTGGTTCGAACAAAAGCGTGATTATGATTTGGATAATATTAGGAAATTTTATTCTAGTATTTCATCTTTCTCGTTTACAGATATTTACGAATCAGTCTCATTTTCAGTTGCATTTAAACACTTTTACGATTTGTTATGCATGCTGTACAATTTATCCCACCAAAAACATTCTGTAAAAAACTAGCCAAGTCTCGATGGAGCTGCTTGTTTATCTCTAAAAAGTAATGAAATCTAGACAAAGTCGTGCCAAGTATAAGGTTCCTTACTGCGATTTCTTTATTATTATAGTTAATGTTGTGTGACTTGGCCGTTGAAGGGTACACAAGGGTACAAAACCAGATGCTCCATGACACTTGGATCGCCTAAACATAAGTATTATTGAAATACGCAGCTTTATCAAGCCTACAATTGACTGGTTATCCAATCAACGTTTTCCAAGTGGAAATTTTCTATCGCGAATGGGTAGCGGACAGATTGGTGCAATAGTGTCATGGAGCACCTGGTATAATACCCTTGTCTACCCTTCAACGGCCAAGTCACACAACATTAACTATAATAATAAAGAAATCGCAGTAAGGAACCTTATACTTGGCACGACTTTGTCTAGATTTCATTACTTTTTAGAGATAAACAAGCAGCTCCATCGAGACTTGGCTAGTTTTTTACAGAATGTTTTTGGTGGGATTTCACTTATTTTTGTAGAAACGCTATATTTATAAAAAAATAAGCGCGAAACGCTATATTTATAATAATATATTTATAAAATTTATAAGGTTATCAGAAATACAAACCGTAAGCGCGTTTTAAAATACAGTCAGCGCCATCTAGATACGTGTGCGTTCACTCTTAGTCCAATGCATCATAATATTATACCGGGAAGTGGGCCTAATTAAACTTGCAAGATTTAATTACAGACAGACAGACCGACAGGTGAAAGTAAATAAAAGCTTGTAGTAAAGGCGGTATGTCGATCTCTTCTAATAGTTTGGTTGGGCTCTTATTTTAGTTGGCCACGCTAGATATCGCCTGATCATAACTGACGATTTACGACACATATACACACTCACATATACATATACTATGCCTTAAATATATTTTGAATTAATAAGTTGGATATTACACAATTTTAACCATTGACTGCAAATGTAACTTTGTAATCCTATACATTTATATGAGATTACAAAGTTATTTATGCAGATGAATTATCTCGAAAACGAGACCGAAATTGCATGTTTTTTTAGTTTTCCTATGGCTTATACAATAAATTCTAAGTATGTACAAAATTTCAGGTCTCTGAGTTTATGGGAAGTACTAGTTCTATTTTGATGATCATGAGTGAGTGAGTGTCGAAAATGCGAAACTTTGCTTTCGCTTAACTTCGGAACTTAATGACCTACAGACTTGAAATTTTGGATTTTAAGTATGTAATTATAGCTTACTGGAATACGAAAATTTCTGTGTTCTGGTCTTATTCAGAGGTTCTCAAATAGGGGCCTGAAAATGCGACGAAATGGTTCCTGTAAAGATGGTACGGCAGTGCTTGCTTCGCGCTCGACTTGGCGGGGGCACTACCGTGCCCCCAGATGTTTTCCTATCATTACTATCAAGGTTAATAACAAACCGAGTCGTCTAAATTGGCTTACGAAAGGTATAAAAAAATCAAGTAGAACAAAACGCAAGTTATACTTCAAATACAATAGAGCCAGTGTTAGTAAAATTGAAAATAAAAATAAATATTTGGCATACAGTAAAGTTTTAAAAAAAGTAATTACAAACTCTCAAAAAATAATTAATACTAAACGTATTACGCAAAATAAAAATAAGGGAAAAGCCATTTGGAATATAATTTCATCAACTACGGCCAATAATTTTAAAGAAAATGACATCGAGTTAATAAAAATAAATAATAATGACTACAAAGATCCCGCAGACATTTCTAATATATTTAATAAATTTTTCATTGAATTGACATCAAACAGCACAATAACAAAAAATGACATGAAAATTAATAATATAGATAAAAACGTTAGCTCAATTTTTTTAACACCTGTAGATGCAAATGAGGTGTACAATATTATAATGAGTCTAAACAACAGCAAAGCAAGCGGTTATGATGACATCAACACTAGGGTTCTTAAATGCTGTGCTGATATAATATGTCACCCTCTTGCACACATTATTAATTTGTCGTTTTTGGAAGGAATATTTCCAGAAGAGCTAAAATTAGCTATTGTTAAGCCTCTTTTCAAGACAGGTGATAGAACTGACCCTAACAATTATCGTCCTATTACACTAGTCCCCATACTCTCAAAGGTCTTAGAAAAAGCAATGCTATTAAGACTAAATAAGTTCTTTAATACGCACAAGATCCTGCGAGCAGAACAATTTGGCTTTCGAAAAGGTTTCTCTACGACACTTGCTTGTTTTCATTTGATTAAATTCATAACTGAAAATATAAATAATGGCACTCCGATTGCATCGATATTCCTCGATATGTCAAAAGCATTTGACTTTGTGGACCACACAAAGCTTCTACTAAAGTTGGAATATTACGGAATTCGGGGACCAGCCCATGACTGGATCAGCTGCTACTTGAAAAACAGAAAGCAGTGCATAGAAATATCTAGAATAGTTTCCAAATCACGGTCTAAGTTAATTAAGGAAAAATTTAGATCACAGTCAATGGTTAACAGCAGTGGAGTTCCCCAAGGTAGCATTTTGGGACCGTTGCTCTTCTTGATCTATATTAACGATCTTCCACTATCCACTCCTGAAAAGTGCATACTGTTTGCAGATGACACTACTATAGCTGTCAAATGTGCTAGTAAAGAAGCGACTCAGTTGTCTGTTGACAATACCCTTTTTGACGTGATACAATGGATGAAAACTAATAATTTAAATATTAACGTAAATAAAACTAAAATAGTACAATTTAACTCCTATAATTCTAATCAAATAAAATTGGACATTATTTTTGATAACGAGATTGTTGACATTGTTGAAAATTATAAATTTTTAGGTTTGACTTTAGATAAAAATTTAAATTGGAAATTACATATTGATTTATTATGCAAAAAACTTGACAGATTCGTATTTGCTTTGAAAAAAATTAGAAATACCGTGTCCATGGAGGCAGCTTTAGTAGCATACCACGGCCACGTGTCGTCTTTACTTGGTTACGGTTTGATAATGTGGGGAAACTCGGTTGAAGTAGATAGGGTGTTCAAGATACAGAATCGATGTGTTAGAGTCATCAATAAAGCTTGGTTTATGGACAGTTGCAGACCTCTTTTTAAAAAATGCAGTATACTTCCTCTGACATGCATGTACATAAGAGACATTTGCTTCCTCGTTAAACAACATCCTTCTTTATTTAAAACATATTCTGAAGTGTATACCCGTCAAAACCGAAACAGATTCACACACCTATTATATCAACCTCGTGCCCAAAAAGATATATATAAAAGAAATGCTTATAATATGTGTATATCTATGTATAACTCAGTACCTGACAATATCAAGGTGTTAAAGGGCGGTAAATTTAAGAAAACTTTATGTGACTGGCTTTTGGAAAACTGCTTCTACACCATAAAAGAATTTAAAGAATATAATATTGTAATTTAATGTGCTAAAAATATTGTAATTAATTTTGACTTAATAATATTTTATATGTAATTAGACTAAAATTTTGTATGACATGAATTTTTGCACGTCTGCTTGCAGACGAAATATGTTGTATCGAGACATAGGTATCCCACCAAAAACATTCTGTAAAAAACTAGCCAAGTCTCGATGGAGCTGCTTGTTTATCTCTAAAAAATAATGAAATCTAGACAAAGTCGTGCCAAGTCTAAGATTTCTTACTGCGATTTCTTTATTATTATAGTTAATGTTGTGTGACTTGGCCGTTGAAAGGTAGACAAGGGTATTATACCAGGTGCTCCATGACACCATTGCACCAATCTGTCCGCTAACCATTCATCATAGAAAATTGCCACTTGGAAAACGTTGATTGAATAACCAGTCAATTGTAGGCTTGATAAAGCTGCGTATTTCAATAATACTTATGTTTAGGCGATCCAAGTGTCATGAAGCATCTGGTTTTGTACCCTTGTGAACCCTTCAACGGCCAAGTCACACAACATTAACTATAATAATAAAGAAATCGCAGTAAGAAATCTTAGACTTGGCACGACTTTGTCTAGATTTCATTATTTTTTAGAGATAAACAAGCAGCTCCATCGAGACTTGGCTAGTTTTTTACAGAATGTTTTTGGTGGGATTTCACTTCTTTTTGTAGAAACGCTATATTATAAGGTTACTATAAGGCCGACAGGCAGACAGGCGAAAGTAAATAAAAGCTTTATACAATTTTAACCATTGACTGCAAATGTAACTTTGTAATCCTATACATTTATATGAGATTACAAAGTTATTTATGCAGATGAATTATCTCGAAAACGAGACCGAAATTGCATGTTTTTTTAGTTTTCCTATGGCTTATACAATAAATTCTAAGTATATACCAAATTTCAGCTCTCTGAGTTTATGGGAAGTACTAGTTCTATTTTGATGATCATGAGTGAGTGAGTGAGTGAGTGAGTGAGTGAGTGAGTGTCGAAAATGCGAAACTTTGCTTTCGCTTAACTTCAGAACTTAATGACCTACAGACTTGAAATTTTGGATTTTAAGTATGTAGTTATAGCTTACTGGATGACGAAAATTTCTGTGTTCTGGTCTTATCCAGAGGTTCTCAAATAGGGGCCTGAAAATGCGGCGAAATGGTTCCTGTAAAGGATGGTACGGCAGTGCTTGCTTCGCGCTCGACTTGGCGGGGGCACTGCCGTGCCCCCAGATAATTAAGAACTGTACCATAACATGTATTTCCTGCAAATAAACAATTTGATTTGATTTGATTTGATTTGATACGAGTACTTTGTAATCGTCGAGACGAATCAAATTAGCCCAAACTCGATGGGGTCGCGTCGTTTATTACGGAGTTCCTGTGGCCACCTTCCGGCTCAGATCAGATCGATGTAATAATAATATTGCATTGTCATCCGATTTATCATGCATGCAAAATTTCAGCTCAATAGGAAATCGAGAAATGGATCAAAAAAAATATTTATTTATGCGAACAGGCAACGGACAGGTGAAAGTGAATAAATAAAAGCTTGTAAAATAACAAAAAGTGTGATGACGTTCGCCGTGCGCTTCTCTACTGTATCATGACGTTAATTCTACAATAAAAATAAATAACAAATATTTTTACCTAACGATTACAAAGAAGCCGCGGTGTCGGCGCCGCCGGAGCCGGTGCGCGGTCGACGACCGAGAACGTGCGACGAGCTAACGGGAGCGGGGGGTGAGGAGTCAGCGGCGTGAGGTGTCGGGGCTACTCCACGAGGATGGGGGCGGTGCGGTGCGGCCGCAGTGCGGGCACGATACCTTCCCGGGGGGGCGGCGGGGGCGGGGGCGCGTGCAGCGGGCTGGTGGCGGCGGAGCGCGTGCGCGGTGACGTCATCGTGGTGGCGGAGCGCCGCCGCGCCGGCGCCACCGCCGGGGACGTGGCCGCGCTGCGGGTGGCGGCGGGGAGCGCGGGCGCGGGCGGCGCCTCCTCGCACGAGGAGTCCACGCTGAGGCTGCTGCGCTCCTCGGGGATCATGTCGAACACGCGCTTGAAGCGCAGCGAGTTGGAGCGCGAGCGCGGCTCGGGCGGCGGAGCGGCGCGCGGGCTCGCTTGCCCGTCGCCGCCCGTCAACCGCATCCGATCGCCGTCACCGCCGGACGGTCGTCGGTCACTGACGCTCCTCTCGCCGGACGACTTCTCGTTGACGGGCACCGGAATGCGAGATTTTTTTTTGCGCCCGGACGTGCGATTGTGGTTCTCGTCCGAATTCGAGGTTTCGGGGGAGCTCTGCGAACCGTTCGCGTACTCGAGGATCTCCAGTATCTCTATGCATTTTTCTCCCTCGCGTATTTCCGACTTCTGGTAGATGCGTCGCGGCGGCCGGTCCCCGGAAGACAGTCGCTTCGGCCGCTCCGCGAGAACCTGGCGCAATTCCGATCTCTGATGACGGACTCCGTCGGAGGAGCGACGGAGGTTCGTCGCGTTCCTGACGGCCTCCCTCTCGCGTTCCTCGACGTCCCTCCTTCTGTTTCTTTTGAAGAGGGACTCCTCGGAAACGACGGTCACTGGCGCGGCGCCGCGTCCCTCGGCGCGCGCGCGACCGCACTCGTCGCGGGCCATCCTCGCGATGACGTCGTCGAGCAGCGCCTCGACGATCGCGGCGCAGTCTCGCTCGACGTCACGCCGCGCTCGCGCGACGTCCTCGCGCCGGCGCCGCTCGAGCTCCTTTTTCAGCTGCTTGACCTTGGAGCGGCGCGCGCACTCCATGCGCAGCTCCCGCTTGCGGTGCCTCCGGTACAGCCTCTGCCGGATCGTCTCCGGCATGTACTCGGCGACGGTGACGTCGTCCTCGAGTCGGTCGCGGACGTCGTCCCGGAAGCGCACGAAGAACGCCTCCGCGCGGTCGGCTTCGCGGCGCTCCGGCGCGCCCGCCTCCGGCAGCAGCTCCAGCACGTCGACGGCGGAGCGCGCCAGCTCGGCGCGGCGCGGCGCGCGCGCCATCACGGCGCGGTACCGCGGCGAGGCGGGGTCGTCGAGGCTGTCCACGAGGCTCGCGCACTCGGAGCACGCCGCCTCCGCGTCCTCGGAGGACGACGCGTTCACCTCCATCGAGTCCGTGTGGGGGTAGGCCGAGAAACGCGGTACGGCGACCGCGTCGGAGTCGTCCCGAAAGTAGTTCCCGGCACCGACGCCGCCGATGCGATCTGCGTCACCGCGCGCGATCGCCTCGGTCCGGCCGGGGTCGACGCGGCGGTCGACGTACACGTCCACGTCGGATATCTCGACGTGCGAGATGCCGAGCGTCGCGTCCGCCGGCCGGTCGCTCTCGTCCAGGTCGCGCAGACCGTCCCGGAACAGCTTCTGGATCTGGCGCAGGACGGCTCCGTTGACGTTGTCGTGGTGCAGCAGCGACACGAAGGGAGGCGCGGCGGCGGCGAGCGGGCGCGGGCACGGCGGCGGCAGCGGCGGCTCCTCGTCGGACTCGCCGCCGTGCAGCTCCTCGCGGATGGTCACCGAAGGAGGACCGTCGCACTCGTCGACGGCGAGCGAGCGCCGCCCGTCGTGGCACAGCTCCTCGTTCCCGAATATGATCTGGTTGTTGGAGGTCGGGCTCAGATGGACGATCGTGTTCACGCCGGCGTTCTGCAGTTTCACTTTTATCTCTTTCTCGACGACGCTGATCCGTCTGTCCGCGCCGATCGACGCGTTCATACATTCCAGTCTGTCGGACAGCGAGTTCAAACTCTCGACGAGAACGCTGGACACGTACTCGTCCACGTCCAGGTCGCGCGGGTCGCTGACCGCGAGCGAGGATCCGATCGGCGTGACGAGACCGCCGCCGGAGTCGCGACGGTCTACCGTCTCGGAGATCACGATCTCGAGGATTTCGAAAGAGTGCGGCGGCGCGACGGACCCGATCGGCGGCCCGTACGCGAACGCGTCGCGCTCTTCTTCGTCTTCGCCGATATAATTTTCGCTCGTGGAGACCTCGATCGGTCCGTCGACGGAGAGGGTACCGTCGCGACGAAGAAACGCGTCCGACGAGCCGTCGGTCGCCCGCGCTGTGGACACGCGGGCGGAGAACGCGTCCGAGTCGGAACGGAAGCGGTCATGTATCCGATCGTCGGCGTCGGAGGGCGAGCGCCCTGATTTCCGCTCGAGCGGTGCCGGCTCCGAGAGGCGCTCCGTGGAGAGCGGGGCGGGCTCCATGGAGAGCGGCGAGTCGCGGCCCGCCCGCGGGAATGACTGCGACGCCGTGTCCGCGCAGGACGCGAGGCCGAAGTCGGTCGAGCGCGGCGGGTCGGGCGCGGCGGCGTCCAGCGGCAGCGGCGACACGCGGCGCAGCTCGGAGCGGCTGCCGTCCAGCGAGCGCGTGTCGGCGCAGCGGCAGGGTCGCGCCCACATGCGCCGCAGCAGCGCCGACTTGCGCATGAGCTCGCGGTCGCGGCGCAAAAAGCGGTGCGGGCTCTCCTCCCGCGGCGGGGTCGCGCTGGCGCTCGCCGCCGTCGTCGGCCCGGCCGCGCCGCTCTCCTCTGTGTCGGGCCGCCGCTGAGCCAGACGGTACCTGGAACGACGGTGTTACCTTATTAATACGACTGAATACCTGTGTATCCGGTAAATGAACATATTATTATACTCACTTTCTCATGATGGTTTCTGGCAGCGAGTACCGGCGGCACAGCAGCGGCGGCGCGGCGTGTCGGCGCGGCGTGGGCGGCGGCTCCAGTGACGTCATGGTGTCGGTGCGGGAGGTGGGGTGCGCCGCGTGCGCCGGCGCGGGCGGGGGCTCGCGCGCTTGGCTCACGGCGCGGCTGCAACCGAACACGCTCGTTAGGGACATGAGGCACACCCACGAGCGTTGACTGAACCTACCATCTTAAGTGCTTGTTCACGTTGAACGCACGGGCGCGGGTGCGGGTGCGGTCACGAAATATCAAACATACACGTGCGGTGTATGCAACGTCTGCGGGCTTGTTCACGTTGAACGCGCGGGCGCGGGCGCGAAATATCAAACATACGACGTGCTATGAAAGTGTTCACGTACAAACGCATGTGCGGTCTGCTGTGTAAGCAAAGTCTGTCGCGCCCGCGCCCGCGTCCGCGCCCGCGCGTTCAAACGTGAACAAGCCCTGCCGCGCCCGCACCCGCGCCCGCGCCCGCGCGTTCAACGTGAACAAGCACTTATACACCACAAACCGTACCTACATACACATTATAATTTATTATGCCATAATGGGTATAATAATCATACCCACTGGCGGATCCAGGATTTGGTTCTTGGGGCAAGATGCAGACGGGCAAAAATATTATAATTTTTACTCCAAAAAGTGTGTGTTTAGCTCGCTCTGAACAGTTAGAAAGTTCAAATACCCTTAATAATAAGTGCGCGAGCAACTTGCTGCGAGTGCTGAAAAAAAAAAACATCTTGACCATGAAATATGTTCAAAATTCGTAACTCCACAATGCTTCTGGGGGGGGGGGGCCTTGGCCCCCTGCCCCCCCCCCCCCCTAAACCCGCCTATGATCATACTGAATATAATATCAAAGTAATGTACTCAATACTCAATACTTTATTTGCTCCCTTAGAATTAGGTACATAATAAGGTCTTAGTGTAGTTTGCACATAAGTATTTCTAAGGACCCTGGTGGGCACATGCAATTTAGAAGGTACAATAATTGTTATTAAAATTAAGAAATGAAATAATAGTATTTTAATTATTTTAATAGGACGTGTTAGAGAGGATGATATACATATGTACATATTTTTATAATTTATTTATTTTAGTGTAAAATCTTGCAGATATTCTTCTATGCTGTAATATGATTTGTTTAAAAGTATCGATTTTAGGTTTTTTATAAATTTGTTGTAGTTAGGTTCGTTTTTAGGGTTCCGTACCTCAAAAGGAAAAAACGGAACCCTTATAGGATCACTTTGTTGTCCGTCCGTCCGTCCGTCCGTCCGTCCGTCCGTCCGTCCGTCCGTCCGTCCGTCCGTCCGTCCGTCTGTCTGTCAAGACCCTTTTTCTCAGGAACGTGTGGAGGTAACAAGCTGAAATTTATAGGAAATACTAAGGTCCATTGCTTCTTAGAGCTGTGAAAAATTCAAACTTCTAGGCCAACGCAATCAAAAGATATAGTCGAATATGTCGCAAATTTCAGCAAATTTTCGACATTACCAAATAAATCAAAACCTACGGGGCACTTCCCGTGAACTCAGAATCTTGAAATTTGGCACGAAGCAACTCCTTAGAGCACAGATAAAGGAAAAATTACGAAAACTATAAATTTTTAATTTCATCATATGAAAAAAATATTTTGAATAATTTTATACTTACTACCCCTTTTCTCATGAACGCGTGCAGGTATTAAACTGAAATTCATATCAAATACTAATGCCTAAAATACCTTTAAACTGTAATAAAATCAAACCTCTATCTCAACGCATTCAAAAGAAACAGCAATTTTAGCCGCAATTTTAAACACGCAACTACTCTCAAAAAACCAAAACCTACAGGGTACTTGCCGTGAACGTAGAATCTTGAAATTTGGTAAAAAGCAATTCCTTAGAGCACAGATAAAGGAAAAATTGCGAAAATTGTACATTTTTAGTTACATCATATAAAAAAATATTTTTAATAATTTCATACTTACTACCTTATTTCTCATGAATGCGTGCAGGTATTAAACTGAAATTCATATCAAATACTAAGGCCTATAATACCTTTAATCTGTAATAAAATCAAACCTCTATCTCAACGCATTCAAAAGAAACAGCAATTTTAGCCGAAATTTTAAACGCGCAACTACTCTCAAAAAACCAAAACCTACAGGGTACTTGCCGTCAACGTAGAATCTTGAAATTTGGTAAAAAGCAATTACTTAGAGCACAGTTAAAGGGAAAATTCCGAAAATTGTACATTTTTAGTTACATCATATAAAAAATATTTTTAATAATTTCATACTTACTACCTTATTTCTCATGAACGCGTGCAGGTATTAAACTGAAATTCATATCAAATACTAAAGTCTATTATACCCTCAAACTGTAATAAAATCAAACCTCTATCTCAACGCATTCAAAAGAAACAGCAATTTTAACCGTATTTTTTAACTCGCGACTACTCTCAAGGGAATCAAAACCTACAGGGTACTTGCCGTTAACTCAGAATCTTGAAATTTGGTTCGCAGCAACGTCTTAAATCACAGGCACAGGAAAAATTGCGAAAACTGTAAATTTTTAGTTACATCATATAAAAAATATTTTTAATAATTTGTATTTACTATCCCTTTCCTCAAGAACGCGTATAGGTATTAAATTGAAATTTATACCAAATACTCAGCTTTATAATAACTTTAAGCTGTACAAAAATCAAACATCTATGTCAACGAACTCAAAAGAAACAGCAATTTTAGCCGCATATTTTCAAACTCGCAAGTACTCGCAAGGGAATCAAAACCTACAGTATATAATATTATACCCACTTTTCCTTAGGGTTCCGTAGAATGCCGTAGGTTTATACGGAACCCTCGGTGCTCGAGTCCTACTCGTACTTGACCGTTTTTTAAGTTATAAGGTAGTTTGTTGTAAATTTTTATGGTCATTACGTATGGACTATTGGAGTGGATGGACAGTGAGGAGTTTGGAAGCGCAAGTTTATTTCTAAGTCTTAAATTGTACTGGTTTTGGTTATCGTCGCGGTTTCTGTATCAATGGGGGTGATCGCGGACGAATTTACAAAGTTCTGAAATGTATATGCAGGGCAAGGTAAGGAGTTTATATTTCTTGTCTTATTTTCCCTTTGTTACTACGACATTACCTATCGGGATGCCAAATTTCAGCTTTCTAGGTCATCTGGAACTGGGATATTACTTTTGATCTATCCCTCAGTATGTATCTAGATTCGATTATTTGTTACCTCGCCAGTCGTACCTCAAACTCAAAATTCATTTATTCAAATAGGCTACAATGGAGCACTTTTGCAAGTCAATTTTACATTTTATTTTAATATTCTACCGCTCGTTCGCAAGGCACCTCTATGAGAAGAACGAGCAAGAAACTCATAGGGATTGTTTTTTTTTAATCTGGGGGCACGGTAGTGCCCCCGCCAAGTCGAGCGCGAAGCAAGCACTGCCGTACCATCTTTACAGGAACCATGTCGCCGCATTTTCAGGCCCCTATTTGAGAACCTCTGGATTAAACCAGAACACAGAAATTTTCGTCATCCAGTAAGCTATAATTACATACTTAAAATCCAAAATTTCAAGTCTGTAGGTCATTAAGTTCCGAAGTTAAGCGAAAGCAAAGTTTCGCATTTTCGACACTCACTCACTCATGATCATCAAAATAGAACTAGTACTTCCCATAAACTCAGAGAGCTGAAATTTGGTACATACTTAGAATTTATTGTATAAGCCATAGGAAAACTAAAAAAACATGCAATTTCGGTCTCGTTTTCGAGATAATTCATCTGCATAAATAACTTTGTAATCTCATATAAACGTATAGGATTACAAAGTTACATTTGCAGTCAATGGTTAAAATTGTGTAATATCCAACTTCCAACTAATTAATTAAAAATATATATAAAGCCATAGTATATGTATATGTGTGTGTGTGTATATGTGTCGTAAATCGTCAGTTATGATCAGGCGATATTTAGCGTGGTCTAAGGCTAACCTATAACGAATCTATCACAAGAGCCCGACCAAACTATTAGAAGAGATCGACATACCGCCTTTATTATAAGCTTTTATTTAATTTCACTTGTCTGTCTATATGTCTGTCGGTCTATCTGATCTAATAACTTTAAGCTGTACAAAAATCAAACATCTATGTCAACGAACTCAAAAGAAACAGCAATTTTAGCCGCATATTTTCAAACTCGCAAGTACTCGCAAGGGAATCAAAACCTACAGTATATAATATTATACCCACTTTTCCTTAGGGTTCCGTAGAATGCCGTAGGTTTATACGGAACCCTCGGTGCTCGAGTCCTACTCGTACTTGACCGTTTTTTAAGTTATAAGGTAGTTTGTTGTAAATTTTTATGGTCATTACGTATGGACTATTGGAGTGGATGGACAGTGAGGAGTTTGGAAGCGCAAGTTTATTTCTAAGTCTTAAATTGTACTGGTTTTGGTTATCGTCGCGGTTTCTGTATCAATGGGGGTGATCGCGGACGAATTTACAAAGTTCTGAAATGTATATGCAGGGCAAGGTAAGGAGTTTATATTTCTTGTCTTATTTTCCCTTTGTTACTACGACATTACCTATCGGGATGCCAAATTTCAGCTTTCTAGGTCATCTGGAACTGGGATATTACTTTTGATCTATCCCTCAGTATGTATCTAGATTCGATTATTTGTTACCTCGCCAGTCGTACCTCAAACTCAAAATTCATTTATTCAAATAGGCTACAATGGAGCACTTTTGCAAGTCAATTTTACATTTTATTTTAATATTCTACCGCTCGTTCGCAAGGCACCTCTATGAGAAGAACGAGCAAGAAACTCATAGGGATTGTTTTTTTTTAATCTGGGGGCACGGTAGTGCCCCCGCCAAGTCGAGCGCGAAGCAAGCACTGCCGTACCATCTTTACAGGAACCATGTCGCCGCATTTTCAGGCCCCTATTTGAGAACCTCTGGATTAAACCAGAACACAGAAATTTTCGTCATCCAGTAAGCTATAATTACATACTTAAAATCCAAAATTTCAAGTCTGTAGGTCATTAAGTTCCGAAGTTAAGCGAAAGCAAAGTTTCGCATTTTCGACACTCACTCACTCATGATCATCAAAATAGAACTAGTACTTCCCATAAACTCAGAGAGCTGAAATTTGGTACATACTTAGAATTTATTGTATAAGCCATAGGAAAACTAAAAAAACATGCAATTTCGGTCTCGTTTTCGAGATAATTCATCTGCATAAATAACTTTGTAATCTCATATAAACGTATAGGATTACAAAGTTACATTTGCAGTCAATGGTTAAAATTGTGTAAAGCTTTTATTTACTTTCACCAGTCTGTCTGTCGGCCTTATAGTAACCTTATTATATAGCGTAGCGTTTCTACAAAAAGAAGCGAAATCCCACCAAAAACATTCTGTAAAAAACTAGCCAAGTCTCGATGGAGCTGCTTGTTTATCTCTAAAAAATAATGAAATCTAGACAAAGTCGTGCCAAGTCTAAGATTTCTTACTGCGATTTCTTTATTATTATAGTTAATGTTGTGTGACTTGGCCGTTGAAGCACCTGGTATAATACCCTTGTGTACCCTTCAAGGGCCAAGTCACACAACATTAACTATAATAATAAAAAAATCGCAGTAAGGAACCTTATACTTGGCACGACTTTGTCTAGATTTCATTACTTTTTAGAGATAAACAAGCAGCTCCATCGAGACTTGGCTAGTTTTTTACAGAATGTTTTTGGCGGGATTTCACTTATTTTTGTAAAAATGCTATATTATAAGGTTATCAGAAATACAAACCGTAAGCGCGCTTTAAAATACAATCAGCGCCATCTAGATACGTGTGCGTTCACTCTTAGTCCAATGCATTCAATATTATACCGGGAAGTGGGCCTAATTAAACTTGCAAGATTTCATTACAGACAGACAGATAGACCGACAGACATATAGACAGACAAGTGAAATTAAATAAAAGCTTATAATAAAGGCGGTATGTCGATCTCTTCTAATAGTTTGGTCGGGCTCTTGTGATAGATTCGTTATAGGTTAGCCTTAGACCACGCTAAATATCGCCTGATCATAACTGACGATTTACGACACATATACACACACACACATATACATATACTATGGCTTTATATATATTTTTAATTAATTAGTTGGAAGTTGGATATTACACAATTTTAACCATTGACTGCAAATGTAGCTTTGTAATCCTATACATTTATATGAGATTACAAAGTTATTTATGCAGATTAATTATCTCGAAAACGAGACCGAAATTGAATGTTTTTTTAGTTTTCCTATGGTTTATACAATGAATTCTAAGTATGTACCAAATTTCAGCTCTCTGAGTTTATGGGAAGTACTAGTTCTATTTTGATGATCATGAGTGAGTGAGTGAGTGTCATAAATGCGAAACTTTGCTTTCGCGTAACTTCGGAACTTAATGACCTACAGACTTGAAATTTTGGATTTTAAGTATGTAATTTTAGCTTACTGGATGATGAAAATTTCTGTGTTCTGGTCTTATCCAGAGGTTCTCAAATAGAGGCCCGAAAATGCGGCGAAATGGTTCCTGTAAAGGATGGTACGGCAGTGCTTGCTTCGCGCTCGACTTGGCTGGGGCACTACCGTGCCCCCAGATACAGTAGTTTGACTCCATAGAAACGGCCGGAATTTGGGAGTGAGTAGATGTGGGCAGATGTGGGTAGAAGTGGGTAAATATAATCCAGAAGCGGGTGCCACGCAGCGACGGGCGGACGTCGCGATAGTTTTTTGCAAGTATTTAGTGTAATTTACGTTATTTACTTTGGACGTATGTATACATAATATAATAAATTATATAAAATGGCAAAAAATAGCATTCGATATTATGCTGTTTTTGAGGTAAGTTAGTATGAAGTTATTATAATATTTATTTTTTATTTTTAAAAGTATTCTACTGAAGTAAGAGTGCGAGTAAGAGACCGAGTAAGAGTCCGATAAGAGTGCAAGTATGAAACTGAGTAAGGATGCGTGTAAGTGTCCGAGTAAGAGTGCGAGTAATAGTCCGAGTAAGAGTGCGATTAAGATTCCGAGTAAGAGTGCGAGTAAGAGACCGAGTAAGAGTGCGAATAAGAGTAAGATTCTGAGTAAGAGTTCAAGTAAGAGTTTGAGTAAGAGTCCGAGTAAGAGTCCGAGTAAGAGTTCGAGTAAGAGTGCGAGTAAGAGTTCGAGTAAGAGTTTGAGTAAGAGTGCGAGTAAGAATCCAAGTCTTGTCTCTTGTCTTTTTTTTTTTTTTATATGGTCCACCAAACCGGCCGCGTCACTTAATATGACATGAGTGGGGAAAAAAAGTACAATTGTATAAATTATATAAACTTCAGTGAGCGGCCTTCTAGAGGCGAACACAGCATGCAATTAAAAATAATATTATTAAAGTTAAAATTGAGTACCGTAATCCATTAACGTATCAGATTCTTAAATGAATAAATACTCTCTCCGAAAATGTCCAAGTTGGTACAAATGCTATTGTATGATGAAACCATACGGTGCATGGGCGAATGCTGACCGTACTTGGTGCGTCTTCGGGGGTGGTAGAACGTCACTCTGTTATGAAGACGGCTAAGAGTGCGAGGAATTTTAAAATTAAGTTTGGCTAGCAGATCGGGGCTGTCGATCTTGCCACTTACTAGTTTGTGGAGAAATACTAGATCGGCTAATTTTCGTCTATGCTCCAGAGAGGATATCTTAAAGTGTGTCAGTCTCGAATCATAAGTTTGCAATGTTCGACACAGGTTATTCGCAAAAGTCAAGTGGTATAGAAATTGTTTCTGAATTCTTTCCAATCTATGAATGTGCACGGCGTAGAAGGGGTTCCAAACGGGCGAGCAATACTCAAGAAGGGAACGTACGAAGCAATTGAAAAGTATGGAAGAAATCTCAGTATCTTTAAAAAATTTTGTCTGACGCAAGACGAATCCGGATAAGCGTGCTCCTTTTTTCGCTAAGTAATCAATATGCTCTCTAAAATCCAACTTAGTATCGACTATAACACCCAAGTCACGTATATTTGAAACTTCATTTATTTGAACATTGTTGATTTTATAAGACGCTTGAATAGGTACCTTTTTCCGGGAGAATTTTAAATGGAAGCATTTCGACGAGTTAATAGACATTCTGTTTACGGAGCACCAGTTACTGATTGTGTCGATATCTTGTTGTAGAGTCTGGACATCTTGAAGGTTGTCTATGACTCTATAAAGTTTAAGGTCGTCTGCGAATAATTGGTATTTAGAAGTTATAGTCGAGCACAAGTCGTTTATGAAGATTAGAAAGAAGAGCGGGCCGAGATGTGAGCCTTGAGGTACGCCTGACGTGACGGTTTTAGTATCGGACAAGTAACCTCTAATCTTAACCAGCTGTGAGCGATTACGTAGGTAAGAATCGCACCAGCGAAGCAACGAACCGCAGATACCAGCATGGCCCAGCTTTTGAATTAGAATTCTGTGGTCGACTACATCAAACGCCTTGGAGAAGTCGGTATATACAGCATGTACTTCACCGTGGTGTTCCATGGCTTCGTGTATGTCATCCACATAGTCCAAGAGATTCGATGTAGTTGATCTACAAGGTAGGAAACCATGCTGGTGAGGGTTTAATAGGGACTTCACTTGATGAAGGATTCTTCCTTGCACTAGGAGTTCAAACAGTTTTCCGAAGGAACACAGCATAGAGATCGGCCTGTAATTCGTGACAACACATTGATCTCCCTTTTTTAGAATAGGGGTGATGTGTGCTGTTTTCCATCTGCATGGGAAAACGCCATCAGTTAGTGATTTATTGAAAATATAGTGTAATGGTCTAGAAAGTTTTGGCGGGATGGAATCTGGGCCAGCACCTTTATTGGGGTTTATATTTTGTAAAGATTTAAGAATTTCCGACTCCGATAGCGTAAGTGAGCCGAGTGAGCCATGTATGTTGGGGTTCTCGGAAGGGACGGACACTGAGGTTGGTACACCGGGAACTTGGTAGACAGAGTGGAAATACTCTGAGAAAAGATTGCCAATATCTAGTCCACCCTTAGCAGTCGCAGTTTTGTAAAACATCTCATCCGGAATATCACTGCTATTTGATCTTGCAGATTGTCTTGTCTCTTGTCTCTTGTCTTGTCTCTTGTCTTGTCTCTTGTCTTGTCTCTTGTCTTGTCTCTTGTCTTGTCTCTTGTCTTGTCTCTTGTCTTGTCTCTTGTCTTGTCTCTTGTCTTGTCTCTTGTCTTGTCTCTTGTCTTGTCTCTTGTCTTGTCTCTTGTCTTGTCTCTTGTCTTGTCTCTTGTCTTGTCTCTTGTCTTGTCTCTTGTCTTGTCTCTTGTCTTGTCTCTTGTCTTGTCTCTTGTCTTGTCTCTTGTCTTGTCTCTTGTCTTGTCTCTTGTCTTGTCTCTTGTCTTGTCTCTTGTCTTGTCTCTTGTCTTGTCTCTTGTCTTGTCTCTTGTCTTGTCTCTTGTCTTGTCTCTTGTCTTGTCTCTTGTCTTGTCTCTTGTCTTGTCTCTTGTCTTGTCTCTTGTCTTGTCTCTTGTCTTGTCTCTTGTCTTGTCTCTTGTCTTGTCTCTTGTCTTGTCTCTTGTCTTGTCTCTTGTCTTGTCTCTTGTCTTGTCTCTTGTCTTGTCTCTTGTCTTGTCTCTTGTCTTGTCTCTTGTCTTGTCTCTTGTCTTGTCTCTTGTCTTGTCTCTTGTCTTGTCTCTTGTCTTGTCTCTTGTCTTGTCTCTTGTCTTGTCTCTTGTCTTGTCTCTTGTCTTGTCTCTTGTCTTGTCTCTTGTCTTGTCTCTTGTCTTGTCTCTTGTCTTGTCTCTTGTCTTGTCTCTTGTCTTGTCTCTTGTCTTGTCTCTTGTCTTGTCTCTTGTCTTGTCTCTTGTCTTGTCTCTTGTCTTGTCTCTTGTCTTGTCTCTTGTCTTGTCTCTTGTCTTGTCTCTTGTCTTGTCTCTTGTCTTGTCTCTTGTCTTGTCTCTTGTCTTGTCTCTTGTCTTGTCTCTTGTCTTGTCTCTTGTCTTGTCTCTTGTCTTGTCTCTTGTCTTGTCTCTTGTCTTGTCTCTTGTCTTGTCTCTTGTCTTGTCTCTTGTCTTGTCTCTTGTCTTGTCTCTTGTCTTGTCTCTTGTCTTGTCTCTTGTCTTGTCTCTTGTCTTGTCTCTTGTCTTGTCTCTTGTCTTGTCTCTTGTCTTGTCTCTTGTCTTGTCTCTTGTCTTGTCTCTTGTCTTGTCTCTTGTCTTGTCTCTTGTCTTGTCTCTTGTCTTGTCTCTTGTCTTGTCTCTTGTCTTGTCTCTTGTCTTGTCTCTTGTCTTGTCTCTTGTCTTGTCTCTTGTCTTGTCTCTTGTCTTGTCTCTTGTCTTGTCTCTTGTCTTGTCTCTTGTCTTGTCTCTTGTCTTGTCTCTTGTCTTGTCTCTTGTCTTGTCTCTTGTCTTGTCTCTTGTCTTGTCTCTTGTCTTGTCTCTTGTCTTGTCTCTTGTCTTGTCTCTTGTCTTGTCTCTTGTCTTGTCTCTTGTCTTGTCTCTTGTCTTGTCTCTTGTCTTGTCTCTTGTCTTGTCTCTTGTCTTGTCTCTTGTCTTGTCTCTTGTCTTGTCTCTTGTCTTGTCTCTTGTCTTGTCTCTTGTCTTGTCTCTTGTCTTGTCTCTTGTCTTGTCTCTTGTCTTGTCTCTTGTCTTGTCTCTTGTCTTGTCTCTTGTCTTGTCTCTTGTCTTGTCTCTTGTCTTGTCTCTTGTCTTGTCTCTTGTCTTGTCTCTTGTCTTGTCTCTTGTCTTGTCTCTTGTCTTGTCTCTTGTCTTGTCTCTTGTCTTGTCTCTTGTCTTGTCTCTTGTCTTGTCTCTTGTCTTGTCTCTTGTCTTGTCTCTTGTCTTGTCTCTTGTCTTGTCTCTTGTCTTGTCTCTTGTCTTGTCTCTTGTCTTGTCTCTTGTCTTGTCTCTTGTCTTGTCTCTTGTCTTGTCTCTTGTCTTGTCTCTTGTCTTGTCTCTTGTCTTGTCTCTTGTCTTGTCTCTTGTCTTGTCTCTTGTCTTGTCTCTTGTCTTGTCTTGTCTCTTGTCTTGTCTAGATAGTAGCTTAAGTAAGTAGATGATATGAAATAGGTAGGTACCTACTGTATGCGGGCAGCGGCTGCCCGGCAGCCCTATGACTTGCGCATGTACCGCGAGACTGTAGGTATTTATGTTCAAAAATCACGCTCAGTCAAACTACTGTATATCTCTTTACCGTGCTAGAGAGAAGTAGACGCGAGCAGATGCATCGTGCGCGGGCGCGGCGCGGGGCTCGCGACACACTTGTTCTGCGCCGGCGGGCGCGGGAGGAGCGCACGCGAGCCGCTAATGACGGCCACTCGCGGAGATATGCACATCCAGCGCTCATTAATGCAACTGTATCTACCTATAAATATGTATTGCCGCTGATTTATTGTGATCTCCACCCGACCAGGAGTATGCAGAGAATATCTCGTGGGCACGGCGCGTGTCGTGGCCCACTGGCACATCTGAGCATGACGCCCGATTAACAGCTTTCTGGAGATTTTTTGAAGTGAAAACTTCTTTAGCGGCGCTGAGCAATTTTTTGTATGGGTAAAAACTTTCAAACTCGCGTCAGGGTCACGTGATGCTGATCGAAAAAGCGTAAGATCGAGGGGAAGGGAGAGGAACTAGTATCTCCCACTCTTTCTACCGTGCCTGAGTGTGCTGCTCTGTTTAGGAGGCACAGGGGGCTTAGACAAGCGCGCGCCCGATATTTTTTTTTAATATTTTATTTTTATATTTTTTTTATTAGACATTTAAATAGGTTCGAATCAAAACTGTTTGTTTCTTACTTCAGTTATCATAAACCAATAGGGATGTTGACTAATTTTTGGAATCGCTTTATATGATAGGTAGACCCATTTCATACCCGAATATCATATTTTTATGCAAATATATATGAATTTTCAATATAAAAATACGTAAATAAAAATGATTTTTTTAATTCTGCCTAAAACGTTCCGAACTGTCATCTGACAGCGCGCGACGTCACAGCACTGCCTGGACTTACGTTTCCTATGCAATGTTCCTGATTTCGACACATTTTAATTATTCATAACTTTAAAACGACTGAACCGATTTTGACTCAACTTCTACTGTGCCCTAAGTTGGTCCAAATTTAAGACAAAAATAAAGTCAATAACTAAAATGTTTCTCTGAAAATATAAGAACCATTTTGGTTATTGGCTTTTTTTGCTTAAATTTGGAGCAACTTAGGGCACAGTATAAGTTTCATTTAAAACGGTTCAGTAGTTTTTAAGTTATGAATAATTAAAATGTTTCGAAGTCAGGAACATTTCATAGGAAACGTAAGTCCAGGCAGTGGTGTGACGTCACGCGCTCTGATTGGCGTTCGCATTCGCGTAGTAATAAGTGAAAATTATTAAAATTAAAATTAATTTTATTCAATTTTGTCTTGTAAATAGATCATTAAAATGTAATTGTAGGTTTTAAAATACTGTCTTTTATGTGAAAAACATAACTTTTTACGAATTTGTAACATGTGTCAACATCCCTATTGTATCAGTTGTAAAAATTTGCGATGATGATTCTGATAATAACGATGGTGTAAAAGTCGTCGAAATTATGGATGGAAGTTGATTTTTCTGAGAGATAAAATTTAATGTTATATATAAATAATGATATAATATTATAAATAACAACATATAAATTGTCATATTTGTGTACGATAGCGCAATAAATAAACATTGTATTCTACCTCATAAATGATAGTATTTTTATACTTATAATTAAACACAACGTTAATATTGAAGTTTTCACTTCTGCCGGCACTCCCGGAGTGCTATTTTTTTTTGATCTTAATATGAAAAAGCACGCTCCTATAACTCTGTTGTATGGAACTTAAGGATCAAATAGGTACTTAGTGTGCGTAGGCTATTTACGTATTTTGTGTTTTAGTGCGCGTTATCTTATAATTCGCACGTGGACATGATGGTACAAGAGACACAATGTAAGGTACAATTATTTGATCAGCGTTTAGATAGGTAGGTACTCATACTGAGTGAAGCTACCAGCGCGAGCGCTCCTCTCTTCGTGGACTAATTCCGAATTGAAATAGGCCAAACGTCACGTCAGAAACACTCGTACACAGACACAACATAGGTATTATATTGTACAAAAATAAACAAACTGTACCGACACGCACTGGTACGTATTAAGGTGTCTATCTACAGGCAGGCGCAGACAAACGTTCCCTCGTAAGGTATAGGCTATAAATAAAGGCACACGCACACACGCGCAGCGAGGATGCAGCAGGAGATGCGTCACGAGTGTCTCACGCGAGGGAGCCGTGAGTCACACACTCAGGGTCACTGCTCGCGTGCTCCACCACCTCGCATTTTATTATTAGGAATGCGAATATAGACGTGTCCTGTTGGCTATTATTGTTCGCATAATATTGTCTGGTGTCGGCGAGCAGAGCGTGTGGGCGGGCGGTGGGTAGTGGGTATACTGACCAGCGGTGGTAGAGGTCGGCGGGCTCGGGCCAGGCGTCGCGGATGGTGCGCAGCACGCGGCGCAGCGCCGGCTCGGGCCCGGCCGCCGCCCGCGCCGCGCCCTCTGCAACATGAGGGTGACCGGTCATATAACGCGCGTGGACGCTCGAGGACGCGGCTCTACTCGCTTGCGTCGGCTCACTATTCTATACGGCCACTTATTATTATATACGAGTTTACAATCTACCGTGAGCGTTATCCGTAATAAAACTAGGACTAATCTCACTAATTTTGACGCGACTACTGCTGTTCCGTTTTTGTAATAGATATCCCACCAAAAACATTCTGTAAAAAACTAGCCAAGTCTCGATGGAGCTGCTTGTTTATCTCTAAAAAATAATGAAATCTAGACAAAGTCGTGCCAAGTCTAAGATTTCTTACTGCGATTTCTTTATTATTATAGTTAATGTTGTGTGACTTGGCCGTTGAAGGGTACACAAGGGTCAAAACCGGTACGGCAGTGCTTGCTTCGCGCTCGACTTGGCGGGGGCACTACCGTGCCCCCAGATTATGTACCTATCAATATCAATCCCTAGTTGGAAGTGGAACTGGCCTATTATAGGTACACATGATGTTATTAAAATGTATCAGGTCGAAAAGTCGGAGTGAGTATAATCTCCACAACTCACCCGATTAGTTCTCTTCACTTCACTGTAACACCATGTTTTAGCCCAGTAAAAGAAGGATTGTGGATCGAAAACTCGAAAGCAGAAAAACTAACTTAGGAACTTTGGACTAGTTAGGAGATAAACATACTAAAAGTCCCCACCCCTCCGAGGTGAGCCCGAGGGGGGGAGGCCGAAGAAGGTCCCATTTTTAGGTTTTTTGCTTATATGTCAAAAATGGTACGACCAGAGGTTGGTAAAATTTTATTTTTAAGATTTTTTTACCGACGTTGTATGGAGAACTAATTATATAAGCTGGACAACGATTGGAGATAGATAAAAAGTGTAAAGGCCAAAGTTGTAGAGAATTTTATTAGGTTTTATAATGTAGTACAACAAAATATCTTATGACGCACAGTTTTTGGCATATAAGCAAAAAACCTAAAAATGGGACCTTCTTCGGCCTGCCCCCCCTCCCCCCTCGAGCTCACTTTGGAGGGGTGGGGACTTTTAGTATGTTTATCTCCTAACTAGTCCAAACAAAGTTCCTAAGTTAGTTTTTCTGCTTTCGACTTTTCGATCCACATCCCCTTTTTGGACACTCATTGACTGGACTATTTCCTCGTTTCACAATAAGTTTCACCATAATGTGTCAGTTAAAAGAAAACTCAAGTGTTTTCATACCTTTAATATTGTCGTGTACCTGCTCGTGTATATTATTATGTCTCAGACATAGATATACTACTCTGGATTACGCCTAACCGCTTCAAAATCGACCAAATTAAACAGTGCCTAAATCCATAATGAGCACTGTTTCGGTGTCAGTCTCGCGCCAACCGTCAAGTGGAACGTAGCTCTTATGAATTACAAAAAGAATACACTTAAACACTTAAATTAGACCGATAAATTAGAGTCATATGGGATAAGTGATTTTGAGCCTTAGCAGTGTGAAAATAAAGTTGAACTTCACTAGACGCAATAATTTTGTCAATGGCACGGAGTGAAAACGTCATAAGATCGTTATGTCATTATTGCAAATTAAACTAATCTTTGCATTAAGGTTGATTATTGTTTCAAAATGTTAATTACTTTGTGTAATTTTTTGTAATACCCTTAGGATGTATGTATATATCAATAGCTAGAAAGATATAGTAAACACGTGCCGTTTTCGAGCTTTGCAGCACAGCGTTGGGTTGAATCTTGAGTAGTATATCTATGGTCTCAGCATTTAAGAGCGTATACCTATATCGAGTGACGCTCTCTCGCTCGCACTATTTGACAATTTTTGCAATAGGTATAAATTCATAGAATTAATTTATTGAAAATTCCTAGAACTTTTTTTTCTTGCCCCTACCACGGTTGGTTCAGACGAAGAGTACTTTCACTTTCTCCAATGAACATGAATTTAAAAAATTTATAAATTTAAGATTAAAATTTAATTTAATTAAAGAAGTTTCACTTCTTACGTGTGTAAACTAGTACACGCACAAATTTTTTGAAATATAAATTCATAGAATTAATTTATTCAAAATTCCTTAAGAACATCCATATAATATTATTACACACAGTTTAAAAGTATTTCCAGTTTGATATATTTAAAAATGCCATGAAAATGGAGGGAGAAATTTTTTCCAACGCCGATAAAGAAGTTTCACTTCAAAAATTGTCAAATAGTGCGAGCGAGAGAGCGTCACTCGATATATCCTACGCTCTTAATTGTATGCAACATGCAACATGCAACGTGTAACAGTTGCAGCACAGTAAAGAGATATACCTACTTTACCGTGGCTGCCGGCTGCAGTGACACCACCGAGATAGATCTAAACATAGGTACCTATATGTAGTTCAGTGAGTGATGAGTGACGCTCATTTATTATGATCAACACAGCAGGCTCATTTCATAAACACAAGGAATAAAGTTCGAAAACAAAAAAAGTGTAACTCACTTTTTTGATTTTCGAACTTTATTCCTTTTACATCGACTTTATATTATTATAATACATTTATATATGTTACGGCTAAAGTCCGAAGTGAGGCTACACCTAGGTTTAACCGGCTAAACCTAGGTGTAGCCGCACTTCGGACATTAGCCGTGACATACTTATACAAACACATACATTTCAGTAAGTAGGTAGGTATATTATATCATAATATTATTTATCACTTAATGAGTAGACTGAGGTTATTTTTATGATATAACGGAGTGGAAAATAGTGGTTAGGGGTAAAATATTATTATTATTGTAGTGTAGGTGTATGTGTAACACAATGTAATGTTGTGACGGTCGGCGCCGAGCAACGGCGCGCATTGCGGCGCGGCGCCGCGCCGGACCCGGCTACTGCCTGCCGCCTGCCGACTGCTGACCACTGCTGACCACTGCTGACCACTGCTGCCAGGGACAGGGACAGACCAAACACTGCTGGGGAGGATGAACCTACACCTACTTGCTATTCCTTTTCATTATAATTATTACACGTTTTTATGATCTATTTACCTATTACAAGTATACCAAAATACGGGTTAATAGGTTAACAGAATCTCGAGTCGCAAATCCAAATTTTGAGATGGATAAATACAAAAATGTACCTTCTGCAAAAGGCGGGCAATCGGTGGAGTAGACCAGCGGCTGCAGTCCGGTCCTGCTGATAGGAGGTCAACTGGAGGCAGCGGAGCGGCGAGGGCGGCTCGGGGATGTTTGCGGATCTCACGCGGGGCTGATGGCACACGAGTGTGTGTGCGTGCGTGTGTGTGCGTGTGTGTGTGTGAGTGTGAGGCGGGTGGCGCGGCCGGGAGCCGGCGAGTGTCCGCGCGGACTGACGGCGGCGGCGGCGGCGACGGGAGCACTCGCGGCGTGACGTCACACGACACGTCACACCTCACTCCACAGCACTCAACACGCGACACGCGCCGCCACCGCCGCCTGCCGCCTGCCTCGTGTTGTATGTCAACAATCAACAACACATAACACTAATGAACAACAATCGCTACGAGACGATAATATGAGATATTGATGTGCTACAGACATGATAATAATAATAAATATAGCACCCACCACGGATTTAAAATAGTAATATTATGTAAATATCTGCGCGATAAAAAATAGACTTCTGAAAAACAGCGGCGCGGCGCCGGTGAAATAATGTATGATTGAAGCTTATTTTTTAAATAATGTTAGGTGAGCAGTGAGTAGAAATAATAATTATAATAACAAGTAATTAACCTGCGGTCGGCGACTCACAGCCCATAGCCCAGGCTGCATCTGCATGGGCCGCGGATGAATGCTTCGGCGTACCCGTGGCCCCGGCATTATGGCGTCCCGCAGGACACCCCCAGGTTTTTTAGTGGGTATCCCCGCCGCTCCCATCTTTGGCGGGGGAGTCCCACATACCGCCCCGCGCCCCCCGGCGTGGGGTGATGATGCGTAACGCATTTTTCCTGGGTCAAAAAAAAAAAAAAAAAAAAAAAAAAAAAGGCTGCATCTGCATGTCGTACGCGAATCCTGTCATTTTGCATTTCACATAAGGCTTCGCAAGTTTACAAACACAAATGCCCGAAGGATAAATGTATATGTTACGGCTAGAGTCCGAAGTGAGGCTACACCTAGGTCTAGCCGGTTAAACCTAGGTGTAATAGCCGACCGCACTCGGTTAAAGTTAGGTGTAGAAGATTTATTTTCCGCCTTACGTGTTTAAAACGTGAGACAAGTTGTTACCAACATTTTTAATTGTTCTTGTATGGTGATCGTCACGAATAAAATTAGCAATAAGTATTCCTTAATGATGAATTGAAAACTCTGGAATGAAGAAAAGTCGGATCTGGTGCTTCGCCGGCTGCTACCGCAGGACGCTCGCTCGGCTTGCACGATGTAATCACTGTTCAAACCTTTTTTTTTTTGACCCAGGAAAAATGCGTTACGCATTATCACCCCACGCCGGGGGGCGCGAGGCGGTATGTGGGACTCCCCCGTCAGAGATGGGAGCGGCGGGGATACCCACTAAAAAACCTGGGGGTGTTCCTGCGGGACGCCATAATGCCGGGGCAACGGGTACGCTGAAGCACTCATCCGCGGCCCCGACGTCGTTTGGTCCTCACTGACAGGAGGACCCCTCCGCGGTGGGGTGAAGAAGATTTCACCCCACCCTCTCAAGGGGCGCGCGCGCCACCTCGTGGGTCTGTGCTTGCGGCGACGAATACCCCCGTACTCGCCGCTTAGACCCAGGTTATGGGGGCTGGAGAAGGGCGTGGAAGATACGCCTCCGACGCCCCCTTCTCCGGGCACGCATCGGGAGGTCGGTGGTGACCTCCCGTTCGCGTTCCGCGATCTCCTTCTGCGAGATGACACTCTCACAGAACGAAACCGCGGCCTGCCACGACTCCTCGCTCGCAACCATGGCTCTGCAACCATGGCTGCCAACGAGAGTTCGCCCCCCATAACAGCGACGAGGGTACGGCGCTCACTGACCCAAGCTGGGCACTCCTCCAGTGTATGCTGCGCCGTATCCACGTCGCTACCACAGTGGTAGCAAGCAGGGGTCGGTTCCCTGCCGGCTACGTGGGTGCAAGTACTTTCCGAAGAACCTAACCAATTGATGTCGGTCTGCCCTGAACTTCGTTATAAAAACAAGTTTTTTTTACAAACATTTTATTCACACCTAACTTTAACCGACTGCGGTCGGCTACACCTAGGTTTAACCGGCTAAACCTAGGTGTAGCCTCACTTCGGTATTTAGCCGTAACATATATAAATATAATATTATTTATTATTATTTTTTTTTTTTTTTTTTTTATTAGGACCGCCAAACTGACCACAACACACACATATTATATTATGGGAACAGCTTGATATACACAGCTTAACATTGTGTGCGGTCTACTTGAGGCGGACACAACCTGCATTAATAATATGTGCCATATTAATTTAATTAAGGAATAAATAAATTACTAATACAAATGAAAAATCTACACTGCTAATTAGGAGTTATAAAGTCTTAGGAATTTTGAACAATTTAGATTTAAAGGAAATTAGTGAAGGGTCGAAAATATCGATTTGATGACAGATTTTGTTGTACGATTGACACATTCGAAACAAAGAAGAGTGCTGAACATAATTGGAGCGACAATAAGGAAGGCTGAATGTTTTTCTGTTTTGGAGACGGCTGCTTGATCGCGGAATGTTAAAGTTAATATTACTTAATAAATCAGGGCAGTCAACTATACCATTGGTTATTTTGTGCAGGTATAAAATATCGTTGATGTGACGTCTTTCTACTAGAGAGATCATCTTGAAATGATGAAGTCTAGAGTCGTAAGATGGAAGAGTACGGCAGAGATTGTTAGCATAGGAAAGATGGTAGAGAAACTGTTTTTGTATTCTCTCTATCCTGCGAATATGCACCCCATATGATGGACTCCAGACGGGACTACAATATTCCAGAATGGAGCGGACGTAGCTGTTGAACAAGATTAAGGGGATTTCAGGATCTTTGAAAAATTTTGTCTGTCTTACCACAAATCCCGCTAGTCGTGCACTTTTTTTGGTAATAACGTCAATGTGTTCCCGAAAATCAATTTTTGTGTCTACGATTATTCCCAGATCACGTATGCAGGATACTTCACTAACTGGAGTATTATTTATAAAGTAAACAGCTAATAATGGGTCTCTTTTTCGCGTGAATTTCATGTGGTAGCATTTGCTAGTATTAAGAGTCATTCCGTTTGTAGTACACCAGTCACTTATACGATTTACGTCTTCTTGTAGAGCTGAAATATCGTTATGATCTTTGATTTCTCTGTATAACTTAAGATCATCAGCAAACATTTGAAATTTAGATGATACATTGGAACATAAATCACTAATGAATGTCAAGAAAAGCAGAGGTCCCAGATGAGAGCCCTGGGGAACGCCGGATGGTACATGTCGTGCAGGTGATTTAAAGCCGTGTATCGTGACGAGTTGAGACCGATTTAGAAGGTATGATTCACACCATCTGAGCAGTGAACCACAAATACCGGCGTGACCAAGTTTTTGAATAAGCTTTCGGTGATCAACTACGTCGAATGCCTTAGAGAAATCAGTATAAATGGCGTGAACTTCATGTTTATTGTCAAACGCTGCGGTGATGTCAGTGGTGTAACACAGAAGGTTCGATGTGGTTGATCTGCCAGGTAAGAAGCCATGTTGACATGGGTTAAAGATATTTTTTAGGTGATAACGTAATTTTGTATAAATAAGTGACTCAAACAACTTACCCAATGAGGAGAGAATGGATATGGGCCGGTAGTTTGTTATGTCATTTTGGTCTCCCTTCTTATAAATAGGAGAAATATGGGCAATTTTCCATATTGTAGGAAAAGCACCATGTGATAGGGACTTATTAAAAATATAATGAAGGGGCTGTATTAGCTGGGAGGCGCATGAGCGTAAAAATAAAGGGGGAATACCATCTGGACCCGGACCTTTGCTGGTATTGATAGTAAGAAGTGAGTGTGAGATGTCTTGTTCAGATAGACTGCTGGAACAGAGAGTTTCGTTGCAGCTTCTGATATTTGATGTGACTAAAGTTGATTCAGAAGAGGTCGACTCTTTGCGGTATATCGAGTTGAAATATTCAGAGAAAAGGTTACAGATTTCCTGTCCACCCTGAGCATTTTGATTATCAAGAAACATTTCATCAGGTATGTCGCTACTATTAGATCTGAGTGATTTTACATATTTCCAGAAATATTTTGGGTTATTTTTAATGTGATTTTTAGAATTTGTTTTTAGGTTCGCTAAGCAGTCGTGAATCATTTTAGCGCATCGATCGCGTAAGATTTGAAACGAGAGTAAGTCTCTGGGGTTGTTGTATTTCTTGTGTCTTTTGTGGTACTTCGCCTTTTCCTTTAACGCTTTTAATAACGGACGACTAAACCAAAAGGGGTAGTTTTTGTTGCCTTTATGAGTAATTGGGGTGTTTTGAGCAATAATTTTAGTTAAAATTTTATAAAAAGCTTCTACAGTTTCGTCTACAGACTGGTTAGAGTTAAAGTGATTATTCCAGTTAATAGCATCCAAATCATTTTTAATGTTTGTGTTATTTGCTTTGGAATAGTTTAACACCGCAGATTTATTAACTTTTGGAGGTTTTTGGGCGTTCAATTTGAGGAAAATACCAAGAGCAGGATGGTGACTGTCCAATTGTACTAAAGGTATTTCACTGTTGGACACTGTCACGTTATTTTTCATGTTAGTTATAATTAAATCTAGCGTGCGACCGCTGGCGTTTGATATTGAATTCATTTGAAATAAGCCGTTGAAGGAAAGGGTGTCCACAAAAAGACTTTCCACCTCATTAAAAGTTCCTTGAGTGGTCATAGAATTTGTTTCTGGATCGTGTTCCCAGCGAAGGTTTGGTAAGTTGAAGTCACCCGCAATCAGAAGTAAGTAGTCATTTGGGAGTTTATGTTGAATAAGTTCAGTGAGATTAGAGACAAAAGAGTTTAGACGATTGAAGATAACTGGAGGGGGTAAGTACATTGAGCTGATGCACAGGGGAATCGTAGAATTACCATGCTTAAGTTTGACTACTACCCAGATATCCTCACCAGAGGATTCCCATTTCACTTTTCGGATGGGCTGGTATTTTTTTAGTATCGCCACTAGCACTCCACCCCCATCTGACTTGTCAGAGTTTGTAGAGCCACGATCACGTCTGAATACTATATACCTGTTGTCGAAAAGTTCATGATCGTAAACTGACTCGTTCAGCCATGTCTCCGTCAACAAAATAACATCCACATCGTTTTTTAATACATAGGTTAGCACTTCTTCAGTCTTAGTCCTAAGACCTCTTACGTTTTGGTATAAGAATTTAATTGAAATATTTTTTTGATGATAGATTACTGGAAGAGAACATAAATTTAGGTACGCTAAGCTATTAGAGTTTATTCAAGGAATCTAGGTCCTTAACGATGAAACTCTTGGATTTAATGTCTTTCCTCATGTAAATGATCCCGTTTCGCACCCAGACGAACTGGTAGCTATTCTGCTTGGCAGCTTTCCGGACCGCTGCGTGAAGTTGCTTGTTACCAGGGGAGAGATGTTCGCACACGTAAACTGGCTTCTTCTCGTCAGCTAGGCCCAGGTGTGAGGAATTAAGCTTATCTTGTTGATGGGTTCTATTGTAGGTTTTAACAGCGGCTAAGATCTTGTCTCTTACTAGAGGACTTGATAGTTTGACTATAATTGAGCGCGGTCTTTTAGATTCTGAGTTCGCTTTAGCAACACGGTGATAGTTTACGACTTCGTGTTCTGGTAAGGCGTGTCCTATCACGGAAGCCATCTGCCAGATAACTGTCTTCAGATTTTCAGCTTTATGTTCGGAAACGCACTGAATTTCTATATTGGAGTCTCGCGAATGCTGTTCAAATTTATTTACTCTTATGTTCAGGTCGTTAAGCTGCGCACGCAAGGCTCGGTTTTCAACCTCCAAGTTGTCCACTTTCTTATTTCGAATTTCCAGTTCTTGTTGGAGTTGTTCACACTTCGATGTCATGAAGTTAACACTCTCGGTAAGGTCTTGAATTTTGTTTCGAGTATCCGTGCTTTCCAACGCGAAGTCACGCTTTATATCTTTTTGTAGTCTGGATATAGTCTCCTCCAACTTTTTATCTATATACTTTTTGAAGTCCTCGAAATTGTTACTTCCTAAACACTGAGTGCTACTCTTTGGTTGGATGGAGACGCTTGGACTGGAATTAGCGCTATCGCCACGTTTTTCAGATGTTCGACAGTCCGGGCACTTCCAAGCAGCCTTGTGTGCCTTAGATTCTTTGGAGAAGTTGTCGGAAGATATTCCTAAGCATTGGTGATGATAACTAGCGTTGCATGAGGAGCAAGTTTTTAACTCTGTAGATTTAATTGATTTTGAACATTTACTACAGACGCTCATTTTTGTAATTTCGCCAAATTCGGGGAGTTTTTCGTAACCTTGCAACACTGTACAGTTGTCAAAATAAAAAATGACAATGTCAGTTGATTTTGACAACTTCAAATTGATTTTGACAACTTCAATTTGATTTTGACACTTCAGAAAAGCAGTTTGTGGGGGTACTTGAATGTTTCGAATTTGATGTGGGTAGATAATTTAGACTTGTATTATGGAGTTTTCCGTGCAATAGTCGTAGAAAAAAGCGTAGATAACGATATCACACAATCTTTTTCGGGTCCACTTCACTTTGAAAACACAGAGGTTACAAAATAGGTAGTATTAATATTTTTTAATTTATACTATATACGAGATCGCAGTGCACACAATGACAGAGTTGCCAGTGAGTTTTATTATGAATGAATATAGATATAATTACGTTGTATAAGGACAAGGAGTATAGACGAACGTGTTGTTGCGCGAGTGCAAGTGTAACACGAGCCTGTTGTCTGCATTGTCTCCTGCACCGGCTGACATTGTAGCTGCGCACCGCGCGTGCCCTGAGCCCTGAGCCCCGAGCCGTGAGCCGTGGGCCGTGAGCCGTGACCGTTCCGTCACGGCAGCGTCATGACGTAGTTGGTGACGACGACCGCAACGTAGAGCAGCGCCAGCGCCGCGGCGAAGGGCAGCGCGAGCAGCGCACCCGCCAGCGCCGCGTGTCCGGCGAGCAGCGCCGCGGCCGCCGCGCTCGCGCCCGCCGCCGCCAGCGCCGGAGCCAGCGCCGCCGCCGCCCACACGTACACCTCGCAGAAGGTGAGCGAGCGCGCCGCCACCGCGCCCGCCAGCGCCGCGTGCGCCGCCGTCACCAGCACGCCGAGCGCGCCGTGCGCCGCGCCGGCCCAGCGAGGCGCGCCCGCCGTCTCCAGAGCGTGCGCCCCCGCGTGCGCCGCCAGGTACGCCGCGCCGACGCCGAGCCCGCACGCCGCGCCGCACGCCGCGCCGGCGCGCAGTCGCACGCGCCAGCAGCACCACTGCACCCGCGGACACTTCTCCACGATCACGACCATCCACTCGCTTCTTTCACTTCTATCTCTGAACGTACCTACTTATTATATATATTTAGATACCTATTATGTAGGTGTATAAAGATCTACAATTTATTACATTTAAGTTGAAAGCACAGGGACATAATAATATGAGACCACAGAGTACCTACATTGAATCTAGATGCAAAGAGGTTTTAATGAAAATCTGAGTGTAGTCTAGCAGTCTATATTATAGTCGCTATAAAGAGGGGCTCGCGATATTCGGACTGGAGTCTCGATCTTTCTACTTTGTTGGCTTTCGTTGCGCTTGCGTCGAGGCAGTCGAGGCTCACTGTCGCTTTCGGCCGTCACGTCACAGGTGCGCCCATCGACCACTTTTATTTCTACATACATTGACCACGGATTCGGATGCAATGTAAAATTGATTACCTAATATTATACTGATTACATATTAATTTATAATATTATAAGGAAATATAATATTTTTAACATAAACGAACTATGGGAACAGGACAGAGCTCGCAGGCAAGCTCCTGTACCGCTGGCGATGCGACTGCTGGCACAAAATCCAGGCTTAGATTTATTTACTTGTACCTTGAATGAGCTTCACATAATGGCAATGAGGTTTGCCGAAAATAATACGAACATCATTTAGCGAAATGTAACGTTATAAATTGCCTATCATAATATATTTTATTGAAGTTAATATTAAGTATTGCCTATATATAAAATCTTTAGTTATAGTTTTGGTCCTGGGTCTGCGAATTGGGTAAAACTGTAATGCAGACCAGGACATGGTAAATAAATAATAATAAATATTTTTACTTACCTTACACTTTAGTTTTTCCTTTACGGACATTTTTACACTGCTGTAAAAACGATTTATATCTAAAAAAATAATAACGCGAAAACCGTACATTTTCGCGGAACATAATAATATATATGTCACCGGAAAATAACAAGATTCGTAAGTTTATAAATTTTCTAAAATTTCTTAGGAAATTTATAAACATTCGTAGGATTCCAAACGAGTCTGCATTCATCGAGGACATATCCAATAGAGGGGCAATAAATGATTTATTTTTGTAGATATCCAGAGAGTTCATGACGCGTCCACGTCTCTGAACATCTACAGATAAAAAATATTCAGTATAAAAATACTCGTATCTGGCGCTTCGCCGGCCGCTGCCGCGGCACGCTCGCTTCGCTCGCTCGGCTCGCGCGTTGTGGTCACTGTTCAAACCTAACCTAACCAACTGTTTTCGCTTTTTGGTCATGGCCACTTCAAAACTTTCGTAGCTCTATGGTATTCACACTTATAATTTTACGAGTGAGTTCAGTAAGTTTATCAATTTACGACAATGTGGGCGTAAAATAATACAATCTATCTCTCGTTTGGAATCCTACGAAAGTTTATAAATTTCCTAAGAAATTTTAGGAAATTTATAAACTTACGAATCTTGTTATTTTCCGGTGACATATATATTGCGCTCAAAACATGGCAAATGACCTCCCCAATAAGACCTTAGACACCCGCATGTACTGAATAATCAAAAACTTGTACCTACCTAGGTATATAATGTACGCGACATAATTGTCGACAGGATAACGCTCACGGTAGTTTTAAATATCGTATCAATAAATATTATCATACAATCATTTAATTACATTTAGTAATCTCATTGATCACATTTAAAGATAATTAGAAGAGGAAAAGTAAACAAATTTGGCAACTTTTATGAATGTATTGAACCTAAATTGCAACATTTCTCAAAAAAATGTAACCCCTCGTTCAATTTTCAAAATTTTCTATAATATCTCTAAGGAAACTGAAACGTAGATGTTTTTAAATAAAACCGGTCAAGTACGAGTAGGACTCGAGCACCGAGGGTTCCGTACAAATCTACGAGTTTCTTTCTACGGAACCCTAAGGAAAAGTGGGTATAATATTATATACTGTGGGTTTTGATTCCCTTGCGAGTACTTGCGAGTTTGAAAATATGCGGCTAAAATTGCTGTTTCTTTTGATTGCGTTGACATAGATGTTTGATTTTTT
Organism: Hemithea aestivaria; assembly: GCA_947507615.1. Lineage (NCBI taxonomy): Eukaryota > Metazoa > Arthropoda > Insecta > Lepidoptera > Geometridae > Hemithea > Hemithea aestivaria. The sequence goes on along the minus strand of OX382341.1, from coordinate 16,130,969 downwards.
TACAGCTTAAAGTTATTATAAAGCTGAGTATTTGGTATGAATTTCAATTTAATACCTGTACGCGTTCTTGAGGAAAGGGATAGTAAAAACAAAATTATTAAAAATATATTTTTATTTGATGTAACCAAAAATTTACAGTTTTTGCAATTTTTCCTGTGCCTGTGATTTAAGACGATATTTGGTACACAGCAACGCGTACCAAATTTCAAGTTTCTGAGTTAACGGCAAGTACCCTGTAGGTTTTGATTCCCTTGAGAGTAGTCGCGAGTTAAAAATACGGCTAAAAAGGGGTAGTAGGTATAAAATTATTCAAAATATTTTTTTCATATGATGCAAATAAAAATTTATGGTTTTTGCAATTTTTCCTTTATCTGTGCTCTAAGGAGTTACTTCGTGCCAAATTTCAAGATTCTGTGTTCACGGGAAGTGCCCCGTAGGTTTTGCTTTATTTGGTAATGTCGAAAATTTGCTGAAATTTTCGACATATTCGACTATATCTTTAGATTGTGTCGGCCTAGAAGTTTGAAATTTTCACAGCTCTAAGAGGCAATAGACCTTAGTATTTCCTATAAATTTCAGCTTGTTACCTCTACGCGTTCCTGAGAAAAAGGGTCTTGACAGACAGACAGACAGACAGACAGACAGACAGACGGACGGACGGACGGACAACAAAGTGACCCTATAAGGGTTCCGTTTTTTCCTTTTGAGGTACGGAACCCTAAAAATCTACCTGAAATTGAATTCTATGATTTTTTTGAGAAACGTTCTGAATAACCAATAACTCTGCAGGTATAATGTCGAGAATCAGAGAGTCAACATCGGGCAGGAGGAGAGACCTGTGAGTCGGCAGGCGCGGCGCACGAGGCCGGCGAGCAGGCGGCGCACGTCGGCGCGGCGTCGGCGCAGCTTGCGCACGGCGCGGCGCCGCGGCTCGCGCGCCTCCCGCGGCCGGTGTGCGCGGGCCCCGCTGCCGGCGCTGGCGGCGGGCGCGCGCGCCGCCAGCGCCGGCAGCTCGATGGGAGGCAGCGACAGCTTGTCAGGCGGACGCGCGCGCCGCGGCCACGCGTCCTCGCGCGGGGACAGCGCGCGCGCCGGCGCCGGCAGCCGCAGCGGCGGCAGCGTGCGGTGGTAGGGCAGCAGGCGGCGCGCGCCCGCCGCGCCGAGCCACGCCTCGCCCGCCCACGACACCAGCGAGGAGGAGAGCGTGGGCTCGCTCGCCTCGCCCGCCTCCCACTCGAAGGTGGCGGTGCTGCGCTGCGACTCCGGCCCGCCGGACGAGGAGGGCCAGTGGAAGGGCGACACGGGCTCCATGTTGAAGAAGGCGCGCGCGAAGTGCGCCGGCGCCGGCCCGACGCTCGGCGGCTCCGGCGACAACACGCCGAACGGGTGCGTGAAGTAGAACAGGCACAGCGGCGGGCCCTGGCAACACATCGCGCTATCAATAGGCACCTACGCGGCCCTCGCACCGGACTCCGGACTCAATAACTGCATTCTTTTTCGAATTTCGTAGATATCTAGATAAGTACTACAGTACAAAGACATTCTGTAAAAAACTAGCCAAGTCTCGATGGAGCTGCTTGTTTATCTCTAAAAAGTAATGAAATCTAGACAAAGTCGTGCCAAGTATAAGGTTCCTTACTGCGATTTCTTTATTATTATAGTTAACTAGCTTACCCGGCAAACGTTGTTTTGCCATATAAATAATTTCCTAGTAATTTCTAGTGTAGACAAAAAATAGCTTACTTATTGGAAGTATGTATGTATGTTAGAATATGTATATTGTATGTATGTAAGAATGTGGTATATGCGTGAAATAAGCATTATTTTATGGAAAAATTTTTCAAACAAAAGTAAAAAATTAAATTTTATGAAAACATTGTCTTATAATTTTTTCATACAACCAATATTTCCATTGACATTTCAAAATAAAGATTCATAATGATTGATTTTTTGGAAACTATGAAAATCTTAATTGTTCAATTACATTTTTTTAATAAAATTAAATTAAAATTACATTTTATAAGATCAACCACATTTTCGATATAAATAAAAAAAAGTATACTTACAACACAAAATCCGTTGTTATTGGAAGCTCGTGTCACGTGTTGAGTACTTTTGAGGTTATAAAATCACTTGATTAACTAATCGTGCAAAATACACTCAAAATTGATAATTTAATTATTATTGATAAAATAGGAATGATTAAAAGTTAATATGAGAGTTACTCTGAGATAGCAAAATAATAATTGTCAACGTTACTACTACACTTGATGCATAAACAATAATGATGGCCGACAACTGTGTAGGGAGTGAGAAAGAAAGGAGACCGGCTTCGTTCTCATCCCTACTCCGTGCTGTTTACTGGGTCAGAAGTGACACCTGTAGACATCTGGCGGGGATAACTAATTAAATGACGATTGATCAGTTTTCGACCGGAGAGGAAAAATGATTAAATTACTAAAATGGCTATTAAAAAATAAGGGTTGATCGTAGAAGGGTGAAAATTGAGGATTGTATGTATTTTTGTGTGTTGTATCATAAAAAAATAGAAATTAAAAATTTTGTCTAAAAAATAAAAATAAAAATTTAGGGGTGGACTACCCCTAACATTTAGGGGGATGAAAAATAGATGTTGGCCGATTCTCATAGATACCGGATAAGCACAAAAAATTTCATCAAAATCGGTCAAGCCGTTTCGGAGGAGTATGGCAACAAAAACTGTGACACGAGAATTTTATATATTAGATGTTGTGTGACTTGGCCGTTGAAGGGTACACAAGGGTACAAAACCAGATACTCCATGACACTTGAATCGCCTAAACATAAGTATTATTGAAATACGCAGCTTTATCAAGCCTACAATTGACTGGTTATTCAATCAACGTTTTCCAAGTGGAAATTTTCTATCGTCAATGGGTAGCGGACAGATTGGTGCAATAGTGTCATGGAGCACCTGGTATAATACCCTTGTGTACCCACACACACACACACACACACATATACATACACTATGCCTAAATATATTTTGAATTAATAAGTTGGATATTACACAATTTTAACCATTGACTGCAAATGTAACTTTGTAATCCTAAACATTTATATGAGATTACAAAGTTATTTATGCAGATTAATTATCTCGAAAACGAGACCGAAATTGCATGTTTTTTTAGTTTTCCTATGGTTTATACAATAAATTCTAAGTATGTACCAAATTTCAGCTCTCTGAGTTTATGGGAAGTACTAGTTCTATTTTGATGATCATGAGTGAGTGACTGAGTGTCGTAAATGCGAAACTTTGCTTTCGCTTAACTTCGGAACTTAATGACCTACAGACTTGAAATTTTGGATTTTAAGTATGTAATTATAGCTTACTGGATGACGAAAATTTCTGTGTTCTGGTCTTATCCAGAGGTTCTCAAATAGGGGCCTGAAAATGCGGCGAAATGGTTCCTGTAAAGGATGGTACGGCAGTGGTTGCTTCGCGCTCGACTTGGCGGGGGCACTACCGTGCCCCCAGATGAGAGACCTCGGAGTGCTTCACGATTACAAACTCATGTTTGATGTGCATATCGATGTTATTGTGAAAAAGGTTAGGTTTTATAATGAGCAGTTCCAAAAGTTTTAACAGAGCCAAAACGTTTAATCTTACTAATATTATAAAAGTCAAAGTTTGTAAGAATGGATGTCTGGATGTTTGTTACTATTTCGCTGAAATTTGGTATAGAGATAGCTTAAACCCTAGAATAACACATAGGCTATACAGCGGGTAAAACCGCTGGGCACAGCTAGTATTTTATATTGTTCCTATGTACGAAGCATCCTTCAATATTTCTACAAGTATGGAATCCCCGTTACAATAATTCACTTTCTTCCTTTATCTACTCGACGTGATATACTTACCTATCTAGCTGACATCTCATTCCTACTTAAAATACGAGTAACTTCATAAATCGTATTAATTGCCCGGAACTTGTCAGTAAGATAAAGTTGAATGTCCCTGTAAAAACTCTGAGGTTTAATGTACTTATTAATATACTACCTTTAGTTAACAAAAATAGTAATATGAGGCGAGCAAGCAGTAACTTCAACGAGCTGAGCAAACTTTATGGTCTTGATCTATTATAATTAATAATTAGTGATGTGGTTTGAACCGAATAAGAACTTCGGCCGAACAATCGGTAAAATTGTAAAATTAGGCCGAATTTCGGCCAAACTTCGGTCCAATTTTACCGCGTTTTATCGAGCATTAAAGCCTTACGTTATTAAAGTTATTTATTGTAAAAGAAATTAAACACCCAATTTCTAGAAAGTAGAAAATACATGTTAAATAATAAAAACCAAGTTATTAAGCAAGCTCAGTTCTTAAGACTCGTTCTTCCGTGCGACTCTCTCGCTTGACAAATTTTTAAATATAACATATCAGTATTAATACTTTTTAAAAATGTCTCTCAGTAAAGCTGTAGTTACCTAATAATAAACCAATGGCAGTATACCTAAGTAATTAAACCTTAAGCACAGTTTTTACAATAAATAATATTCTTATTCTAATTTTGAGTCGGCGCCAAACAGGCAAGTAAGAAAATACCGAGCATTCAAAAAGCGCCATAAAAATATACGCGTCGACTTGTAAATCTCCTCCGTTTGATTTCGTTGGTTGAAAATGTCTGTAAATCTATGAATTTATATTTCAAAATTTATCTAATGCGAGCGAATGAGCGATCTTATCTTAAATTATCATCATGTCATTTAACTTGTGTTTGTTTTTTATTTAAGCAAGTCTGAAGCAGGATAGTGCATAGAGCATATATGAACCGAATTTCGGCTACCGAAATTTGGCCGAATGCCGAATTCGGTTCACGCTGCCGAAATTCGGTTAAAACGAATGTAAAACGAATTTCGGCCCATCCCTAATTATAATCAATTATAATTAATATATCAAACTGCAAACACTTTTTAAATGTGTGGAATTACCTATATTATGCAGGGCTAATCTTGAGGAATTTTCAATAAATTAATTCTATGAATTTTAAAATTTGTCAAATAGTGCGAACTATAGAGCGTACTCGATAATATAGGTACGCTCTTAAGTACCTAAACAATAACTTTTCAGCCGGAAGGCAATCAATAAATATCTTTCTATGTTGCAGTATTCTAAAAAAATATTTGCTTTATCAAAAGTGTATTATGTTATTTCCATCGAAAATAATATTATAAATTATAATGTTATGGTAGACACTATGTCGTGATCTGTGGGTAGACAGTAGACACCACCACTACTGATAAGACTCTTTAGCTAGAGTGCTTTTCACGAAAGGAGTCCTTTTTGCGGGGCGCCACTATCGCACATTTTAAAAGTTTAAATATCTCTATAACATTTTAACCTCTCATAATTTCTCATATTTAATTATACTTAAATTAATAGGCATTTATTTTATCTAACAAATAAAAATTATTTAGTATAATATGAAGTCCAATATAATTTATTTATTTATTATTATTATTAAATAAGATTTCTGCACTTGACAAAGCGCCTGATAAAAAACTATTCCATAATTTTATTAGCGCCTGTTAAAAATAAAGGAGCACAAGCTTGCCATGGAAAGATTTTTCTGATAACGTTTTATTATTAGAGAAAGACTATCGGGCGAGCGGCGAGAGTCGAGAGGCTATTATTAACCACCCGTGGTTTGCAAGTTCCTAACAACGAGTCGGTGCCGATGTGGTTACACGATAACAACGCACCTTGACATCATCCGTGGACGTGGAGGCATCCGACTTGCCGCTGTTCATCTTCACATCACTCGCGGCCACATCACATCACATCACTCGCGGCCACATCACCGTCACTCGAGTCATTCGTCACTCGCGCCGCGCCGGAGCGTGTCCCGCGACCACCGCTCTCCACTGCTCTCACCGGACATACTCTGCGGACACTCCACTGCTCACGATTCACGATTCACGATTTATTACTAATGTATTTTAATGAGGTGTATAGGCGCGCAAGACAGTTAACTAAACAATTAGTGAGCGGGGTGAATAGCTAGGTAGTTGACGTGAAAAGTAGTGGAACAAAGATCGGTCAGAGTGAGGGCGAGCCGCGAGTGCGGGCGGTGGCAGGCGGCGGCAGGCACGGCAGCAAGGGCGGCGCCGGCGCGCTCCCGCCGCCCGCCGGCTCGAGCACCCGCGCCCGCTCGCGGCGGGGACGTCCGCGCCGTCTCCGGTGCTCGGGTCACCCACTTCCACTCCTCGTGCTACATTATGTTACCTATATCGAGTCAGATTCACTCTCCTAGTTGTGTCGTACACAGGCGTGCCCGCCCTTTGTTACACAGGCTGCGTGCTGCGTGACGCGCCGCGCGCCTGTCGCCGCCCAACTCAATCAAAATAAACAAATGAAGACATTGACCGATATAATTTATGCGTGTGTGTCTATTACAAGGATAACTACAACAATAAAAACGGCACAACTCACGTCTAATACTGCCGAGAATATCTCGACCACGGTTTCGGACAATTACGATGTCCTTCATCAGGAGTTCACGCCTGCAGTAACCGGCGCTCACCCCAAAAAAAAATCGGAAAAAAAAAATCGTATTACAAGGATGTTATAATACTAATACGCGTGTTATGCTACTAATCGCATCAACATAATAGATTTATGAGACATTAAGGGCCAGCTCTACAGCTCCACGTGACTCGTGACTCGTGACATCTAATCCAAATAGTTTTGTATATAACACGACATGTTCATTTTGATCACAGGGGATTTGCTCTAATATTTGATACAGGCATTGGGCACTGGGGACTTTGTAGTTTCGAGTTCCAGTTCCGCCGTTCCGCATAATCTGCGCGACGATACGGTTCTGAGTTATATGTTGCAGCCATAGATATGCAGCAGCCATGTAGACTTACTAATTTAAATAAAATTAGTGATACATATTATTTACATTAGATGCGCCTAGTGGTTTTACCTGTAACAGCAGGCGCGGATCCAGGGGGGGGGTCAAGAGGGTCATGACCCCCCCCAAAATCCTAGTCGAAAAAAAAATCCGATCATATCGACTGGTTTTACGCTACTTTCATAGTTAAAATAAGGATTTTTTTAGCAGCTAGCTTTACGTACAAGTTCATAAAATTGTTTCGATGTTTAAATTATTTTTTTTCCAAGCTACTTTTTTTTCGGTCCTCGCCTATGAGTTATCCGTAGGTTCTCGTAGCAAATTGCACAGTATCTTTCATATTTAGGAATAATTGGATTATATTAACAATCGATTGCAAGCTGTTCGCGCTTTATGTCGTCTTTGCAGCTAAGTTGTGCGCATACAGCAAGCTGCTCGCATGTATAATAGTCATTACTTTTTGGCTCGCAGCGAGCTGCACCCGCTTTATAAATAAGAATATTTAATTTTCATACTGCTCAGAGCGAGCGAAACTCAGATCATTCGTCCTGAAAGATTCAAAATTTTCTTGAGCTGCTTGCGCTCTATAAATAATACCTATTATTTAAGTTCCTTGCCACTTGGAGCAAGCTAAAGGCACATCATTCGTGCTGAAAAATTCAAAATTTTCTCGGCGCTCGCAGCGAGCTGCTCGCGCAAATATAAATAAGTATATTTAGTTTTCTTGCCACTCGGAGCAAGATAAACGCAAATCATTCATCCTGAAATATTAAAAATTGTCTCGCCGCTCGCATGGTGCTGCACGCGCTCTATAAATAAGAATATTTAGGTTCCTTGCCACTTGGAGCAAGCTAAAGGCACATCATTCGTGCTGACAAATTAAAAATTTTCTCAGCGCTCGCAGCGTGCTGCTCGCGCTCTATAAATAAGAATATTTATGTTCCTTGCCACTCGGAGCAAGCTATACGCACATCAAACGTGCTAAAAAAAAATTCAAAATTTTCTCGGCGCTCGCAGCGAGCTGCTAGCGCTTTTATAAGTAAGAATATTTAGTTTCCTTGCCACTCGGAGCAAGCTATACGCACATCAAACGTGCTAAAAAAAATCAAAATTTTCTCGGCGCTCGCAGCGAGCTGCTCTCGCTTTTATAAGTAAGAATATTTAGTTTCCTTGCTACTCGGCGCATCGTTCGTACTGAAATAAGTAAAATTTTCAAGACTACGCTGAAAAAAAAAAGTTCTAGCCAATGACCCCCCCCCCCCCCAAATTATGGCCTGGATCCGCGCCTGTGTAACAGTAGTAGTAGCCTATAAGTTATTCCAGGGTTTTAGCTATCTCTATACCAAATTTCAGCTCAATTGATCCTCCCGTTTAGGCGTGAAAGAGTACCTAACAAACACACATCCATACATCATAATGATATACATCCATTGTATAGGTACGAGTAAGTACCTACATTCGTACAATTTTACGCATTTATAATGTTGGCCATCTGTGATGTATAAATTTTCTTTATTTTTTTGATTTATATGATCTGTGCTCCAAGTACATATATATAATCTGTGCACTCGGGCGAACGTTCGGCCAACGACTCGCCGAATCATTGGCCGGCATAATGTGAACGACCCATTACGTATTGCGACGGGGGTTTTTTAAATTTTTAATTTAATTTACTTGTTTTAATATTTTGATTTTGATTGACACTTAAATTTTTATTGTATTTAATTTTTGGTTAATAATAGTATAATTCAGATTGACATTTTTATGTAATTTTTCTTTTTTAAGCCCATTACACACGACGCTATACTTTACCTTGCTATATGACTCCTGGTACCATATTGCATCGCATAGCAAGGCCTTGCTATACCTCGCTATACCTTGCTATATTATTTTTAGTGATGGCCAGGTTACTGATCGGAACTATACTATATACCACTTTGTTTAATCCTTCTGCACCACGTTATCTTAAAAATCGTTTTCAATTTCATCACAACTCCAACAATCTAATACTGAGATCCGCAGAGAATCTTTCTCTGCAGATGCCCACACATAGTTCCACTTTCTTTGACAGTTCCTTTACTGTACAAGCAGTTCGCTTGTGGAACACCCTTCCAGTAGCGATTAGACTTGCGCCTTCATTGGCAGTCTTTAAAATTCGTTTAAAGACTCACTACCTTTCACAACAGTTGCTGTGAATGCTGTTATAATTATACCGCCCATAAACACTTATCACACACTCATCATAATATTTATTTCTCTACGTATATATCGGCAGCTTAGATTATAGCTACTTAGTTTAGACGCCACATAGTCAAATTCGGTGGACCAGAGACGGAAGTGGCGCCTCTCTTGTGTAACGCAGGCAACATCGCATTTTCGTGATCGGTTGACAAGTAAAGGGGAGTGACGGGAAGTGACGTTAGCCAATGGGAGTCGAGTAGTTGCACGGTCGTCCGCTAGGGGCGCTGTTGTGAGCGAGCGGTAGGGCGGACGGGCGTGAGGTATTATATTGAGCTGTGTAGACGACGGAGACTCACTTTACGTTTGGCCGGCGACCGGGACGGACACTTTACCTTTGACGGGCGACTGGGACGGTCACTATACGGTTTGGGTATCGAATTAGTTATCGAAGCGTTCGTAGCTTTGCGGAACACTCGGTCCCCGTTAATATTGTGTAATACTGAGTAGTGTAATATCATCCCTAATCACATTGTAATGTAATTGTCTGCAAGTGAAATAAATGTGATCGTATTATTGTGGTGTGATGTCTTATTCTCCTCGCCCGTTATATCCACGCTGTAAACCATGCCTGAGGGGCTCCAGAATGAGCGACAATATGGTGATAGTGACACATATAGGTTACTAAGCTAAGCGCCCGGTATCCTGTCCCGACATCAGAAGTGGGATAAAGAACGGTGAAAGAATTTAACGTGTTTTTTTCAATGTTTCAGTTTGCCTGCCTTGTTCGCCGCACCTGTCTTTTCCTGTGGCGAGTGCTGAGTGCGCGATCTGCGTGCTGTGTTTGCGCAGATGTTTGCGCAGATGTCCACGCGGGTGACATGCAGTCCACTGCATGTAGCGCTTTTGCCGGCGCTCGTGTGTGCTCGTCTGTTCCTGCTTGCGTACGTGCATACGTGCGTGTATGCGTGCGTGCTGAGTCTGCTGCGCTATGATCTGCGCCACTGCTGGTCGAGCAACGAGTCGACCTTGGTGTGACTGTGAGCTATAAGACGATCTGAGAGATCGAGCCGTATCAGCGAAGAACATTATTTGGTGAGTCGATTCCATGTTTTTTTTGTTCATGCCTACTGCAGACTACGTAACCGTAGCTTGTTTTGTCTACTCTTGTAGTAGCATTTTAGTGTGCGATGAGCGGTAGTGGAGAATTTGATGCCTGAGCTAAGTTTTAATGTCGCTCAATGATAATTACCTACCCTCACTTTTTTTGTAAATAGTTGAACATGGCTCTCAGTGTAGTCAGCTTAGAACAAAGCTTAGAAGTGTTATCTGATAATTAATAAGGCCCTCGCGTTGTGTTAATGGAAGTAAAATAAGAAATTCTGAGATTTTAGTCTTAGACTGATTACAATAAATGAGGTTAGGTTTGAGTTAGGTTAGGTGCACTATTGAAAATTGCAATTTTAATGCCACCGGTTTGTGTACCGGTATAATACGATATTCAGATATCTTAGGCTTACATTACAATTAAGGTTAGGATTGAGCAAACGCAATTCTGTGCTGTGGTATCTTTATTACAGATGAGTGACGTGCAGCAGCGCGTACGAGCGTGCGATGTGCTGGCCTGAGCATCGGCGCGCGTGTGTGCAGTCATGCGGTGCGCTGTCCTGAGCATCGGCGCCTGTGTTCGTGCGACGCGCTGTCCTGAGTATCAGCGCGTGTGGTCGTGCAGAGAAGAAAAAAAAAAAAAAAAAAGGGGGGAGGAGAAAAAAAAAAGGGGGGGAGGAGAGAGAAAGGATTTGTATCGCCTTTTATGTTTAGTCGCTAGGCACCACGAGAGATAGAGGTCCAAACCAAACCAACCAAACAAAAAAAAAAAAAAAAAAAAAATAATTGAATTAGTAGCCTTTTTTTCACGGTAGTCGATAGCAAATTATCTTGTTCCCATGTCGTAAGGGAGAGTTTGTGTAGTTCATGCGGGTTTTTATTTAGAGTTATAATAGTTTCCAACTCTTGAAGTGAAATTACCTAGACAAAGTGGTGTGATCAGTTGCGGTTAGAGGTGACACGGCTGTTCGATGTGTGTTGTGAGATAGTCGAAAGGATTCAGATGTCTGGGTCGAACCCTATGGGCTACTGCGGGAGCTATAGATCGAAGAGACTCTGTTATCCGGGCTATTGTTATGCTGTGAGTGCATAGTGAGTAGTTGTGGGGATGCAGAGATCCGGGTCGAACCCTACTGGCCGCTGCGGTTGCCGTAGATCGAAGGGATTCTGTTATCCGGGCTACTGTTGATGCGGTGAGTGCATGGTGAATAGTCGAGGGGATGCAGAGATCCGGGTCGAACCCTACTGGCTGCTGCGGTTGTCGTAGATCGAAGGGATTCTGTTATCCGGGCTATTGTTGATGCGGTGAGCGCATAGTGAGTAGTCGAAAGGATGCAGGGGTCCGGGTCGAACCCTACTGGCTGCTGCGGTTGCCGTAGATCGAAGGGACTCTGTTATCCGGGCTATTGTTGGTGCAGTGAGTCCAGAGTCAGTCGAAAGGATTTTGTGATCTGGGTCGAACCCTACTAGCTGCTGAGGTGGCTGTAGATCGAAGAGACACTCTTATCCGGTCTGTACTGCTGGTGCATCTTGAGTTTTGAGCTGTCGCGTGTCACAACCGAACTTGATGGCATACTAAGTCGCTGGGGTATATTTTCTAATGAGAGCCTCAATTATCTGTCACTTTTGAAAGAATTATGTCAGGATATTATGTCAGGATGAACGAGCGGTGGAATGTGGAATCAATTAACATGGTGTCCTTTTGTTGTAGATGTGCAGTAAGATCGCGCTGGGAGAGCTCACCCTGCGGGAGTTCGCTCTGCAAGAAGATCGCCCGAGGACGTGCGAGCGTCAGGAAGGCCGTATCGGCAGCTTAGATTATAGCTACTTAGTTTAGACGCCACATAGTCAAATTCGGTGGACCAGAGACGGAAGTGGCGCCTCTCTTGTGTAACGCAGGCAACATCGCATTTTCGTGATCGGTTGACAAGTAAAGGGGAGTGACGGGAAGTGACGTTAGCCAATGGGAGTCGAGTAGTTGCACGGTCGTCCGCTAGGGGCGCTGTTGTGAGCGAGCGGTAGGGCGGACGGGCGTGAGGTATTATATTGAGCTGTGTAGACGACGGAGACTCACTTTACGTTTGGCCGGCGACCGGGACGGACACTTTACCTTTGACGGGCGACTGGGACGGTCACTATACGGTTTGGGTATCGAATTAGTTATCGAAGCGTTCGTAGCTTTGCGGAACACTCGGTCCCCGTTAATATTGTGTAATACTGAGTAGTGTAATATCATCCCTAATCACATTGTAATGTAATTGTCTGCAAGTGAAATAAATGTGATCGTATTATTGTGGTGTGATGTCTTATTCTCCTCGCCCGTTATATCCACGCTGTAAACCATGCCTGAGGGGCTCCAGAATGAGCGACAATATGGTGATAGTGACACATATAGGTTACTACGCTACGTGCCCGCTATCCTGTCCCGACATATATATTTATCTGTTTTTGTAAATATTTATATGTATATATTATGTAATATTTATGTAAGTTTATTATATGATTATCTACAATAATATGTATCGTTATTTATGTATTATTTTTCTTAGTGTATTAATCATGTATAGGTATGTATAGTTATTTTTAAAATACTAGTATTTTGTATTTAGTTGAGATGTTATTGTCACCTTTTTCAGTTTACTACATAATTTGCATAATTTTATCACTTAAACGTGTAGTAATGCGCCACCGTGTTTATCTTTCTGTAAATTCCTCTCCATTCATTGGTTGTCTGGAAGAAATCGCTTTTTAGCGATAAGACCGCCGCTTGTACATTTATATTTTTGTCAATAATTTTCCACTTGTAATGTATTTCTTTTTGTGTGGTGTACAATAAAGCATTATCTATCTATCTATATTTTTTAATAGTTCATTCTTTGTGATTGAATCTTGAGTCGATCATTGAAATCCAATCAAGTGACTTTATTAACATTACTTTTCATATTTACAAACGTACTCAAATATTTGGAATAACTTGTCAACAATTTCTTTGAGAGCGTTTAGAATAGGTATATTAATACAAAAATATAAAAAAATATATATTATTTAAAAATAAAAACGGACAAGTGCAATTTGGAGTTGCCATATACTTGTGTGGAAAAATATTATTAACATAATATATTACGAATAAATACGTATTTTAATAGTTTAGGTATCTGGACTCAGGTCGTAGTCCGATGCGTTGGTCAGATCAGATCCGCACCACCCTTGAAGTTGCTGTTGTCCTGTTGTCTTTTGGCTCCTGGCTATGAAAATCGCATCCAACCAACCCAGATAGCGATCTATCATCAGATATCAAATCCTCCAAAGGAGGGGCCATGACTCCCAGTAATAGGCAATATGACAAGGACAAGAAGAACTCCAAACGTTCAGTTTCCTAGTAAAAATGTCTAGACAAACTATAAAATAATGATTTGTTTTTTTTTTCTCTTTAGAGGTACCTACAAAACCCTTGAAACAATGTGTTTGCATTATTACAGATTTAACTGACAATCACTTTTATTAAAAAAAAAAACCATGGCAGCCTCCTGGTATGTATTTTTTAAAAATTTGAGAAAAAAATCATGATATTTTTACACATCCAGTAAAAGACTCAAATTTGACATTGTCAACAGACATGTTGCTGTAAAACCATACAATTTGGCAAATCCCATATGAACTAGATTAAAAAAAAATGCGTAGCCATTTTGTAACATGACTTAGCCGGTTAAGCGAAAGTCTACTGCAAGGTATTCAGAGGTCTAAGTTATTCGGACAAATAATCATTATGCATAAAAAGAGCTCCTATTACAAGTAAATAGGAGGTGAAATTTAAAATACAAATTATATTACTTTGTTTCGTAATGCTAACAAAAATACCTGCAAACACAAGAAAATATTTAATATATATAAAAAACATTTTTTTCTAATTTGTTACACAGCGGTTAAACATTTGCTACTATTTAGTTTAATATATCGCGTAGATAATAGGAGTTTGTTTTTTTTTGTCTCGGTAATACAAATCGGCTAAGTCATTTTATCACCTAGTCAAAATGAAAAATGGCGGATTCTACGCATCAACTGTAAAATATAGCGCGATATAGCGCTATATGTCATTTATAGCTACGTGTGTGACGGATGCCGATTTGTACTGAAGCTATGCCGCGCTATAAGATGCTTTATAGCGCTATATAGCGACGTGTGTAATGGGCTTTATATATGGTTAATTTAATTTGATTAATTTAAAATTGTAATTTAATATAATTTATATTCTATTACTTTTATTTTGAATTTTTGGTGTAAATTATGGGCGATGTGTCCGAAATAAATGATTTTTTCATCCCTCCACCTCGGAAAGTGTATTTTTGCGCTTCGATATCTGACTGGAAAAGTCCATATTATCCTCTAGAGAAATTCAAATTTACTTTACCCTCTAGAGACAAAAACATAATTAAACCTATTTACTTCCACCTCTATGGTACCGAAATAAGCGTACAACTTTTTTAAATTTGTTAAAAACTCGGAGTAAGAACCTCTTTAGTAAACTTTTTTTTTTAATTTGCTTTGGGCGCACCATCAGCCTTGCCATTAAGTTACTTTTGTAACATATTACGTTTCTTTTGAACTATATTTACGTTAGTTGTTTAGATATAATTTACATTTCGAGGCAATAATGTTTTTAATGAATTATAATATATAGTACTGTAATAGTAAATAATATAGGTAGTTGAGTTAATTTAGCAGAGTTAATAGAATAAGCCAATTTTTTATAACTTTATCTAGTTAGTAGCAATATTTTTTCTAGGTATTACTTTTTAGTAACTTTTTTATTAACGATTTCTCACTGTAATAAACTGAAAATGAGAAAATAATCACTAAAACGAATAGGTAGAGTGCTTTTCACGAAAGGAGACCTTTTTGCGGGACGCCACTATTGCACATTTTAAAAGTTTAAATACCTTTAACTTTTTAACGCCTCATAATTTCTCATATTTAATTTCTTAATCAAAAAGGTATTTATTTTATGTAACAAATAAAAATGATTTAAAATATGAAGTCAATAATAATAGAATAAAAAATTAGTTCCGCTAAATTCCGTGGGACCTCTTTCGTGAAAAGGACTCTTAAGTAAGCGTACCTACGTAAATTAAAATTGAATACTGGTTATTTTTGAAGATAGTGCACTGGCAACACTATCATTAGAATTTATCATTATAAATTAGATTAAATTTGAATAAATTAGATTAAACTAAACTGAAATTCAGATAAAATCAGATAAATTCGAAAACATCAGATAAATACGAAAAAAAATCAGATAAATTCTGAAAAATTCTGATAAATTCAGATAAATTCGAAAAAATCAGATAAATTCGAAAATAAATCAGATAAATTCTGAAAAATTCTGATAAATTCAGATATAATCAGATAAATTCGAAAATATCAAATAAATTCGAAAAAAATTCAGATTAATTCTGAAAAATTCTGATAAAATCAGATAAATTCGAAAAAATCAGATAAATTCGAAAATAAATCAGATAAATTCTGAAAAAATCTGGTTAATTCTGAAAAATTCAGATAAAATCAGATAAATTCAAAAAAAAAATTCGAAAAATTCAGATAAATTCAGATAAATTCGAAAAAATCAGATAAATTCGAAAAAAATCTGATAAATTCTGAAAAAATCTGGTAAATACATGTAAATTAAAAAAAATCGGATAAATTCGAAAAAAATCAGATAAATTCGAAAATAAATCAAATAAATTCTGAAAAAATCAAGTTAATTCTGATAAATTCAGATAAAATCAGATAAATTCTGAAAAATTCAGATAAAATCAGATAAATTCGAAAAAATCAGATAAATTCGTAAAAAATCTGATTAATTCTAAAAAAAATCTGATAAATTCAGATAAATTGAAAAAAATCAGATAAATTCGAAAAAAATCAGATAAATTCGAAAATAAATCAAATAAATTTTGAAAAAATCTGGTTAATTCTGATAAATTCAGATAAAATCAGATAAATTCGGAAAAATCAGATAAATTCGAAAAAAATTAGAAAAATTCTGATAAATTCAGATAAATTCTGATAAATTCAGATAAATTCGAAAAAATCAGATAAATTCTGAATATAAATTTTTCTAATTTTTTTTTGAATTTATCTGATTTTTTCGAATTTATCTGATTTTATCTGAATTTATCAGAATTTTTCAGAATTTTTCAGAATTTATCTGATTTTATCTGAATTTATCAGAATTAACCAGATTTTTTTCGAATTTATCTGATTTATTTTCGAATTTGTCTGATTTTTTTCGAATTTATCTGATTTTTTCAATTTATCTGAATTTATCAGATTTTTTTAGAATTAATCAGATTTTTTACGAATTTATCTGATTTTTTCGAATTTATCTGATTTTATCTGAATTTTTCAGAATTTATCAGAATTTATCAGAATTAACCAGATTTTTTCAGAAGTTATTTGATTTATTTTCGAATTTATCTGATTTTTTTCGAATTTATCCGATTTTTTTTAATTTACCTGTATTTACCAGATTTTTTCAGAATTTATCAGATTTTTTTCGAATTTATCAGAATTTTTCTAATTTTTTTCAAATTTATCTGATTTTATCAGAATTTTTCAGAATTTATCTGATTTTTTTTCGAATTTATCTGATTTATTCGAATGTATCTGATTTTATCTGAATTTATCAGAATTAACCAGATTTTTCAGAATTTATTTGATTTATTTTAGAATTTATCTGATTTTTTTTAATTTATCTGAATTTACCAGATTTTTTCAGAATATATCAGACTTTTTTTAGAATTTATTTGAATTTATCAGATTTTTCTCAATTTATCTGAATTTATTTGAATTTATCAGATTTTTTCTGAATTTATCTGAATTATTGTTTTAATTTAATTAATTGGTCCAATTTAATTAATCTAATCTAATCAATTATATGTAATCTAATTTTGTTTTTTTTTTTCAACATAAAATACGTGTATCATATTTATCTCGTGTCTCATTTTTTCGATCTTGTACAAAAATTTTAGCACATTGTAACCCCGACGCAAAATCGACGGGGTTTTATAAGTTTGACGTGTTTGTGAATGTGTGTGTGCTAACTACATGCAAAGAATCACCAAGGGTTAATGACCGCGCACGTTTCCAACGGGCATTCTGAGCAACTTTTGCCCGCACTAAATACCTAATCTGCTCGTAAAGCCTCGCCTTAAAACCAACCTGTATGCCAAATTTCAACTCAATCTGGATCTGGATCCAATTCATTTATAGGTACTCAATCAAAAAAGATTATTAGTAAAGGTAGGTAGAATAGTTTTTAAAAGGTCTTTTAACCGCTACGGTTGGTACCTACGTGAGATTCGGTGAGATTAGGGTTGTGGGTTGGGAGTTGGGGGTGGAAAGTCGAATATGTAGACATATCACCGGGTTGGGGTTATTATTTGAAATGTAAGACGCGTGTTAGACACCGACACGCAAGCAGACGGTTCTCGGCACTCGGTACACTTCCACGGTTCACGATACACGTTACACGGCCTTACGGCGCGGGGGTACACCCACGTCTTCTGATCTGTGGGTAAACCTTACCACTTCTTCTTCCTGCCCTTATCCCACACTAGGTAGGGTCGGCACAACATGTTTTTCTCCTCCATTCTGATCTATCATCCGTCATATCTGCATCCACTCCCCTAGTACGCATATTCTCTTTCACACAGTTCATCCAAACCTTTTTCGGGCGCCCCCTTCCCGGATTACCACCTATCACCATATTCATGGACTTTTTGGTAACATGATTTTCATCCCTCCACATAATATGTCCATACCAGGACAATCTTCCACTCCTTAATTTCTCTGTCACTGGTGCAACTTTCAGGCTTCCCCTCACATACTCATTTCTGATTTTGTCCATTCTTGTCACTCCACACATCCACCTCAACATTCACATCTCCGCTGCATGCACTCTCCTTTCATCCGCAACTTTCGTAGCCCAGCACTCCGATCTATACAATACGACAGGTCTTATTACCGTCTTGTATATTTTTCCTTTCAATCTAAGGGGCATTCGCGGGTCGCAAGTTGTTCCTGAGACCTGTCGCCACTTCATCCAGCCAGCATTTATTCGGCTCGCAATATCGCGGTCGATGTCGCCATCGTTTTGTAGGACAGAGCCGAGGTACTTAAAATCGGAGCAGACTGGCAGGGATACACCATCTAAGGCAATCGGGGTGAAACTGGAGAAACCACCAAAATTGCAAAACATGTGTTCTGTTTTGGTCCGGCTGATCTTAAGCCCCACGTTCTCCAGTTTCTCCTGCCATTTTACCAGTCTCCTCTGCTCGTCAGGCCCTTCCTCCCCAACAAGCACAATGTCGTCGGCGAACAGCATACACCAAGATGCCTCCTCATGTCCTCATGTATGTCTGACGTCAAAGCATCCATTACCAGGAGGAACAAATAGGGGCTTAGAGCCGACCCCTGGTGGAAGCCTACAGCCACATTGAATTTGTCGGTTTCGCCAGCCGTGGACCGCACGTACGTACTAGCTCGACAGTGCATTGCGCGAATAAGTTGCTGGTACTTCCCAGGCAATCCTTTCACTTTCAAAGCCCACCACAGAACCTCCCGGGGAACCCTATCATACGCTTTCTCTAGGTCAACGAACACCATATGCAAGTTCTTTCGTGCACGTTTGTACTTTTCGCAGAGTTGTCTCAATGCAAATATGGCATCCGTTGTACTGCGTCCCGGCATAAACCCGAATAGGTTCTGTGATACCTCACTTTCCACTCTCAAACGTCTCTCTATCACTTTTTACCAAACTTTCATCGTTTGTGACATGAGCTTTATTCCTCTATGATTGCCACAGACCTGTACATCGCCCTTGTTTTTAAAAATGGGCAACAGCGAACTGTTACACCATTCCTCCGGGATCGCCTCTTCTTGTAGCATTTTATTGAAGAATAAAGTCAGCCAACTCCATCCGTCACATTTTAAAAACTTTCACACTTCTATCGGTATACCATCCGGTCCTGTAGCTTTCCCATTCTTCATACTTTGCACAGCTATTTTCACTTCTTCCATACTTACTTCTTTCACAACACCCACGTTAACTGCTTCATTCCTTAACTCACCACTCCAATCATTCTCTTCATTCATCAATCTTTCAAAATAGTTTTTCCACCTCTTTTTAATTTCCTCATCATTCGTTAACACTTTTCCCAAGTCATCTTTTATGCATTTTATTTGTGTTACATCTCTAGCATTCTTCTCTCTGGTCTTCGCTATTCGGTATAGGTGTTTTTGTCCTTCTGGACGCTCCAGTGATTCGTACAGTGTATTTTGTACAGAAGCCCTCGCAATAGCTCTTTTCATCCTTTTTAGTTCCTTATCCCTTTCATCCACACTCTGCCATTCCTTAAAAGCATTTTTCTTTTCTTTTAGCGCTGCCTGAATTTCGTCATTCCACCACCACGTTTCCAATCAATCAATTTTTCCTTTTCCCTTAGATTGTCCGGAAACCTCCTTAGCCACACTTCTCATACAATCAGCCATCTCCATCCAACACTCATTCACATTTCTTTCATTCATCTCTATCATTTTATCTACCACTCGAATCCTGAACTCCTCAGCACTCTCCGGTCTTTCTATCATATGCCATTTCGTTTAGGGGATTGACTTTGTTTTAAATTTATTAATTTGTGAAGTTATTTTAGTTTCTAAAATGAGCAGTCTATGTTGTGTTGTAACAGGTTCTCCGGGTATAATTTTGCAATCCTTGATTTTACTGAGTTTTTCTCTACGGGTCAAATAGTGCGGCTCCTTAGCTCGATTTTATATGGAGGTATGACCCGGAGCGGCAGAAAGCATGAAACTTGGCATGCGTATAGCTTTACCGTTCATAAGAAGAAATTTTAGTAGAAACACCCCCCCCACGACAATGTTTCTACCTCTCCCCCCCCCACTTTTATGTCCCTATTTTTAGTTTTTTGAGTTTTTCTTGAAAACTATGAGAGCTAGAATAAAAATGTTAAGCGGAAGTTTATTTTCCGTAAAATTCTCTACAATATTGGCCTTTATAGTATATTGCCAGGATTTATAGTTTCAAAAATATGATTTATTTCTTTTTTGAATATTTTCCAAAATTCCATATAAGACGTTCTCTGGGCGCAAAACATGTCGTTTTCATGCAGAGGTTTGAAACTTGGCACAATGATTCCTTATCTTCAAATAAGCAGATTAAGATTGAAAACCCCCCTATCACCCCCTCTGGCAACAAGGAAGGGGGGCAAAAGGAGCCGCGCCACCTTTCTCCATTTAATTAACTCTGGGAGACGATTGAAAACCCCCCGTTTTCAATCCTAATCTGCTTATTTGGAGATAAAAAAAACATTGTGCCACGTTTCAAACCTCTGCATGAAAACGACATGTTTTACGCCCAGAGAACGTCTTATATGGAATTTTGGAAAATATTCAAAAAAGAAATAAATCATATTTTTGAAACTATAAATCCTGGCAATATACTATAAAGGCCAATATTGTAGAGAATTTTACGGAGAATAAACTTCCGCTTGACATTTTTATTCTAGCTCTCATAGTTTTCAAGAAAAACTCAAAAAACTAAAAATAGGGACATAAAAGTGGGGGGGAGAGGTAGAAACATTGTCGGGGGGGGGGTGTTTCTACTAAAATTTCTTCTTATGAACGGTAAAGCTATATGCATGCCAAGTTTGATGCTTTCTGCCGCTCCGGGTCATACATTCGGTTAAGGAGCCAGAATTAAAAAAATAGTCTATTTGTGTAGTGTTGTTTTCGCTTTTGTAGATTAGGTATAAGGTGTTCATCTACTTTTTTAAAGAATGTGTTGGCGACGCGACGGCCAAGTCAAAGGCATTTGCAGCTTCCAACAAAGCTTCACTATCTCAATTTCGATTCCCAAAACCTCAACCACCATGCACTCTTTCGTATCTGTCATTATTTTTTCCCACATGACCATTAAAGTCCCCTCTTCTCAGAATAAAGACAACTAGAAGTAGCCATATTATGTGTGAGTGTGACGGCAATAGGGAAAATTCTATGTGAAGACAAAGGAGAACCTATTTTTCTTCCGTCACTTTCAGCGTGGCTGGTTTACGTTGTTTGTCACAAGTTCAAAGTTCAAACGTCTTCTTTGTGACAAACATACTATCAAGTCAGTCGAATTATCTTTTATTTTTTTAGGATTTAAAGTGCTTTCAGGGAATAATTAATGGTTTATGTGTACTCATAGTGGTAGTGAAATGGTAGGATGTGCAGTTTTGGGCTGTAAAAGCCGTAGTGAACGGAAAATTGATCAACTAACATTTCACACGTAAGTAGACCAAAATATCCCTTATTGGCTTTTGCAGCGCTTTGTGACGAGAAATCATGATATTCTACAGTGAGATTCATCTATTTTATGACCTAAAACAACAATACTTAGCGTATTTTCATTATATAATGAAAATCTGTTTATGTGGAAATAATACCATATTGTATATTTTATTTACCCTTATCCATTATCATGATTATGGGGAGAAATTAAGAAAGTAGTTTCTGTATGTACTTGGCTAACTGATACCACGGTAAAGAGATATAGGTACAGTAGTTTGACTCCATAGAAACGGGCGGAAAATGGAAGTGAATAGATGTCGGTAGATGTGGGTAGAAGTGGGTATATAATCCAGAAGCGGGTGCCACGCAGCGACGGGCGGACGTCGCGATAGTTTTTTGCAAGTATTTAGTGTTATTTACGTTATTTACTTTTGACGTATGTATACATAATATAATAAATTATATAAAATTATATATAAATGGCAAAAAAATAGCATACTATATTATGCTGTTTTTGGTAGCTTGAACTTATCATTGAACTTATCAGGAAATCCAGAAATAACATTATTAACCCCCGACGCAAAATCGACGGGGTGTTATAAGTTTGACGTGTCTGTCTGTATGTCTGTCTGTCTGTCTCTCTGTGTGTGTGTGTGTCTGTCTGTGGCACCGTAGCTCCCGAACGGATGAACGGATTTTGATTTAGTTTTTTTTGTTTGAAAGTAAGGTTAGTCGAGAGTGTTCTCAGACATGTTTGGTGGAAATCGGTCCAAGATGGCCGTCGCTACAAAATGGCGGATTACTTATTTCTTCCAAGACCCCCTCAATATGGGTATGAAATGAAAGGGCTTAACTAGTAGAATACAACCCATTATATAAAATTAAAAATCCAAGATGGCCGCCACCACAAAATGAAGAATTGCGTATTGCGTTGGGGGTTTTTTAAATTTTTAATTTAATTCACTTGTTTATCAAGCAACATGGAAAGGTAATAAAATTAAAAAGGTCAGTTAGTTAAAAAGGGGAGGAGGGGAAGGGGAGGAGGGGGGAAGGAGGGGAGGGGCAGGGGAGTGGGGGAAGGGGAGGGGGGAAGGAGGGAAGGGGAGGGGGGAGGGGAGGGGGAAGGGGAAGGAGGGGAGGGGAAGGAGGGAAGGGGGAGGGGGAAGGGGAGGAGGGAGGGGGAAGGGGAGGAGGGAGGAGGGGGAAGGAGGGGAAGGGAAGGGGAGGGGGAAGGGGGGGAGGGGAAGGGTATGGGGGAGAGGAGGAGGGAAGGGGGTAGGGGAGGGGAGAGGGGAGGAGGGGAAGGGGAGGAGGTTGTCTTGTCTTGTCTCTTTTCTTGTCTCTTGTCTTGTCTTTTGTCTTGTCTTGGGTTTTAATATACGCCGCCACGACATGATAGGTAAGTAGGTAGTAGGTAGGTAGCTCAAGTAAGTAGATGATATGAAATAGGTAGGTACCTACTGTATGCGGGCAGCGGCTGCCCGGCAGCCCTATGACTTGCGCATGTACCGCGCGACTGTAGGTATTTATGTTCAAAAATCACGCTCAGTCAAACTACTGTATATCTCTTTACCGTGCTGATACCTTCCTGTGGCTCTAGTGATGAGTGATATAACTCGAGTATACCTCTTTTTGAGTTTTTAACATATAAATCTGTAGCTCTAGTGATGAGTGATATAACTCGAGTTATAGCTTTTTTGAGTTTTTTTACATATAAATAATGAGATTTCTTTAGTAACTCACGTCTGTAGGTGCACTACACTACATACCTACAAGTACCTTACCTTACCACGTACCTCAAGATCAATACCTGCGATGTACCTCACCATGTCCACAATATACCCGGACATGGCTACAACATACCTTACAACACAGCACCAATACCTACAAGTTACCAGGGAAGAAAGAAAACACAACACTCAAGCACTTCACTTCATTTATTTCACAACGTTCGTGTATGCAGATCTTCAAGAAACAATAGAAAACCATCGCCTTGAAAAGGGCGGTTTTTCTGCTGTTCAAACTACAAACAAGACGCCTTGAAAAGGGCGGTTTTGTTGATGTTCAATTCGGAGAAGAAACAAGTGACACTCTCGTTGAACACACGTCGCTGCAGTCCAGACTTCACACACGTCGCTGCAGTCCAGACTTCACACACGTCGCTGCAGTCCAGACTTCACACACGTCGCTCCAGTCTAGACTTCACACTTGTCACTACTACACTTGTCGTCTAGAATCTAGACTTCTTCACAACACTTCGATGAGCTGGGGCGCACACGTGAACACGTGTGAGCGGCGAGGCGACGTCCGGGCGAATGAAGAGGCCAACTCCCGCGCGCTGTATTTACGAGAGCCGCAATATATATACCCTGCGCACATCGATCTGCGCATCAATTTTATATCACTGTTTCTATCTCTTTCATGTAAATATTTCTTCTCTTTCTAATTTCTCATAAAACTTTCTTTTGTGTACGCTAGTTGTAAGGTATTTATTTTGTATATAGGTAGGCTCATTTTTGTAAATAAACATTCCATATTTTACCTTCTGATTTAGTGTTTCACTTACACTACCTACTTCAGTTAGGCACCATAAACGCCTAAAGTGGTGACCCCGACGTGATCTGCCCGACGTGATATATGGAGACCATACCCGCCTAAACTCCGACGTGATGGCGAGGCAACGCCTAAAGTGGTGACCCCGAAGACTGTTCACCGTGGCCCGAAGACTTTTCACCGTCGTCCAAAGACTGTACACCATGGCCCGAAGACTGTCCACCGTCGCTACCGCCTAATGTGGTGACACGTCGCTCGAAGTCTCATCACCGCTGTCGCTGCCGTTCACTGGTACCTACAGTGGTGACCGACACCAAAACAACAACGAAGCTCCGCACGTCGACCACGCAGAAAATCCACCATGGACCCCACTGCAGCTGCCGCCGCCGCTTCGAACACAGCGAAATCCACCACCACCTACATCACGCCACCGCCACTGTCGTCACAAGAAGACTCCGACTTCAACAAATACCTCATCGAAGTAATCCGCACGTTAAAATTCGAAGTTGCCGCCATCAAATCGGAGCAACAACGAATCTTCAATTACTGCCACAATGCAACGCCGACGAGTCTCAACAACAATAACAACACAAGAAGAAGCTCCAGTAACGCAGTTTCACCGCACTGTTATTATCATCGTCGTTACGGCGCACAAGCACGCCACTGCACTACACCATGTAGCTACACAAAATGCGAAGTCGGAAAACCAACACAAATATCGCCAGAAGCTCAACCCAGCGTAGAAGAAAATTCTTACCGCCTATTCGTCGTTGACAAGAATTCTCAACATAAATTCCTCATCGACACCGGCGCCAATATCTCCGTTTTACCGACCAAAAGGAGCGCTACCTAAACCGCTCGATTTTCAACTGTACGCTGCAACCTGCGTACGAAGGGCCGTACAAAGTCGTCGAGCGGAACGATAAAACGTTCCTACTAAAAGTTCCTGACAATCGATCGCCCACTATATCGATCGATCGCCTGAAACCTGCCTACACGATCAACCTCGACACTGACGTCGATGCACCCGCTAATACCACAGACAGCGCAGCTACTCCGTCATCGAGTGATCTACATATACCTACAGCATCCGTACCTGCTACGAAGCAATCAAGATCCGGCCGCAATATAAAACTGCCGGTACGCTTCGCTTGAGGGGGAGTACTGTAGGTGCACTACACTACATACCTACAAGTACCTTACCTTACCACGTACCTCAAGATCAATACCTGCGATGTACCTCACCATGTCCACAATATACCCGGACATGGCTACAACATACCTTACAACACAGCACCAATACCTACAAGTTACCAGGGAAGAAAGAAAACACAACACTCAAGCACTTCACTTCATTTATTTCACAACGTTCGTGTATGCAGATCTTCAAGAAACAATAGAAAACCATCGCCTTGAAAAGGGCGGTTTTTCTGCTGTTCAAACTACAAACAAGACGCCTTGAAAAGGGCGGTTTTGTTGATGTTCAATTCGGAGAAGAAACAAGTGACACTCTCGTTGAACACACGTCGCTGCAGTCCAGACTTCACACACGTCGCTGCAGTCCAGACTTCACACACGTCGCTGCAGTCCAGACTTCACACACGTCGCTCCAGTCTAGACTTCACACTTGTCACTACTACACTTGTCGTCTAGAATCTAGACTTCTTCACAACACTTCGATGAGCTGGGGCGCACACGTGAACACGTGTGAGCGGCGAGGCGACGTCCGGGCGAATGAAGAGGCCAACTCCCGCGCGCTGTATTTACGAGAGCCGCAATATATATACCCTGCGCACATCGATCTGCGCATCAATTTTATATCACTGTTTCTATCTCTTTCATGTAAATATTTCTTCTCTTTCTAATTTCTCATAAAACTTTCTTTTGTGTACGCTAGTTGTAAGGTATTTATTTTGTATATAGGTAGGCTCATTTTTGTAAATAAACATTCCATATTTTACCTTCTGATTTAGTGTTTCACTTACACTACCTACTTCAGTTAGGCACCATAAACGCCTAAAGGTCCTTCTATCTTTTATAGTTTCGCAAATAATTTTGTAAAAGATGATACAACTGGCATATTTTTTGCAAAAATACGTGAAAATGAATATATGTCATTTTTTTTTTAATACAATTATAAATCCTGCTGCTATCGTTGCTGCAGCACCCTTATAACAAAACCACTTAATAATTATACACAACAATTTCCTAATATTACTAATAACTAATTATTACTACCTATTTATTATTATTTTTTTTTACTTTTTTTTTTACATCATACAGGTATATAAAAATTAGCAAATTACAAATCAGACAAAAATAACCCTAGCCAACTTCGTATACTAACAATCATTAGTAAAAAGCTAACTTAATTATACAATTAAATAAATTAAATTAATCATTAACATAACATACATTATATATACCGCACAAGCAACAAAGCAAGATAAAATCAGAAAAATTATATTATTATTCCAATATTAAATCATACTGCTATAATAACGCAAACCCAATAAAACAAGAAGTACAAAGTATAGCAGTCGCTTAATATAATCAATTAATGCAATAATCCATCATAATAATATACCAACAATAATATTTGTATTGATAATTCCACATTTTATACTTACACCATACCATTATATAATATGTATGTGTGTGTATGTCACGTTGTATCTCCTTTTTCATTCACTCAAAATATATTTTTTTGTGGTAAAGGGTATAATTTCGATAATAATTGTCACATAACATTTTTTTTACTTGAATATTGATATATTATGTAAATGGTTATATTACTTTGTTTATCATCTCAATTGACAATATTGTGTTTAATTTGCAGATTGAACAGGATGAAAGTGTGACAACGGAGCCTCACACAACCCAGATCACCGATTCCAAAATGCGTAACGTATATTTCTGATATTCTGGTACTTTGTAAAAGTTCCACCACACATAAGTCGAGAACGCCTAGACAGATTTTAATGATATTTAGTTTGTTCATTTTGCCAAATTCTTCTCCATCGATTTCACTTGGCAAAAATCTTCGCCAATGACAACTTTGCAGCAGGTAACACCGCGGGTTACAGCTAGTATATCTGTACTATACATCAGCTTGTATATAGTCTGCATCGGAATTAACAATATTGATAATGTTGGGTTAAATTTACAGATTAAACAGGAAAAACTTCACACAACCGAGATGGCGATCCATGATTCCAAAATGCCACTTACCAAACGGATAAATGACAATATTTTAGCAGAGGTTCAGCCTAAGAGGAAGTGTTTGGTAAGTTAACGGTTAAATTTTTTAAAATCATGATAAAAAAAAATCACAAAACTACGTTTTAATTTGTCATGAGGGTAAGGGGAAGGATGGACAACAATAGCTCAAGAGTTGGAGAGAGGGTAGGGAGGCCTTTGCCCTGCAGTGGGATCCTATGGGCTCATCATAATAATAATCATTCGTTTTAATTACAGACCCCGGTTCAAAAAACTGCAGAAACATTTAGCGGAAGTTCGTCATCCACGCCCAGAAAAAAGAAGATGAAAAAAATCATAAAAAGAAAAAAAAAATCAGAATATAGACGAAAAAAACTACGCGCTGTGCGTGAGTGAAAGCGAAGATTGGTAAAAAAAATGCTCGACTAGAAAATATAATTGCGAATTTAAAGAGTAAAATGTTCATAAATGCAGATGAGGTAGAAATATTATCAAACATAGAGACACAAATTATAGACTTTTTGAAAAGATACGTACTTACTTTATACTAATACATATTTTTATTCTCAACAGACGTTTTATTTCACTATTTCATTCATAATCATAATCATCGATTATGTACAAGCTTTTATTAATAACTACCTACGCCCAGCTATTTTACCCCTTGTAATTTCAGCTAAATCGGTTCACTTGTTTAGGCGTGAAAGAGCTTCAAACAGAGACTCATAAATTCCTTCACATTATTAATATTTATAAGATTATAGAAAGTGCTAAGACATGATAATTTGAACCTCTTTTTCCCAGCCTTGTCTTATTACAAATTAGGTACTTAATCGCAATATCGCTTAGATTTTTTCGTGTTATGAAATTGTAATAGCGCCTGTTAGGTATATATATTTTTAATAAATGTAAGTCCTTTAATTAACCCAATATTATGGGAAACTTTTTTAAGTGGCAACATTAGGAGAAACTATTGCTGTCGCATACAGCGTTGCCAGTGCGTTACTTTTGTAACATTTTGCGTTACTTTTTGACCCTTTGCGTTACTTTTACGTTACTTGTCCTAAAATGTTACTTTTGCGTTACTTTTTGGGGTAATGATTTTTTTTAAATGAACTAACAGTTGAAGAATATAAAATAATAACTTAGTGAAACGGAACGCAATCGAAACGAAAAACAAAAATTAAAAATATGTCAATGTCATAGTTCGTCCACATATGCCGGTCAATGACTCTGCGAGTGATAATATAAATAAAAAAATAAAGAAAATTTAACTACATAGTTTAAAGTAATTATTCACACAAAATGGCTTCAAATGGTCCATGATTGATTAATATTCAAAATATAATTAAAGTCGTCAGCTATGGAGCCCAAAATGTATACCAGAAATTTACCGGAAAGAACCGTAAATATCCGAAGACATTCGTCTATAGACAAAATCCATAGACAAAACACACACTCGGCAAATCATTGGCCGGTATATGTGGACGAGCCATAGGACCAACGACTCGCCGAGTCATTGGCCGGTATTCGGTATATGAGGACGAGCTATGGCTCGTCCTAAAGATATATTTTGTTGTTTGCAAAATTACAACTTCTTATTATGCCAGTTCAAACATGAGGAAATAATATTATTACCTACTGAAATCTATGAATAAAAAAGTATAAGTACCTATATTTAAATTGAGTTAGTATTTTTTTATTACATTGTATATAAATTGTATTAAAAATAGTTTTTTTTTAATGCGTTACTTTTATTGTAAATGCGTTACTTTTCGAACCTGTCTAGGTTACTTTTGGAGATAGGGCACTGGCAACACTGGTCGCATAGGCGGGCACGCAGTGGTGAACCACCTGCCCCTCTTATATATACAATTCTTCCTTCTCTGGTATACCTATCATTAACCTGTCAAAATCCTCCCAAAACTTTTTTTTTACTCTAACCTCACATCCAGTCTGTGGTGTGTAAGCGCTTACAATATTTAATGCTAAATCTCCTTTCATTACTTTTATAGCTATTAACCTATCATTCACTCTATTAACCTCAGTCATACATTCTTTCAGTTCACTATCCAACACGATTCCCACTCCATTCCTCTTTCCATCGCTCCCACAATAGTAAAATTTATATCCATCACCAATCTCTCTAGCTCTTGTTCCTTTCCATTTCGTCTCTTGCAAACACGCCATATTCACTCTCCGCCTTTTAACACTACAGTACACGCGTGGCTAGAACTTTGAAATTCCAGATAAGCCTCGTCTATGAAGTTTGAAAACTGATAAGTAATGGCGGCTCCAGATTAGTGCCGTGAATTCACGCGCGAATTCTCGCTGTGAATTCACGGCACAAGTCGTGCCCTCCACATTCACGGGATGCTCTCAATCGTTCCTGAAACCTGCCGCGAAATGGACGTAGAAGCTGCTGCTGCAATAACTTTGTTTGCTGTGGCAATATATAACTATTTAGACGTCCAAAACAAGAAACTTACAAGAAAGCGTTGGAAAAAAAGAAGATGGTGGATGACTGAAATACATCGTAACCGATCCAGGTATGTTTGCTGGTGTACCGGTACCTAGTGAATTAATGAATTTACTTAGTAGGTAAATGATTAAAATCTGAAAAACGAAACTGGCACGGGGCCGTGAATGTGGATGTGTACTGTGTACGCGTGAACGCCGCGCGAAGGGGGCGCGAACCCTTTGTCGCGGGACAAAATACCGACACTGATCGGGGAACAGGCGTGAATGCGCGTGAACCCCGCGAAAACCGTCCACATTCACGTTCACGCCTGTTCACGGGGCTTCACGGCACTAATCTGGAGCCGCCATTACGTGTTTTAAGTCAGTGCAAGTGCAATTCTTTGCAAACGCGGGCCCACTATAGTAGTCCGCGCGTGCACTGGCGTAACAAATTTGAAAGCGTCTGTTTTTTTCTTTTACGGTATTTAAGCTATTATTATTTTTTGTCGATTACAACTTGTAGTTATGTTTTTATTTTCAAGAACACTGTAGCAATCAACGCATTTCTTATATAAACTACATTCCTTCAAGAACTGTCCTTCAGTTTGATAAAACTATTACCACGGTAAAGAGATATACAGTAGTTTGACTCCATAGAAACGGGCGGAAAATGGAAGTGAATAGATGTCGGTAGATGTGGGTAGAAGTGGGTATATAATCCAGAAGCGGGTGCCACGCAGCGACGGGCGGACGTCGCGGTAGTTTTTTGCAAGTATTTAGTGTTATTTACGTTATTTACTTTTGACGTATGTATACATAATATAATAAATTATATAAAATCTATATATATAAAAGAAAGTCGTGTTAGTTACACCACTTATAACTTGAGAACGGCCGAACAGATTTGGATGAAAATTGGTGGGGAGGTAGCTTAGGACCGGGGGCGTGCTATAGGATACTTTTTATCCCGATTGGTATGATTTGAAGAAAATTTTAACTAAAAATAGTTATGAATGAAAAACAAATGACTGTTGCCGAAATTTGACAGCTGATTGTCATTTTGACGTGTATTCTATTTTCAAAATTTGACGTTATTGACATAAGGAGGTCGGTGACTTGGTTTGTAACTTTTTGAATGTGAGTTAAATTTGAATGGTAGAATAATTTGATGGAAATTTAAATGGTAGAAATTTAAGAGTTGAAAAATGGTAGAAAATTTAATCTAAGAAACGATAGATCATCAAAATCGGTCCAGGCGTTCTTGAGTTATGAGTATTGAAACTTTTACGAAGTACCAGGACACCAGAAACATGTAGAAGATGTTCGGCTCATATTTTGTATTTTTTTTTTTTGTATTATAAACTACTTGCTGGAAGTAACACAAAACGTCATAAAAACAATGACAATTATAAATTTTGAAGTTTGATTTGTTTTGGTTGGAAAATATAATATTTGCAGATAGTAATAAAAATTAGATTAACAATGCCGCGACCAAGACAATCGAATCTTTACCAACAAAGCCGAAATGCGACTAGGATGCGGAACATTGCGAATGAAAGGACAGATGAAGAACAAGAAATTGCACGTGAAGAGAGCCGCGTTAGTATGTCTCGGCTGCGAACTTATCAATCACATGAGCAACGAGAGGCAGCCCGTGAAACGGCACGCTTGGCAATGCGAAATCATCGAGCAAATCTCAGAGTTGAACGGTTAGATAATGTAAGACGCACAAGAAGAAATGTATCAAGTCCTGATTTAAATCGAGCAGCGTTTCGATACGATTGCACCAATGATTACTGGCTGCATACTAGCGTTCAAATTGGGCCAATGGACATTGTTTGCGAGTATTGTGACGCATTGAAGTTTTCCGGAGAAACGCAAGGATTATCCTTATTGTTAGTGAAAACTTGGAAAGAAGAGATATTGTGCTGTCACGTCGCGATAATGGGCAACTGCAAAAAATATCAGAAACACATCGTTCATATGACACGTTGCAATACCCGTTGATGTTTTGAAAAGGAGAAGATGGATATTATTTCCATATCAAAATGAAAAATCCATTGAATGGAGAGTATATCTATCATAGTTCGGAAAGCAATTGGCTATTTAGTGAGGTAGTCACACAGCCCACTCTTTGGCTTTAGTATTGTTATATCTAGCGTAGGTACTGTAGTCTCTAATTATTGTAGATGTAAAGTATTGATACAATAAATATATGAGGCATCGCCTTGCAGTTTGTATCACCCACTACCCCACATATTTTTTTTACTGTGATGAAGTAGAAGACGAGCAAGACGCTCTCCTGATGTTAGGAGATAACGCTGCCCATAATCAGTACAATGCTACCAAGGATTTTAGAATGATGTGAAATTCCAGGAACACTGCACCAACGCTTCTTACTCAAGAGTCATAAGATGTTCAGACTCTTTAGCTCACTAATTTCACTAGCTACAGAAGCCCTCCTACCGAAGCACAGTAATGTTTGCACATCACTGATTAGGCGGTAGAATAACTGGCACTGTTGGGGTTCCCACCTAGACGACCTCCTGCAAAGAAAGTCTACCCCCGATAATTAAATTAATTTAAATAAAAACAAATATTGGGTAATTTTATTACTGTAAGGCGGAACGAAGTGCGCCGGGTCAGCTAGTTATATATAAATGGCAAAAAAATAGCATACTATATTATGCTGTTTTTGGTAGCTTGAACTTATCAGGAAATCCAGAAATAACATTATTAACCCCCGACGCAAAATCGACGGGGTGTTATAAGTTTGACGTGTCTGTCTGTCTCTGTGTGTGTGTGTGTCTCTGTCTGTGGCACCGTAGCTCCCGAACGGATGAACGGATTTTGATTTAGTTTTTTTTGTTTGAAAGTAAGGTTAGTCGAGAGTGTTCTCAGACATGTTTGGTGGAAATCGGTCCAAGATGGCCGCCGCTACAAAATGGCGTATTACTTTTTTCTTCCGCGACCCCCTCAATATGGGTATCAAATGAAAGGGCTTAACTTTTAGAATACAACCCATTATATAAAATTAAAAATCCAAGATGGCCGCCACCACAAATAGAAGAATTGCGTATTGCGTTGGGGGTTTTTACAAGCTTTATATTACTTTCACCTGTCTGTTGTCTGTCTGTCTGTAATCAAATCTTGCAAGTTTAATTTGACCCACTTCCCGGTTTCCAATTGAGCTGAAAATTTGCATGCGTGTGTAAATCGGATGACAATGCAATATTTTTATGACATCGAGCTGATCTGATGATGGAGCTGGAAGGTGGCCAAAGGAACTCTGTCATAAAACAACACAACCCCATCGAGTTTGGGCTCATTTGATTCGTCTTGACGAGTACTTTATGATGCAAGATGATAACAATAATTAAAGCTTGTTTTTAAAAAGTATTTTTTAAATTTCACTTGTTTAAATTTTTAATTTAATTCACTTGTTTATCAAGCAACATGGAAAGGTAATAAAATTAAAAAGGTCAGTTAGTTAAAAAGGGGAGGAGGGGGAAGGGGAGGATGGGGAGGGGAGGGGGAAGAGGAGGGGGGAAGGAGGGGGAAGGGGAGGAGGGGGAAGGAGGGGAGGGGAAGGGTATGAGGGGGAGGGGTGGGGGGGGAAGAGGAGGGGGGAGGGGAAGGGGAGGAGGTTGTCTTGTCTTATCTCTTGTCTTGTCTTTTGTCTTGTCTTGGGTTTTAATATACGCCGCCACGACATGATAGGTAAGTAGGTAGTAGGTAGGTAGCTCAAGTAAGTAGATGATATGAAACAGGTAGGTACCTACTGTATGCGGGCAGCGGCTGCCCGGCAGCCCTATGACTTGCGCATGTACCGCGCGACTGTAGGTATTTATGTTCAAAAATCACGCTCAGTCAAACTACTGTATATCTCTTTACCGTGCTATTACTGATTCGTCAAAGTAACATCGAATCACTTCTTCGATCACTGAAATACAGAATAAAATGCCTTGTAGGTGTATTCAAACCACAGATCATAAAGCTAGAGATGGAAGCTAAAATGAGGTAACAGTCGCCAAGTCATATGCCTGAATCAACATAAGCTCGTAGCTCCGCCTCTTTTTCGTGTTCATTCCACGGCCGACATTGACAGCGTGACATTCACATACTTAATGAAAAATAATTAATAAAAATGTCGTATTGTTCAATAAAAAGGCGCGGAAAGACTAGCGCTACATTCAGTTACGCAAAAGACGAAATCTTATTACACAGGCAAGTTATTATTCCGATAATAATCATTGAAAAATGTTTAACATAAAATGCAATATAAAAATGGCCAAGTTTCTTTTCGTCTCATTCTTTCTTGGTAAATTTGTATAACGTTATCTCGTTCTCTCTTACGCACGGATAAACTAGTGATAAGACACAAATTTAAATTTTCACCACAAATTTTATCGACAAAAATGTTATTGAAGTTTTTGAAGTAGGTAGGTATTAGGTATATTAAGGTACCAAAATTATCGGGGTTTAATATTATACAGGGTTACTGGTATTTAATTCATGAATGGTTATTATGAAGCTTATAATAAGATAAGTGAAACGAAGCTTTTAAAATACATAATGTTAAATTTGTCACTAATTTAAAAACAAATAATTCGCTATCTAACATTTATTGTTTATTCTTATAGGGTGCGTATTCGCACGCATAATTTTTTAAAATTAGGACTAAAAATTTTATGCGAGCGATGGACCTATTTATATTTTAGTGAAACCATATAAAATGTTTATTCGGGAACTTTGGGAGGTAATAGAGATGAGAAAACATTTAAGCTATAATAAAACAATAATTGAAGTTATATTAAAATATCTCTCGTATACAATACAAAGAACTTTCTCATTAAACTTAAGAATAACAGTAACTTATATTTTCTTATCGATACGATATAGCGACTTTACCACATCACTAGAAAGTCATGTTATGCCTCTAACTATTACCTAATCTGTGGCGTAACTGTGACGTGACCTTGAACGAGCCAATCAAATTTAGCCACCCATCCCCCGCACCCCACCATGTTTTGGTGACTTTGTTTTCATACAAAAAATGACCTAAGCGCGGTATATATCTCTCTAGTATATGATTCAAACCCACACAATACGATTTTACACCATAGATTGATTGAATTGGTCGTTGCGCTTTGTGTTAATAGGTTCATCAAAAAACGTACCAAAACTTACAATTCTAAATATTTGTCCCAATCACCAATATTCATTTACTTTGATAAATCTTAAAAAAGAATTCATATAACACAAATAGTAACATAAAAAATTGAAATCTGTCATAGAGGAGCAACTAAGTTGAATTTTCGGGAGATGTTTCTAAAAATGAAATTAATATTATCAGTAGATAATGTTTTTTTTTGTTTTTATATTAGTAAAATCTATATATCATATATTGTGGTATTTTAGTTATATAACAACTAAAAAAAAGACAAAAGCCATTTTAATTTGGTCTACTATGGTAGGCCGCGCGAGCACTTGTGTAAAGAAAAGAGGCGCGTGTACTGCAGTGTTAAATACTTCCGCCAATTCTCTTCCACGCCCTGTCATCGTTCCCACGTTCCACGTGGCGAACCTCATCCTCACCTCCTGGACTCGCTTCTTACGTCGCACCCGTCCTTGATGCGACAACCCTCGTCCATTTCCCCACAGTCACCGGGTGCTGTAACTGCGCGTCGCCTCGGGGGTACGCCCTAGCCCGATCGCATTCACTATTATCATTTGTACTCATGTTGTAATAGTTTTGGCAAAGATTTTATGGCCGGCCGCCTGCCTGACGCCAACCCTCCTTGGGAATGCTATTGTTGGCATTAGATGATCGCCATTTTGAGCCCTTAGTCGCCTCTTACGACTTACGAGTCGTAAGTCGTTACTGTGCTTCGGTAGAAGGGCACTGTAGCTAATGAAATTACTGGGCTGAGGAGTCTTATCATCTTATGACTCTCAAGTAAGAAGCGTTGGCGCAGTGCACCCAGAATCGTACCTTTGTAAAATACTGAGTAGCACTGTATTAATAATGGGCAGCGTTATCTCTTACCATCAGGAGAGCGTCTTGCTCGTCTTCTTACTTCGTAGTATATTGAAAAAAATTGTTAGTTAGAAATCGAACAAAATTATAACAAGCTTTTATTTGACAGACAACAGACAGGTGCAAGGTCTGTTGTCTATCTTTAATCAAATTTTTAACGTTTGTGTGTGTGCGAGGTGAGAATGTGTGAATTTTTATTTTTATGTGAGTGAATTTCATTATTATTTTATTGTTATTAGAAACCGAATTAAATTATTACAAGCTTTTATTTGACAGACAACTGATAGGTGTAGGATCTGTTGTCTGTCTATCTGTAATCAAATCTTTTTCGTTTGTGTGAGTGTAGTTTAGGTGAGAATATGAGTGTGTGAATTTTGTTAGATTGGTTAGTAATCGAATTAAATTATTACAAGCTTTTATTTGACATTAGAGTTATGAATTTTGCAATTTTTTTTTTGCAGTCTCAGCAAGCTTCTCGCTCTTATGTTATTAAGGATATTGGAATTTTTTAACTGTTCAGAGCGAGCTCAACTCACACTTCTCGTAGCAAACATTATAATATTTTTGCACCTTGCCACTTGCTGACGCAGCTCAAACGAGTTTGGGTTCATTTGATTTGTCTGAAAGAGTAGGAGTAATAATAGATTGTTTTTATTAAAGGGTTTTATAATTTTCTTTATGATAATATTATTTTTTTCAAAGAAGGAGCTTTTAAACTTATTACTCCTTTGTTTTTATAAATACATTAGGTAATCTCTGCTCTTGGTGGACTGATTGAGCTGAAATTTCGTATAGAGATAGCTTAGAACACATAGACTATAATATTATATAGAACAGCGGGTAAAACCGCTGGGGGCAGCTAATATGGACATAAGACACGTATTGCGTCTCGAAAAAATCAAGAAATGTAGTTATAATTACAAAAAAATGTTTTTTAATTCCAAAGGTTTTAAATGGTGTTTTACGGTGTTTTTGGGTATTAAATGGGTTTTTTGGTAACTAACCGATAGGTAAGATTGGTTATATACCGGCCTCACATCTATACTTACGACACCCACGGGAATATATGGGGCGGTTCTATTCTATGCCGGAACTGCACGGCAAGGGTACAAAGTACAAACCTTACCACGGTAAAGAGAAATACGTAACCTTACACCAGTGAGTGCAGTGGTAGTGAGCGGTTACTTAAGTTGATTGGATTGCCGAATAGTTCATGATTCATGAATCCAATCCGCACAAGACTGCAAGGCCGTTCGTTCATAAATTCATAATATTTTTTATCTGTGGCTTACACATTCCCTGTCACAAGTTTATTGTACATCTGTGGTTCACTCCTACTCATTCATTCAAGGCAATTGGAGAAGTTTTTCGTGTTTTAAAAAGTTTTCTTTAGTTTATATTCGCACCATTTGTATAAAAGTGGTGGCGTATAATATAGTGAATTAGAATCTGTGTCCTCGTGTGTGAACGTTTCGCTAGTGTCCTCGGTCGAGGCGAGACGAGCGCCAGAGAGGATCCCGCCCGCTCGGACCTTGTTTAGAAAAGTTTGGATAAAGTTTGAAAGTAGTGTGCGGTGCGGCGCGGAGGTGCCGTGATGTCTCAGAGACCCCAGAGTTCGCGGAAGGAAGTCGTCGGACACTAGCCGTGTTCTCACATGGAGTCCAGCAGCATGGAGTCGAGCTACGTGGGTAAGTGTCGGCGACACCGAGGCGACGGTGATGCAACCGTCCGCGCTGGTGGCTGCTCCCGCGGCCGCCGTGCTCTCAGTACACACTGTTATCAGTGCGGGCGGCGCTCTCTACACATCGCTGATAAAGCAGGTGCGCTCTGCTCTCCTACTCGCCGTGTTTATCTCTGTTGATAACGCACATTCCACTTACATTTAGTGACTTGCTCCGTGTCCGGCTCCTGTATGCTAAACCTCTTTCTCGGTCTTGTTAGGAATTTATTATTTCATAACATTGTAACGGGTGATGGTTGATAATTAGGTACATACTAGGTATTATAAAAAAGGTCATTTTAGAATGACATACCTAATGTTAATAAGTTGAGATTGATAATGTATCTATAAAAAATATTTAAGTAGTTATTTTTAGCTGCAGTGACTTTGTTTATGTATATAGTTGTTGGTTAAGCATATTTCGTATACCTCATTAACTTTGTAAGCTTTACTTAGAGCTGTAGATTTTTCTAATTAAATAAATAATGTTTTAGCAAAATATCTAAAACACACCAAAACTTGTGCCTATGCTAATTTAATATTTTTTTATTATGTTAACTATGCTAGTGTTTTCACACCAGTGCAGATCTTTGTTGTACATATAGATACTTAATTTTTTTACATTTTTCTTGTTATAAATAAAGAAGTTATAGATCTAACCATCTAACCCGTATGTCCCTGAGCAGCTTGAGTGAATCGCACTTGCGCATGCGCATTTGAACCTTATTTTAAAGAGGCTAGAAATAAATTAAATTAAATATCCATTTTTTCAAGTAACATAACTCATATTCTAACATGTACATAAAAGTCACTTATTTCAATTTATATCATTATTATGTTTACATTATTACATTTATAATTAATAGTTATATGTAAATGTCAACCCTGAAGAAATTATATTATATGAAATTGTCAGATTAAATTAACACATTACAACAAATATTATTATTATTATAACAACATAGTATATAAAACTTATGAGATAAACAATTACCTATATAGATAAACAATTTTGATTTGAACCTGAAGTGTTTCCTGGGTATCAAGGTGTATCAAGGGGTTAAAAGTATTGGTTTCTGAAACAATTGTTACTAATGAAAAAGGTTTTTTATTTTCCTATAAGCAGTTATCAATTTATTCGCCGGGGACAGTGATTTAATAATATCTACTCAAGGGACAAAACAATGTTGTTGAACATCCCAATAGTAGGCATGAAGTGGTGTGGGCTCACAGCAGTGTGTGTGTGTGTGTGTGTGGACACAGTGTCAGTGTGTGTGTTGTGAGCAGAGGTTGTGCAAGCAGCAGCGGGTGTGAGCAGTGAGCAGGAGTGTAACATGACAAGCCGCCGTCACGCACTACTTGTGCTCCAAGAAAGCATCTCATGTTAGCCACACATGCTTTCCTCACATTACATTACTGACACATTTATTGCAAGGACTCATTATACATTCATATTTATTGATATTATTATTGATTCAGATCAATCATTTCAGCCATGTAGAATAAAATAGAAATACTTTTTATTGTGGACCGACATTTACATAAACTAGAATAACACTGACATAAAACTCGTAACTACTTAAAAATAGGTAACTTAAAATGCCATATTATAGGTGTGAAATGGTAACAAACATTTAAAACTTTAAATGCCATCAGTGAATGCTTTCAGCAGGGCTATTGGTTCATTCATAGACACTATACACATATTTCATGTGCACTTTATTGTACATTACTGCATTTGATATTTTAGAATTAATATTATTTTAGTAGTGTCCGTGGCCCATTGGTTGTACTTCCAGCTTGTAATCCGGAGGCCCAGAGTTCAAATCTCAGTGTGACTAAGATTTTCACATGGACTCTACCAGCTTTCAGAAGACACTTGAAACTGTGGGTCCTGACTGTTCCCTATAAGATAATAAGAGGCAGTCGTTAGGTCATGTTAAAGGCCCTGTAGTAATTTTGGCGACCTGAAACTGCAACATATAGGTTAGCCACATCACCTACTATAAAATTGTAATTTGACTCTGACAGCCTAAGTAGGGTAACCTGTTCTGTTGGAGTATAAACCCCAATTATATTAAATTTTTTAAACTCATATAAATGAGGAGGTGAACATTTATCGAGGCTGGAGCTGTAGGTACCTTGTTAACACACTTTATATCAGGCAGAACTGTTGGGGACAGTCAGTAGGTATGTGCATATTGTGTGTTCATTACAGACAAAAATATTAAACAAATATTCACAAACGTTTGTTCCAACATGAGATGGATGTTCACTGCTAATGAATGTACCATTAAATTCCTAGTAGATACTAATTATCTAGACACGCGGCAGCGAGTCAAGCCAAGTTCAAGCAAAGGAACTGGCGACCGCGCCGTGTGTTATATTACACGAACCATCCAAAGCGCGTTTTGACGACTTTTTACACCCTCGTTATACAAAAACTATTGCACATAGACAAGTCAAATTTGGCACATATACTTAAATATACGAACTATATATCTGTTCCAAATTCCAATAACACAGCTCAAACGGTTATTTAGATATAAACATCCAGTAATCGGTGAAGTTAATACATACTGAGGGATAGATCAAAAGTAATATCCCAGTTCCAGATGACCTAGAAAGCTGAAATTTGGCATCCCGATAGGTAATGTCGTAGTAACAAAGGGAAAAATCAGAAACTAGTATATTTTTATCATTTTAAATTATTATTAATTTTTAAAAAATGTATGATATTAAAGTTTGGGACGCCTAGGAACGCATAAAGCAATACATGTTGCATGTTGCTATAATTTTTGTGTAGGCGGCTATTTTCTGTTAGATACTACGAAGTGCGCGCGAGTCCACTATTCCTACTAATATAAATATAAATACAAACTTTGTACCTACTGTACGTATGGATATATGTTTTTTACTTTTTCACGGGTGGGCCGATTGACTTTAAATTTGGTATAATAAATATAGCTTAGACCATAAAAATAGGTTCCTGGTACCTACGTAACAATTGTATATCCTATGTAAATACCTATCGACTCACCAGCACAAGGCGGCTCAGTAACATAGAGGTAATAATATTAACATTGTTTACAATAAAAATAATGTATGTATATCGCCTTAGGTGCTAGTTGGTGTAAACATTTTAGATACCTACGTACCTGTAACGTATAGTCATAATATTATAGGTATGTGGTGGTATCTGGGGGCACTGCCGTGCCCCCAGATACCACCACATACCTATAATATTCACCAAGTCGTCGTCATTACAAGTCTTGTCGGCTTAGGTTTCTTTTGATCGAAATTCTAATCCAGTTCCAGATGATCTAAAAAGTTAAATTTCCATCCAGGTAGGCGGTAGGTATAAGATAGCTAGGTGAATATAGATAAATTTATCAGTAACTAGTATTGTTTAAAAATCAATTGATTAGGTACAATATTCAAATCAATAGTGCACATGAATGCTATATATAAATAAGTACTAAATTAATTATAGGTATAGGTATATCGAAGCACGGCGAGTGCCGTGGAGCAGTGGGGTGGGGGGAGGTGCAATAAAATAATCGTTTGGTATTAATCTTATTATGACTGAGTGTCTTAAACCTATTACATACTAAAAAGTACTGCACAAAAAGCAATGATATCCCATCAAAAACATAAATGTGAAAAGAGAGCCAAGTTCAATATTACGATGTATGTACTCATAGTTACCTATGATTTGGTAGTTGACTTCAACGACAAAAGAAGTGAAATCTAAATGGGTGCCAAGTTCAATGGTCAGTCTTGAAAAATATTCACAACAACATAAAATATTTTATTGCAACTTAAAAGATTATTTCTTCTTATCACTTAAAATTAATATTATTTTGAAGCCCAAAGTTTGACTTGGCTAGTTCTCATGGGTACCCGGTACCATACGACGAAGTATCATTAAGATAAGACAATAGATACTTTATTGTACACCACTATTTCCCTAATTCGTTGTACACCACATAATGTTACAGAAAATACATAAGTACATAATTAAAATTAAAAATTACAATGTACAAGTGGCGGTCTTATCGTTAAAGAGCGATTTCTTCCAGACAACCAATGGATGGAGGGGACGAATTTACACGATAAAGACGGTGGCGCCCTAATAAGCATTAAGTGCGTTTAATAGTGATCAAACTAAAGTTAAGAAAGTACCTACCTAGTATATTAAGAGAACTGGCCAAGTCAGTCTTTAGGCTTCAAAATAATATTAATTCTAAGTGATAAGAAGAAATAATCTTTAAGTTGCAATAAAATATTTTATGTTGTTGTGAATATTTTTCAAGACTGACCATTGAACTTGGCACCCATTTAGATTTCACTTCTTTTGTCGTTGAAGTCAACTACCAAATCATAGGTAACTATGAGTACATACATCGTAATATTGAACTTGGCTCTCTTTTCACATTTATGTTTTTGATGGGATAATGTATTTACATAATATAGTGATAACATACCCAAGGCCCAAGTGTATGTGTAAAACTAGCTGCGCCCAGCGGTTTTACCCATTGTACTGTGGCCAATGTGTTATTCCACGGTCTAAGCTATCTCTATACCAAATTTTAGCTCAATCGGTCCACCCGATTAGGCGTGAAAGAGTAACAAACATACATCAAGACATCCATACATTCTTACGAACTTTCACATTTATAATATTAGTAAGATAAGTATTTGAATTAGGACTTGCAATGAGTACAAATATAACAGGTGAGTGCATGTTTGTATGAATGGAAATACTAAATAGAGAAACTGAATATATGTGTAGGTACCTAATATGGTAAGTTCGCGATTGACAATTCGTCGGCACTCACGCGCAGACGTCTATGAGAACGACGGGATCCTCTCACCAAGGGGCGAGCGTCGATCAGACAAAACGGACAACAGCAATATCATGTAGTGTAGTGGGTGTGAGTGGCCGGGGTTCAGAGGCCGCGCGCCTTATGATTAACGAGCGGCATCGAACTACTGCCGCGGGTCACTCGGCGTCGTGTGTTGATGACGATTTGAGGAGCTACCAAACGATTCAACATGAAACATTATTATAGATGGGGACATGTGTGGGCAGCTCGGTTCCAGTTTCCTTACGCGGCGCTGCGTCGAGTTTCTCTCGGCTCTAGTGTAGCGGGCAGGGCGGGGCCGGCGGTGTCGCACTGTATCGATGGGATGATGTGTGCGCTCGCCCATTAATGAAGAGAAATTAGCGCGCGCCGCGTTCCGAGTAATTGGTCGCGGAGCCGGAATGTGGCGGCGTTCGATCGCTCGCATCGCCGCGCCGCGCCGCGCCGTCCGCCGACTGACGGCTGCTTACATTACCTACTCGTTGTGTGATGTGTTCCTGGTTCACTCCACACAAGCCTGATGGCTTCCTCTGCTCACGTTTGTTTCCCGAAGAGTGTATCTTGTCTTGATACACAGATGTGGCCGGTGGGGAGTACACACGCTTGTCACATTTCATCATACAAAAATAGATTGAATAATAGAATAGAATAGAATAATCTTTATGGTCAAAGTGATATATATATATATATATATATATATATATATATATATATATATATATATACATTACATTATTCTTATAATAACGAATGATATATTGTCATCAATGGACTCGTCAAATATATCTACTATTATATTACATAGTGTGTGCATCTATTCTAAATTAGGTAAATACCAAAACATTAGACAGGTTTACAACAACAATATTAATCATATTATGGTTTTAAAATTAAGGTATCAATTAAAAAAAATCTTATAGACGTATTTATGAAAGGGC
Organism: Hemithea aestivaria; assembly: GCA_947507615.1. Classification (NCBI taxonomy): domain Eukaryota; kingdom Metazoa; phylum Arthropoda; class Insecta; order Lepidoptera; family Geometridae; genus Hemithea; species Hemithea aestivaria. Next base: position 16,087,641 of record OX382341.1, on the reverse strand, counting down.
GGTAGTCTTATGGTGAACGCACATCTTTCCGAGCCGAATGCGCCGAACGATCGAATTTTAGATTTTCTATAAGAAATCTTCTTCCGATTCGGACGATTCGACGCGGAGAAGTGTGCGAGGTTTCGTGAGATTTCATATACAGAGTTCAAAATTCGATTCGTTCGGAGCGTTCGGCTCGGATAGACGTGTCCACCTTTAAAATAATATTCAGTTTCTTCGTTCAACAAAATTACTTTATTATATTACTAAGAAGCATAGAATTTTGCAAAAACAATTTCTGCGTGACCTAAATAAACCTAAATGTTTGCAGATGAACGAGAGGACGTCCAAAAGAAAACTTTTGCAAAATGGATCAACTCCCAATTGGTCAAAGTGAGTCGCCGTCATGAAATAAAATTTAACAAACCATTCGTTTTACACTATTTATTATACACAGTTCATTCACAATTTAATTAAAACATCATCGCGGGCGTCACCGCGGCTCGCGTCATCCGCTGCGCTCGACGTTCACTCGCTCTATATAATGCCGCTCTATAATGACCGAGTGGTATAGTGACGGCGCGTGTGGTTACAGAACGACAAGCCGCTGGTGGAGGACCTGTTCCGGGACCTGCGCGACGGAGAGGTGCTGCTCTCGCTGCTCGAGATACTCACCGCGCAGCAGTATGTGAGTGTCGACAGTGTACCGAGTGTGCCCCCGCCCCCGGCCCCGGCCCCGGCCCCGGCCCCGCTACATGACGTCACGTTACAGAGGCGCGAGCGCGGCCGCATGCGAGTGCACCACATCAGCAACGTGAACGCGGCGCTGCACGTGCTCGAGGCCAACGGCGTCAAGCTCGTCAACATCTCCAGCAACGACATCGTCGACGGCAACCCCAAGCTGACGCTCGGTGAGTGCTCGCTCCGGGGCGGGGGCGCCGCGCGAGCCCCCGCCCCGCTCACGCCGGCCTCGCGTCGCAGGGCTCGTGTGGAGCGTCATCCTGCACTGGCAGGTGCACTACCACCTGAAGGAGCTCATGTCGGAGCTGCACCACACCAACCTGGAGAAGACGCTGTTGGCGTGGTGTCGCACGCACACGCGCGACTACGCCGGCGTCGACGTGACCGACTTCACCGCGTCGTGGGCGGACGGGCTCGCGCTCAACGCGCTGCTGCACCGCTGGCGGCCGCACCTGTTCGACTACCCGGCGGTGGCGGCCCTCGCCCGCCGCGACCGTCTGCAGCACGCCTTCACGCTGGCGCACGACCACCTCGGCATCGACCGCCTGCTCGACCCGGAGGGTGAGTGTCCCCCCGCCCCCACCGCCCCCACCGCCCCCACCCGCCGGCACCCGCTCGCCCCGCTCACGCAGCGCTCGCTCCCTCGCAGACGTGGACACGCCCAACCCGGACAAGAAGTCGATCATGATGTACCTGATGTGCCTGTTCCAATCGCTGCCTCACTCGAGCGAGGACGTCGCCGCGGCGGAGGCGGAGGGCGGCGCGGGCGGCGGCGCGCCCTCGCGCCCGCTCTCCACCGCGACCACCGGCTCCGCGGAGCTCGGCGGGTACTACGCCGCGTTCGAGGAGGTGCTCGCGTGGCTGCTCGAGGCCGAGGAGCGGCTGCGCGAGCCGCCCGAGGAGCTGCCGCTCGACCGCGTCAAGGAGCTGTTCCACGAGCACGAGCGCTTCCTGCTCGAGCTGTCCGAGCGGCAGGCGCGCGTCGGCGCCGTGCTCGAGGAGGGCACGCGGCTCGTGCTCGAGGCGGGGCTGTCGCGCGAGGAGAGCGCCGAGGTGCGGCTGCAGGTGCGCCTGCTCAACCGCCGCTGGGAGAGCCTGCGCCGGCGCGCGATGCGCGTGCAGGCGCGCGTGCACGCCGACCTCGCGCGCCTGCAGCTGCGCCGCCTGGACTCCTTCCGCGCCTGGCTCACCGCCACCGAGGACCGCATCAGCCGCATGGGCGAGCCGCGCGGCCCCCGCCACCACCTCGAGCGCCAGCTGCGCGCCGCGACCGCGCTGCACGACGACCTGCGCGCGCAGCGACCGACCGTCGACGAGCTCGCCGACTGCGTGGTCGTCGTCGACGAGCAGCCGGACGCCGTCACCGAGATGGAGGACCGGCTGCGCGCGCTCAGCGAGCGCTGGGCGCACACGTGCCGCTGGACCGCCGAGCGCCTCGCGCTGCTGCGCTCGCTGTGCGCGCGCGGCGCCGCGCTCGAGGAGGAGCACGCGCGCGTGTGTCGCGCCGCGGACGCGCTCGAGGCGCGGCTGAAGGGCATGGAAGCGGCGCCGGCGGAGGCGGTGGGCGCGGCGGCGGCGCGCGCGGCCGAGCTGCGGCCCGTGCGCGCCGCGCTGCACGCCGCGCGCCGCGCCGCCGCCCGACACCTGGAGGCGGCGGGCGCGCTGCGCACGGAGGGCGGCGACGCGGCGCCGCAGGACCGCGCGGAGGCGCTGCTGGACCGCCTCGACGCGCTGTCGATGATCCTGCACGTGCACGCGGACAGGGTGCGTGTGCGCTGCGGCCGCGGACGGATCGCGCCTCGACGCTCCGTCGAGCGGCGACCTCACGTCCGCGCGCCTTTTCAGATCAAGGAGCTCGGATTCGAATTCGACCCTGAGGACGAGGAATCGAACGATCTCGACGTCGATCCGACGGAACCCGAAGTCTCGGAGGAGACCCCGGTCGCGGCCCCGGCCCCGGCGACGCCTCCGACCCCGGAACGGGCCTCGACTCCGGAGACGACCCCGGCCCCGGCCCCGGCCCCGGCCCCGGCCCCGGCCCCGCGACCGACGCCCGCGGCCGAGGCGCCGGAGCCTGCGCTGGCCAAGAAGCCGCGGCTCGAGGACGCCGCACCGCCGAGCGTGAGTCCACTCACTTGTTTACTAATTCGTCAAAAACGTGATAAGTTGGACTCCATCAAAAGCTTAATTACTGAGTTTAATATATCAAAGAGTCACAAAGACGTCAAATAAATGTCCGAATCAAAAGAGTACCACTGCAAGGCGACGTGCACCCTGTTTGATTAGTGGTCATCCGGCCGCGGTCTGACTGCGACGCCTCGCGATGAGTGCTCGATAACCGGTGTATTTTACCCACTAAGATATTTACACTGTAATGTTTTCCGAATAAAATAAAATAAAATAAATAATTAATAAATAAATAACAAACTGCTCCAACGACACAAACTACGTGCTGTAAAAAGACAGTGTTTTATATTTTAAGTATGTTAACAAATTTACGAACGAGTTGTGGGCTAAACGCACCACTGAGTGGACACCCGGCACCGTCAGACGACGCCGCGGCAGGCTCGGGAGGAGATGGCGGGATGAGGGACGACTCTGTTTGCTAAAAATAGCCCAAACCTACACCGACCACAACACAGATATAAAATATTACGAGAACGGTTCGAAACGCACGGCTCGACATCGCGTGCGGTCTTCTCGAGGCGGACTTTTTTTTTTGCAGGACGAACGAAAACCGGAAAGTCGCGAGGACGACTACACAGAGGAGCCGGCGCCGCGGACGCCGGAATCGACCCCGCAGCGGCCGACCGACGACGACACGCCCCCCGCGCGCGAGGCGGGCTCCGAGGCGGGCTCCGAGGCGGGCTCCGAGGCGGGCTCCGAGGCGGGCTCCGAGGCGGGCGAGGCCGACGAGCGCGGCGTCGCGGAGGCGCTCGCGTGGCTGCACGAGCGCGACGACTTCGTGCGGACACACGCGCGCCTGCCGCACGCCGACGCGGCCGAGCTGGCGCGCCTGCTCACCGAGAGCAACGTGAGTGTCGCCCCGCCGCCGGTGTGTGTGTGTGTGTGTGTGTCGGGGCCGCCCTCACCCGCGCGCGCGTGTGTGTGTGTGCAGCGGCTGGAGGAGGCGGGCGCGAGGCACGCGGCGGCGCTGGGCGGCGCGCGCGGGCTGGAGGAGGGCGCGGCGGCGGCGCGCGCGCACAACGAGGCGCTGCGGCGCGCGCTCGAGCGGCTGGAGGCGCTGCTGCGGGACGCGGCCGCCGTGGAGCGCTGGCTGGCGGACGTCAGCGAGCGCATGCCGCCCGCGGACCACCGCGACATCGCAGACTCCGCGGACCTGTACCGGATGAAGGCGCGCTTCCAGGCGCTCAAGGAGGAGTGCGACGCGTGGGCGGAGCGGTTCCGCACCGTCAACGAGGCGGGCAACGACGTGCTGCTGGCGGCGCCGGAGCCGGCCACACTCGCGCGCACGCTCACGCAACTCAACGCGCGCTGGACTGACGTCACGCACGGCGTCTACGAACGATACAAGTGAGTGACGACACACGCGCCCCGCTTTTATTTATTGTAATCTTTAAATATTATGAATATTTACGATCCCAATATTTTTTCCATTTTTTTTTATACTATTATTCAATCCCTTAATAGAGACAATAAGAACTAGTGCCAATGGACACATTCTTAGTTTTAAATGTTTACGTAGCAATTTAAGTTAGATCTGGGGGCACGGCAGTGCCCCCGGTATAATACCCTTGCACCTGGTATAATACCCTTGTGTACCCTTCAACGGCCAAGTCACACAAAATTAACAATAATAATAAAGAAATCGCAGGAAGGAACCTTATACTTGGCACGACTTTGTCTAGATTTCATTACTTTTTAGAGATAAACAAGCAGCTCCACCGAGACTTGGCTAGTTTGTTACAGAATGTTTTTGGTGGGATTTCACTTATTTTTGTAGAAACGCTATAATATAAGGTTATCAGAAATACAAACTGTAAGCGCGTTTTAAAATACAGTCAGCGCCATCTAGATACGTGTGCGTTCACTCTTAGTCCAATGCATCATAATATTATATGCTAATAAAGAATCTTTATCTTATCTTTATCTATTATACCGGGAAGTGGGCCTAATTAAACTTGCAAGATTTAATTACAGACAGACAGACCGACAGACAGATAAACAGACAGGTGAAAGTAAATAAAAGCTTGTAATAAAGGCGGTATGTCGATCTCTTCTAATAGTTTGGTTGGGCTCTTGTGATAGATTCGTTATAGGTTAGCCTAAGGCCACGCTAGATATCACCTGATCATAACTGATGATTTACGACACATATACACACACATATACATTATATACTATGCCTTATATATATTTTTAATTAATAAGTTGGATATTACACAATTTTAACCATTGACTGCAAATGTAACTTTGTAATCCTATACATTTATATGAGATTACAAAGTTATTTATGCAGATTAATTATCTCGAAAACGAGACCGAAATTGCATGTTTTTTTAGTTTTCCTATGGTTTATACAATAAATTCTAAGTATGTACCAAATTTCAGCTCTCTGAGTTTATGGGAAGTACTAGTTCTATTTTGATGATCATGAGTGAGTAAGTGTCGTAAATGCGAAACTTTGCTTTCGCTTAACTTCGGAACTTAATGACCTACAGACTTGAAATTTTGGATTTTAAGTATTGTAGGGACACAGATTATGTAGCATTACTAGAATGCAATTATGCAAGCTTTGACATTATATTATATACAGACAGTCGCCCATAGCCCTCCCGACGAGACAGGCATCTAAAGTTAATAAACGTCGCGATTTCTTACTAACTGGTGTTTCATTTAGTTGGCCCGCACACATTAAATTAGAACACATAACCTTCGAACAAGTATGTAATTATAGCTTACTGGATGACGAAAATTTCTGTGTTCTGGTCTTATCCAGAGGTTCTCAAATAGGGGCCTGAAAATGCGGCGAAATGGTTCCTGTAAAGGATGGTACGGCAGTGCTTGCTTCGCGCTCGACTTGGCGGGGGCACTACCGTGCCCCCAGATCAGGCGATATCGTGGTCTTAGGCTAACCTCTTTAACGAATATATCACAAGAGCCCAACCAAACTATTAGAAGAGATCGACATACCGCCTTTACTACAAGCTTTTATTTACTTTCACCTGTCTGTCTATCTGTCTGTCTTTAATTAAATCTTGCAAGTTTAATTAGACCCACTTCCCGGTATAATATTATGATGCATTGGACTAAGAGTGAACGCACACGTATCTAGATGGCGCTGACTGTATTTTAAAACGGGCTTACGGTTTGTATTCCTGATAACTTTATAATATAGCGTTTCTACAAAAATAGTGTGAGCACGACACCGGCTCGAACCGCCGTCGAAGGCGGAAAGCCAACACCGAGATAATTAAAAAAAAAAATAGCACTCCGGGAGTGCCGGCAGAAGTGAAAACTTCAATATTAACGTTGTGTTTAATTATAAGTATAAAAATACTATCATTTATGAGGTAGAATACAATGTTTATTTATTGCGCTATCGTACACAAATATGACAATTTATATGTTGTTATTTATAATATTATATCGTTATTTATATATAACATTAAATTTTATCTCTCAGAAAAATCAACTTCCATCCATAATTTCGACGACTTTTACACCATCGTTATTATCACAATCATCATCGCAAATTTTTACAACTGATACAATTGGTTTATGATAACTGAAGTAAGAAACAAACAGTTTTGATTCGAACCTATTTAAGTGTCTAATAAATACCGCATCAATATTAGTTTTGTATTTCGTTGTGCTAAAATTGCGATCATTTGACATAGTTAAACCAAATTCATTATTTAAAAATTCAATTAATGATTGATTTTTATCGTCTGCAAAATTTATATTGAAATCAAAATTAAAAAATAAAACGGGCGCGCGCTTGTCTAAGCCCCCTGTGCCGCCTAAACAGAGCAGCACACTCAGGCACGGTAGAAAGAGTGGGAGATACTAGTTCCTCTCCCTTCCCCTCGATCTTACGCTTTTTCGATCAGCATCACGTGACCCTGACGCGATTTTAAAAGTTTTTACCCATACAAAAAAAAGTGCTCAGCGCCGCTAAAGAAGTTTTCACTTCAAAAAACTAGAATATTCAAGCGAACATCGGGCGGACACAACGCGACGAACGAACGTACTCATGAAATCAAATTTGACGCCGGGTCACGATCACCGACGGGGAGGCGGCGCCTTCACGGCACGATCGGGGCTCCGAAACGGCCGCAGATAAATCAGGGAGCCGGGGCGCGGACGAGTTCGTTCAAAGTGTATGTGCGGGTGGGTGCGTGGTCGCAGGGTGCTGGAGGGCGCGTGGCTGGAGACGGGCGAGGTGCGCGCGTGGCTGGCGGCCGAGGGCGCGTGGCAGGAGAGCGTGGCGCGGCAGCTGGCGCGGCCCGCCGCCGCCGCCGCCGACGCCGAGGAGCTCGCGCACGAGCTGTGCTCGCTGGAGGCGGCGGAGGGTGCGCCCGCCGCGCGCCTGCACGCCATGCGCGCGCTCGCCGGCTCGCTGCACGCCGCGCGCATCATGCCCGCCTGGCTGCCCGCCGAGGTGCAGGCGCTGTCCGCGCGTCGGGACCGGCTGCTGGCGGCGGTGCGCACGCGCGTGCACGAGCTGGAGGCGGCCGCGGGCGCCGCCTCGCGCGCCGAGCTCGCCGTGGACGCGCTGCAGCGGGAGCTGGCGGCGGGCGCGGCGCCGCACGTGCTGCGCGCGCGGCTGCACGACCTGGAGCGGGCGGCGGACGAGCACGCGGCGGAGGGACGCGCGCCGGCCGCCGCGCGCCTGCGAGACCAGCTGCTGCTGCTGCGGGTGAGCACGCGACTCGATCGAAACTGTATCATGTTTTTCCCCAGCGGAAATACCCAGGACGGTTCACTCCGAAGATAAAGGGTGAGCTTAAAATCGAATACTTCCATCTGTGTAAAAAAAAATTGGGTCTACGATTTAATCGGGAGGTATACGAGTACTACGCATGTTAAAGAAAAGACTTCGACGGAAATTCTACGAAAGTCTACAAAAGGATATACAGATATTATCCGTTTCTGTTTCCGTCCCTTTTCGTATCCGGGATGATCGGAGTAGACACACTAGCGTTCATACGAAAGTTGCATCTGCTCATACACTACTATATATATATTTTTTTTATGCGAATTCTCCGCAACAAAGTTCACGATCCTACTATAGTACATTGAATGGACTAGGCCTTTTGTACCAAAGTATTATAGTCGCAGCAGGCGACGGCGACCCCAGACGTTCTACCAGCGACCAGCATATGACGCGGACTCTCCGTGCAAGTGACGCTCCCACTCAGCGAGCGTTGCAACTTTTGAACTCGTTCCAACATACTTTCCATGAAGTCGATATGTTTAATGACGCCGAAAACATTGTAATAATGAAATTAAGGTTATTTTTAAACAATTATTGTACCTAGGTAGTTAAATTTAGTTAAGGTCGAAAGTGGTTTGCAATTTTCTGTGACAGCTCACAGATGCTTATTTTATCAATAAATAAATAAATCGGTACGTCGGTGTAGGGGGAACTAGTCGGCGTGTTTCGAGCGTGACGTCGGTGTAGGGGCAACTAGTCGGCGTGTTTCGAGCGTGACGTCGGTGTAGGGGCAACTAGTCGGCGTGTTTCGAGCGTGACGTCGGTGTAGGGGCAACTAGTCGGCGTGTTTCGAGCGTGACGTGTGCTCCGCGACAATTTACAGTTTCCGAGATATTTAACATAATATGTGAGCTTTCCGTGTCGGCTTTCGGTCCGAGTGCATTCCGAGATATCTTCATGTGGTGATTGATCGAAGGAGTCAGGTTGTAAACACGAGCAAAAATCTCACTTCTCGGTGTGAACGTTACCTGTGTTGATTTTGAAGAACTGGCAGTTATCCTCCATTTCAAAAAAAAAAAAAAAATTGAAGTAAGATTTTAGTAGTATCGAATAAGTAGCATCTAGCTATGTAGTAAATGAGTCTTGATCTTATATAGAAGGCCCTTATTTTTTTTTTTTTTTATTAGGACCGCCAAACTGACCACAACACATATTATATTATGGGAACAGCTTGATATACACAGCTTAACATTGTGTGCGGTCTACTTGAGGCGGACACAACCTGCATTAATAATATGTGCCATATTAATTTAATTAAGGAATAAATAAATTACTAATACAAATGAAAAATCTACACTGCTAATTAGGAGTTATAAAGTCTTAGGAATTTTGAACAATTTAGATTTAAAGGAAATTAGTGAAGGGTCGAAAATATCGATTTGATGACAGATTTTGTTGTACGATTGACACATTCGAAACAAAGAAGAGTGCTGAACATAATTGGAGCGACAATAAGGAAGGCTGAATGTTTTTCTGTTTTGGAGACGGCTGCTTGATCGCGGAATGTTAAAGTTAATATTACTTAATAAATCAGGGCAGTCAACTATACCATTGGTTATTTTGTGCAGGTATAAAATATCGTTGATGTGACGTCTTTCTACTAGAGAGATCATCTTGAAATGATGAAGTCTAGAGTCGTAAGATGGAAGAGTACGGCAGAGATTGTTAGCATAGGAAAGATGGTAGAGAAACTGTTTTTGTATTCTCTCTATCCTGCGAATATGCACCCCATATGATGGACTCCAGACGGGACTACAATATTCCAGAATGGAGCGGACGTAGCTGTTGAACAAGATTAAGGGGATTTCAGGATCTTTGAAAAATTTTGTCTGTCTTACCACAAATCCCGCTAGTCGTGCACTTTTTTTGATAATAACGTCAATGTGTTCCCGAAAATCAATTTTTGTGTCTACGATTATTCCCAGATCACGTATGCAGGATACTTCACTAACTGGAGTATTATTTATAAAGTAAACAGCTAATAACGGGTCTCTTTTTCGCGTGAATTTCATGTGGTAGCATTTGCTAGTATTAAGAGTCATTCCGTTTGTAGTACACCAGTCACTTATACGATTTACGTCTTCTTGTAGAGCTGAAATATCGTTATGATCTTTGATTTCTCTGTATAACTTAAGATCATCAGCAAACATTTGAAATTTAGATGACACATTGGAACATAAATCACTAATGAATGTCAAGAAAAGCAGAGGTCCCAGATGAGAGCCCTGGGGAACGCCGGATGGTACATGTCGTGCAGGTGATTTAAAGCCGCGTATCGTGACGAGTTGAGACCGATTTAGAAGGTATGATTCACACCATCTGAGCAGTGAACCACAAATACCGGCGTGACCAAGTTTTTGAATAAGCTTTCGGTGATCAACTACGTCGAATGCCTTAGAGAAATCAGTATAAATGGCGTGAACTTCATGTTTATTGTCAAACGCTGCGGTGATGTCAGTGGTGTAACACAGAAGGTTCGATGTGGTTGATCTGCCAGGTAAGAAGCCATGTTGACATGGGTCAAAGATATTTTTTAGGTGATAACGTAATTTTGTATAAATAAGTGACTCAAACAACTTACCCAATGAGGAGAGAATGGATATGGGCCGGTAGTTTGTTATGTCATTTTGGTCTCCCTTCTTATAAATAGGAGAAATATGGGCAATTTTCCATATTGTAGGAAAAGCACCATGTGATAGGGACTTATTAAAAATATAATGAAGGGGCTGTATTAGCTGGGAGGCGCATGAGCGTAAAAATAAAGGGGGAATACCATCTGGACCCGGACCTTTGCTGGTATTGATAGTAAGAAGTGAGTGTGAGATGTCTTGTTCAGATAGACTGCTGGAACAGAGAGTTACCACCTTATGCCACCTGCCACACACGATCAAATGCCTGTTGGATGTCTAAAAAGGCAGAGGCACAATATTCTCCTGACTCACACGCCTGTCGTATTCTGTTACACTCCCTGTGAACTTGCTCTATTGTAGAGTGTTTCTCGCGGAATCCAAACGTGCTGGTGGTTTGATCATAGAGAACAGGTTTCAGTCGTCGTAGGATTAATTTCTCCATTAATTTGGAAATTATTGATAGCAAACTATAATGGGTCTGTAATTCTGCATACGCGATCTGGAAATCTAGAAAGGTCCAGTCTGATGAAGTCTACGCTCCGACCTACCAGTGCCCATATTCAAAATCCCGAAAGCTTTCAACTCGAGCTCACTAACCGCTTCGCTCGCCCTGAGAACTTAGCATCAGGGGACGAGATCAACGACGAGCTAGTGGAAGCTGTACGCACGGTGTTGTGGTCATTTTGGCGGATAAAAAAAAAGAGGTCAATATTTATGATAATAAAGTTAGACATCAAATATCATCCACACGGTGTGGTTTTTATTCGTGTCACCGAGCACACTGCCGCGCGGGGGCTACGAGAGTAGACGTCCCGCCCTCTCGCAGTACGGGCACGGTTCGCCCCGCACCGGGTCGCTCCCGGACATTGTGGCACGACACGGTCCCCTGACGCGTCCCTCCGTCGCAGGCCAAGCTGGAGGAGGCGGAGGAGAGGTCGCGCTCGCGCTCGCCCGCCTCGCCCGCGCCTCCCGCCGCCCCCGCCTCCCCCGCCGCCCCCGCCGCCGAGGAGGGCGAGGAGGAGGGCTCGCTGGAGCGGCGGCTGGCGGCGGCGGCGGGCGCGCTGGAGGGCGTGCAGCACGCCGCCGCCGCCGCGCTGCCGCTGGCCGCCGTCGAGCCGGACGCGGTGCGCGCGCAGCTGCGGGCCTGCCTGCGCCTCTACCGCACGCTCGGCGACCTCAAGGCCGAGGTGGAGGCGATCATCCGGCGCGGGCGGCGCGAGGCCGAGGCGCGCGCCGACCCGGCGCTGTCGGCGCGGGTGGACGCGCTCAAGGAGCTGTACAACCGGCTCGGCGGCGACATCACGCACGCGAAGGGCGCGCTCGAGGCGGCGCTGCGCGGCGCGCGCGCGCTGCACGCCGACCTGGGCGCGCTGGAGGCGTGGCTGGCGCGCGCGGAGGCCGCGCCGCCCGCGCCGCAGCCGCTGCTGCTGGAGATGTCGCGCGCGGCCGCCCTGCGCGCCTCGCCGCGCGCCGCGCTCGCCGACCTGCGCGCCGCGCTGCCGCCCCCGCACCGCCACCTGCTGCGCCCGCTCGAGCGCCGCCTGCAGGCCGCCGACGCGGCCTGGGAGCGCCTGCGCGCCGCCGCCGCCGCCGACCCGCCGGTGAGTGCCCCCCTTCTTCACTCGGCCCATTCTCATCCGCGAGCGTGAGTGTGCGTGCGTGCGTGTGTATGTGTGTGTGTGAGTGTCGCTTGTCACGTCATCACGCGGTCACCGTTCGCCTCGCCTGCGCACACACCGGCTTCCTCATGTAGTCCCGCGAGTCCCGGGGGCGGCGTACAGCGCGCGGTGTTGCAGGGCGCGTACGAGGCGGTGACGGACACGGTGCGGCGGCGCGCGGCCGCCTCCCCGCCGCCCGCCGCCGGCGCCGGCAAGAAGTCCCGCATCCCGGTGGCGGTGCGCAGCCCGGCGGCGGCGCGGCGCACGCTGGAGCGAGAGCCGCACACGTTCGTGGTGGAGGTGGTGCAGCTGGAGCGGCGCATGCTGCCCACGCCGGACACGGTGTGCGCGCCCGACCTCGCGCCCGACTCCACGCCCGCCGCGCTGCCCGAGCCCGCGCACACGCGCCGCGCGCCTGACCTCACACATGACCTCACACATGACCTCACGCCTGACGTCACACCCGACCTCGCGCCTGACGTCACGCACGACCGCACGCCCGCCCCGGAGCCCGCTGACGACCTCATCTACACGGAGGTGGCGGAGCGCGCGCCGCAGGTACGGATCGCTGCGCCGGAACTGTCCGCGACTCACGGACGGACGAACGGACGGACGTTTTCCGTGCGGACTTCGGTGGAGCGTTCGATGGAGTCGACCGCGTGACACTCCTCGCCGAGTCGCACGCGGCCTGCGGGCCGATCGACGCACGGTTCGCCTCCCACCTCGAGGATCGTCGGCGACCGGGGGGCGTTCTTGAAGGACGCGCGGTGGCCTCGTCGCCCGTTCCGTGAGGAGTTCCGCGGGGATAAAAAAAAAAAAACGTTTCGGGTCTCTTTCTCATTTTGACGTCGTTCCGTTCTATTTTAAATCTAAAAAAGGTAACATCGCCAGTGACCGCCGATCGTCGTCGTGACATGTTCGCTGTCGATGTGACGTAACGGTAAATATTTAATTAGTTTTCGTACAGACGAATGAAAGCACTCGCTCGCGGGATGAAGTAAAAGTAAAAAAAATTATTTCCGATCGCACTCGGAGCGATCGCATCGGCGTGACGGACGGTGTCGTGACAGGTGCCCGAACCGGAGCCCGCCGCCCTCGAGCCCGAGACCGTCCCGGAGGTGGTGCCCGAGCCGGCGGCGGAGGAGCCCGAGCCGGCCGAGGTCGAGGCGGCGCCGGTGCCCGTGTGCACGTCGACGCCGGTGCGCGCGCACGTCGTCGCCATGTCACCCAAGCCCGCGCGGCACCGCCCGCCCGCGCCCGCGCCCGACCGCTACCGTCGCACCGATGACGCGCCGCCGCAGGTGAGCGCCCGCGCCCGCGCGCCCCTCACGCCCCGCCCGCCCCTCGCTCACCCGTCCCGCCCGCAGGCCTCGCCCTCGCCCGCTGTCGCGCCCTCGGGCGACGAGCCCTCGGGCGGCGCGGAGCTCGCGCGGTGGTGGGGCGCCGCCGCCGAGCCGGAGCTGGCGGCGTGGGCGGACGAGGCGCGCGCCACGCTGCGGCGGCTCGACGTCGCGCTCGTGACCGTCGGCGGCGCGCACGCCGAGCGCGACCCGGGCAAGCGGCGCGACGCGCTCGAGCGCTGCGTGGCCGGTGTCGCGCCGGACGCGGCCGCGCTCATCTCGCGCGGGGACAGCCTCGTGTACGCGGCGCACGCGCGGCACGCCGCCGCCGCCGAGTGGGCGCGCGCGCGACACCTGGACGCGCTGCGCGACCGCTGGGCGCTGCTGATGGCGTGCGCGGAGGCGGAGCGCGCGCGAGCCCGCGCCGCCGAGCGAGCGCTAGCCGAGCTGGAGGAGCTGATGCCGCGGCTGCGCGCCGCCCCCACAGAGGAGGAGGCGGCGCGCGTGCAGCGGCTGTGCTGGCAGCTGCGCGCGCAGCGGGTGGGGCACCCGGAGCGTGCGGCGGGGGAGGCGCTGGCGGGCGCGCGCCGCACGCTCGCCGCGCACGCGCGCGACGCGCTGCCGCAGGTACGACACGCGCGGACGATGTCGACGTTCAGGCCGGACGACCTGTCGGTGATCCCTTCTCTGAACGTTTTCACTCGGTTTACGGTGACGAGCCCTCTCCTGGCCGGTATCTTCTCGAAACCTGATTTCCGTTCGTTGGTACTTGCATTTTGCCACAATCGAAAATTGTAGGCCTGTAATAAAAATTATTGAAATTTATATTAATTTTATTTAATTTTGGCTTGTGAATAGATCGTTAAAATGTGATTTAAGGTTTTTAAATACTGTCTATTATGTGAAAAACATAACTTTATATGAATTCGAAACACGTGTCGACATCCCTATTGATAAAAGTCCACGGACTCTAGCCGATTGCGTTAAATCTTCGGCTAGGACCGTGCCCTCTGGTGCACCTCAGAGTTCACATCTAGGTCCTATCTTCTTCATAGTATTTATAAATGATTTATGCTCGAATATAATCGGAGTGTAGAATGTTTGTGGATGATCTTAAGGTACACCGGGTAATAAACACTGATGATGATGTGGTGGGATATGTTCAGTTGGACTCGGACAGTCATCGTGGCGGTATCGTACAAACTTTCAACCCCCGGATACGTCGTCAGTCAACTCGGCACCGCTGCAAACACAGAACAGATCTGGTTTCGATGGAGTCAAAGGCCTTCTCGCAGTCCACAAACGCAAGGCACAGGGGCCGATCACACTCTCATTTTGTAAAAAAAAGACAAAGTTAAAAAAATAGTAAAGTTTGGACCGCGTGTCGTTCACGTCCCGCAGGAGAGCGGTGCGTGGGCGGAGAGTGCGCAGGAGTGTCGCGCGCGGGTGTGTCGCGCCGAGGGCACGCTCGCCGCCGCGCCGCTCGCCGGACGGGACTACGACGACTTCCCGCTGCAGCAGGACGCGCTCGAGGTGCGTGTGTAGTGTGTGTGTGTGTGTGTGGCGTGTGTAGTGTGTGTGTGGCTCACTGTGCGTGCGCGTGTGCAGCGCGCCGAGGCAGAGCTGCGGGCGGCGCGCGCCGCGCTGCTCGAGCTGGAGGCGCGCGCGCCCGACGCCGAGCCGGCGCGGCGGCTGGTGGCGCTGGTGCGCGGCGAGCTCGAGCGCGCCGAGGCGGCGTGCGAGGAGAGGCGCGCGCGCTGGGCCGCGTGCTCGCGCACCTGGCACGCGCTGTACGCCGCGCTGGAGGCGGGCGCGCGCGCCGCCGACGACGCCGAGCGGCTGCTGGCGGGCGGTGTGGCGCCACACGAGCAGGTCGCGGCGCTCGAGCGGGACGCGGAGGGCGTGCGAGCCGACACGCGCGCCGTGACGCACGCGTGCGCGGCGGCGCTGGCGCGGGACGTGCTGGAGCAGGCGGAGGCGCTGGCCGCGCGCCGCCTGCGCCTCGCCGCCGCGCTGCACGCCGCCCCCGCCCCGGCGGCCCCGGGTGAGGCGGCCCCGGGTGAGGCGGCCCCGGAGGCGGCGGGCGCGCTGGCGGCGGTGCGGGAGCTGCTGGAGCGCACGGCCCTCAACCCCTCGGACGAGACCAGCCTCACCGTGCGCGCCACGCTCGTGCAGGTACACACCACACCCGACCGTGCGCCCCCCTCGCACTACACTAGCACCTCTGTTTGATTCCGTGTCACATTTCGACCCGCACGATTGTTTTGAAATAAAAAAAAAAACAAAAATACATAAAAAATATTAATGGTTCACAAAACTGGTACGTTTAATTGCATAAAATTACGAGTAACTTAATAAATAATTAAATACAAATGCCCTTATCGATGTGGCACTGCGTGCATTTAAGAATATAGATAAGTTTTACGTATCTCATGAAATTTATCAAATAAATTTTTTTTTTTTTTTTTTTTTTTTTTTTTTATTAGATCCGCCAAACTGGCCGCTACACAGGAAATTATTATAGTAAAATTTTAACATAATATTGTAAAACATTAAGTGTACGGCCTACTTGAGGCAGATACAGCGTGCAAAATAATAGCTCTCAGAAATTGCTAGTATACTTAAATAAACTATAGCTAATACTACTTATATCAAGATAACTGACTATGAACAAAATTTAGGTAGGAGTACAAAGATGTGTTTTGATTGATTTGACTGATGCACTGAAAATATCCAAGTTATTGCAGATTTCGTTGTAGGAAAAACACATGCGACGTAGTGCCGAGTGCTGGCCATAATTAGTGCGATGATTAGGAATACTAAATACAATATTTATTAGGATTTTTTTGTTTATATTTTGAAAGTCGGTCCGACGCGGTGTGTCACAGATGAGCACGCAGTCAGTATGGCGCGGTGCGACGGCCGACGGTTCACAAATAGAGTGCTATTTGTCTCGCACCACAAATAGTCGGCTTGTCGTGTCGTGTCGTGTCGTATAGTGGAGACGGCGTCTGTCTCGGATGTTCGGGCACCGACACGTGCCATTTATTGTTATTTTATTAACGCGATCAATTCTATTGAAGGACGTTCTTTTGACAAAATTCAATTGTTTTTAAACACGAGTGCATATAATGTTATAAAACACCTCGGTCGAGCTAGGAGTCGACTCCCGCGCATGTTATTTGTAACCGTGGCGACGTCCCCCGCGTCACCGGCGCCGGCATCGGAGCCCGCGGCGGACTCACTCCTCGACACGTAAACAAAAACAATCGAAGTGTCGATCAGTTCGGATCGAAACGAATCAAACGAGTGATAGTGATATAACAGTAACAGTACAATAACAAGCGAGTTCAGTGTAGTACACCTTATTTTTATGCGTATCTAGTTTAATCTTAAGTAATTAAATGTGCCAGTTTTGTGGAGCTATAAATAAAATAATAATAGTACAATAGTGTGTGTGTGTGTGTGTGCAGGCGCGGCGGCAGGAGCTGGTGTGTGCGCGTGCGCACGCCGCGCCACCGGCGCAGGAACAACTCGACACGGTGAGCCTCCTCTCTACTCTGTACTCTGTGTTGTACCACTCGTTACTATTACTGCTACATTTATTTATTTATTTCAATTTGACCGGCGACAGTGCCACTCACACTAATTGACATGCATTCATACATGGAAACAAATTGCAGAATAATATAATAATTGAAACATCATAATAATTAAAACAAAAATATGTGAGTAAAAATATGAGATTCTAATTTTTTTTTTTTCATTTTTTTTTATTAATAATGATAAAATTACAAATAAAGTCCGCGTCCGTTACCAGTTTTAAATAAAATAAAATTTCAAACAAAAAAAAGCCCTTTCAATCTATTCTTACATTTTTTTCTTACATATTGGTTCTATTTCATTTCAATTCAATTCAATAATTTTATTTCGGAAATTTTCCATATAGTGTTAGTTACATTAACTTACAAAACCTATGTTAGTATGATCCTTAAAACTATAAAAAAACACGCCTACCCATTCATTTAGCAGTGGACCAGCACGCTTTATGCATGCTGATCCAGTGCTCCATTATGGGTCCATCAAACCTGTCCGCAAACACTTGCAGGAGTCCGTTGGAGCTGCCCCGCACCCGCGCCATCAGGGATGCTGCTCTTTTGTGCATTATAGCATTAAAACCATCCACTCGAGCATCAGCAAACATTCCCGATGCACTGCAGTATCGAGGCAGCCCCAAAAGAATCCTGAAAGCGTTATTATACTGGACTCGCAGCGCATTGAGAGCCTTGTTTGTACAGTTCACCCACAAGCTGCACGTGTAAAAAGTTTGACAAAATGCCTTGAACAAGGACACTTTGACTTTCTCAGTACATCGCGCGAACCTGCGGGCCAACATGTTGCACCTGACTGTCAAAGCCCTGCGTTCTCGTTCCAGGTCTACATCATCATGCAGAGATTCAGTGACCCAGTGTCCCAAGTACTTAAACTGAGAAACTCTCGCTAGCGACTTCCCATTAAGTACTACCGATGGTGCGCTGTTATAAGTTTTGTTACGCGACTTAAATACCAGCAACTCACTTTTTGTTTCGTTGTACTTGAGACCATGGGACACGGCATACTGCTCACATATAGCAATTAATTTACGCAAGCCATTGATCGACGGACTCAGCAACACCATGTCGTCCGCGTAACTTATATTGTTCATCATGATCCCGTCTATGGAACATCCAGCCATGGTGCTACTGAGCTCCTCGATCAACTTATCTACGTACAAACAGAACAGCTTTGGAGACGTTAGCCCTCCCTGCCGCACTCCGCAGTTCAGTCTGTATTCACAGGACGTAGACCCCGCCCACTTTACATAGTTGGTTTGATGGCTATACCAATATTTGAATAATTCTATTACTTCCTGTGGCACCTGCGTATCATTTTTCAGCTTCTGCCATAACAGGTCGTAGGACACGAGGTCAAAAGCCTTAGAGAGGTCGAGAAAACAGGCGAAAACAGGTGTATTCCTAGCGGTATAGTATTGTACAGTCTGCTTGAGACAGTATATTGCACTCTCGGTAGATACTCCTGGCCTAAAGCCGAACTGCGCATCATTCAGCACCACGTTCTTGCCGAGTTGTCTATCAAGCAGACTATCCAACACCTTAGCCAGGATCGTGGCCAGAGAGATCGGTCTATAGTTTTTAACATCCGAAGCTTCCCCGGTTTTATTTTTGATGACAGGTACCACCACAGTTCGCATTAACTCCTTTGGCAAGTAAGAATGACCGACACAAAGAGTGTAAAACATAGACAGCACTCGAGGCAGGTGTACTCCTGCATGCCGTAAATGTTCCACACTCAATGAGTCATGTCCTGGTGACTTACCTCTTTTCATGCCCGCGATCACTCTGGCCACGTCCCCGGCGCTAAAGCGCACCGCCAACTCTCGATTACTCTCCAAAGCCACATCACATTTGCCACTCGCCTCGCGTGTATAGAGTGTGATACAGTACTCCCCGCACAGACGCTGTCCCGGCTGACGGAGCACGGCGCGTCGGTCGCACACGCGCTGTCCACGCTGCGCAAGGTGCGCGCCGCGCTGCACGCCGCCGCCGCCTGGCTGCACGCCGCCGCCGACACCGCGCCGCACCTGCTGCCCGTGAGTGCACGCCGCGCCGGGGTGGCACCGGCGCGGCGTGTGCCTCACCACGCTCGTGTCTCGTGCAGGAGCGGGTGGAGGAGGGCGGCGCGGCGGTGCGGGAGGCGCTCGAGAACTACAACAACATGGAGCGGCAGTGCAGCGGCGCCGCGCTCGCGCCCGCGCCCGACCTGCGCCGCACCGCGCTCGCCCTGCAGCGGGACTGGGACGCACTGCGGGCCGCTGCTGCACTCGCTGCACCCACCGCACCCGCCGCACCCGCGCCCCACGGTGAGTGCCAGCACGCGCCCGTCACCTGACCGCCTGCGCTTGTGTTGTGGACCCTGTGGAGATCGACCCGCCGTACTCGCGGTACCGATGCATAATCACACTAAAACCGACGCCGTTGTGTGTGTGACGACGTTCGCACACATAGTCACCGCTCGCCGCGTGCGTGTTATCCGTCGGTACCGCCGCGTGATGTATGTCGCTGTCGGCCGGCGCGCCTGACGCCGGTGTCGAACGACGACGTGCTCCGTGACCGTTACACGTTAAACCTCACATGTTGCGAGAGTCAAGTCGTTCGGTGTCGACGTGCGCGCGCGCCGGCCGCGACGTCTGTCTGTCTGTCCGGTGGTGGCAATAAACGTGTGGGACGCTAACCGCTTGTTTCATTCACTAACCCGCGTGTGACTCGCACGACCGGTTGCAGCCTACACTGTTAACACTCACCTCGCTGCGTTTGAATTGACTACTAATCACACTAATTAACATAATATATCAACAAAAGATTCCTCCTTGGATAAACTCCAACAAAGATGCTAGAGAAGTAACGATGGTACACACGAAATGAATGTGACACGGCGGTGTGAAGGTACGACGAGTAGATGCGGCAGTAAAAGTGCAACAAGCAACAATAGCGGCGGCCACAGTAACTGGGACGCGGGGCCGGGGCCGGGGTGAGGGCCGGGGGCCGGGGGCGGGGCCGGGGGCGGGGGGAGATTCGTCCACTGCAGTGTGATTGCACCCGTGTGCCCGCGGTGCCTTCATCACGTCAGAGGACATTCGATATCAGGCTGCCTCTCGACATCGAAAAAGAATCAAAAATCCTTTCCACGAAAAAGGCCCCGCGGAGTTTAGCGGAACTAAATTAAATTTTTCGATTATTACCGGACTTCATATCCTAAATAATTTTTATTTGTTAGGTAAAATTAATACCTATTTAGTTAAGAAATTTAATATGAGAAATTATGAGGCGTTAAAAAGTTTTAGATATTTTAATTTTTAAGATGTGCGATAGTGGCGCCCCGCAAAAAGAACTTCTTTCGTGAAAAGCAGTCTTCATATTATGCCTTCAATCATGAACTTTCCAGAAAAGCTATAGGAGTTTAAGATAGCTTTATTAGTTTTAAAGATATCGTTGATGAAAGTTGAGGCAGTTGATATTCGATTTGTCAGTACCACGGAAACCTTTATTGCGCGTAGCCTGAAACGCTAATTTTTTTTCGTTTCATATGAAATATTCTCATCGTAATATAATTGGTACCTATATAGTGATGGCAACGACTGTTCCTTCAGCACAGAGCTAGTGAAATACAAACAGAGCTCCACCCCGTGTATAGTATTGTGTCGCAGCGGTAATATCCCTCGACACAGTACCGCGGCCGCCCCGTCGCGTATATTGAAACCCTGCCTCTATTCAGCACCGCGACCGAACTGAGATGCGGGAGCCTTTCCATACGTGAATTCTCAAAATGCGACTATAATCCTTCCGCTATTCAGCACCGCGACCGATCTGAGCTGCGGGAGCCTTTACGTGCATTCATTCTCTAATTGCGTCTTTAATCCCTTCCGCTATCCAGATCGATCGATCTGAACTCGGGGATTGTTTCTAGGGTAATAATATTAAAATCTGCTTGATGAAAACACTCGTCTGTCGTATGTTTGCTTAGATCTATAAAACGCAACGGAATTTGATAGTTATTCAAGAGGAAAGTTTATGTTTATAACTATTGGACCCGCGCGCACTTCGTGGTGCGTAAAACAGTCTACAAATACTGCCTATCTTTAGTCATTCATTTTTTTATAAAATAAAATAATTGTAACACTTCTTTCTGTGTAATCTTAGTTCTAAGTTTATATTGTTGTATTTGTGTGAACAATAAAGAGTTTTCTATTCTATTCTATAATATAAAATGAAGTAAGACGAGGCGAGATAAGACAAGACAAGAGACAAGACAAGAGACAATACAAGAGACAAGAGACAAGGCAAGACAAGAGACAAGACAAAACAAGAGACAAGGCAAGACAAGACAAGAGACAAGACAAGAGACAAGACAAGAGACAAAACAAGAGACAAGACAAGAGACAAGACAAGAGACAAGACCAGATAAGAGACAAGACAAGACAAGAGGCAAGACAACAGACAAGAGGAGGCAAGACAAGAGACAAGACAAGAGGCAAGACAAGAGGAGGCAAGACAAAAGACAAGACTGACTATTACTGTTGACTCTTACTCTTGACTCTTGCTCGGACTCTTACTCTGACACGTATACCTCTAATAAGAGTGTGAAACTCAAACTGAGTTAACAAAAAGTAAAAAATTGCATTGCAAGATACTGTACTATATATAATACGAGTACGCACATGTAGGTATACCATATTCCATATTTAGTAAAAATAAAAGTCGTATATTTTTATTACATTTCCTAAAAACAATTCCGTCAAGTATAAGCCGTACAAGTGTAATAGCAAACAAATACTAAACATTCAATATCAAAAGTCAAAAGTTTCCGCAACTCAAAAATACTTGAGTGCTGAATACTGGAAGGATTTCTAATTTGTAACGGTAATATTGCGTACGTAAACCGTCCCGCATTTCAGAACTGAAAGTAGGGTAGCATTTAAACTCTCAAACTGCATATTTTGTCGTTTGAAAGCTCCCGCATCCCAGATCCATACTGGCGCTGAATAGAGGAAGGGTTTCCATATTCGCCGCCCCGTCACCGTCTCACAGACGGAGGCGGCAAGTGGAGCGCGCCACTAATCACTCCGCGGCAGCTTCTGTGACACCGCTCACTACTCTCGAATCTAGGTCCCCATTGTGCGCTCGGCGCTCACTATACACCTATAGTGGCCGCTTTCAATATCCAAACGAAACTCTACATCCGTAGCTTTATAAAATATTTTTGAAATGCTTCACGTGGAGATAACGTAAATCGAAAATGTATAGTAACGAGCAATAACGGATACTGGGAGCTGAAGGTTAATTCCATCGCTCCGAATCCGTTACTGGTAATAAGTTTTTAACGACCCTTCATGTATTAAAATTAAACTGAAGCACTTGATAAAAAAATCATAAATGAGCTGATCGGTAAATTATTATAAAGTGCAATATTTTCGTGTATATGTCACGGCTAATGTCCGAAGTGCGGCTACTCCTAGGTTTAGCCGGTTAATGCTAGGTGTAGCCTCACTCCGGACTTTAGCCGTGACATACATTATATATAAACGGACGAGTTTAACGTGTTGTATAGAGCGGTACATATTAGTATAAAGCGGGCCGCGGCGGGAGTTCCTTTACGATCCCAGCGCACATGTTATGACAACTCCCGATATTTATTTTTAATCTCGTGAAAGCTTCCCCACACATGCAAGACATGCTCATTATAAACTCGTCTTTAGTAGATCTTGAATCGCGGCTGTCAGCCTGTAACTTTCATCTTTCAAGTATTTTATCACCTACTAAGTTGCAGGCTGTAACATGTATTTTTGAAGGATGTATGCTGTGTGCCGTCAGTTGTATAGAATGTGAAATGCAGTCATCACCTTCGAGTGTGCCGTACATCAGAGGGCGGACGTACTTGGCTGGTCGTATTATTGCAATTAGTCAAAGATTTCTATAGATATCGTTGCAGTTAGTAGTGGGATCGGGGCCGCGTGATGTAGGTAAGCAGAGGCGAGCGTGTGACGTCACTGCGCCCGCCTACAACGTGCAGAGTAGAGGAGGCGTGTGGAGCGGTGATTGTAATGAGAGGCCGGCGTCCAGCGGCGCCGGTCGCGTCACCCTCGCGCCGGTAATTATTGTCGTCGGTCGTGACGTCACATGTTAGGGCCATACCTCACCGGGACGCAATGGCGACGTGGCCAGCGACGTCGCCAACTAGTTCTTATGAGATGTATGACGGCTAACTCACTTGGCGACTGACTGGCGACAAGGAACGCCATACATATCCATGGCGACGTCGCTGGCCACGTCGCCATGGCGTCTCGGTGAGGTATGGGCCTTACGCACACCCACACACTCACACTCAGCCTCGCCGGTGGAGTATGAATCTTGTTGCCATGTCTATGCCATGTCTCGTTTATCCTAATATGTTGAGACATTCGTTCGTGATACAAATGCCGCGATATATTTACCTACCTGGCTAGCTCTACACTCTACAACCGACATCGCGCGTTGTCATCGCACAGTAGAGTTGACGCAAACGAGAGTGGGCCGCCAGCAACTCTGACATAACTTATAACATTATTATGATGAGACAATCACGTCGCTATGGCAGCGTTAATGCTGGAAAGCGTGTTCAGTGGAAGGTTTGAATAATGGATGTACATAATAGGTAAGGTGTAGTTATAGCATCGATGTCGCATTGCGCAGCGGGCGCGGCCGGCGGCGGTGCTCTGTCAAGCGGCGGCTGCGAGGCACGTCCGCCGGTCGTGGCCCTTGTTCCCGTCGCGTAAGGTCTATTGTTGCTCGCCCGCGCGGGACATTTCACGCCAGGAATTTGTGGACGTTACTGCGCTTTACTACCTATTTCAGAACTCATGTAGCTACCGCTCAACTATTTAGGTCTAGTTTGTCTGCCGTCGGTAGGCAGCCCACAAACATAGGCATGCTTTAGTTACCTATTGTAATTAATTGGTATAACGTTACTAGGGCCCGAATAAATGACATTCCCCAACTAGGGATGAAAATTTCCGGAAATATTCCGAAAGTTTCCATTACTTCCATGAAACTTTCCAAATTTGACAGAAACAATGGGGAATAAACCCCAAATCAGAAATCTGATTTTTTAAATGAAAATGCTAAGTAAAGTAAAATTACTGCTGATAAGATAGTAGGCTTAGTGCCTGTCTACAATACTCAATCAAGAATTTTGACTATAAGATTAAATTTCTAACTGATATACCAAGAAAAAGAAATACGCTGTTCATTGATGGAAAAATCATACCAATTACCAAAAAAACGTTGTATTTTTGTTTTACTTTGTTAAATAGACTTATTCTTGTGCATATGAAAGTATATTCACGTGTCTGTATGTAAAGGGTAAAACAGTGCAATGACTGATTTACAAGTAATAACCTGGGTGCTTGATGAGCTAATGTTAAAACAGAATTATATGAATTATGTTTATATAAGTCGGTATCAATGCTCTCTTTGGTTGTTTATAATCTTTATAATTGTAAGTCAAAAAAAATTATGGGTTCAGCTATCATAAGTTACCAGTATCATAGTTTTCACTTTTTCTTTGTATATTTCCATCGTCAATTAAATATTTATTACAATTACCATCATTAATTATAGTTTTCAGATAGATAAGTATAATAACAAAACAAAAATAAATCCAGAAGGCCGTAGTAGTCAAAAAAACGCATTCAAAAATTCAGTGTTAATCTGGAAATTTTGGAAAGTTTCCCGCAATGTTTCCCTATATTTCCGGAAACATTGGAAGTATTCCTGGAAAGTTTCGGAAACATTCGGACATTTTCATCCCTATCCCCAACCCTCAGTCGTGTGAGAATTAAACTGTGAAGCTAATATAAATTGACAAATGTCATCGATCTGGCCACGCGAAATGAGGAATAGATTATATAATGTAGAAGGAGCAGGGTAGGACCTACACTTGAGGAATGAGCCAGCCCTGCAGGGCCAAGACAGTGAGCTGTCTGGACTCTGCAGCGACCGACGGAACACTCTTTCATCAAAAGATGCGCTGTTTTACCTCTACCGGAGTTTACACATTACAAACAACTTTATCCTTACTTAGCGTAGTACCCCAGAGTTCAATTACAATATCTAATGTTGTCAACATTAATGTAGCGTTATGATGTGGTGAAGGTGGTGGTTGGTGGTGGTGCTGGTAGACTGGTGATGTATCTGTGACGTATGTGGCAAGTATCCTACTGCTCTGTAACACTTCACTGGAACGTTGAGTTTATACACCTTCTGTAGTTAGAGATGTTATTCTCATTAATACTAACACTTGCATTCACAATAATACAATAACATATTAATATAATAAACACTTTAATCTGTGTACTTATTACTCACCATAATTTAATCTTAATGCATTTTGTTTAAACATACATTATAGTTTTTTTTATGAAAAAATTAACTTAATATAACAGAGGTATTGTTAATGATGTTATTAATTCGTAATATATCTCTCTTCCAGGTAAGTGCCAGCTCTGTACCTAGGTCCTAGGTACGTTAGGTTCGTGTCGAGAGTCGAGGTGCTGGTGAGGTAAGGACCCGTGCACACTGCAACGCATAGTAACGGCGAACATTCGCCTCGATCTGATCCACACTTATTATTCGCACAGTTTACTGAACTTAACATAAACTTATAGATAATAATAATAAATACGTTTACCTATATTAGTTAGGCACGTGACAGCAAATAATCTGTACGACAGTTGTTCTGCAATCGTGAATGAATATTACGTCAGCATAACGTATGAACTGCGTCAGAGGTCGGAGCGACGGCTTCATTACGGAGCAGACATATTAGTAGGTACACGTTAACCACTACACATCAGGGCTGTTAATATCAGCGCCGCGTAACAAATGTAGAGCATAATGTGTAAGGCTCGCGTGCAACGTTATATATTGCGCACATATCTCGTGTGTAAACTGCCTTATAAATCCTCTCCCTAATATCGCGAGTGGCGCGACTGGTGTGCTGCGAGGATTTTACTACATTTAACGTTTGTGTAAAGATAGTTTTGCGTTTCCAAATAGGAATTGATAATATTACCTAGTAATGGTAGCAATTGGCCCCACAGCCCACACTTGGACCCGACCGTAGCAATCAACAGTCTACATGTACAACATTTCTCAGTTACTTGAGCATTTATGATATTAAATTAATTAATCAGTGATAGTTTTAGCCATTACGTAAGGCAGACATTAAGTAGCTGTAGGTACAAGTACAGCAAGATTAGATTTAAGCAAGGTGACTGGTGGTATGTGACTCGACATGTGACTCGACAAGTGCAGTTCCTACACCACTGCACACTACACACGGAATAACTAGTCACACACTACACTACACACCTCTACAGGGCGTCACTGTACCGGCATATACCGTAGGTCTCTGCAAGCTATCTACTGCAAGCTATAGTACACGTATATTGTGGACAGGTTTCTCTGATGGTAAAGATGTGACAAGTTGTTACTTTAACTTTATTTCTACTCATAATAATTCCAAAACCTTCCTTTTTCCAAAGTCGGATTAAGAGATACTACACGCTTAGTTGTAAACAGTAAACTGGTATAAACGGCTCAGCTATTACCTCGTCTGAGGCTTTATTGTTATACTCGTATGTTCGTACCTTTCTACATATTATAGTGAACATGAAGTGTATGTAAACAAGCCTGTGTACACTAACAGCACCTACACAGAGTACAGACAGACAGACATGATGTAGGCAGGCACTAGAGCCGTCAGACGTTCAACAAGGGTTGCCGCGCGACTGCTGCGCCACTTCACTGTCTCAACAAACAACTAACAACCCTACACCACACGACCACACCACACAAATACATCGCGACATCTTGGTACACATACGAGTAGGTATAGCTACGATTCCTACCTAACATTATTATAATTATTTTATTAACTTTTCTAATCCATATTAAATTTTTTAAGGTAAGGTACCTATCTAGATTCTCTAATAGATATGCATCTCTCGTCTGTGACAAAAAATATGCAGTTATAATACTAGACCAGTTCTAAAGCTCGACGAGCAAGGGAACTATATGTCCTATAATAATTGGCAGTGATATAGTATAATGTAGTGCGCGCGTGTGTGTAACGTAGAGCCGTCAGACAGGACGAGTGGAGCACCCTCGTCCGCCGGCGAGTGCAGCCGCGGCAGGGTGCACAAGTAGGGTACAACGGCCGGGACCTCACCGACGACGCTGTCCTCGTGCCGGAATAACGCGTCAGTCGCGGGAGTGTGCCGGATGGTGTCCCATCTATTATATCCTCCACCACGCAGGCGGTACCTGCGCCGCGACACTCCGCGCCTCCGCGCCAACCTTGAACATATCGGCATTCCGGCACGAGGACAGCGATCCTAGCTACGCTCGCACATGACCTTTGTGTTCGCTCAATCTTAACACGGACCTACAATGTGGGTGCCTTCCCGTGCAAATCGAATTCTTCGGGCATTCCGCGTTTCCAGCAGAACGCTTATGGGTATTAAATAACCCGCGCGAGAGATTTATGGCGCGGGACCGGCTCAGCGGGCCCGGCTGGCGCTGGCACACGTGCGGGGTAACACTACCTATTATTATGGACTATTTTCCGCCGCTTGTTCGTCCCTGCAACGCATACTGGAAATATATAATCTATTCTTTTGCTTTCATACGGTACCTAATAGTCACCGTCCACCGGTACTAAAACATTTAGTAATTATTTTTTTAGACTACCCACGGTTAATTTTGATCTTTTAATATCTATAGGTACTTATTTTTCCGATTTTTTCTATTTACAAGGACCAAAAATAAAATAACTATTGCCGAGTAAAATTCCTTCCGTTTCCGTACAGTGACAGTGAATAGAATCGTGTCGGGAGCGGCTAATGAAACCTTGTTTGTTACTTCCACCAAACGATTCGTATCGGAAAACTTACCTCGGGAGCGCCCTCACCTTCCCCTCGGCGCGTCCCCTATGCACCGGCTCCGGCGCGGGACCGGCACGGGAGCGGGCCGGGAGCGGGAGCGGAGCGGGCCGCACCGGCAGCGGCCAAACGAAGCATCGCTTCCTTCATTAGAGCGGCGGCGAGGCGTCAATGAAACCGCCACATTCACTGCATTCTACAGCAACACTGCCTCCGAAACAAATATATACAAACGAGGCGGAGGGAAAGGGACGCCCTCACGGCGAGGGGATGGTTTCGCTCTCGTTTGTTCGCTCGGCTCGGGAGGGTGGCGGCAGTGAGCGTGGAGCCGGCGCGGCGACTGGTCGTGTGTTGTCCGGTCGCTGGCGGCGCCGCGTGCTCGACACACGCCGCGTGCTTGTGACCGCCCCTGCTGCTGCTGCAGGACTCACTGCCCTCAGCCAGCACCACTCGGTGCTGAGCAGGAGGCTCGCTCTGCACTCGGCTGCTGTTCACTTGTCACTGTTCGCCACCACCGTACTATACATAAATATTACCTTCGGAAGATACTCTCCTCGTTGTTTGTAAGTTGAACTATCTTATTATACCGAGACACCTTCCCGTCCATTACAGAACGCGAATTAAGGAACATTTGCACGTTTAAACGTAAGTTATGGTTCATTACGAACACACACGTTGGGGGCGGCTGGGGGCAGCAGCTCTTGCCTGATATTTATGTTTATTGTCAACAAACTATAACGCTCGTTGAGTAGGTACCAGGTACGTACCACACACACGTGCAAGAGAGGACCATTAGTTTACTGATCATTGCAAGTTTCTATTAGCTTATTTGTTACGACCAATATGTACAACTGAGTATTTATTCGTAGAGCTATTTATTTGTTAAAATCTAAATATAAAACTGTTATTAACGTTGCCACATTTGTATTAGTTAATTACCTAGGTATCTATGTACTTACCTGATGCACAATGACTTGTGGTAGGTATTCGTGCGTACGTACAATATAAGTAATCTGGAGTCAAAACTCAGCAGGTGCACTCGGCATCAAGTAGACAAGTTCACTTGCTTAGCTGTTTACTTGAGGAAATTTAGATGTTCTCCTTTCTACACGCCACTCAAACAAACACCTGAAGTAAAACTTGTAGACAGCAGCAGTCCAGCACAAGTCAGAAACGAGAGTCGACGCGGGTGGGACTCGGGACCTACCCTCTGCTCTATTATCTTATTATTTATTGTCCCCGCGCCGCCGGAACCCTCCGGTTATATTTGCCAAATAAGTAACGGAACCTTATTATAACCTTATAAAACCTAATGGATTTCCTTTGATACATAAATTGCGTTACACCCGAGGAGCGCCTCGTCTGACTGCTGACTACCTTCCAAATCATTTAAATAGAAACGTACCTATGCGTTTCCGTCGCGGCTCGCACGTACACTAATGAAGATGAATGGTAACGGCTTGTCGTGAGTTACTTATTATATGTATTCTATTCATAAATAAACCGCCATCACCCCGCGGTGTTTATTCACGTAAAACCTCATGACAATATTCCTTATCATAAAGTATCCTCTACACGTCGCTATTTGTTTGGAATTTACATAATATGCGCGCGGGAATTTAACAGAACGTCTTATAATTTGGTAAATCTGTCCCCATTAATGACTACCTATACGAGAAACATCACACACATACATGCGCGAGTCAACATCAACAGACGTGCGTGTGTGTGCGTGGGAGACTTTAATAACACATTCCTGGAACACTGGAGATTATATTCACAACAATATCTTTTGACATTAGATTAATAAATAAAACAAGAAAACTACCTACCTCGTAATATAGAATTCGTATAAAATAAAGCTGAAATAATGTTATAAGTACTTGCCATAATATTAAGTAGGCACAAAGTTTCCTTTGGACATTCGCCGCTGTAGAAAAAGGAAAGCGATGCAAACTTAGATTCTGCTAATAATGCTAAATAGATGTGTACCTTCTCGTACAGTTTATCGCGTATTATACACTACGAGTTGTACCATAAAGAGCTATTAACAAACATTCATGAAATTAATTATCGTATTGTTTTAATCTTAGATATTGTCCAGCGGGTAAAGCCACAGAACGCAGCTAGTTATTGAATAAACTCATGAAGCAATATAAAACACCGTTAAATCTCAGTGTCCCCCGTCCGGTACAGGACCTCCAATATTACTCGTGTTACGTGTTGCGGCGATACATAGCCGAGTGAGCAACATGGCCGGGATGTGACTGTAGCAGGCAATATTCATGTACACAGGTTTAATAAGGCTCTCTCCGTTCAATGTCAAGGTTCGCTCCGCTCGTCACCAGCTCCGGACTCCGGAGCGGAGTGCGGCGGAGCGGAGTGATGTACGACTCCATTCGTGTTGTTGCGAACGTGAAATTAAATCTGGGGACGGAAAAATAGGATCGGTGCTGAATTTGCGGCAGAATCACATTATTTATGTTCCCGTATATAATTATGTTTCGCAGCTTCATTCTTAGCGATTTACTGTTTACATGTTGTAGACGTATCCCTACCCTCTAAGCCTTGCACACTTTTTAAAAGTAGATGAGGGTATTTTCAAAACTTTTGACGATACCCCCGCCTACCTACCGCCGTTACTTCAGATCTGCTCGCCAATGATTACTCATTCTGTGTTCCGTGCTCCGAAGCCTTCGCACGTCACTTAACTTGCAATTTTAAATTATTAAATTTCAACATGGGGAAAAGGAAACAGGAACGGACGGAGGAAGAAATTCGAAGAAAAATTATAAAATTGCAACGACAACTGGCGAAACCACAAGTTGAACACCGGGTTGAATCAGTTGGTAAGTAATAACAAACGCCACGCTCTCCAGCGACTGCTTTGCAGTTGACTTGTACATTTTGATGCGTACTGCCATTCCCGGGCTACTACCTTCATTAATGTAACTTTTTTGTTGTTATAGAACACAATCAAGAGAGCACTCCTACGTGGCCACCCGAAGACTGGGCAGACAACTGGTCTGCGCAGGGCTCGCCCCCACAAGGCTTGCCTTCTCAGGTTGCATCCACATACAGTGCGGCACCACAAGCGTCACCTACTCACGGCTCGCCTCAACACGGCTTGTCTCCTCACGGCTCACCCCAGCACGACTTACCGTGCCAGACTTCGCCTCCACAAGGCTCTCCACCACAAACCTCGCTGCCTGTAGAAACCCAAGCAGAAAATAAAGAACTCGATTCGGATATATTGGAAATATTGGGTGACGCACCAAAATCAGAACATAAAAGAGGAGCTGCCATCCACAAGGATGTGGCAGCGAGGTGGCAAGAAGTTTTGTCTAAGGGTCTAGCAAAGGACATAAAGTCAAAAATCATGTCTGAATACTTGGTGCCCGTCAATTGCGAAAGATTAATTGCTCCAGTTCTGAACCCAGAGGCAAAGGCGGCTCTTCCTGAGCCAGCGGTAAAAAGAGATACGTCTATATCGACAAAGCAAAACCAGATGGGAGTAGCGATGTCAGCTTTAGCCACAGTGATGGAATTGGTAATTTCGGGAGAGACGGCAAAATGTAAAATTTTAAAACCCCTCAGCGACGCTTGCCGTCTTCTCTGCGACAGCCACTTCGCAGAGACAAGAACAAGACGAAACTTTGTTCTGGGGTCAATTAATGCCGGCCTGAGAGAAACACTAAATGAGGCCGGTTCCGAAAAATATCTTTTTGGCGAAAATGTGGGCGAAAAATTAAAAATTGCGCAGAACATTAAAAAATCGGGCGAAGTTCTGAAACAAGCGAAGCCCAAGCCAAATAATAATTATAACAGGCAGACGGGTAATTTAAACTACCGACCGGCGAACCAACGCAAGCCACCGCCTCCGCGGGGCCAGAGGGAACCGAGCCGAGCGGCGCAAGCACCCGCACCGCGAGCTCCGCCACGGGCCAGCACGTCACGCCGCTCGTCCCCGCCGCCGCCTGCGCGCCGTCCTTATCGGAAGTAGAACAGGTACCGTACGCCGGTAGGCTTCGCCATTATTATGACTACTGGACAACCATAACAAATAACCCCACAGTACTCTCGTGGGTAAAGGGATATATAATTCCGTTTAACTCCACTCCTTATCGCAGCGATTGTCCAAACACTTGCCCTAAATCGAATGATGAACGTAAAGATTTCGATGAATCTATCCGAGATTTGTTACAGAAAAATGTTATATCAAAATGTTACCACACTGCTGGTGAATTCATATCGAGCATCTTTTTAGTACCTAAACCAAACGGTAGCAAAAGATTTATTTTAAATCTGAAGTGCTTAAATAAATTCGTAGAAACTAAACATTTTAAATTAGAAGACTATCGTACATTGTCAAAACTTATTCATCAAAATTGCTTCATGGCGTCAATAGACCTTAAAGATGCTTATTTCCTCGTACCGATACACGAATCGCAGAAAAAGTAGGTACTTGAGATTTTCGTATGAAGGTACTTTGTATGAATTCAACTGTCTACCTTTCGGTTTGTGTACAGCGCCTTATGTATTCACAAAGTTACTTAAGCCAGTCATGGAATACCTCAGGTCTAAGGATCTAATGTCTGTTATTTATTTAGATGATATTTGCTGCATTGGAGATACTTATTCAGATTGTCAAAATAATGTTACAGTTACAAAGACTTTATTACAAAATCTTGGTTTTATACTCAACGAAGAGAAAAGTTCATTAGTACCTAAACAGTTATGTAAATTTCTAGGATTTATGTATGACTCACGAAAGATGATTTTGAGTCTTCCTAATGATAAAAAAGCCAAAATCAAAAAATCCGTCAATACATTTTTAATTAAGAAGAGATGTAAATTGCGAGAATTTGCTAGTTTTTTGGGACTGTTAGTTTCTGTTTGTCCAGCAATGCAATATTCATGGATGTATACTAAGGAATTTGAACGTTTCAAATACTTATGTCTTTTAGATAATCCCAGTTACGAACAATATATCCGACTACCCCAAAAATTGAATAGTGATATGTTATGGTGGGTACAAAACATAGATCACGGTTCAATGCCATTGAAGGTGCATAATTATGATCTCGAAATATTTTCCGATGCCTCCCTCACTGGTTGGGGGGCATTTTGCAATGATCAAAAATGTTCTGGTTATTGTGTTCTGGTTTAGTTTAACTCTTAGATATAAAATACATAGTGCTAATGTTTCTGTATTGCATGTTCTTTAGCTAAATAAATATTTTTTCATTTTCATTTTCATTTTTTTTTTTCATTGGAAGGATGGAGAATCACGGTTGCACATTAACGAGTTAGAAATGAAGGCAGCATTTCTCGCATTGAAATGTTTTGCTAGAGATTTGACTAATTGTAAAATATTATTGCGTTTAGACAATGTCACGGCAATTTCATGTGTTAATCGCATGGGCAGTATTCAATATAAGCATTTAAATTTAATATCTAAGGAAATCTGGCAATGGTGTGAAAGCAGAAAAATCATAATATTTTGTTCTTACATTAACACAAAAGAAAATTGTGAAGCTGATTCCTTATCGCGCCGACAGTTTCAAGATACTGAATGGGAACTTAATGAAACCTTTTTTGATAAAATTATTGATCAATTCGGAACACCTCAAGTAGATTTGTTTGCTAGCAGGTGTAACGCTAAGTGCTCGTTATATGTTACATGGAAAAATGATCCAGATGCTTGGGTAGTTGATGCTTTCACAATTTCTTGGCAGAACCTTTATTTTTATGCCTTCCCACCCTTTGCTGTCATAACAAAGATGATTCAAAAAATTATTAGTGATAAGGCAGAGGGAATCGTTGTTGTACCATTTTGGCCATCACAGCCCTGGTTTCCATTGTTCAAAAAGTTAATTGTTGCACAACCTATTTATTTTAAACCAGATAAAAATTTATTAATATCTCCTTTCAGAACTCATCACAACCTTTACAAAACTCTCCGGTTGGTTGCCGCGAAGCTTTCAGGAAGGTCTTACTAAAGAAATCTCTGTCCACAAGGTCTGTCGAAATTATGTTGGCATCATTGTCAGACTCCACTTACCGTCAGTATGATGGCTGCATTAGGTCATGGATGGAATACTGTAATTCTCATAGTTACGACTACACAAATGTCTCACCACATATTGTGATTGACTTCCTTACACATGTTTTTGATAAGGGTGCCCAATACGGTACTATCAATTCATATAAGTCAGCTTTGTCAATAATTTTAGGAAATGTGATTAATGATGATCAAATCAAACGTTTTATGAAAGGAATTTTCAAACTCAGACCTACCAAACCGCGGTACGACGTAACATGGGACCCATCGATAGTACTGAATTATTTAGCATCTAAATGGCCCAATGAAGATCTGAGTTTGGAAACTCTTTCTAAAAAGACACTAACTCTACTGGCCCTAGTAACCGCACACCGTGTACAGACATTTTCTCTTATAAAAATTGTTAATATAACCGTACAATCACCTGATCAGATTATTATAACAATTCCTGACCTCATTAAAACATCTAAACCAAACTCGTGTCAACCGATTTTACGACTACCTTATTTTGATTCCCGGCCGCAGATTTGTCCTGCTAGATGTTTAGAACAATATATAAATAAAACACAGTCTTTACGTAAAGACCATGATAAATTATTTATTAGTCATAGGCGTCCACACTCAAAATTATCTTCACAAACACTCAGCCATTGGATTAAAGATACACTTTCTAAGAGCGGAGTAGATACATCCATGTTTGGCGCACACAGTACGCGTCACGCGTCAACTTCTTCGGCCAGTAGACTCGGGGTCGGATTAGATGTAATTAGAAAAACAGCAGGTTGGACCGAATCCTCCAGCGTATTCGCTCGATTTTATAACAAGGAGGTTCTAGTAGACCCAAACCAGTTTGCTGTCTCAATACTTCGATCAACCTGTAATTAAGAATAATTTTGGTTACAAAGCTGTGATTCATGATTAACATAATGTTGTCATAATTATATTGTTAAATTATATTTTCTATTATAAATACATGAATAATGAATAATTCTTACCTTTCATTTCAAATCATCTGCCATAATACAATGCTAGATACATACTTGTATCATAAGGATTATAATAAGTGCTTT
The DNA here is from genome assembly GCA_947507615.1 of Hemithea aestivaria. NCBI lineage: Eukaryota > Metazoa > Arthropoda > Insecta > Lepidoptera > Geometridae > Hemithea > Hemithea aestivaria. The sequence goes on along the minus strand of OX382341.1, from coordinate 16,052,662 downwards.
ATATTTTATTTCTCTAAACATCCTACAACATGTAAACAGTAAATCGCTAAGAATGAAGCTGCGAAACATAATTATAAATCAAACGAACTTACCAAGTGAAGTTCGATGTTAATTATGTGAGCAGCTTCATTCGACGCGATTTACATACACCCTCCCCAAACATATTCATTGTACCACTCCCATATTGTATTAATAAAATATAAAACACTTGACTCTGGATGCCTCAGCTTTAAAAATGAGTAATCATTGGCGAGCAGATCTGAAGTAACGGCGGTAGGTAGGCGGGGGTATCGTCAAAAGTTTTGAAAATACCCTCATCTACTTTTAAAAAGTGTGCAAGGCTTAGAGGGTAGGGATACGTCTACAACATGTAAACAGTAAATCGCGTCGAATGAAGCTGCTCACATAATTAACATCGAACTTCACTTGGTAAGTTCGTTTGATTTATAATTACCGCGCGCTCGGCTCCAACCGGTTTGTACAGACTCAAAAATAAACGCGAATACGTCGAGATGAATTACGTTTCACGAGAGTCGGCGGTCAAGGTCGGGGAACAATAATATTAACGCGCGACACGTGCTCCTGTACACGGTTGCGTACAATAATAGACCTTCATTGTACTCTGTTGCGTTGACTACAACCACCCTCTCCATTAAATCGCGAGTAATGCAAAGATTCCCTCCGCTCGCGAGATATTTCAGTGTCATATTAGTGGCAGAGTGGCAGGCACAGGTAGATCGAGTGACGTTCCATTTCACTCAGCAAATTGTATCGGAAGCGCCGCGTCTCAGGAGATCATAATAAATGGCGTCGTCACGTGAAACGAAACGCGGCTCCAGTGACACTGACACGTAGAGCGAACATTTGTACGCGAACCCGAAACGCAAGTACACCTGCTACATTACACGCCAAGCGCCGCCTGTAGTGTAGTGATACTGACAGGTACGACACATCTACAACAAACATGTGGCATTATAATAAACAACCGCAGAGCACCAGCGGCGGCTGCAAACTTTTCTTTTCTCCTTCGTGACATTTATTATAAGTAGAGTTAGTAGAGTCAGTGAATATTGCGAAGTATTCGCAGCTTACGGCGAATATTTCAACTTGTTGTTTGCTTTAAAATGTATAAACTTTTGGACCCTTTTTAAGTTGCCGAAGTGGAATTCACTCGAGAATTTCCATCAAACTTCTCGTGTAAAAGCGGCTTAAAATACTAAAAAACTTTGTTGAAACCTGTACTTAATAACCTGCGCTGCTCGCTCTAGGTCTTGTTAAGGTGTCACTAGTGAAATATGCAATATATTTTTAAATAAAATGTGTTTAAACTGACACCAGGCCACTACCTGAAAGCTGACACGTTATGAGTAGGGATATTATAAACTAACAGACGTACACATATATTAGTACGTATGTATAGCTAGGTTACGAGAGTAAGATGTTTGGTACATGAGCGAGGTAGGTTTAGGAGCTGGAGTATAAGCCCGGTCATAAAACACGCGCATACCCGGCATGAGGCACGAGGCACGAGGTGACGAGGTGCTGCCATTCCCGGTTACGTTTCATTCGCTATGAGTAGGTACCTACCGGTCACCAGAACCCTCTATTCTCTATAAAACTAATCAGGGTTGTTAATTATTATTGTTGAAAGGTGAATAATAACAAATGTCTTTATCAAATAAAAACGGATTCCAAACTAAATGCGAAACAGGCGATTCTAATTAGCTTGACACACGTTGTTTAACACGTTGTTATTATGTGTATGTTATGTACACATACATATGGTGTGGTATAGCGGGTCGCCGGTGGGACGGTGCGTCTTCATCAGGCGACATGTCGCGAGTACCTGCGCGTCGCACACGCTGCGGAGGTCGCCAACTAGCCTATCTATACATATAATACATTTCACCTCAATCAGTTCAGCCGTTCAGATACACCCTTGCGTATTTACAATATTAATATCAAATTCCTCGGCCATCCTTTGAACTTATTCTAACGTTTTATGAAATGTCTATTTTGTTGTACCTACGAATAATGCGGACTATTCTATTCGGCATCTAAAACTTCTCTTTCTTAACAGAACGTAATGGTTTCGACCTTTACAACAATCAAATTATCTTGAAAAGAAAGGGAGGCCGTTGGATACATTGCCTGCCTCCTGTCTTCACTCACCGTTTGAACCTTTGAATTGTTAACTGTGCCTTTATATAAGTACTGCACAGTCGAGTCGTTACAATATTCAAATTATTCGGTTAATGTAAGTTAACGGCTGCGATGGGGGTACCGTCGGCAGCCACCGATCTTTAATAACGTTAGATCGGCTGTCCGAGTAGGTAGGTTATGGTACGATGGTACGAGGTATATGGTACGATGTTTGTACCAGAACTCGCGTCGCCAGAGGTAGACACAGACAGAGAATTAATATGATTCAACTACTAAACGACGGAGACTGCTCTTAAAGTATCTTGAAGACTGATTTACTCACTTCAGAACGTGTTGAAAAAGGTTTATGATTGCGGTCCTTTTTCCTTATTTATTGGTAGGCAGTAGGCAGTAGGTATCTGGCGTAGAGTGTAGAGCCATAAACCGCGATCCCTCGCCGTGAACGTAACCCGCCAGTTACGTTATCTACGGTCACGGTGACTCACGCCTACACACTGCACGCAGTAACTCAACTCGGATAGTTCACTGTTCATTGTTCATACAAATACGGAAATATGTTGACATGCGCGTGATGACGTCACAATGTTGCGTCCGCATTCGGTAACAACTGTACCTAATGTTTTCATTCTATACTGAATTTTAGATAAGAAATGAATAAAAAAACAATTAGTTTGAACACAATCGCCATTGTTACCGAAATAACCAACACAATCTTACAGCTTAGATATAGGTATACTGCTTCCGCCAAATAAAGTATAATAAAATGGAATAGAAGCGAGTAACTGTTCAGGTATAAACCCACGAGTGGCGCGTGACGTGCGGCAGTCAGACCGACCGCTAATGTATGGGGCGATACAGCGGCCGGCCCCGTGACGTCATCGTACACTACACACATACTACCTATAGTACCTACTGCTTGTAGGCTGCGTTGCTACTCATTCCCGCTGGACATCCGTCACTACAAGCATTAATCACATGCCTTTAGGTACATACCTCTATTTAATAACTTACCGTGGCAAGTTTGTTCAAAGTAGTTCAAAGAGTAGGTACAGTAGGTACTATTAATAGATCAACTATCATAGGATTTTGTATCAAAACCGCGAGTCATTCCAGTGAGAGGCAGGACATGTATAAATCGACGATAGAACAACAAAGCCGCGCAAGAAGAAGTGTGCTATGCCTTGGTGTAAGATTATGCGTTTTAATGCTAACCATAACCTTTCCTGTTGCTTACTTACTTCGCAGGAACTTTGCTTTGCAAAAAAGAGTTTATCTACCCTGGCCCTGGCTATGTATTATGTATGTATATGTCGTGTGCCCGATATTTGTCCAAATATTTAATCCACCCTCGCCTCGGTTGTATCGTTTTGTTGGAATCAGTTGAAGCGCCGAATGTCCCGGGACACAATAACTGTCGGAAGCTGACGGGGCCCGGGAACGGGGCCCTACAGCGGGGCCCTACTGCGGGACCAATACATATATTATACATTAATGATTTACCTACTTGAAGGACACACAGAAACAATGTTGGCGTATATTGCAAAAGTGCTCCATTGTACCCAATATGAATAAATGAATTTGAGTTTGAGTTGCTTCCGTTACAAAGGCACCGTAATCAGATACATTTATTATGGAATTTCGATACTAATAACTAACTTATACTTAGCTAGCTTCTTCACGATGAAAAGAGAGGAGAGATCACACTTTATCGTATACCTTCCGAAAAGAAATTCACGTGTACCTACTTACACCAACACTCGTATTATGTAGAGGTGTAGGGGGCACCTGAATAACTTATACAACTTGTTATATTTTTTGTTGCAAACCAGACAGATCAAAGGCGAAGTGTTGCCGAGTTTGTTCAGAGAGAGAGAGAGAGAGAGAGAGACAGAGAGGCAGAGATGGTTTACTTTCACCGGTCATTACGCAAATTGATCCCAATATAAACAGGCTGCTTTCATTCCAATGTCAACATTATTCGTGCTCCGCTGAACCAATACTAACAACACAGGAACAAACGATGGACTAAATGATGAGATAACAGGTTACGATTAGAATGAGAAAATGAAATATCACCATTATTCTTATCAAGCTCCTCTGCCGCACGACCGATTTTTAATATTTAATTTGTGTACCTTTAGTAGGCCTTAGGATAAAAAATATTTTTAACAGACAACGACGAAATTACGCGATTTAGCTAGAAAATAAATAATGTAAAAATACCGTATAATCTCCATTAACATTAGTCCCGGCTCAGTACTCTGGGCCTAATTTTCTACTCCTCTATCTCCACATTATCTTCTGTAACCTTTTACACCTCTAATAATAAGATATGATAGTCGATCAGTATCGCTAACGTGTCCCGCGTCCACCTGAGGAGGCACATCTCTCGGGAGAGGGGAGACTACCTTCCCTCCACAACTACCTTCCAGGGACTAACTCGCTAAACTAATAACACATCTCTACGAAATATTACCTAAATTAGTTTCCGTAGCGTTCGTAGCACTTTCGTAGCTATCTCGTAGCACCTGCTACGACGGTTGCGAATAATAAAGGTTTTTACTTTTAAAATAATATTCTTATGAATATTGTAATGAAATGCTGAATCATTTCGGATCAATAACTGAAATGAAGTGTAAATGAGGCTCGTTACATAATGAGCGTGACGTTTATGTTAATTACTCCGAACCAACTGAATCACTCGTCTAATTAGTTCGGACTTCAGAGCTCTCCATCTATATGTTGATATTACTCGCTGAATATTTCAGGGGCCGCGGTAATAAGGCTCGTTATTATTATAAATTAGTTGATAATTACATAAATAATTAGATATTTTCAAATTATTCTCAGTTGACAGTTGTTAATGTTTAAAAGTAGCTGCATAATATTATTACACGACACTTTAAATTGTAAAGTGCTACGCCGTAGACTCGTAGCACTCTCTACACGGATCTACGAGAACGCTACGAGGTGCTACGCGATGACCTTTCCGTATTTTATATAATAATGTTCAACAATACATATTATACAAATTACATGTACTAGCTTAAAAAATCTTTCTGTTGAAAAATATTTTACGATCATTTCATAAAAGTGAAGCCGTTTCGGAAGTGTTCGACGACAAACACTGTGAAAAGAATTTTTTATGTATTAGATAGGTATTAGGTGTGTTTCCATAGAGAATAATATATATATATATATATATATAACGAGAATAAATCCCATGCGATATCATCGACAGGTGATATTAAAGGGTGAAGTTAGGGTGGCCGCACACCTGCTCACTGACGCAGATGAACGACACTTTCATTGCTTGCTAGGGACGCCGTACACTTGTTTTTAAAAATCTGTCATATTATAACATGTTTTATTGTTGTAATAATTGAATGTTCCGAAAAACGTTTTCGTTCATGAAAACGTTTTTCGAATAGTTGAAAATAAAAGTTTTTTGAAAGAATTATAAAATAAAAAAAAAGAATATAAAAAATATAAATTTGCTTTTTTTACTGTTATTAAGAAATATTATAACAGTAAAGTATGTATGTGACGTGAAAGCATCGATAACACTCGAACAAACGATCTCTCTCACCAGAGCTCGCGTGAAATATCCTCCACTAATGGATACCTACTCTTTATCGCGACCGCGCGGCTCAAACGATCACATTTCTCCTGGATAAAGGCCTGCGACATTTCAGACGATATCACTAATGTTATGACCAACATTACAACTAATTTTATATAGAAGAGGGCAATTTGACGAGCAATCTATCACCGAATAGCTATGACTGTGTGTGCGGCGACCTTAATGGTGCAATACCTGAGCCTTATCCCGGATTAGTGCGCTAATATACGGAGCGGGGGGAGGGGGGAGGGGAGGGGGAAGAGACAGATATTCACGTCTCTCAATATACCTATAATGATTTCAATAACTGTTAGTCTCAATAAGTGTCCATACATACATCTAGATAAAATCAATATTTTTCAAAAATGATGGTGAAGTTTTCTTATCTCTTTATTTCGGTGTTCTAAAATTTGTTTCAAAAGTCACATAAAATGTCGTGTCTGCATCGTAAGTATTTCATTCCTAATAAAAGATGTGACGCAAAAAATGCTACAAGTTTGATGCGCCAATCTAGCCACACCATAGCGCGATACACAATGCGATACATAAAGCACAGTGTTACAACGAGGCTGCTCCGCTAAGAAAACGTTACAGCACGGGAGCGAAGGCTCGGACAACCTGAAAAAGGGAGTCGCTGCTGGGTCGGCTCATGATGTCTGTTTCACCCTACGACAATAAATGAAAACTACCTCTTTCATAATGCATACTATAATTCTCAGAAAATTATGAAATGAGTTTTAAATACTCCAAATCAACCAATAAAATCACTCTCTGAGGTACTTCTAAACATAATATATTACTACAAGACACTTAACACCCCCAACAGTACACGTACATTACAAATGGTCATTTATTGCTCCATTTAGGAACTACTACCGCCATCTCTTGAGGAATGGTGGAAACTACATTATACCTTAAACATTTGAAATTAAAGCGAGCAATAAATTACTTATGATAAAGCAAATTGTACACACATAGGTACTCTAGTACATACATTGTACGTAATATACCGTATACCGCTGTAATAGGGCGTGCGTAAGTAACTAGCGGCAAATATCAGCGGGCTCCCCTACTGTGACCTACCGGCTACATTGTCTGTCTGTTTGTACTGCCAGGGTTTGCGTAAAGTTCAACGGATTTAGGACGACTTATTGCCGGGAACTATACAAAATGAGGGTATATTATATACAAACATTATAACAATACATTTATTGGCAGGGAGGTGAATGTCTTATTTCAGTTTCGAAAGTTTAATACGAGTATATCTAGTTTTTCTATCGGTTAAAGGTTTTGTTTATTAATGATATGAAAACTGACAAAAAATCTATGAGAGAGACTTTGCAGTGAGCGCGGGTAGTTAGAACCTTTTGTAGCAGCACTATTAAGGCTATCTTAACACAATGACGAAATAAAAGCAATACACAATACGTATCACAGTAAAAAACAGAACAATTATGTCATAGTATTAATGTGTGTGTTATCTCTGTAAGTCAGCCGGCATCGTCTTCCAGAGTCATCCGTCTCGCCCCTCGTCACCGCCGGCTCCATCACCCCACACACACACACGTGTGTAGTGTGTATGTACAGTACAGACAGGCACTCACACACGCGCGCGGTGTCAGCGAGTGACAAACAGATTTGCTCACAACTAATAGGCACATAATTGCGAACCTACCTCCGCCGGGTATTAGGGTCACCGCACACTGTATACATTAATTAAACCTTTGGAATATGCGGTTACTCATATTTATTCATTACGACATTTCTGTTCTTGGATGTTGTATATTTTACATCAAAATGTAGATTGAATATCTATTACTTAAACTCTAAATATCATAAATGCGTATGTGTATATGAATTGATGTTTGTTAGTCGTTCACACCTAAAGCAAAGAATAGATACTATTACTACGTAAAGAAGCGACACTCACCTCCCCCCGCCAAATTTTTTTCCTCCCCGCCAAGTGGTCTACGAGTTGGCTACATGCACAGGGTTGGCAGTTGGCAGTAATCAATAGCGCGTATATAATAATTTTTAATTTTAAGATATAACATTACATTATAAATTGGGTTTTATCGTTCGGTATATGAATGATATTATCAATCAGTTATTCCAACAAAAATCTGAAGTTTTTTAAATTCTAAATGGGTCCTAAATGTATTCACAGCTCTAAATGTATTCAAATAGGTCCTAAGTGTATTCATTTTCCACAAATTAAATATTTCAAAACTAAAAATAACATTACGTAGCTAATAATTATAATTTATGGACCCTGTCGGATATTGCAAAAAGCGCCATCTAGTCGATTTAACACGTACCACTTGCTGCAAAGTGAGTTTCGTAGCAACCCTACGTAGTTTACACACACTATGATGAGTATACGCACGTTACGTGTTCAATGTAGTAGTAGTAGGTAATTACTGGTCGACAATTGTGCCGAGTGTCATGGGCCTGCCTAAAGGCTGAACTGATTGTGCTCCAAATTGGTAAGAAGGTAACATAGACCGTTTAATGACACGTAGGTTTTAACTAGTCAAACAAGTGAAATTTAAGAAAAACCTTTTTAAAAACAAGCTTTTATTATTATTACCATCTAGCATCGTAAAGTACTCGTCAAGACGAATCAAATGAGCCCAAACTCGATGGGGTTGCGCCGTTTTATTACGGAGTTCCTATGGCCACCTTCGAGCTCCATCATCAGACCAGCTTCATGTCATAATAATATTTCATTGTCATGCGATTTATACAGGCATGCAAAATTTCAGCTCAATCGGATACCGGGAAGTGGGTCAAATTAAACTTGCAAGATTTGATTACAGACAGACAACAGACAGGTGAAAGTAAATAAAAGTATGTTATAAAAGCTTGCAATGACCAGTAACCGTCCGTGTCCGTTGCTATTATTATAACAGTTTGTAACCATTCAGCTTTTATGTCTCGAGTGTGCCGCCATCATTACGAACATCTTTATAACAAATTCAGATTTAAATGAAACCCCTGTAATGAACAGTTTGTATGAGAGCCGCCACTAACGAACCACAAGTCTATACTCATTACAAACGTCTAAATAACCACTACAGTGAGAGAGAGATACATACATACATGTTGCGTGACCCGGGCTCGCCTGCGGTACTAGCGCCTCGCACAGGATCACAACCGCCGTTGTATAGGATTATTGTTATTACGTGGGGAAATGACTTTATAACTCCACTTTAATATCTTTTACCTACACACACACGCTAACATCCTTATTCGTAGTTAGTTTGATAGTCTACTACTCACATAAATTAGCTTTTTTTCTAGTAATCATTATTACAAGTAGTCGAAAAGTAACTGCCGCGCGAGTTGAGTCCTGTTGACGTACTTGTATTTGCTGAAAAGTTAAAGAAAGTTTGTGATATAAGCTTGGTATACTTGATTTATCGGTGTCGTTTTAGTGTAAAAATAGCAAACATACCTATCCTAATTTAATAAAATAATTTATTTAATTACAACAATATTTCATGAACAAATTAAAAAAATGTACGTACTAGGTACGTATACGTACGTATTGTAGCGCAGCGTTTAATTCCCACATCAACTGCGACTTAACCGACAGTGCCTAGTCGGGCTGCAGGGCGCAGGGTGCAGTCGCGGGCGCCCCGCAGGCTTCTGAGGGCGCTTCCTGTAAAGGTTTTAGTGCAATTCATATTATAATGACATTGAGTTCCGTCCCCTCGCCGCCGCCACTGCGCTCGACAAATAAACCTGTTTCCTTTCTCTGTCTGTGATTTCAGGGGGCTACTAGCACCTGTTTAGGTGGCATGAGTTTCAACCTGAACTGAATCCTTTATTCGTATATGATCCTTATTTATAGACACTAAAAAAAACAGTGTTGTTGACATTTAGATGGCAACAACTCAAGTTAAGATGTAATGAAAGTATATCCAGCTACTTGTATCGAGTTTGGATTGGTTCATGGTAACCCCCAAGTGGCCAAAATAGTCCTCTATTAAATAATAAACCCTATAACAATAAGCGTAAGGTTTCAATTGGTGTGGTGAGTCCTCCCTCGCTCTGTCGCCGGAGAGTGCGGACGTGACCAGCAACAAGAGTAGGCTCCGTTTGATGCGTCGCGTCGAGATATCGATGTCCGACGGATTGCTGCTAATCTCGACGGATATTTCTCTTTATATTGATATAGCGGTCGGATTGGATAATACCAACTTTTAGTTTAATTTTATACGAGATTAGCTAAATATACCCTGGGATTTATATAAGTAGGGTAGTACGCCATAGTAGCAGTTCTATTTAGTTGTAGCGCATATCGAATGAACATTCATATGATCAGAAACGTTTTTAATTTATGTATTTTTTTAGTTGAAGGCGGATCGTTAAATATCTACGAGTGTCTATATCAAAGATGTAAATATAAATTCGAAAATCAAAAGCTGTACTATACACTACAATGGAAATATTTAAATACATTATGTTTAGTCAACAAAGAGATTATAAGTTATACAAACTTCAGCAAATGATATAACATTCCTTCACTAATTAATAAAGCTGTAATCCAATGAATAACATAATGAAGCGATACATCATGAGTACAGTGTACACACGCTCCCTACATAATGTTGCCAGTGGTGCCTACCTCTATATGAGGCTGTGTTGTGTCAATTACCGCGGTTAAACTGACCGCTGGTTAACGCTGGCCGCCGGCGGTCACCCTCGTCACTCCGCTCGTTACGGGGATCATTGGGGGATGGTGTACCGCAGGGTGCAAGTTATACAGGCAGTGGGTGCATGATTACTGCACCCAATCCGGGTGGGTGCTAGCTCGTGATCACCTGCTTTACTGTTCTTAGATATTGGTGCTTTACTTGAGCTTATTGGACGCATTGAAAGCCGCGTGGCAGAAATAGCTATTAGACTTGAGTTTGGTTTGAACATTTATTATTTTTACTCGGAGGCATTTCATTAAGTTAATGTTTAATAAATAAATCTTTAAAATTAAATATTAAGTCTGTTTTATACATGTTGATATGAACAACTTCAATGTTACATGTTATAAAGCTAAACATTTAACCATTTTTTTTACAATATAGCTGTAAACTCTTCCCCTGCATTTTTTAACCAACGATAGATAAGACAAGCAGACACTAAAGCGAGGAGTTTTATTCTTAGTTACATTGCTACGGAGGTGGTTTATTGTTGAATCCCTACCTAAGACCTGAGAACTTTGTCTGTTAGTCTGTACGAATGAATCCGCGGTACAACAGGGCGGTAGTCCCGACCCACCGCCACGAGCCGCCAACGACGTCTAATGTCCCGTTAGTCCCGTAAGTCCCGGTTAGTCCCGGGTAAGCTTGCGGACGGTTTGATCCACTGATAAGTGGTTTCAACCAGATTAGCTCGTTTGTTTTCATATCCGATATTCTATTAAAGTTTAGCGATTGTTCCGGCGGTTTCCTTAGATAATCAAATTTCAGTGTGAGGCACAATTTCGTGTGGACGCTATTATGTTTCGGAAGGCACCTAAAACTGCGGGTCTTTACAGGATATGTAGAGGGCACTCTTTCGATCATGTTGCAGGCTGCGTAGTTATTTGAAACTGTAACATTATATAAGTTAGCCGCACACCTTATAATTATTGTTATTGTGATTTGCCTCTGACAGTGTAAGACTTGTGAAAGTATAAAATTGTTTTAATACTTAAGCTTTTATTATAATATTTTCCCGTAATCTTGTTACATAGAACCTGCATTTTAATGAAACTGAATTATCACATTTAAATTGTCCAATGTTAGTGCGCTACCACAGGATTCCTATAATATTAGACGAGACGTCGGTCCTGTTTAATAGATTCATGTAATAGTAGTTCTGATAGATGCAGCAGCACGCGGGACAAAGGGCCGGCCTGCGGCTGGGGTCCCGGGGGCCTCGGCCGGTGGCTGGGGTCCCGGGGGCCCCCGCGGATCTAGACGCTCTCCGACGACCTATTCCAGACGATTCCATTTAACGTTTATTATTAACTAAGATCTTGTTCTCGGAGCTTACGTTTAAATCATTACGAGTACTGTACTCGTAATGTTAATTAAAGGTTTTTTTTAGAAAAAGTCCTCTTTTTGAAAACTTGTACAAAGAATCAATTATTGATGTTTTCGAAGAAAATGTTTATTGTAATTCGTTGGAGTGTTGTGAATGATATCGGAATAAGAAGGTTTCTGCGAATAATGCCATAATCGGATAACTCTCGAGAGAATGCGGCCTGAAGCCTTGTACCTAAAGGATTACCACTTCACAAAGCCTGCGCACAGCTTCAACATTACAGTAGGGTGTCTCTTACTAAATGTTAATATTGAGTTAAGGAATGAAGAAGGGTGTTCGACGAGCTATTATTTCAAAGGTTAACCTACTTTTAACCTACTTTAAAAAGCAGAAAAGGCATTTCGAAGATGTTTTTAAACAGATTTCCCAATTTCCTTTAGTTTCAAAGGATGTACTTGCCAGGTAGTCCGATTAAAATGTTATCAAGATCGATTTTTTAATTCACTTTTTGTCAGCTATTGTTATTAAATTCCATCCAAAATAAGTTCGTATGGTAATTTGCGTAAGTACAAATGCCTGAGTTAGTTACCTTGTTAGCTGAACCGAAACTGAATTTTGTTATAATGTATTAAAAGGATTGGGTAATTTTAGGTATAGTCCGGCTCCTTAGCCGAATGTATGACCCGGAGCGGCAGAAAGCATCAAACTTGGCATGCGTATAGCTTTACCGTTCATAGAAATTTTAGTAGAAACACCCCCCCCACGACAATGTTTCTACCTCTCCCCCCCACTTTTATGTCCCTATTTTTAGTTTTTTTAGTTTTTCTTAAAAAATATGAGAGCTAGAATAAAAATGTCAAGGGGAAGTTTATTCTCCGTAAAATTCTCTACAATATTGGCTTTTATAGTATATTGCCAGGATTTATAGTTTCAAAAATATGATTTATTTATTTTTTGAATATTTTCCAAAATTCCATATAAGACGTTCTCTGGGCGCAAAACATGTCGTTTTCATGCAGAGGCTTGAAACTTGGCACAATGATTCCTTATCTCCAAATAAGCAGATAAGGATTGAAAACCCCCCCTAACACCCCCTCTGACAGCAAGGAAGGGGGGCAAAAGGGGCCGCGCCACCTTTCTCCATTTAATTAACTCTGGGAGACGATGTAGAGCCACGAGGAAAATTTCGGTGTCAATTTCGGATAAAACGATGATGTAGATTTCATTTCTGATATAAAACAACGGTATTGGTGGCGGCAAAGCGGCACCCTTACTTAGTGGCGTTACCTACTGCCCGCACCAAGCGTTTTGCTTCGTCGTTCTTAATGAGAACTGGTCGCGTTTGGAACACTTTGCCGTCATCCGTGTTTCCCGAGCGGTACAACTTGGGTATCTTCAAGGCACGAGTGAATAGGTACCTTTCTAGGCATCTTACGTGATCCATCGTCGACCGCATTTTCACTTTCCATCAGGTGGGATGTGGACAAACGTAGGCCTATCTCGTATAAAAAAAAAAATGTTTAGCAAAAAAACTAGAAATGAAAAAATATACCGATTTTTTGGTGTTTCAAGTCATTGTATATTTTACACTGTTAGTATTTTTTCAAATTAAAAAATATCCTAATATAGCCTATATTATGTAGATTAAATAACATATAACTTTTAATTTTTTTTTTTATATATAATGGTAAAAAAAAAATATTTTAGCAAAGGGGGTCACGAATTTTTAGTTGGAAAAATTATAGTTTTCCTTATTATTCTCAAAAACTAATTGCCCAAAAAAAGTATCTTTTATATATGGATCGCCTATTAAATTTTGTACAATAATGTCCTTGGGGGTATGATGCTAGCAGTTATGGTTTGAAAAATATATTCAACGCTACTGGTGCACGAAAAGGATTCACGAAGTCAACTTTGATGCTTAATAAATCCAATAGCTGACACTTTTGACAAAATTGGTATTTTTTTTTATATCTAGTTTTTATGCTTAACGCCACTGCTTAACGCCACCAATACCGTTGTTTTATATCAGAAATGAAATCTACATCATCGGTTTATCCGAAATTGACACCGAAATTTTTCTCGTGGCTCTACATCGTCTCCCAGAGTTAATTAAATGGAGAAAGGTGGCGCGGCCCCTTTTGCCCCCCTTCCTTGTTGCCAGAGGGGGTGATAGGGGGGGGTTTTCAATCTTAATCTGCTTATTTGGAGATAAGGAATCATTGTGCCAAGTTTCAAACCTCTGCATGAAAACGACATGTTTTGCGCCCAGAGAACGTCTTATATGGAATTTTGGAAAATATTCAAAAAAGAAATAAATCATATTTTTGAAACTATAAATCCTGGCAATTTACTATAAAGGCCAATATTGTAGAGAATTTTACGGAGAATAAACTTCCCCTTGTCATTTTTATTCTAGCTCTCAAAGTTTTTAAGAAAAACTCAAAAAACTAAAAATAGGGACATAAAAGTGGGGGGGGAGAGGTGGAAACATTGTCGTGGGGGGGTGTTTCTATTAAAATTTCTTCTTATGAACGGTAAAGCTATACGCATGCCAAGTTTCATGCTTTCTGCCGCTCCGGGTCATACCTCCATACAAAATCGAGCTAAGGAGCCGCACTAGTAGTAAAACTACTGGGACTTTATGTAGGGGATGGCCAAAGTTTTCCTTCTGCCTTTATTCACTATACCTGTAGATATATCGGAGTATAGATACGCATAATATACATGTACATATAGCGCAGTGCGTGTGTGCGTGTGTGTGCGTGCGCGGGTGTGTGTCGGTTGAGTGGGCCGCGCGGTACAATGGATCACCTTTTGGTTATTTTAGGCTCTTGTACGAAAGGTCTTATTGGTTAATAATAATATAATCTAACCTCCCTACCTACACACCAAATTTCAGTCTGTTCGGTTCAGTGGTTGTTCGGTGGTAGTTTTGGCGTGAAGATGTTAAGAATATGTTCACAGGACCTAAAACTTTCGCATTTATATATTGGGTACCTAATATTTTGCGGCGCATTTTCGTGATAATATCTAGAATATGTTTGGGTTAATCTCTGCGACTAAATATTTGTAATCTAGGCCATTCAGAGCGAGCTAGTGCCTAAAGAATGTTTTAATATCCCGAGGCCAGGCCCCGCTAATATTCCCTCCAGCGAATATTAAACTCGCCTCGGATACTATTTTTGACTTCTTATTATTTTCTATGTAAAATATTTTATAATATAAAACAAAGTAAATAAATTTTGCATTATATTATTGTATCAAGAGATTTTAAATAAAATACTTCAGTTAAGCTTCTTTCCAGTTGCGTTCATGTGAAAGAACTTTAATTGGTTTAGAGTGGAGGCTCGATAATGCTCACCTGCTTATAATGAACGGCTTCTTCAAATAACTCAAGGAAAACAATAAAAGAGCGTTTTTGCACAATAATAGAGTCAATTTAGTAAACAAATTAAGACTATCTGATCATTTGAAAAGTACCTTTGTGGGAAGATAAGACAAGAAATTCGTAGGATTTATTTTTATAATAAGTGTTTTAGTTGATTGTTAGGATGATTGAATTAGAAAAAATGTTTGTTAAAGATTTGTTAGTAAGTAGACTTTATAGAGCTTAGATTAAAGCCACAGTAACAAGTCACGGCGCGGCGGAACCTGATCTCCAGTTTAGTCTAATTTAAAGAGTTAGTCTGAGAAAAGAACCTTCTTTTTGTGTCGCGTGTTGTCCGGGAACTTCATTAAACTGTCGGCGCGAGGGACGCGGTGAGTGGTGAGCTGCTATCAGATGTCAGCATGTTTTTAAACGAGCCTCCGACTGGGACCGAGCCGAGGATTCAAAGTTTGTTTCGGTGCTTTACACGATAAACTGAGATTAACTAGAAGTTAAGCGACAATATTTCATGCGTTTAGTGCTTTATAATCTGTCTCGAGTCTAGACGTGGTAAAATATATGCGAAAACTTGAACCGATTTATATATATGAGTTTAAAATAACACTGACTTACGAGTAGTATAAGGTTCTCAACCCCGCACAGGAATAAGTAATTTGTATACGAGTAGATCCTTTGTTACCGTTTCTCGTAGAGTCAAACTGTAACCGGCTGAAAACTACCCGCATTGTAGTAACTCTTTCGTCAAACTTATTGTCCGCATATTTTCCGTGACTAAATTGTGGCAACTTTTGTCCGTAATGTACATTAAGTTTTAAATGAGTGCGCCGCGAATTCTAGGTTACGGCAAAAAATTCCTGCGCCATTTTTGTGTTGGATTTTTGAAGCGTTCAGTTGAAGCCTACGAAGGCACTGAAGCGTGAAAAGTTTGAAATGTTTAAACTGTATCGGAACAAAATATCGGCGGACATATTGTGTCGGGTCTCGTGCAGCGTGTAGTGTGCACGGGTCGGGAGGGAGGTTCCCATCGCAGGTTCGTTTCCTGTCGCCGGTGCCATCGATGAGGAACATTTTTAGGCTGTTTTGTGAACGAACTTTTCCGTTTAGTTTTTTTTTTATACAACGAAGTAAGAAGACGAGCAAGACGCTCTCCTGATGGTAAGAGATAACGCTGCCCATAATCAGTAAAGTGCTACCCAGTGCACTGCGCCAACGTTTCTTACTTGAGATTCATAAGATGTTAAGACTCTTCAGCCCAGTAATTTCACTAGCTACAGTGCCCTCCTACCGAAGCACAGCAATGTTTGCACATCACTGCTCAGGCGGTAGAATAACTGGCACTGTTGGGGTACCCACCTAGTCGACCTCCTGCAATGGAAGTGGGTTAATAGGTAATTGCTAGGCCTGTGTGTAACAGCTTCGACCACGTCTTCACTTACCAACAGGTGAGACTGTGGTCAAACGCAGCCTTATTTTATATATAAAAAAAAAAAAAGTCTACCACCGGTAAAATTTTGCATGCATCTACGCTACGGTTAGGGAACCGTTCGCAGGGGCGATATTGGCCAGCACACATATAGCCAGCACACATATAGCATCCCGATGTTAGCCATTAAGGCATATTAGCTTGTTTAGTCAGTCATTGTCTTAACTTTTTTGTATAATATGTCCTTCTCTACGGGCTTTACCTAATGTACATACATGTATAGTGTAATAATGAATGTAGATGTTTGTGTTGTGGTGCAGACTCGTCGGTGTCGGTAGTCTCGGTGGTCTCGGCGGGCTCGGCGGACTCGGCAGGCTCGGCAGGCTCAGCGGTCTCGGCGGGCGGGGAGTGGGTGTCGAGCCGGCGCCGCTCCTCGCAGCAGTCGCCGGCCGCGCTGCTCGCGCACTTCGACACCACCGTGCAGCAGGTACGTACCTACATATTATATTACTACTCAACTAAACATTTATTATGTGTACTAAATTATATTATACGAGTATTTGTTGTATTACATCGCGAACCCATATCAATAGCAATATTCTCCTCTGCACGGTTGTTTGGAAGAGATTTTAGCGATAAAACTGTCAATTGTAACTCCTATATTTCATTAGTTTTATGTTTATTTTTGTATATTTTGTTTGTGTTTCAATTAAGCGTTATCTATCTATCTTTTACTTTCGACAAGTTTCGAAGTATCTAAGCTAAATACTACCTTTGTGTGTTTAATATGATTTGTTTGAAACACGTTTTGAATATTTTTGAACACATACACACACCTTTTATGTCAGGCACTAAATTAAACTTACGAATTTATATTCGTACCCAAAAAAGTTATGAGACCGTACAGTATATAATAAAACGTATCCGACAAATATTATGAAGTCCCTCATGTTTTACAGAAATGTTTTCGATGTAAAAACATTAAAACAATAGCAATTAGTAAAACTCCGGGTGCAAACGCTCCGGGAATGTCTGTAATGGCGACAGGACCGCTACAGACACCCAGACACACAGACACACAGGCGCAGACACTCAGACACCCAGACACCATGCAAACGTTCACGGTGTTTATCTCTTCCGCACAATTTGCTCTGTCCTTTAGGAAGCGTCACATTGTACCGCCACCGCCACCGCCACCGCCGACCTCTCACTGATATTATGACCGCCGCGGTTTACTGATATTACCTAAGCCGCACTCCGACCAGATGACATTTTGTGTTTTCTATTTGGTCCGCAATAAAACTTTATTGTTATAGAATTTATAGAAATATGGCGTCGCGTCGTGGGGCAAAATAAATGGCTGCTCGACTACGACTCAATAATACATTTTCGAATCAGGAACTCGAATAGGAAACTTAGAGTAGATTTGCTGCAAGATTGCAACTTAAAAGTATAATAATAAACATTTTATTGTTACTTTAACTTTTATACAGATTAAAATTTATTATTTAGGCGAGCCTTAGATTAAAGTTATGGTTGAGTCCTCTATGAGGTGAGCGCATTTTTAGAGTGCCTCTGCATTTTGTGAGGCAAAACGCGTAACTATTCATAATTTTAACAAAAATATTAGAGAAAAATCAGAAAAAAGTCAAGTGAGACAGACTGTACTTGACAGTCTTCTGTCTTTCATATTTGAAATAGTAAATTAAAGATATCAAAGTTATGCACTCACTCACTCATGTCCGTTACCCTATAATAGAATAGAATAGAATAGAATACACTTTATTGAGACCAATAGAATACATTTACTTATAACTAACTAGTGCTACGTTACATTTGGTCCACAATTGGCGGCCTTATCGCTGTAAGCGATCTCTTCCAGGCAACCAACCTTTGCACGGAATTATGGTTGACTAAAAGAGTAGAGTGAGATTTGGTACAGGAACTATTGGCTACATAATAATAATGGCTATTGGCTATATAATGTATTCCGTAGTACGTCGTACTATAGTACCTACATCTGATATATATAGTATCAAATCGGCGGCTAACAGTGAAGTGTAGCCTTCAAGCCGTGGCCGTTTCCGCGCCATTAGTTCGCGTTAGGTGTTAATGATGATTAGCCCACCGCCACCGCCGCCGCTGTAATCTATCGCCAGCTCGCGCCGGACCCTGCAGGCCGCGGGGCCGCGGGGCCGACACATCGTTACTGGCACTTGTGACCTGTGACGTCACCACGCACACTCACTCCTCGCAGTGGGGGAGGTCTACATTACGATGGTTTTTGCTTTAACTTGACTACTCCAACTGGCTGTACAATATAATTTTAATTAGTTGAAAAGTTACCATTCATGATATTACTTTGCGTTACCACCATCATAACAATTTGGGAATTGGGTGACCGTGCTATTAGCAATAAGACCGCCGATTGCAACATATTATTTGTAATATTTACATTTCTGACTAAACAATCAAATTCCACGTGTTGTATAGAAGCATAGTTATTTTCCTTGAAGTGAGTAGTATTAGCTAGTAGTATAGAATGCGGGCCCCTGGCGGGATTGAAACGACTTCTATTCTAGGAAGCGATGTCGACCCTCCCCCTCACACGCGACCGCTTTTACTACTACACTTTTCAAAATATACGGACGTGATTTTTCCGAGAAGTTCGTCACTTCGGTAGCTACTATTAGATGAGGTCGCGCTTGATTACTCTAATGTAAAAAAAGATTTTGTGCTTTTTCTCAAAGTAGTTTTATGTTTTTTACTGTTTATCTTTCTACTTTTTTACAAGCTTTATATTACTTTCACCTGTCTGTTGTCTGTCTGTCTGTCTGTCTGTCTGTCTGTCTGTAATCAAATCTTGCAAGTTTAATTTGACCCACTTCCCGGTTTCCAATTGAGCTGAAAATTTGCATGCGTGTGTAAATCGGATGACAATGCAATATTATTATGACATCGAGCTGATCTGATGATGGAGCTGGAAGGTGGCCATAGGAACTCCGTCATAAAACAACGCAACCCCATCGAGTTTGGGCTCATTTGATTCGTCTTGACGAGTACTTTATGATGCAAGATGATAACAATAAATAAAGCTTGTTTTTAAAAAGTATTTTTTAAATTTCACTTGTTCTGACTGATCTATCACCGCGTAACCCAAACCACTAAACGAATTGGAATAACATTTGGAACACAGATATAAATGTTATGACTAAGATTCCGCTAAGTATTTCTTGAACATATTGGTTTAAACTTAGGCATATAAAAGTAAACTATAGATATCTTAAGTACAGAATAAAACGCGGCTGTTTCCTGGTGCGACCAGCCTCGCAATAGACATTAGTCCCTCCCATAAACTACCGCCATCGGGGGACATGCTCCAACAAAACAATAAGAATGTACTCGCAGCTTGGCTCGCCTCCAAGCCGCCACCACTACCCATAGAATACACATTCCCACGATTGCTTTATGCGAAATTACTGGGCTAAAGAGTCTTAACATCTTATGACTCTTGAGTAAGAAGTGGTGCAGTGGTCCTAGAATTTCACATCATTGTGAAATCCTAAGTAGCACTGTACTGATTATGGGGAGCGTTATTTCTTAACATCAGGAAAGCGTCTTGCTCGTCTTCGTACTTAATCACATAAAAAAAAGATCTTGTATCTATAACTATTTCTTGTGTTGCGTGATGTTAAGCGACGATGTGACTGTAGATGGTAGCAGACTAAACCTAGAAGGGCGGGATAAATCCCTCCAACACTCCTACAATAAAGAGAAACTTTTTTCTTTTTTCTTTATTCTATTGTATTCCCGCTCTAACTCGTCGCGTTCCCGTCCGCGACAGCCTCCCGTGTGTTCCCACCAAGGACCCGATAAATCAGTATTATGAGTGGGGTCAGGGTCCCACAGGAGCAGCGGCCGCAGATGACCGGCTCCTATTGGAACATGTATAAAAATGCCGGCCTCGTCCGCGCCACAATGGCGCAGGAATCTCGGGATGATCGCTCTCAGATGGCGGGCGCTCGTGTTATGTGATCCGCTTGGCATTATTGATACTTTTATGATGATTACAATAGATAATCTCTTAAAAGAACACCATTACGATAAAATAAGATAAGATAAGAAACTCTTTATTGATCCACATATAAAGTAAATTTTACAAACAATAAATTAAAACTAAAGGTGTATCAATTGGCGGTCTTATCGCTCAAAGCGATCTCTTCCAGTAAACAAACAAGAACAAGAATACGATTAAAATAAAAAGTGTTACTATGCGGTTTTATCGCTTAAAGCTTAAAGCAATCTGTTTCGGACATCCACGCAGGGAAAGAAAAGAATAAACAAGTGGAGGTGATGGTAGCAACATGCATGCAGGGTGTTTATTACTGGACTACCAATACTGAATCGTTTGTACTTCTTACTAAAGTTCAATGCAATCAAAATAAGAAACTGAGCAGATACCTATGTCGTGTTTTTCCAAGTTTCGGCAATCTGCATACCGAGTTACATCACAATCGGTTCAGGTGGTTTTGAGTGAAAGTACCGGGCCGTAAACATTATACGTCTCTACTTGTAGTGTGACTTAGTTCATATTAAATGTCTGCAGGAGGATTTTTGTTATGCAACGCGTTGATGCGGCGCGCTATAGTTTGCCTTTGTTTAAATACAGTAAAAGGAAGAAGTGACTGATAGTCTGACTGATCTATCAACGCACAGGCCAAACTACTGCACGGATTGGCTTGAAATTTGAAACACAGGTTATATAACGTAGACATCCGCTAAGGAATGATTTATCCACGCGGACAAAGCCACAGGCATAAACTAGTAATATGTATATTCAGTAAATATGACAGTATGTAACAAGCTTATTTATGCTAGTAATATGTACATAGAGTATAATATAACAGAGTATATATTATAATGTGTTGTAGATCCGTGACTGGCTGTCAGTGGAGCAGGACATGCTGCGGGCGGCGGCGGTCACCGTCGGCGACGTCGACAATATCAACCATCAGATCGACAAACAGAAGGTACGTCCTGTTGTATGTACACATTAGAGATAAAGCAACTTTACGTGTTCAACTTATAGCAAAACAAGGCAATTTTCCTACTTCAAGCGATGGCGAGACGCACGTTTGTTCAAATGAAAACCGCTCGACAATCGCAACCGCAGTAAAAATGGGACGACATTAAAAGTATTAATTAATTTCAAAATTGGTTTAGGCATCTTTGAGTAAACGAGAGAAAATCATGTAAATTTTTAAAAAAGATATATAATTGCAATAGGTAGGGTATACAAGGCTGAACGACCCCCGTGTATGCGTCATGTAGGTGCATGTTAATTAGATCCATTTATATTGAAACACGTTGCGTTTGACGAATGAATACCACTGCACGCGCATAGTTGGTGACGTCACCGAATGAATAACCAGCAGGAACGGCCGTCACACGCCGACGTAACAAATGTATGTTTCAACCAATCGTATAGGCGCTCATACTTTGCATCGCTGTATCATAGATCAGATCGGTGTAGTCTTGAGACTATTTTTAACAGACTCCATAAAGAAGGAGCAGCTTAAAAATTATATATTGTCGGAAAATTAAATACATACATAGGTACATAATATGCCGACCGATTATGTCCTCGAAGACGCTTGAACCAATTTAGTTTTTTGTTGTTTCAAGGGGCTTTTCAGGTGTTCGTATTCAAACTTTAACAAAATCAGTTTATCGGTTTTAATATGCGGTTCGCCCTCGCTTCTAAAATCGAGCCCAAAGTCGACTTAATATTTGTTTTAATTCTGTTTGAACTGATAACGCTGGTTCTGATGAACCACCAGAAACAAGTAAATTGAACTGGAAATAAATGAGTTGCATCAGCTAAATTTATATAACGAACCGATCTAGTCTATCCATTATCTCTATCCATATAAAATAACCATTGGTATCGCTCTCCAGTGGTATGGAGTGGATATAGAATATCTATAAAAGTATCTACAATATACATATTATGTATCCAAATATATCGCAGCAATATATATTATCCCACACGCGGCGCTGACGGCTCTAGTTTTAAACTTTACGATCCACTGAACTGCGACTGCGACTACAATACCTCTACATTTCCTGACACTTTATTCAACTACAAATATTTTCAAACTAGATATCACGGAATTGATAGATTTTTGAGAAAAAATAGCTGTTGTTTTTAAATATTCACAATCTTTCTGCGAGGTCTACTAGTACACAATATTTCTATGTTTTACAAAACAATAATAAGATTGTGTGATGTTTTATTAGAGATTTACTTATATTATCTACTATGTTACCTATTTGAAGGACCTATTTGATTTTTCAAAAAAAAAAAACACAAAAGTGTCATCAGAAAACCAAATTACATAATTACTATACTCATTGTGCATAACTTTAAACGTATCCAACACATATTAATCGGCTTGTATTACTTAGATAATAATCTAAATCGACCTCTAACGTACACATAACATGTATGTGTGTGTGTGTGTGTGTACACATGTGTATTCACCCGAACCCATCGATGGTCCCCATTGTCCCCAACTTACACAATACGGTAAACATGCATTTAATTTATGGCTTTACGCGATTTAACAACAACACCCACAAGCGATTAACAACCTTAACAACAATACAAATAGAGTGTAAACTCGCTTGTTAAGATGCAAATAAGTCGTCCCTTAATAAAGATCGTGAATAAGGGACGGAAGGTGAAGTCGAAGGCAATGTGTGTATAATAATGTGTCTATTCTATAGATTGTCATAGTTTAATCAAAAACGGTTCATCTTACCTAGTCAGCACTTTACCCACTATAAAGTAGCTATGTTATTTTAAGGTCTAGGATATCTAGATATTAAATAGTTGAATCGTTTTGCCGTAAAGAGGTGACAAACACACACCACACACAAATCACAAATCCATATATTTTTTCATATTTATAATAAGACTAACTGCGTTCAGCTGTTTTACCCACTGAAAAGATTTAAACTATCTACGTAACAAATAGCAACTAAATCGGTTTAGCTGTATTGTGAATTGGTACCAAACACACACACACACACACTCATACTTTTGAATTTATAACATTTCTCGTAACTTCGTGATTTTTTTACGTCAATAATTTTCACGTTTTTAATCAAATCATAATAAAGCGATACTAAATCGTCTGTAAAAGCGTATGTTCCTCATCCGTTGTTTAATAAGGCCGGAATAATATGAATGTCAGTCAGACGATCTCATTTTCACATCCCATTTTACGGCCATTTCGACACTTTCATATTTACGATTGTCGCGCCACCTCTCCTACTATTATACCACCTGCATACAAAAATCAACCCTATAACTTAATATTAAAGTTGATTTTCTTCTGTACATTCTCAGCAGGTGTGAGAAACCTTATTCCCCATTAATAAGGTTCATTTTGGCGCGTTTTGTGTTTGTATAGGGATTCTAGTCACGTAGGATGCCTTCAATTAGAAGTGGAGTGAAAGAATTCTATGAACACCCTGTATTGAGATAAATTGCTAAGATGTTAATGATATCTGTTCTCAGAGATAAGGGTATCATTGTGATACATTTTGTTATAAAAGCCTATTTAAATAAGTTATGAGACATTAAGAAAATTGATTTAAATATTGGTTTGATATTATACTTTTTATGCTGTCTGTGAATGGACAATCAATAACAAACTGACAAGAAACACTTCCTAAAATATCTATCTAAATATATACGTAAAAGGAATGCGTTTGAATTGATTGACTGACTGACTGATCTACGCAAACCGCTGAAAGAAAGAAATTGGTTGAAATTAGACTCACAGATAGGTTTCATGACTTAGGCCTCCGCTTAGAAAACAAAATCTCCACGCGGGCAAAGCCGCGAGCTTTATCTAGCTCTATCTAGAAATAACTAAAAGCCTAATTCCAAAAGATGAAATCTACATTCAATGTCTCGTCTAATAAAAGTTTAATGAAAAACAAACACTTAAACAGTCATTATCAAGTTCAATAAAGCTCGGTAACTGTCTCGCCGTTATTTATTTATCCACTTCTAATTTAGATTTCACCTTGACCTTCCGCCGGCGCCCTCCAAACGTGTCGCCTCTCCGGCGGTCGAGAGGCAACTCCTGAAATTTCCCTCTTTCGTACATTTATATAGACACGGGAAAACTTTAAAGCGCATGCGTGGCTTTAGTGACGGGACAGTGTCGATATGAATATTTTTAGTTTTGATGCGAATAATGAGTTTTTTGAGAATTTGACCAAAACATAGAATATCAACTAACGGTTAACTAAATTTTTAGGTAACTGCTTTCAAAAATATATATTCATAAAAATAGGGTTCCGAATAAGTTCTTACATTAACCAATTTACCGATTTTACTAAAATTAATGCTATTAATATTTTAAATGCCAGTTTGAACGGAATTTCTGAGCTGTTTATAAAACTTACTTCACGGTTCTCAAGGCTGGTCATTAAATACATAAGAAACACTTAAACTTGCATATCTTTAAAAAATATTCAACTAACATTTACTTTATTTATCAACACTTTCCGTCTATCATAATATTAATTTAGTTATAAAATACATTAAAAAAAGAAACTTGAGAGGTGTCAAGGGACACCCGGATGGAACGAAGTTCCTTTCGATTAATGAAAATATCTGGCTTGCTTTCTATAAGAGAGAGACAGACAGAGAAACATGCGCACGCCGCACAGCTTACTATAGCAAAAAGTGTCGTGACAACTTTTCGTAAGATTTTTTTCCGTCTAACCCCCTTTCACAATGCGCGATAAGGAACTTCGTTCCAACTAGATATTAATTTAGTTATAAAATACATTAAAAAATGACATACTAAGAAAAAACATATGTATTAAGTAAATAAATACAAAGGTATGCCTATTTCAAATCGTCTACAAATTTTACGATGCAAAGAACTTTTTGGTCATGAGCCGTCTAGCCGATCCAACACTGCTATGTGTTCGTATACCTCTACATTGAAAAAAGTCCTTGCTCTTAACCTTTTGAAGAAAAAATACAGTTTATTATGTCTGTTCTTAATTGTCAAACAACTTTAGTTCAAAATTTAGACAGCCTGTTGATCTCTTGAAAGACTTGAAAAAGGAAATAAAAAAACATCGATAACAATAAACTATCGATAAGTCTATATCGATACTCGCACATCCTTATCCCCCATCTCCGCTGACGGCATGCGCGGTTGCTAGGCAACGGTGGCGGCACTCGGCGGCCACGTGGTGCGCGCGTGGACCGGCGCCGCGCCGCGACAGCGTGGCGTGCCCGGGACCAACACTCACTCACCCGGCAACTGCCGGGGAGGGCACACGTGGCACGTGGTGTCTGGTGAAACATTGCTATGTATGTTACGGCAATTTGCCGGTACTGACGGTTTTTTAATTTAACTGCTTTCAAATAGCAGCACAAGAAATAAGTGTGAAGCAATTAATGATTGTGCTCCCTTATGTGTAACTTTTGACTATCTCCAATTGAACCAATAAAGTCATACTAGACTTAATCTTAATTTAGCCTCAAAAAGAGCCTTTAGAGATCTTTGGGATACATATTATTATTTATTAGTAGAGCTTTGTTATTAATATGTGCTTTAACGAAGGTAATACTCTCTTACTCGTTGTATAAAATACCTGTTTGAATTACGAGTAGAGTCAAAATACGAGTACCCTACCTTAGGATATAAGATAATATTTACGAAGTAAACATAATTAGGTACAGCCGCAATTAGTCAACATTGAATGTAAATGATGAAGGCTGGTAGAGATAGCTTCACAAGTTCGGTCGGTAGGTAATGGATCCCTAAAGTTTCAAATAACTAAAATTAAAGGATTGGCGTTTGAGAGGATTTATCGCTTATTACTACAGATTATTATACGAACAAACTTTCACTCATTTTAATAGAAGTAATTAACTACCTAGACTGAGAGTTGGCTAGGCGGATCGTAATACTTTATACTCCTATCAGTTACGTCCTATGGTTTTACCCAATAAAAAGTAGCCAATAAGTTATTCTAAGATTTAAGTTATTGATATAATATGGGAATAACACACACAAGTTTTTTTTAAACAACGAATTAAGAAGACGAGCAAGACGCTCTCCTGAAGGTAAGAGATAACGCTGTCCATTATAACTAGTACAGAGTTACCCAGGATTATACCAATGAAAAAATTCTGCGTGCACTGGACCAAAGCTTCTTATTTATGTTACTTTTAAGCGGCTAAAATGGCTCGGCATAAATAGACTATACTTATTTTAATGATTCGAACTAAAATAACTAGTCACAGTGTTTAAAGAACATGACAAGCGACAGTTTTAAATAATATCTCATAAATATAGTCCTAAAACAAATCCTCTGCGTCGAGGTCAGCACTCGACACAAATGGCATTACTTAGAATTAGAGGGACGCGGGAATAAATGGGACGCGGTCGACTTTCTCGACGTTTCTTTCAAACTCGACAGTTCCGCTTACACTGGTCGCACTAAACATGTGCTTAATGAACCAGTGAGTTGAGAGCTGTAAGATTGGAATAATATTTGTCTGAATGGTGTTGGGAAGAAAAAAGAGCGTCGAGGAAGGTCTGGTGGTTGTTGTAGGGGATCGATACAGGGGGTGGGGCAGGGGGGCGGACGCGCGGCGCCGGCAGGTCCGGGGTGTGGGGGGAGGGGAGGAGGTGTTAATGTCGATGAGTATGTCGCTAATTACTCATTATGCCGAGTTACTGCCTCCTCGAGCACGCGACATCTTGTTACTGAAACAAGCATCTTGTTTATTGAAACTTCTTTGAATACAAAGTGTTTATCGCCCACATATGTCATTACTTTCATTTTAACAAATTAAATTGTATTAATTTATAACTAAGACTAGCTTATGCTCGCAGCTCCTTCCTCTACGTCATAAAACTTACCTTGTATCACTGGTTGCTTATACATTATGATTCAACTCACATGTAAATTACGCATATATTAGTTAGTTTATTATAGTGGGGGACTTTAGTGCAAAACCTGTATTTTTCTTGCAGAAGCATGAAACTTGGCACATTGATTCCTTATGTTAAAATAAGCTGATTTCGATCGGTAGCCTAATGGAAGGGGCCCTCTGGTAGCGGGGAGGGGGGGTGGAAGGTGCGCTCTACCCGGCTTTGTTTTAAAAATTCTGGAAGACCACACATAGCTAATAGGTCAAGTTTGGTATCAATTTCGGATAAATCGAGGACGTAGATTTCATTTCTAGTATAAAAAAATGACATTTATGATAAATTGTTTCACAAAAAAAATAAAACTTAGAATTACGTAACTTAGTTTTTATTGTTCAAATTACTGTAAATTCAAAAATACTAGTTTTTTATTAAACGAAAAAATATTTTAATAAAGTCTAGTTTGTGTAGATTAAAAAATATATAATTTTATATTACTTTTCTTAATAACAAACCGCATAAAAAAATCTTTTGCTGTCCCGGGTCGCAATTTTCTTTTTACCGCCATAGTAAGGGTTGTTAGTAAAAAACTTACTATTTCATGCAGAAGTTTAAAACTTGCCACAATTACTATTCCTTATGTTAAAATAAGCCGTTTAGAATCAGTAGCCGTCGGTAACCAGCCTTCTGACAGCGGGGAGGGGGGGTGAAAGGGGCGCCCCACCCAGCTTCACTTTAAAAAATCTGGAAGACCACGTATAGCTAATACGTCAAGTTTGGTTTCGATTTCGAATAAATCCAGGACGTAGATTTCATTTCTGATAATAAAAAAAGCATTTTATGGGTTTTTAACCAAATTATAACACAAAAATAGTACTTAGTTTTTTTTTATTTAGAGGCACTTTAATTCTAAATTATAGTAATATTTTTTGATAAACATTAATATTTTTTAAAAGTTTATTTCAAGTAGATTAAATAATATAGAACTTATTAATTAATTTTATTAACATTAACTCGTACATTTTTTTTAAGAGACTAGAGTCGCTATTTTCTTCTCACCGCTGCGCTGCTTTGTAAACGCCCATCAACTGCAAAATACGACTATGTACATTCATTTAACATGTTATTGATATAAGAACTTGATATTATCGAACATAAAATACAGAAAAATCCTATGGCACATCATAATTTACTCTCCTTGAGACAAACTTTTAAAAAATAGGTGCGATAAAACGCGATCAAATCGCGGAACAGAAACTGCTAAACATTGTTATCAATCAAACTGTTTCAACAAAATTTTATGTAGCAAAATTATAAATACTCCAGGCTTAAAGCTTTTTTATATCAGTATGTTACATTCCAAGACTGATTCTTCCAACGATAATATTATTATTATAGCTCATTACATTTTAAAACCGTCTTCATGCAGTTTTGCATCAATCTCAGCAATCCGCCCTTTATTTATATATTAAGTCAGTTTCGTGCATAATATACTGGCCATCAAAACGGTGTTAGATGAATAAGGTGTCCCTTTGTTTGCTTATTGCTTCTAAAACCAAGCAGGAGACTGGAAAATAGCAAGACTCGTATCCTTCAACTGGCATAAAAGTGCCGCTCACAAACCTGACTCTACCTATATGGTTTTGATATGATGTTTTGCGGTCAATGAAACTGCAGACCAAGCAGTAATTACTACTTGACAATCAATAACTATGTAGGAAACACCTTATCACAAAAAAACACTATTTGGAATATATACTTCTACTTCCATGATGGGTCTGTATACCAGCATTTGTTATACGCAGTTTACAAGGAACTTTGTTTGAGAGACGCTAGGCATAACTTCTTGGTTAAGTCTAACCCATTCTTTCTTTTGGTTTAGGAATCAAGAAACAGACCATTCCTTTGTCTGACAACCTTTCAGTTGCCAGAATATTGTGCATGGAATTGATTAAATAAATAAATGCAAGGCTTATCATAATTGGTCATAAAATGTTTTGAGCTATATTATTATTATATTATATATGGTGCATCCGTCTTGGAAAACAATATAACGATATAAATAAGCTGTAGGTAGGTGCCAGTAGTATTTATAATTTTGCCACATTACATTTAATTGAAAAATAGATGCATAACTTTGGTTAGCCGTTTATTATTAAAGAGATACGACTTTCGCGCCTATTTTTTAAGAGTTTGTCTTCGGGAGAGTAAATTATGATGTGCCATAGGATTTTTCTGTATTTTATGTTTGACAATATCAAGTTCTTATATCAATAACATGTTAAATGAATGTAAATAGTCGTATTTTACAGTTGATGGGCGTTTACAAAGCAGCGCAGCGGTGAGAAGAAAATAGCGACTCTAGTCTCTTAAAAAAAATGTACGAGTTAATGTTAATAAAAATAACATTAAAGTTCTATTTTATTTAATGTTTTTTGTACTTGAAATAAACTTTTAAAAAATATTTATGTTTATTAAAAATATTATTATAATTTAGAATTAAAGTGCCTCTAAATAAAAAAAACTAAGTATTATTTTTGTGTTTTAATTTAGTTAAAAATCCAGAAAATGCGTTTTTTAATATCAGAAATGAAATCTACGTCCTTGATTTATTCGAAATCGATACCAAACTTGACGTATATTAGCTAAACGTGGTCTTCCAGAATTTTTAAAGTGAAGCTGGGTGGTGCGCCCCTTTCACCCCCCCTCCGCGCTGTCAGAAGGCTGGTTACTGACGGCTACCGATTCTAATCGGCTTTTTTTAACATAAGGAATAGTAATTGTGGCAAGTTTTAAACTTCTGCACGAAATAGTAAGTTTTTTACTAACAACCCTTGCCATGGCGGTAAAAAGAAAATTGCGACCCGGGACAGCAAAAGATTTTTTTATGCGGTTTGTTATTAAAAAAAGTAATATAAAATTATATATTTTTTAATCTACACAAACTAGACTTTATTAAAATATTTTTTGTTTATTAAAAAAACTAGTATTTTTGAATTTACAGTAATTTGAACAATAAAAACTAAGTTACGTAATTCTAATTTTTATTTTTTTGTGAAACAAATTATCATAAATGTCATTTTTTTATACTAGAAATGAAATCTACGTCCTCGATTTATCCGAAATTGATACCAAACTTGACCTATTAGCTATGTGTGGTCTCCCAGAATTTTTAAAATGAAGCCGGGTGTAGCACCCCTTACAACCCCCCTCCTCGCTGCCAGAGGGGGTGCTACCGAGGGCTACCGATCGAAATCAGCTTATTTTTACATTAGGAATCAATGTGCCAAGTTTCATGCTTCTGCATGAAAAAAACAGGTTTGACCCATTTTTGTCGCTTAGTGACTCCACTATTAACAAGATATTTTCTTGAGTAGCAATATTATATATATATATATATTTTTTTTTTTTTTTTTTTTTTTTTTTTATATTATAGAGCATTGAGATATAATTATTCTATCACTTTAAAAAATATGTCAAAAATGTTGGTTGTTATGTACCTCCTTAAACGTATCGATAACTTTATATCGATACGTCACCTGTATATCGACACTCTGTATGGACAGTGGTGTCCCCTCCCTAGCGAGTGTGGCGGAGAAGGTTTCTATTCTGTTGTATAATTATTCCCAGCCTTAATTGGATGGTTATGACTCGACTCCACGGGAATTATTATCATTCTGCTGATTGCGCCTGAATCGCGCCTCAATCGCTCAGCATTGCTTGATGAGGCGCTGTCTTACTAAACACTGTATCCTATACTAATGTTATAATAAATGCTTATAAGTATGGATGTGTGCGTGCGTAAGTGTGTTTATTATTTCTTCACCTTAAAATGTTATGCCGACTGAAATTAAATTTGTAGATAGGTAGCTTAAACTTTCATATAACAAATAGGCTACTTCAGCGAGTTAAAGCTCTGGGCACAACTAGTGATTCATAAATGATACAAAAAGAAATTGAGCCGAAATGGAAAATGTGCCAAACCTTTCCTTCTTTAATGGGTTATGAAAATAAGTTCGCTCTCTACGTATCCCGGTAAAGTTTAGTTTCCAAACATACATAAATAAGTATTTATATAGCCGTCACGGCGGTTATCAGATCGCACCTCCGCCCGCGCCGGGAACTTTGTCTGTACCAGTGTAGGTATCCCCGGATGTATGTGGGTATATCCGGATACAAACGGATCACTAACTTTATCATTTATATCAATACTAGCTGCGACCAGCGGTTTTACCCGCAGTGAAGCCAATGTGTTATTCCAGGGTCTAAGCTATCTCTATACAAAATTTCAGCCTAAACTAAAAATTTATCCAGACATCCATTTTTACAAACTTTCACGTTTATAATAATTGTAAGACTAGTAAGATGATAATATCCTTTTAATAGTTAATTACGCCCAAAAAAATAGACGTTCATTATGTGCAAACTGCAAACACAGATCAAATCTGTATTTATTGTAATCAACAAAGTTTAGATAAAGGTGCAGAGAAGATTAGGAAAGAAATATTATGATCGCAATTTTTTTGTTATGTTAGAGACAGTTATATAATTTACCTATTTATTTCAAGACTATAAACAAAGTCATTTAAACATAGTGTAAATACACATAAAAGCAACAAAAGTAAATATAAAATATGAGCAATTCTCGAGCCTAATGGGATTTCGAGAGACGATGGCAAGAGACCTGACGGAATGACGCTGGTACCGTGGAAGATGGGGCGGGTGCTTGTTTGGGATTGTTTGGGACCTGCGTAGACACATTGGCCCCGTTACATCTTCCCGGTACCACAAAAAGAGCTTGCTCAGCTGCTGAGGCGGCTGAAGCAAGAAAAATTAATAAATACCTGGGTCTCGGCAACCAATACATTTTTGTCCCTTTTGGTGTCGAGACCCTGGGTCCGTGGGGTCCAAGCGCTCAGAAGTTATTTAAAGATTTATCTGAGCGTTTGGTTGAAGCGACCGGTGACCAAAAGGCTGGCAGCTACCTCGGACAGCGTATCAGTATTGCTATCCAGAGAGGTAATGCTGCCAGCATTTTGGGCACGATGCCGCGGGGGCCCTTTTTAGATTTAGTTTAGATTTAGTTTAGTTTTTATAATTTAGTTTTAGATAATATGATTTCTGAGTATTTTTAAGTTTTAGACGATAGGTTAGTTTTTAAGGTATTTTAGTTTATGTTTTTCTTCTAAATAAACACAAAATGGTGAACGTAAAAAAAAAAAAAAATATGAGCTAGGTATTATCCGCAGCATGATCTGGTCAGGTTCAGGCCATAAACCTCCGCATGATAAACGACCGCAACAAGGAAACGTTTCGTAGATGTTGCTTCATAACTGCTGCTGTTTGATAGTTATTGTATACCCGGTTATGGTATATCTCTCCAAAAAAATATGATTAACCTGTTTAGAGGTATAATAAATGTAACTATGATATTTAAAAAAACCGAATTAGTGACCAAGAAAGCGCGTTTTAATTTTAATCTTGAAAATTACTAAACCGATTTTGATGAAACTTGCACTGTTTCTAAGGGCAGTGAAAACAGTGCTAAAAATCCGTATGTTTGAGAAAAATTCGAGGATAAATATAGGTATCTCTGAATTATACATATATTCGCTTTTATAATTTAGAAGCCTTACAGGATTGTTCTATGTGAATATCGCGCATTCCAATAATAATACATATTAAATTTATAATATCCATTTTTGAAGTCGGTTCAGATGAATGCTTGTTTTGGCACTTTTGTCGGTTGTTTCCAATGAGTTACTGTTTCCTATAAAATATGTAGAAGGCAGTCGTAATGGTCATGTTGCAGGCCGCGTAGGAACCCTAGTATCCTGAAACTGCAATATATTACATTAACAACTTGTAATTGTAACTGACTAAGTTTTTTTAACATGTGGCAAATGCCTTTATTGAGAAAAACAAACTAACAATACTACAGCTACTACAGCTAAGTAATTAGGGTAACATAATCTGTTGAAGAACCTATAAACGTAATTATGTTTTATAATGTATAAAATCGGATGTGTTATTGTTTGTCTGTTTTCTAATATATATATTTTCTCTAACGTGAGTAACTAGTTATTTAATAAAAGTTGAGTGAATATCCGCACAAATGTAAAAGCTTACGTTTGTAACGTACAAAAGCACTCAAACAACACTTAGATGTGAAATAAAAAGGACTAGTCCAGGAATCCCGGGAGATATTATTAAGGTTTCTACCTGGGCTCTATTGGAGCTACAAACACGAAACTACCGCACCTATGTCAAAATATATTATTTTCTGCGATACATATGTATTTATACAACTCATGAAATAAATATTAAAGATTTTATTACAACTACGATGAAATGAATTTATTAGCACAGTTAAACTATCCAAAATCTGGCGAAAACATCCTTATTCCTAGAAGATTCTATGCATGCAAAATAGACACATGGATTGAAATTTAATGTTATGTAGATCCTAAAATTTATTAGCTGCCCCTCACAGTTTCACCCGCGTAATTTCCAAATCTTATGAGGGAAAGGGATACCAAGTAGCCTATTACTTCATCCAGGTTTCGAGCTATCTATATACCCAGTTTCATCGCAATCAGTTCTGTAGTTTTTGCGTGAAAGAGCAACAATACACACATATTAATAATATACCTACTTATAATAATATAAACTTTCACCATTACGATATTATTAAGAAGTAGGATTTTAATGATAACAGGTCAAAATCATAAAAGTTATAAAGGTACTTGTAAATTTGTTTAATTGCGAAGAGAAGTTAGCAAGTGATAGGGAGACAGACGCAGTGCCGGCTGCCAAGTTCATGTAATCTTAATGAATGTTGCGACTTGCGACGCGACGCACTGCGACCGACGGTGCGACGCGACCAGTCGCACCTACCCCTGCGCCGCGCTAATGACTCCTCGCCTGCTTATCTTTTATGTCCGACAGACATACTTCACTATTGCGTTTTATGTCATTACTGAACTAAATTGTACTGTAAGCTTTTTAAATAACTGTGAGGGATTTAGTTATTAAAACTTGTGTATTAATGATTAATTCAGTGATAGCGTCTAAGGGGTTATAATTATGCTAAATTGTAAAATAAGATAATTTATTTATAATAAACTAGCTTATGCTCGAGGCTTTGCCTGCGTGGCCAAATCCTTTCTTAGCGGACGTCATAAAACCTATCAGTATTCCAAGTGTCAACCCATATAAATTCCAAGTGTCATATATTTCAGTGGTTTAGGCTGTGCGTTGATAGATCAGACAGTCAGTCACTCTCTCCTTTTATATATAATGTAATAAGATTACCTTTCAATTTTATGCGAGCCAATACGGACCCGAATTACAATCATTGTAGCGAAATTCAAACTCGATAATCGTAGTACCGGTTTTACCGGGGGTAGACTTCCTTTGCAGGAGGTCGTCTAGGTGGGTACTTCAACAGTGCTAGTTATTGTACCGCCTGAGCAGTGATGTGCAAACATTACTGTGCTTCGGTAGGAGGGCACTGTAGCTAGTGAAATTACTGGGCATACTGGTCTTAACATCTTATGCCTCTTGAGTAAGAAGCGTTGGTGCAGTGCACCTAGAATTGCACATCATTGTGAAATTATGGGTAGCACTGTACTGATTATGGGCAGCGTTATCTCTTAACATCAGGAGAGCGTCTTGTTCGTCTTCTTACTTTTCAACATAAAAAAAAGTAACACCACAAAAACGCGCGTTCGTTGCAAGCCAGTCACGTGTACCGATCCTAACAGATAGTGAACCATTTGAGCCATAAATCAGGCTGTAATGTAACGTTTGAAATTAATAATGTTGTAATTGATAGCCTGTTACCGACTGATTGATTGATTTACCACAATATACATGTACCAAAGCATTACGCATTGTAAGCGTTTCTAACTTCTGCTTAGCTTCGCTTAATAAGCTCGCTCACAAGCTTAGCTATATTGTCGATGAAATTACACATTATATGAGACGATTCAACTAATATCTCTGGGTGCTATTTTATCATAATTGGTACGGTGGTATTAAAACATGTGTTCGAAGTGGGGGTTTAGTCGCTTTAATTGTATTTTAAATTCATTTTTTTATTGCGTTGAATAGAAATCCTTCGAGGATGGTCTCTTTAAGTGTTTCACTAATCCACTTCGCGTAAATGTACTTGCAGTGTCCAATTTTTATTCGAAAAGAAGAGAGAATTACAATAACAAACCGTTAGAAGTGCTCGTAATGCTTACTCAGTACAAAAGTATCCTTCGTCAATCACATGCATATCTGCGAGCATTATTATTGTATGAATGGCAAAGGTTGTAGGTCCCCGGGGCCCTTCAGCGGGGCCCTTCGCCGGCCCCCCCCGCGGGGTCTCTGGATGGAAGGGTCCATGCCTCTCATTTGCTCTTTTGTATTTTTATTGCCAAAGGTCACTTTTGGAATTTATGGCATCGTTTAATAAAACTGCTGGAGTTTTATTAAGTAACAACATTTATTTCTTTTTCCTTTGCTGATGTTAGTAAAATATCCAGTGAGTAAAATAATGCTATACTAAGGGATCAGCATAATTTATTTATTTAAATCAATATATTTAAGTAAAGAGATTCTTCATGTAGTAAAGCGCCATGATTGAATTACTTAAAATGTTTCATTTAACATAATATTATTTTATCATATTATAACCCTTTATCTCGTACTAGCTCGTGATTTCGCTACTTTTTTAAATAATTTTCTTGAAATGTTTTTGTTGTTAAGTTATTCGTCATATCTCGGTGTCAATTTAAGATATACATACATTATAACGAATGTAGCCGAACCTATGTAAATCCCTAGCACTAGAGAAGCGTGTGTACATACAGTAGAGGTTCGATATATATAATAGCGCCTAAAAGCCTGACCGCTGTTGGTAAGTTGGCGCAAAGTTGTGTAACTTAGAGTAAAGTTCACCCCCCCCCCCCCCCTCCTCCCCCTCTCCCTTCCCTCCCCCCATCGTCCCGGAGCACTTCTATATTCATGGTTGATGGTAATTCGCAGCCTTCTTCTCACTACAGTTTACCTTTTGCTCTGTGGATTATAATAAATATTATTGTTTCGGGAACTATTTCAATTGACTTTAAATATAAAATAGTATTGTTCCTGGTTCCTTAATTAACACAGTTGATCCAGAATTAAAGTGTACCTCTGTCGAAGCGGTATATGATGACATTATTGGACGATAGCTAAACATTTAACGGCAATAAATTGATTATATAAAAGCTTCTTCAATCCCTTAAACCAGCTAAAAAAAGTTTAACTTCCGTTTAGCGGTTTCAGATCTGCGTTGATGGATTAATCAGTCAATAACTCATATTTTCGAATTAATAAATATAATTTTGAATTAATCGGGCTGAAGAGCCTTAACTTCTTATGATTCTTGAGTAAGTAAGCGTTGGTGCAGCATTGTGGAATCCTAGGTGGCACTGTACTAATTATGGGTATCGTTATCAGTTATACCGTCAGGAGAGCGTCTTGCTCCTCTTCTTACTTCGTTGATAAAAAAATCCTTTCATTAAGATTTGTAAATAGTCAATTGCTCGTATTTTTTGCTGCAAACGTTGCAACAGGTCTACAACAATGTATCTTATTATCATGTATATAGAGTGTAACTTCCCCTGTCTCCTTGCAGGGCGTCCTCCGCGAGCTGGAGCAGAAGAAGCCTCAGCTAGACGAGCTGCTGCACACCGCCGAGAGCCTCAAGGGCACCGAGAACAGGCAGCAACTGCACGGGAAAGGTGAGTCTATTGCTAAGGAAATAGAGCGCATTATCAATTAAAACATATGATTTCGAGCCAGACCACTAGCGCAATGATGGTCAGACGTTATTATCAAATACATCGAAAGGAACTAGAAGAAACTTGCACAGGACCGGACAGGATGCAGAGGGCTATGCCCAGCAGTGGGTGGATAATATGAGCTCAGAACTGACACTAGACATTTTTTTATATTAATTATTGCCCATCAACTGGACACCACTAGTAAATCTTGACAATATTTAAAGAACTACTTACTGGATATTACATTGTTGGATGATCTTCTAGGGGTACCCACGACACACTTAATGACAAATTTGATGCTCAACATATAAATAATAGATGATAATTTGACTAGGTCTACATTTTGTATTTTTACCTGAATATTTATGTTTTATGAATAGCTCGTTGAATAGCATTTTATATTACCGATGTAATGTTGTAGGGTTAATAATATTATATTTTCTTCAATTGTACTTTATAACTATTGATCTGTATTATA
Source organism: Hemithea aestivaria (assembly GCA_947507615.1). Lineage (NCBI taxonomy): Eukaryota > Metazoa > Arthropoda > Insecta > Lepidoptera > Geometridae > Hemithea > Hemithea aestivaria. The sequence goes on along the minus strand of OX382341.1, from coordinate 16,014,761 downwards.
CCTCTACATCTCGGTTTTATTCCGTTAATATTATTGTGATTTGTTCCAAAACTTCCGAAGAGAAAGTTTCCTCAACAAAAACCAATTTCGATTGTTGGATATCACAAATGTTTGGACAACTTTTCTATTACGCTTTTAATTTAATACGAATCTTTTTTACATATTGTACTATCTTTATGGAGACCATTTTATACGAATTAAGCTTAAACTTAAAATATTTTCTGTAAATTGGCGTGTGGCCGATCTGGGGATAGTAGAGTGTTCTTTAACATTGTATTATTAGGTTGTAAGGAGCTGAAGCATTCTAAACACAAATAAGCTACAATGAGGTACTATTGCGAGTCAATTCTACAAAGTAATTGATTCTATTTTAAAACTACCGCCCATAATTCAGAAATAACCTTCATCAGAAAATCGGGTAAGAAACTCATATTGATTGTTTTTTAAAAATTCTGGAGGCATCAGTTGGTAGAAGTTTTCACTACTAGATTCGCTTTTCTTAAAGGCTTAGATTGAAATTTGTATGATTTGTGAAAGAAGTAGAAAGTACCTTAGTGGCAAGGAAGGTTTACCTAGGAGCATAATGCGTGAGTTTACAATAAAGGTTGTATTTTATTAACAGTAGGTGAACAATAAGGCTTCATTAACGACCTCTCCACGGACCCAGCGCGGACATAATGGCGACCAAGCAGGGCTACCACGTTAAAGATGTTTTTTTAAAGGGATAGTTTTTAAATGCATTCAAACACTAGAAAATAAAATTGAACAACTGGAGCAGAAGGCTAAAATATGCTGTGTCGAGTTCACGATAGTTCATCAAATTGACAGGAAGCAAAAAACAATAGGAATATTTTTGGATTTGTCAAAAGCCTTTGATACTATTTCAATTCCAAAACTACTTCTAAAGATGGAAAAACTAGGAATAAGAGGCCCGGCATTGGATATTTTCAATGACTATCTCTCGGAACGCATGCAGTGCGTTAAGATTGATAGCCATATTAGTGAGGATAAGCTTATAAAATTTGGCGTCCCTCAAGGGAGCATATTAGGCCCTTGTCTTTTTACCATATATGTTAATGACCTGCTTACCCAAGGTGACATCCCCAACTGCCAGATTTTTGCTTATGCCGATGATACAGCCCTAATTATCAATGCTGATACCTGGAACGAAGCGAAGAGCAATGCTGAATTTGCCCTTAGGAAAGTTATAGTATGGCTAACCGACAATCTACTAACCTTAAACATCGAAAAGACCAAATATATAGCTTTCTCTATAAATTCCAAAGCTCAACCTGGCCAAAATGAACTCTCAGTACTAGCTCATAAGTGCCGATCTCATGCTGAGTGCAATTGCTCATCTCTGTCTAGGGTTCACGTTATCAAATACCTGGGAATTCACATTGATTGCTGTCTCAAGTGGGATACACAAATAAATAATCTAACCTCAAGAGCAAGGAAACTTATTTACATATTTAAGAACTTGAGATCATCTGCAGACCTGGACACGTTAAAAATGGTATACTACTCGCTAGCTCAATCAATATTATCATATTGTGATACGGTATGGGGAGGAGTTGGGGTTACAAATATATTACCACTTGAACGAGCTCAAAGAGCAATATTAAAGGTAATGCTACGAAAGCCCCTCAGATATTCCACATCCGCATTGTATCAGGAGGCAAAAGTTCATTCTGTGAGACAACTGTTTATTCTTCACACTATCCTATTTAAACATCGAAACTTACGATACAATCAATACTCAGAAAATATTAGAAACAGACGACTACCGCATAGAGTCTGTCCCGTGGTTCGATATCGCACAGCTTTTGCTGGTAGGCACCATGAAGTTCTTAGCCGACGTCTATATAATAAAATCAACAAATCTTTGAACATATTCCCTCAAACTTACAATAAGGTAAAAACAAATGTTAGTAAGTGGCTAATACACCTAAATTATAGTGAGACTGAACAGCTTATTCAACCAATCGCACTTTAAATTAGTCACACATACATACAGTATAGTCCTATGTGTAATCACATACACATACTCTCACACACACACACACACACACACACACACACACACACACACACACACACACACACACACACACACACACACGCTCTCTCACACACACACATACACACACACACACGCACACGCGCTCGCACACACACACACACACACACTCGTACGCACACACACACGCATACACTATCCAGAGAATTTTGAATAGATCCAATAATTTGTATTTATATTGTTTTATAATTTAATGATTTATATTATTTTGGTTATTTATAATGTTATATTTTGTTTTTTTTTAAGTAAGAAATTCAAATATTTAACTCTCAACCAGATTTCATTTATATTTGGAATAATATTCATGTAAACTTTACGAGTCACTTCTAAACGGAAAGCCCTGGTGGCTGTAATACAGTTTCATTACTAGTACAGCCTCCATCGCTCCACTATAGTAAGGACATTATGTACAATGTATTATTATTAAATAAATTAAAAAATTAAAAAAATACCCGCTACGAGAAGAGATGACAAGGGTTTTACGAGAGGGACATTTAGCGACGAAGCCATACATATGTCTTGGTATAATACTAATATGGTCACATTATAACGGAAATACAGTTTTAAAAAATTTTATGTCTTGGTTTTTTTCGGAAAATACACGTACAAACGTGATTTTTATCATAAGATAATATAAAAGAATTTCATTTTAAATACAACCAAATATGAAGCCAGGTTGAAGGTTGTAATTCACGATCTATGATATAAAAAATCTGATTTATGATTTAAATCTTAAGATATCCGTAAAAATGTTGTCGAGTCAGCCCTAAAGCCGAACAATAGAAAAGGCGTCGAACAAGCGCCTGGAAAATGTTAAACGTTGAATAATTTATGCGTCGATTTGTCCGATTAATGACGCGATTACAGCCTTCGGACGATCATATCGGACGACGACTGTTCCACCATCGGATGGACTCAATATTGTATAAAATATGTATTTTAATTAACTAGTGGAACGAAACTATTAATGTACTCTATGCTAATTAATGTTCGTGTCTTTCACCACGTGGTAACATCCTATCTAAGTAGAGATCCACATTATATCTATCTGTCTTCTTCTTCTTAGTCGTTTTCTTCACAAAGTGAAGGTCGTGTCTAGTCTGCAGGATTTGCCATCACTCTTCGAATAACACTCTGCCAGGTTGTTCTATCTGTCGCTGATCTCATGGCCTGAGCCACTGGCATGCCGGTAAGGGATTTTATTTGGTCCGTCCATCGCATCGGAGACCGTCCGCGAGGTCTCTTTCCCTCAACCTTACCGACTACCAACAACTTTTCGAGGTTGTCTGGATCTCTCCGAGCAATGTGGCCAAAGTAACTCAGGATACGCTGGGAACAGATACTAGAGAGCCTTGTGGTGATTTTAAGCTGGTTGAGAACAGATACGTTGGTCCTACGGGCTGTCCATGGTATACGCAACATACGCCGCCAACACCACATCTCAAACGCGTCAATCCTCTTCCTGTCACTTGTTCTAATCGTCCAGGACTCCACACCGTAGAAGAATATAGAGAAGACCAGTGCCCGCACCAGTCTCACCTTCGTTGTATTAGATATGTTTCGATCTTTCCATATGCGGGTGAGTTTAGTCATAGCTGCTTTGGACATTTGGATTCTTCTCCTGATTTCTTTATCACTTCCTCCTTCATTAGTGACAACTGAACCGAGATATTGGAACTGATCTACAAATTCCAGGTCTTTAAGTTCGTTTGAACGCGTGAGAGTGCCTGACCGGTCTATTATCATTATTTTTGTCTTAGCCTTGTTTATACTGAGGCCAACGGATTCACTCTCCTTCTCGACTCTAGAGAGCAGAGCAGCAAGTTCTCCCTCGGATGCCGCGAACAAGGTTGTGTCATCTGCGTATCGCAAGTTGCATATCATCTTGCCACCTATCGAGATGCCTCCTTCCCACCCTTCTAAAACTCTCCTCATAATATACTCCCCGTAAATATTAAAAAGGATCGGAGATAAAATACAACCCTGTCTAACACCTTTCTGTGGTTTAAAAGGCCGGGATAGCACATCATTGACCCTCACTACTGTGTTGCCTTTTAGATAGAGGTTCGCTATCAGAATCGTGAGATGTCTGGGTACTCCCATCTCCAATAGTATGTTCCATAGACAATCCCACTTAACACAGTCAAAAGCTTTTGAGTAGTCCACAAAGCACATCAACACTGGAACGTTAAATTCGCGGGACTTTTCTATGACCTGCTTGATATTCACAATCTGTTCTCTGGTACCTCGGCCTCTAACGAAACCTGCCTGCTCTGGTGCGATTTGCCATTGCAGGTAGGACTTTAGCCGGTCGTTTATGATGTATAACAAGATCTTACTAGCGTGTGAAATAAGTGCCACTGTCCTATAGTTTCCGCATGATTTGGTGGTGCCTTTCTTGTGCATGGGGATTAGAACAGATTCCTGCCAGTCCTCGATCCATTTTCCTGTTCTCCATATCTGGTTACATAAAGTATGTAGTATTTCCACCCCAATATCTCCCACGAGCTGCAGCTCCTCGGCAAAAATTCCGTCTCTCCCGGCTGATTTGTTATGTTTGAGCTTTTTCAATGCGTACTCTATTTCGGATTTTATTATGTCAGGTTCAAGGGGAATGTTATCCAGACTGTTCTCGGTGTTTAAAGGACATGCTGATGAAACTGTATATAAGTTCTCACAGTAAGTTCTCCACCTCTCCGTGACTTTGTCAATCTCCGTCAATAAAACTCCATTCTCATCATCAACCGCCCATGTTCTTGCTTTAAAGTCCCTTGTAATGCTTTTTATTTTATTAAACATGTCCTTTGTATGCAAGGTGTGCGCATATCTATCTGTACTTATTTCAAATTACAAGCTTTATATTACTTTCACCTGTCTGTTGTCTGTCTGTCTGTCTGTCTGTCTGTCTGTCTGTCTGTAATCAAATCTTGCAAATTTAATTTGACCCACTTCCCGGTTTCCAATTGACCTGAAAATTTGCATGCGTGTGTAAATCGGATGACAATGCAATATTTTTATGACATCGAGCTGATCTGATGATGGAGCTGGAAGGTGGCCATAGGAACTCCGTCATAAAACAACGCAACCCCATCGAGTTTGGGCTCATTTGATTCGTCTTGACGAGTACTTTATGATACAAGATGATAATAATAATTAAAGCTTGTTTTTTAAAAAGTATTTTTAAAATTTCACTTGTTTCAACTCAATCCGTTCAGCAGACGAAGCTGATCTATCTATCATCAGCTCGTCAATCAGTCAAGTTTTCCTTTTAAATGACATCTGTGACTACAATAAATATTTTTAATTAGGTATAAGCAATGAGTGTTATAGTAAGCTCTTTGGGTACAAGATAATAACTTTTCAATCAAAGCGGAGAGGAATAAATTAAAGACAAAAAAAATTTAAAGGAATTTCAATAAATATCTCAGACAATTTAGAGAAGAATATTCGTAATAATAATAAAAAAATCGTAAAAATGAGGAAATTGAAACTCAACATGCTACCAAACCGCCAAACAAAAGGCTTTCAAACATTCCATACGCTACATAATAGAGGCTGTTTTGATGTGTATTTATTGACGCAGCTTGTTCTACAGTAGGTACATACAATAAATAATGTACATACTTGTACATTGCTTGTATAGGCAAGGATCCTCTGAATACGAGAGTGGGTCCCTCTGACTTGTCAGCGTGTGGAGTGCGTTTTATATACATTATATTATATAGTGTTTGCAAGAAAAGAAAGTCATGGCTTTTCAAATGAACTTTCTTTTGAAGCATATCGACTGAAACTGAGTTTTGACTACTGATAAAAAAACTTCTGACTAAGGAGGCACTTGAGATTTCATTGCATTTATTACACGAGACAATTTAATTGCTATTTATGAATTACTTTCAATCGTATTATTTTATTCATGAATATGTTATTGTTTTTTAAATCTGTCTGTTTAAATAAGAAATAGTTGACTGTTTGACTCGAGGAAGCCGGAACCATGCGCTAGTTTTTGTATAAACAAGCTCAGTTTGATATTGCTTAATACCTTCATATTATTGCACTTGCTATCGCTAACAACCGCCTTGCCATGTGCTAGTTTGTCACGTGTGGATAAATTTTAGTTTTTGAAGTGAAACTTCTTTATCGGCGTTGGAAAAAATTTACCGTCACATCACAAATTTACGGTTACGCGTCACGGTTACGCGTCACATTTTTCAGTTACGCGCCATCTTTTGTTTCTTGCCCCTACCACGGTTGGTTCACTTTCACTTTCTCCAATGAACATGAATTTAAAAAAATTATAAATTTAAAATTTAAATTTAATTTAATTAAAGAAGTTTCACTTCTTACGTGTGTAAACTAGTACACGCACAAATTTTATTTTTTTATTTTTTTGTTACAATAGGTAACAATTTACAATGGCTACATATATAATTGCTTTGTAATAAAAATGTTGTCAATCGTTCATTTAACAGCTTAAGTATATTAAGTGTAATATATAAATCGGTACATACTCGAACAAAATCCAACAAAAAACGCCCACAAGTAGCGCATAAACTATTGTTCCCGTGTGATCTCATTACCCTCCCCCTCTCCTCCCAAGCCCCTTGCAAAATGAAATAAAAAGACATGGTACAGGCGTCTCGCAATTGGACCGCTCTAATTACATATATTATGCGTGCACACAATTTATTTCAGCGCGAGTCAGCGTGGCCACCGACACTTTCCAACCCAGCATTCACAAGTTTGTCTAAACCAACAATAGCGCGTACCGTATCCTTCCCTTTATATTATAACCCCAGCACCCTCGGCGTCCCCCGGCGGTGTACTATGACGTCACACCCTCCGTACAAGTGGCCTACTAACTAGTGGCACTTTTAACACGCACGCTTTTTGTTGCATCACATTATAAACATTAAGCGTGTTAGAATTTACTATTAGAGTAACTTTTTAGGATCTCATTGAATGTAGAATTTAATTATAGTTGTCATTTAGATTTATTTAGCTTGCACAATTAATTATACATAATATTAGAGTAGATATCCCTTTAATGAAACACTTTTGATACTTAAAGTTCACCTTAAACTTAACCTTAAAAATATTAGGTAAAATATCATTTAACTGGTCTTACCCTTCCATATTATCTAAAAAAAAACGGAACGCGTATAACTTTGTCGTCCGTCCGTCTGTCTATCAAGAACTTTTTAAATCAGGTTTAAATCAAGTGTATTATCCAGTAATTCCAAATAACCAAAGTGTCCATATCCCCACACTAGGACAATCCCCATCTCAGAATCCCCAGCGGCCTGCGTCCGCGATATGCCCCCGCATTCATAACTCGCTTCGTTCAATTGATTCATTTGCCCCTCTGAGGATCGCACCTTGAGAATTACTCCTACTTTAACTACACATTACATTTTCAACCTTATTTCCACTACAGTTAAAGTTCAATTTCATTTGATAACCATAAATTTTCTCTAACAAAGTAACAAGTAAATTTGAGTCTAGTTATCTCGTTCCTAAGGTTGAAAATCGTTTGTAGGCTAATAAATAGTGATAAGATTGCATTCTTGATGTTGGAGCTATTTATGGTGATGGCAACATTGCCGATATTGCATTTAACATGGCCGAGGTTGCCAGTTCTGAACATTACTTTTATTTGATTGCTTTTATTGCAAGATTTGAAAACTGTTACAAATGTTGGTCTTTCAAAGACTTTTTCCTTAAAATTGTATCGTGAAGTAATTATAATATATCTTATAATGACGATAATTGAAACATTGAAGTAGGCTCGTAGACGCTCGTAGCAGCGTAGAGGGTCTACGAGTGCTACGCGCTACGGAGGGTCGTAGCGTCGTAGCCGTAGCTTAACGCGAGGGTCGTAGACGTCTACGAGGTTTCTTAGTGATGTGACAATTTTTTAAATTAATAACAAGTATGTATCGATATTTTTTTAGGGTTCCGTACCTCAAAAGGAAAAACGGAACCCTTATAGGATCACTTTGTTGTCCGTCCGTCTGTCTGTCTGTCTGTCTGTCTGTCAAGACCCTTTTTCTCTGAAACGCGTGGAGGTAACAAGCTTAAATTTATAGGAAATACTAAGGTCTATTGCCTCTTAGAGCTGTGAAAATTTCAAACTTCTAGGCCAACGCAATCAAAAGATATAGTCGAATATGTCGCAAATTTCAGCAAATTTTCGACATTACCAAATAAATCAAAACCTACGGGGCACTTCCCGTGAACCCTGAATCTTGAAATTTGGCATGAAGTAATTCCTTAGAGCACAAATAAAGGAAAAATTGCGAAAACCAAAAATTTTTATTTGCATCATATGAAAAAAATATTTTGAATAATTTTATACCTACTACCCTTTTTCTCATGAACGCGTAAACGTATTAAATTGAAATTCATATCAAATACTCAAGTCTATAATACCTTTAAACTGTAATAAAATCAAACCTCTATGTCAACGCATTCAAAAGAAACAGCAATTTTAGTCGCAATTTTAAACTCGCAATTACTCTCAAAAAATCAAAACCTACAGGGTACTTCCCGTGATCTTGGAATCTTGAAATTTGGCACGAAGCAACTTCTTAGAGCACAGATAAAGGAAAAATGGCGAAAATTGTAAATTTTTAGTCACATCATGTAAAAAAATATTTTTATTAATTTCATACTTACTGCCTTATTTCTCATGAACGCGTGCAGGTATTAAACTGAAATTCATATCAAATTCTAAGGTCTATAATACCTTTAAACTGTAATAAAATCAAAACTCTATCTCAACGCATTCAAAAGAAACAGCAATTTTAGCCGTATTTTTTAACTCGCGACTACTCTCTAGGGAATAAAAACCTACAGGTTACTTGCCGTTAACTCAGAATCTTGAAATTTGGTACGCAGCAACGTCTTAAATCACAGGCACAGGAAAAATTGTGAAAACTGTAAATTTTTAGTTACATCATATAAAAATTTTTTTTAATCATTTCATACTTACTACCTTATTTCTCATGAACGCGTACAGATATTAAATTGAAATTCATACTAAATACTCAGATTTATAATAACTTTAAGCTGTAAAAAAATCAAACATCTATGTCAACGCAATCAAAAGAAACAGCAATTTTAGCCGCATATTTTCAAACTCGCAAGTACTCGCAAGGAAATCAAAACCTACAGTATATAATATTATACCCACGTTTCCTTAGGGTTCCGTAGAAACCCGTAGGTTTGTACGGAACCCTCGGTGCTCGAGTCCTACTCGTACTTGACCGGTTTTATTTAAATACTAATGAATTTAAATTATATAACCATCTAATAAATTTAAACTACATGAATTTTTTTTGGTTTGTTTTAGTATTGATTATATTTTATTTACGTATTTATTTTGCAACATTAAAATCCAATTTAAATACGAAGTACATGAATATTGCAGCAGTATATCGAAAGAGACACACCATTTTTCGGACGTCATATAAAATTCATGGCTGTTCGATGCATCCCGGTTTGCCTCGTTTTCACGTTCGTTCACTTACTGCCTCTTGCAGAAAATATGGTTTCTGAACGGATGTTGCAAACGTATACTACGTTAATTGTCGACTTTGATCTTTACGTTGTTTCTAAAAAATATAGTATGTACATTGTACATAATATAGTATTTTATCGAATAACTAAAACGGCTTGACCGATTTATTTGATTTATTTGTCTAAGAATAGACCATAAAGATTTTTTCAGCAAACGCACACGAACTTGCTTCAACTAGTAAAACTATACAAAATGTCTTTAAATGAAAAAAAAAAAAAAAAAACAACCGTGAATGTCATGGAACTAATGAAAATATCGATAATAAAAAAAAGGTAGCACTCCGGGAGTGCCGGCAGAAGTGAAAACTTCAATATTAACGTTGTGTTTAATTATAAGTATAAAAATACTATCATTTATGAGGTAGAATACAATGTTTATTTATTGCGCTATCGTACACAAATATGACAATTTATATGTTGTTATTTATAATATTATATCGTTATTTATATATTACATTAAATTTTATCTCTCAGAAAAATCAACTTCCATCTATAATTTCGACGACTTTTACACCATCGTTATTATCAGAATCATCATCGCAAATTTTTACAACTGATACAATTGGTTTATGATAACTGAAGTAAGAAACAAACAGTTTTGATTCGAACCTATTTAAGTGTCTAATAAAAAAAATATAAAATATAAAAATATAAAAAAAAAAAAATCGGGCGCGCGCTTGTCTAAGCCCCCTGTGCCGCCTAAACAGAGCAGCACACTCAGGCACGGTAGAAAGAGTGGGAGATACTAGTTCCTCTCCCTTCCCCTCGATCTTACGCTTTTTCGATCAGCATCACGTGACCCTGACGCGAGTTTGAAAGTTTTTACCCATACAAAAAAGTGCTCAGCGCCGCTAAAGAAGTTTTCACTTCAATAATATAATGTGATGTGTCCCCTCCCTAGCGCCCCTCCCTCGCGGTCTCGTCGGTCACCGCTACAATAACTAACACATTACTTACTACTGTGTTTGCTACCTACTTGTTTACTACTCTATACTACTTCCTACTAATATTATATCCTTCGTGAAGCAATGGAGGCATTTATCCCGCCTTCTAAGTTTAGTCTGCTGCCTACGGGCGCATTGTTGCTCATCGCGAGATCATGGTCAAAGGCTAACCTATCTTACTAATATTATAAACGTGAAAGTTTCTAAGAATGGATGTATGTTTATTACTCTTTCACGCCTAACGGGTAGATCGATAAGGCTAAATTTGGTATTTAGGTAGTTAAATAAGCATTATCTTGTACTAAAGGCGTATGTATGTATCGCTTTGAATATTAGGATAAATATTTTAAAATTTTCATGTTTATGTTTTGAACACGTTAAACTAACTTTTTCTGTTGGAAATCCATTTTACATAAAACATTTTAATAAAACTGTTCAAAATGATCCAAAGAAGCCTTGAAATTGTTTTCGACAGCTCAAAACCTCCAGAGATGTATTCAGAGAAAACTTGATTAACAAATTATATTTTTTCTTTACTTTTCTTCATTATAAGTCAATTTTTTATTTATTTTATTCATTGTAGGCTGGCCTTTCACCACAATTGCTTCTGATGCTAACAGAATATGGTAGCAACTAAACCTATAAGGTGGAATAATTCCTGTACTCTACCAATATTATAAATTATTATTATTGATTGAATTGACATTGATTTTATCTTTCACGCCTAATGTGCTTGACCGATTTGGCTCAAGATTCGGCATGTAGACCCTAGATAAACACAGAATACTTTGAAATGAGTTAAACTTAGCTTTTAAATCTTAAAAGCTCTACAATTCCCGATTAAAAGACTACAATGTAGAGTCTATTATATGTAGAGTTAAAGTTAATTAGCTAGAGTCTCAGAGAGCAGCAGTAATGAAATAATGCACTATACAGCCTCGCCCGGCTTCACTCGGGGCTAATATCTGCGCTCTACATAGTTTATTAGAACTCTACCTGGACTTGAGTTAATTTACTCTTACAAAAGACCGCTGCTCTACTAATTGGTTTTGGATTGGTTTTAATTAAGAGATTTTATTGCTTATTGCGGTTAATTTTCGTAAAATGGTTCGGTTTAAATTTGACTCATGTTTTATGGTTTTTGAAGTTAACATTGCAAAAATCACAAGATAATATAAAAATACAATTGCATTATATCTTCAAAAACTCAATTCTGCGATTATGAAGATTATTTTCTAGAAATCAGTTAAAAATCACTTTATAAATATAAATAAAAGCCTGTCAATATGATAAGTTATTAATTAAAAATCAATATTTTGTGTTAAATCCGCTCTAATACACTACTATATTGATATTAAAATTAAAATAACGGTCACTTATTTCTGCAAAGTAACACCTAACTCCATTAATTAATACCAAATTAAGTAATACTTTGAGCTAAATAATTTCTGTAATAAAAAAATATTTCATTACTAAAATGAATTAAAAACAAAAATCATAAAAATACGAATCAATCAAACTATTTTCTTACATTTTAAAAACCATTATTATTATTTCTTAAGCTTCACAATTGTGATTATAAAGCAAGTAAGCTTTCCATTGATGAGCGAGCGAGTGGCGCCAGTAACTCGCCAGTGACAGGAGAGTGACTAGCACCAGCAGCTCGCCAGTGAGGGGCGAGTGACTAGCGCCAGTAACTCGCCGCGGCGGAATGATCGTTATGTGTGGCTCAGTAGCTCAGTGCGAGCGGCGACCGCGCGCGGGCCAGTCGCGTCGACTCCTCGAACATACATATCATTATCTTATTATATATATAAGGTATTATTATATTCATAAGTGAGGAAAAAGCCTCGTATTCTAGCCTACAAATTGTGACAAAAAAGTCCCTGTTTCTTCAAGGATTATTGTAATTCTGTGTTGTGTTTGCAGTGAGTGGTCGTAAAACCGTGTTTTGGATAGCGTAGCGGTTGTTTTTCACGAAATATACCTTTAAAGTACCTTCATTTGATTAATATTGGATTGTGTGTAAGTGGTAATATTGAAAAAAGGTTTTTAAATAAGCATCGTAAGCTCACTAACTTACTTACAGAGAATATTTCGCTCGTGTGCTTTTTTTAGAAAATCTAAGTCCTATATTAATTAAGGTAAAATTCCTACATAAAATGTCTCTCAGAATAATTATAATTTAATGTTATATTGAACACTATTCATTATTAAACTTCATATGTTAAACTGATCTAATCTTCAATCTACACAAAAACATCGTAATAATACAGTCAAGTCGTTTCAGAGGAACTCGATAACTAACATAAAAAGAAGATTTTTATAAATTAGACTATCTTACATGCGCGACGTTGACCCTAGTAATTAAGTACTATCTTATTGGATGTCTACGTCTGCTTTAACTTTGCTATCTGTGTACTTTAACTCAAATTTAAATTCGTAGATTGGTTTGAAATTTGCGTCGATAGATCAGTTTCGATTTCCTTTACATTTGGCTAGCTTATGCTCTTGACTTTACTCACGTCCGGAAATCCTTACTCAGTGCAGATTTATCATAAAATCTAACCATATTCCTAATTTCAACCGTATCCGTTTGTAGCTTTAGGCTGCAATTTGATAAATCAGCCAGTCAGTCAATCGGTCATTCATTCCTTTTATACATATATTTGGATATAACAGAATGTATTAGTGGCCCGCGCGCACTTTGTAGCCTAATAGAAAGTTATCAGTGTTTCTCTTCTACATTATGCATGTGTTATACACATAAACCTTCCTCTTGAATCACTACTCTACCTATTAAAAAAACAGCATCAAAATCCGTTGCGTAGTTTTAAAGATCAAAGTATACATAGAGACAGACAGACAGAAATACAGGAGGCAACTTTGTTTTACACTATGTGATAAGGCAGTGTCTATAAAATATCAAAGTTATCATTATAATATACTAGCTGCGCCCAGCGGTTTTACCCGCGGTACTTATGTAGCCTATGTGTTATTCCAGGGTCTACGCTATCTCTATACAAAGTTTCAGCTCAATCGTTCCACCTGTTTAGGTGTGAAAGAGTAACAAACATCCCGACATCAATTCTTACAAACTTTCACGTTTATAATATGAGTAAGATACATGTTAAGGATACTTGTTGCTCTCAGGTCGTGAGTGAAGGCTGTCATAAGGCTCTTGCAATTAAATCCGACGCACACGTGTTGTTTCAATTATTTCGTTGCAATGAAAACAAACGGATATGGCGGACATGTTTTACGAGCTTTTAAAAGCTTTCAACGGAAACGACATAAAATATTAACAAAATATGTTTTGGTCTGTTTTGTAATGTCTGTATAACCTAGGCGCTTTGTTTATGGACCTAGAAATATTCAAATTTTGCAATTCTAATGTTAAAAATGGAAACTTGTATGATATTTCTATTATAATCTTCTTATAGATTTTTATTGGGTACCTATACAAAAAGTTTATGTTCTAAACAATCTTAACATAACAGATAACGCTAGAAATTAGAATAGACCGCGTTCTGGCACGATGTTCAGAGAAGCCAGTGAGGGATTTACCGCCCACTTGACCGACAACGCGTCGACAACATAACTGGTGTTGCAGACGTCTATAGGCGACGGTAACCACTTACCACTAGCCAGCTGATTGTGTCTTTAACGTATAAAATAGTTTGAAATGTAACTTTAAGTATTAATTCCAAAATTCAAACAAAAAAATAATCCAAAATTTTACGTGTTTGAAATTAAAAGTATAATACATACAGAAAGCCACCCAGACCAGAAACAAATATATAGAATAGAATAGAAAATACTTTATTGTGACACCACAGAAACATAAACACAGAAATAGAAACATACAGAACAGAAACAGATACAGAAACTTACAACTAAAACAATTTATAATATAAAAGTGTAACAATTGGCGGTCTTATCGCTAAAAGCGATCTCTTCCAGACAACCAAACAGGGAAGGAAAATAAAATAAGGACGACGGTGGTTGCAATATATTTAGGCATGGAGATATATACATACCAATAACTTATTATCTACTTAAATACATTTTAAGCACTACATAGATAATATTTATTATACAACATAATATATATTATATCGAAAATACACACATACAAAAAATATATACAAAAATATAATATACATAATACCTAGTCAGGTCATAAGTATTGTCACACAGTAAAAACTTTTCTTTTAGAATGCTGGCCACAAAAAAGTTTATTGAATTCGAATTTCGAATTGTTCATGAAAATAAAAATGTATACTTTTTAGAATTTTACTCATTTTTAAATATGGAGTGGACGCTTAAAGAAGACCGTGTTGCAGTTATTGCGTTGCATCGTTGCGGTTACGCGCCAATTCAAATTTTTGACATACTGAAAAATTTGAATATAACCAAAAGATTCGTTTATCGTACCATCAAACGATACAATGAAGACTCTAGTGTAGATGACAGGTCAAGAAGTGGTCGCCCTCGGTCTGTTAGGACTCCAGCAGTGATAAAAGCTGTGAAGGCGCGAATTCAGAAATCCCAAACGTAAGCAGAAACTGTTGGCCCTTCAGATGGGGTTAAGCAGAACCACGGTGAAAAGGGTGTTAAATGAAGACTTAGGGCTTCGGGCATATCGAAGAAAAACAGGACATCGTTTAAATGATCGTCTAATGGACCTGAGACTGAAGAGATGCCGCGCTTTGTTGAAGCGGTACGCGAGAAAAAAATATCGAGAAATCGAAGTATCGAGAAAAAATTTTTACCGTAGAAGAGAGCTACAACAAACAAAATGATAAGGTGTACGCACACAGTAGTGAAGAAGCGAGCAACCGTATTCCGCGTGTCCAACGAGGTCATTTTCCATCCTCGCTCATGGTATGGTTGGGAGTTTCTTATTGGGGCTTAACAGAGGTACATTTTTGTGAGAAAGGTGTAAAAACGAATGCAGTTGTGTATCAAAATACAGTCCTGACGAACCTTGTGGAACCTGTTTCTCATACCATGTTCAATAACAGGCACTGGGTATTCCAACAAGATTCGGCGCCAGCTCATAGAGCGAAGAGCACACAAGACTGGCTGGCGGCGCGTGAAATCGACTTCATCCGGCACGAAGACTGGCCCTCCTCCAGTCCAGATTTGAGTCCGTTAGATTACAAGATATGGCAACACTTGGAGGAAAAGGCGTGCTCAAAGCCTCATCCTAATTTGGAGTCACTCAAGACATCCTTGATTAAGGCAGCAGCCGATATTGACATGGACCTCGTTCGTGCTGCGATAGACGACTGGCCGCGCAGATTGAAGGCCTGTATTCAAAATCACGGAGGTCATTTTGAATAAACTTTATTGTCATAAGAATCTATGTTTTGTTAAGTTCATTTTGGTATATAAATGGTTACATAATAAATAAACTTGTTCCAATAATTTTATATTGAACATGTGACAGAATTTATGACCTGACTAGGTATATAAAATATTATAAATACATAACATAATATATGCTATAGTGAGAGAAAGTGAGCCTTGATACGAAGTTTGAAAGTGGCAAGTGAAGGTACACGTCTTATCTCCACAGGGAGATTGTTCCATAAGCGAACAGCTTCCACAGTGAAGGATCCACCATAGAAGCCGGTGCTGTGTACTGGACATTCCAGAACTAGGTTCTCCGATGATCTCAGTAAACGCGAATGCGTCGCATGAAGGAACTCAAAACGTTCCCGAAGATAGCGCGGGGAGGAAGGATTGAACAGAACACTGTAAAGTAAAGATAATATATGAGTATTCCGGCGAAGGCGAATAGGAAGCCACTTGAGCTTGGTACGAAATTCGGAAACGTGGTCATATTTTCGAAGGCCAAATATGAACCTGATACAAAAATTTTGAAGACGCTCAAGTTTATTTAGCTGATCCTCCCTAAGATCAAGATAGCAGACGTCAGCATAATCAAGAACGGGGAGTAAGAGAGACTGTGCTAGCGCTATTTTAGTGGAGGTGGGTAAAAAGTTTCGCAGTTTGCGAAGTGACCCAGCTGAAGCGTACAGTTTCCTACTAGTGGCCGTCAACTGCGGGTCCCAAGAAAGACATCGGTCAAAAATAACTCCCAGATTCCTGACGGTTTCACTGAAAGGAATGGGAACTCCATCGAACTTTACCTGAGGCAGACTATCCCAATCCACTTTGCATATAGCTCGGGAGCTACCCACTATAATGACCTGAGTCTTGGCTGGGTTGACTTTAAGACCATACGCTCTGCTCCAATCCGAGACCAAACACAGGTTACGATTTACTGTGGCTATTGCTTCAGAAAGTTCACCAAGAGAAGCTTGGTGATAGAGCTGGAGATCATCAGCATAGAGATGGTAAGAGGAAGTGAGATTAAGAGAGATAGAGTTGATGAAAATAGCAAAAAGGAGAGGAGAAAGGACGCCACCCTGAGGTACACCGGCAGTTGTGCTACACCACGAAGATAATGAATCTTTAAGCCGTACCCGCTGCCGGCGTCCATACAGGTAATTATGAAGCCAGTTAATTGCTGCTGAAGAAATGCCAAGAGTGCGAAAAATAGCTAGAAGAATGTCAAAATCGACAGTGTTAAAAGCGTTGCTGAAGTCCAAGAGCGCCAACACGGTTAACCTTCCTGTTTCCATCCCGAGACTAATATTATCCGTGATTTTAACAAGTGCAGTAACCGTGCTGTGCCCTGGACGAAAACCAGATTGAAGAGGATTTAGTAAGTTATTTGCAGTAATATAGGAGTGAATTTGGCTATGGATAAGACGTTCAAGAACTTTAGATAGAAAAGGTAGAATAGAGATAGGTCTGAAGTCAGAGAAGGACTTTGGATTGGACTTTTTAGGAAGAGGAATTATTTGAGCTTCTTTCCACAGGGAAGGAAATACACTATTTAAAATGGAAAAATTGAAGATATGGCATAAAACGGGAAGGATGTGGTCAAGAATAGGTGTTATCATGTTACGACTAATGTTATCGACACCAACGGCATTAGAATTGATGGAGAGTATGCTTTTCCTAACATCAGCAGCAGCTACTGGACTAAAGGCAAAAGAAGTTAAGTTCGAAGAGGGCAAAGAGGAAAGATAGCTTAAGGTTGTGGATTTAGTGGCATCATTGATATTTACTGAAGAAGAAAAATGAGAGTTGAGGGAGTTAATATCCAGGTAGGTCATTAGGGATTGTGTCATGCCGGGACTTTCCGACTCCTAGCGTCCGAAGAAATCTCCAGACTTTCGCCGGGTCCTCGTCCTGCACAGAGTCATGTATATGACGCCGCTGAGCATCTCTGCACATTAAGTTACAGCGATTGCGAGACTTGACATACCGCGACTTGTTTTTGTCATTGGGACACATTTTGAACTTGGTCTTGGCAACAGTTTTTTTGTGCTTTAGCAGTTTAATGTCTTCAGTGAGCCATGGTGCTGGCAGATGCTTTATTTTAATCGACCTGAAAGGTGCGTGGACATCATATAGTTGCGTGATAAGGGTGTTGAAAATCGTAACTTGCTCGTCGATAGTATCAGCACTAGTAACCGGAGACCAATCTATACTCATAGCATCATTTAAAAATGCGTCTTGATTCATACCACTAAAATTGCGCTGCAGAATTACGGTCGGTTTAGGTTTAGGAGGACGAACTTTATATGAAAGAAAAATGAGATCGTGATACGAAAAAGCATCAGCCGAACACTGTCCGTGCTTAGCAACATGTTGTACTGAGGATACTATCATTAAGTCTAAAAGAGATGGCGTGGAATTTGGAAAATGGTGAGTGGCGCCAAGGGGGAGAATAGTCATGTTGCTAGAAGTTATAACGTTATGTAGAGAAGAAGAACGGTGATCTTGTTTTAGAAGACACGTATTAAAATCGCCCAAGATAATGGTGTGGCTATACGAAGGCGTGAGATTGTCAATGATAGATTCAAATGAAGAGAAGAAATTGGTATTTGAAGAGGGGCTATAATAGACTCCGAGCAGAATTTTAGTGTGCGTGAAAAGAATTTCAATAAACAGATGCTCACCGGCATTAGAGAGTGGTGGCTGGGTAGATGTGCTAATTACAGTGTACGGAAAATGGGAACGAAGATAAATAGCTACACCCCCACCACGGCCACCAGTTCGATCGTTGCGTATGAGATTAAAGCCGGGAAGATTATAGGAGACGGATGGAAGAGTAGGCTTAAGCCAGGAATCGGAGACTAGTATAGCATGAATATTTTTATTGTCAAAAGACGTCAGCATATCAGAGTGGTGGGCCGGAATACTTTGCGCATTGATATGGATAATATTCAAGTTTTTGGAGACATCGGAGAAATGAGAACCCAACGTATCAGAGAGTGACGGGATACTAATATAACTATCATAATCATTAGAGGAAGATGAAAATGATAAATAATTATCACTGTCTTCATTGTCAGAAAATAACATAATATCAATATACTAATAAATAATATAAAAAATAATATATTATACCTACAATAATATAAAAACAAATATTAAAAATAATAAATATGCGATCAAAACTATTAATTATGAATAAACTACATAAACTACACCTGCCGGGTTTCGCTGAAGAGAACCGAAAAAATAAAAAAAAAACCATACATTAACAAAAAAAGATCCTTGAGAGTTACATATTACTCACTGAAAAAAACAAAAAATAAAGTGGAATGCCCCTTGGTGGTATATAAATTAGACATTAATTTTAAAAATATTGTAAAAAAAAATCACACAAATAATATATGTGGATCACACAAACATTTGTCCCATGCGGGAATCGAATCCGCAACCTCCTGCGTTGCAGGCGGGTATTAGCCCACCGCGCCACAGAGGTCGTCAATTGTAGGTAAACGCAACCACTAGAATATCATTAATTTATTAGATTTGTTTTAACGAAGATGTAATCAATGGTTTAATCCATGGAATCGCGGCAATAACTCCCAAGCACCGGCTGAAAATGATCGCCCATAACCATCGCCTTCACAAGGAAATCATTGCACATAAACCTGAATTGTCGGCATGTCTGTCTGTTACCGGCTCACGGCGGGATATTCGTGTTTGAATTACTTTTACTGTACCTTTCTATAGATGGAATAATTCTATAGGAACTGATTTAATTTAATTTAATTTATTCTAAGGGCTTTCTTCTCGTATTAAAGGTAAAAAGATTTAGGACTCTTTTGAAATTTTCTCCTAGACGCTACCGTATTTCAGAAGACACGTAAAACTGTGGGTTCTGCCTGTTTTCTATAAGATATTTAGGAGGCAGTCGTTAGGTTATGTTGTAGGACGTTTAGTAATCTTGGCGACCCAAAACATTTAGGTTGGCCACACAAACTATAATTGTGATTGTGATTTAACTATGACAGTGTTATTAGAGTAACAACCTCATTTATTACTAAACTGATTAAATGATTATAAAATAAATACATTTGCTGTACAATTTAATAGGGTCCTAACTAACCTAGGTATTTTTGCATAATATCTAATTTAAAATAATCCTTAACAATATTATCTAAATTCATATTTATGCATAGACACTGACCAGAAACCATTTTATACGTAAATACTACGTAAATATATAACCTTATATACACGGCACACACATCAGTAATATTTGAACCCCAGTTAATAAATATTGGCAAATGAATTACACTCGCGACGGAAATCATCAGACGCAGCGTTCAAATATGATCGAGAATAATCTATGATGATTATTATTTAATATACTTAAAATGTAATTAATGTGTGATATTTTAAGTATTAAACTTAATCCTACTAATTATATGCGAGAGTGTGGATGTGTAACAAATTTCAGCTCAATCGGTGCAGCCGTTTAGGCGTAAAGAGGTTACAAACTGTAATGTAGACTATGTGTAATTAGTTATTTTAAGCTATCTCTATTGCGTTAAGGAACTCTATAGGCTTAAAGAAGTAACAGATATACATTCGCACAAACTTTTGCCTATATAATATTAGTATAATTAGTAACGTTATTTACGCATGTTCTAACCATTTTACCTATATATAGGTACATATACCTTGCATCAATATATATTATCTTCACCCCTAGCATACCCCCTGTAGTGTAAATATAATATAATATGAACAGTTATCAATAAATCAGTGTGACCGCCTCCGCCGTGGCTGGTGGACAATACTGGCAACACTGACATTAATGGCCTGGAAACAATATGGCAACACTTCTATTTTGGGATTTTCTTACAATACTTACTTGTTTTCACTTATTGTGAAATATATAAGTTATTTTGGTACCAGGGGGTGATTTTATGAGGGTATGTAAGATTGATAAGATTCATAACTTGATACGTCATTGTACTTTAATAATATTAAATAAATATCACATATATACAGAAAATGTTTTAAAAATCGGCCCAGCAGTTAACAAAAGGAACGGATAGCAAACTCTGAGACTCGAGATTTTTATACTTTAGCTATTATTTGGTTAAACTATAAAACGGTGTAATTTTCATCGAGTGTAACCCCAAACGCTTTAATAGTTAATTAATAGCAAAGTAAATATTAAAGTGAACCACAAACGAACATAATTAATAAATATGTTACTTTCGAAGGGAAGGTTAATATTGACTCCAAGTTACTGTTTGTGGGCCCGAAGTGAAGCCAACTTACTTCTGTTTTACTTCGCTTCACTTCGGTAATTGAATGAAACCAGGTACACTCTCTAGTCTCGCTAATGGAAACGTCATGCCACACAACCTTCGACCTTCGGCTTTGAGAAAAAAGTCCAGTTTGCGTTGTGTGTGACCGTTCCTAGATTTCATTTAAAGTAAGTTTTCTTGGACCTTATTTGGATAGGAAATGGAATGAATAGGTTTTCTGCGTCTTATTGACTACTGTAGGCAGTCGTATAAATACTGTCGTATGAGATCCACTATTATTATTGTTTATTTATATGAAGTCGTATATAGTCGTACTTCAGAAATCGAATTATACAATTTCTATACAATTAATAAAATATAATGATGCGCAGACAAAACCTCATGTTTTTCGATAAAATACATTTTTATCGGTGGCAGTTATAATGTAAGAAGAAAATTGTAGGAAAATATGTACCTAATTGGGAACAAATAACCATGATATACTTTTTAGTTTAATAACTGTGTATAAATGGCTCTTAATGTTAGTACATATAAGGTTTCTCTATTCCTGGGAAAAGCGATATAGAGATCAACCTTTCTATTTTGTTGTGCTTTTGTATTTTTTTCTGGTTTTGTAAAAATGTTTTGATGAATGATGATGATGAATGATATTTTAAAATACCTATTAAAAGGAATCATGTAATACGTGAACTATAACATCATAAGGCAGTGAGCGCAGGTTGTAGATCGATATATGCCACACATACATATTTATTGAGCCGACGTCGCCTGGACCGCGTCCAACGAAACCTTACTGATGTTACATGATAGGATTTTGTTAAAGGTTCATGTGGGTTCCTAGTTTAATATCTATAATTCATTTATCTTATGAATAAAATATTTATGTATGTTATTGGCATTAATATAATATTATTGAGATAAAAGTAATGATTAATTAATCGTAACAAAAACGTATCTCAAATAGCAGCGTGCTTTTCTATTACAAAAATCACACGCCCCTACATTCATAGGTAAAATTATTTATGTTATATTCACTTGACAACACCGCGACTCACGATCTAATATCAATTGAAAACATAAACTAAAATGTTTGAGACATATAAACCAGGATCCATTGTATCAATAGAAAACACCAATTAAAATATCTAAGAACTCCAGGGTCCCTTGTATCCCGGCCGAGCCCGGCCTGATTAGCTGGCGGCTGTAGCCTGGTTGTGACCGGGATAGAGGTCACTCCACACCCCCGGGGTCCGTCGGCTCAATTAACTGGATATAACTCGTTCGCATTTATTTTTCTTACCGACTCGGTTTTCAGAGACCAGTTGAGCTATTTGCGTAAGAAAATTTATACTTTCCTTAAAATGTTCGAGATCTAAATTATTCTTAATCGAATTTTCGTTTGTGTTGCAAGTTTGGATAAAAATAATATTTTATGTAATGTTTAATATCCGTAAAAAATTAAAATAGCGTAATACTTCAAGGAAGAGTTTTATGGAAACAGAAAAACGCAAAATGTTACGCAAAATAATTCTCCTCATCATTGTCTTTAACAGTGTGTTGTTCTTCATATTTGGGTGTGTACAGTGTACAAGTTGACAATACACTATCAAGATCGAAAAAAAAATCATTTTTGTAAAATACGAGGACAACAACTTTTATTAAATGAAACAGGGATATAAATTAAATAAACAAGCAATGTTTGTGTAAAACTAGTGACTTATTAAAATAATATCGATCCAGTGAACCTCATCCCAGTGAATCCATCGATATAACACCATCGCTGAGATCTGGCGGCGACAACGCCTCACGATAAAAACTAACATTTCTCTTCTATTGAATATTTTATGTCCCATTCCGTTTTATCGCCGAAGGTTTATCAACTGCCCGCGGATTATTCTTGCTCTTATATTTCTAGGCGGACTTACAACAATCTTGTTCTGATTGGATTTTGTGATTGCAGTTCAAAGTTATTTCAGCTACCATTTAAGACTTTCTTATATTAAAAACTCGTAGTATGTATGTATGTGATTACAACCTCTTTACCCTTGAACAGATTGGATTTGTTCATTTGTGTAATCTACGCTGTATTACGAGAGGTTATACCTCTCGTAATACAGCGTAGATTACACAAATGTACCGTACTAAGTGTTTAAATTATAATATATCTATATTATATCACACATCCAAAAAAAAACATAATAATTATTTATAACATAATAAAAATCAAATCCTTGTCAATATTGATTAAATTTGACTAAATTAATATGATAATACCTATTCATCACATAAATTTTAAAATGTGAAAAATGTTCAAATCGAATTCTAAATTATAAAGTTCCGTGATATTCTTCCGGTCTCATTTCCATGATTACTACGATCAAAACTTTACACACATTCCAGAGTAAACGTTCAAAACGTAGTATTTCCCAAGTTGTAACGTAAACATGTGTAAGTTAAGCCGCGTCTCCAGCTCCTGTTTTTGTTTAAACATTCAACATGGGCATGTCAACATCCAAAAAAAATCTCGGTGGTTTTGACTTCTTGTTTGCTCCTACAATATTTTTTGCTTTCCTTATCCGATGAAAAGCACGCACAACAAAACATAATATCAAAATTCATCAAAATCGCCGAGATTTTTTTTGGATGTTTATAACTTACATATTATACACATACGTACTACTACATGTGTAATACCGTGGGTGTGCCTGTGTGCGTGCGGCACAGTGTTTACATGGGGTGTCGCGTGACGTCATTGTTTATCACTCGGGGGATAATTATTATGGTTTTAGGGATATTTTGGTACCAGCGAGTGCAAAAATAAATTTACTTTACCGTTTTTAATTTGATAATAATATTATTATATCTACACTAGCTGTGCCCCGCGGTTGTATCCGCTTAGAAGTATATTTTCTACTCTTTGTGATTCTAGTGTTCTAGCTTCATACCTACATGGGAAATTTTAGCTCAATCAGTCAAGCCGTTTTAATTAAGATGAAGCAAGCATTAAGGAATTCTTTAAATAACCCAGATAAGAAAATGAAGGTAAAAAAATTCGCTTTGGCCACAAGAATTTTAACCGCTACAGTATTCTCCATCTTCTTAAAGTAATAAATCCAATAAGTAGAAAATTGATATTATGTTTGTAGTGTGAAACGGTGTGTAAAGGAAATAAGCTGGCAATACAGGCTGATTGAGCCGACGCTAGTGCCAGCGCTAATGCGGGGACTATTTGCCGCAATTACTGGCAATTCCTGCGCCCGCGGGAATATAATCTGCTTACTGGCAACACTAACACAACGCTTCAATAGTGGCAACACTGGCAGGAGCACACTGCTCTACCGTCTGCTCTATTCATTTCGTATGATTTGAACAAAATAATTGTTGTAATAGTCATTGAAGTTTATACTCCAATAGAATGTACCCTAGGTCAGAGTCAAATCACAAAATTATACGATTTTAATTTTTTTTATTCACAATAATTAATTACTACAAGATCTGCAACTTGTTCACAATTATCTTAGTTACAGTTTTAGGTTCCGCATCTAAACACTGTAGCGTCTAGATGACAATTTTTCAATGCATTGAGATTTGAATCCACTCCACTTCGTGTTCATACAAGCATTGTCAAAATTTTTTTTTTTTTCGCTTTAAAACGCTTTTGTTATTTTATATTGTTTAAGAATTCGACACTGTAACACAGTATTATGTAGGTAGAGTAGGCCCTTAACAAATCAAGTCAAATATTTTTATTTCAGACAACAAAGATCTTAACGATTCAAGTCACAGTATATTTCTGCCTAAACACGAGGCTTCAATACTAAAGGGACCAGTCATTAGGAATAGATCAATCACTTAAGTATCGTCGGCGACGCGTGAAAACCACGTAAATGGTAAATTACCCGAAATAGGACTAGATGGAGTAAAACCATTTTTAATATGCATCTGTAGTTCATATAAAATGTTACGGGTGTATATGGAAATGATCTGCTGTTTAAGAGTGGATATCTAACTATTAAACATGAGCTGTAGATACGAGTATATACCTCGATCTTACCCAAATCAAACCCTATTATTAGTTTATCCAATGTGTGTACCTTAGGTTCCCAATTCCCAATATTTATTTGCCTATTTTTTTATGTAATAGGTGACAAACAAGCAGACGGCTCACCTGATGGTGAGTGGCTACCGTCGCCTATGGATACCTGCAATACCAGGGGTACCGCTGGTACGTTGCCTACCTTTCAAGACTCTATTCACTTGCCTTTTGAAGAGTCCCATGTTATAGCTCATCGGAAATACCGCGGGCGGAAGCTCATTCCACAATTTGCAGGTGTACGGCAAGAAGGAGCGAGTGAATCGCACAGTGCGAGAATGCCAAGCATCAATAATGTGTGGATGGGCTTTCAAGCGGTGACGGCTCGTGCGGTGATAAAAGCGCGACGCCGGAATCAGGTCCTAATCCTATTCTATCGAATTTAGTACAATAAAGCACGTTGTTTTAAGTAACATTATGTTTGTAATGGGCTAATTTAGTACTACTTTAAATTTCAGACGCAACTAGATGAGTTTGTTGACTAACTTTTAAACGTAAAATAGTAAAGATCTCAAACTTTTATTAGATTAAACTTTCCTTTAGCTTAATTTTTGATATATCTCTAGAATATCTTACATTGTGTTCATAAATAGAACGCATCTTAATTCAAACACATTCATAACCCACTTACACCATTTTCCCACTTCCCGACGATATGTGTTGTTTAAATAAACAACGGCAATAAATATCAAATAAGCACTCTCTTACTTACCCATGATACAGCACAGTGTAATAATGCGTGAAGCGAGCAACAGTGGTGCAACAGTGGCGTGAGAGTGGCGCGAGAGCAGATAACGAGCGAGGCGACGTCGCGAGTCAATGTCGCTCCACTATGGAATATTAACGAGATTCAATACTGGTACCGACAGCAGCTTAATTGAAATCTTTAAATTTTTAGGTGATTGTTAAGTAGCTGCACTCCGATCCATGTTAGTAATTAAATTATATGCTGTTTTTCGTTGATGAGTACCTATGTAGTGTTAGTTATTTAATTTTTGGAAAAATTACAAGTATTATAAAGTAGGTATAACTCTATATTTTTTTATATTTTATGGTGTTTAACAACAATTAACTTAGGAATTAACATAATATTCTTAATAATGTGTTTAATATTTTAAATAGTTAAAATTATTCCTTTATTAAGTTAGTAATTATAATGTAAATCTTATTTGCGAATAAAAACTTCAACTTTCCCTTACAAAAAAACGAAAAAAAAATCTTCCCTACTGTTGTATTGCTGTCGGTACACTGTATATCTCGCATCTGCGCCTCATCTAATGTGCACTTTCTTGCCGTGAAACCCTTCACAATTTCGCCAAATTTATCACTCCATCTGCCACGCTAAACTAGACCTTAACTCCCTGTAATAAGGCACACTTACCTATAACCCGTCCGAATATGGAGTTATAGCATTCAAGCGAAGTTAAAATATTTCAGGAATAAGTTCAATTTTGTCGGATTCGCGCCAACTGGAGCACTTCTCTGTGCGACACTACATTTACTCGGGAATTATTGTAAAGGATTTTGAACCTAACTGTCTAGTAAATAGCTCGCAATTTAGATTAGTGAGTGCTTGATATTAAAGCTGAGTACATTTTAAGGATGAGCGTGTTTAATAAGTGGGTGCTGCCAGATATAATTATTCCTATTTAGAATAATGAGTGTAGTTACTCTTAACATTTTGTAGCAATTAGTTATCCGTCTAGGTTTTATGTTTTTTATTAATAAAATTTACTCTAAAACTACTTACACTGTCAAAGAAAAATCATTATCAATTATACGTTGTCTGGCCAACCTACAAAATATATCATATTAATGTAAAAATAATTAACACACACAATACAGTTTAGGCTTCAAGGGGTTACAAACGTTCACACAAACACACTTTCACATTTTTAATATTCGTATTAGGATTCGTAGAACTAGTATTGAAAGGGTTGTCTTTAGTTAAAAAATAATATTATTATAGTGAACCGATTAATATAACCCAGTAATAACCCATTAATTCCCCACTCACAGTACGTCAGGGGCCACATATAACAAGGTACAAGTGGTAGCCCCCGGCGTCCCTCGACATTCAACTGAAACTTTCAAACTGTTACACATTGCTCGTAATTCATAACCAAGGTATGGTCCGTTCTCATTTACATTTTCCGCTGAATTTGTAATAGGTGTAAATAATATAGAAGTCCGCGCTCGTCTACTAGTCTTACTAATAATATATAAACGCGAAAGTTTGTAAGAATGAATGGATGTATGTTTTTCACTAAACGATTCGTGAGTATTTAGATTAATTTGTAAATAAACGGCATAAAATCACTACTTCCTGAAGAAGATCCTCGTACAGGATTGAAACGGTTGGCACGAAGCCGAAGTAAATACAAGTGAGTTTATGCCGTTTATTTACAAAGATGGATGTATGTTTGTTACTCTTTCAAGCCTAGACGGGTGGACCGATTGAGCTGAAATTTGATATAGAGTTAGCTTAAAAGACCCTGGAATAAAATAGGCTACTGTACAGCGGGGTAAACCGCTGGGCGCAGCTAGTAATGTCTAATGGTAGGTAGACGAATGAGGTAGAAATAACTAATGTAACATATTTTATGTATGTATGTATAACAATGCAGCCGACATTGGCGGCGCGCCAGGCGACGTCGGATGCAACGCTTGTATACCTGGACTCATCTAGTACTAGATAGGTCATCTATCTACCTAATATTTGAGATATTGTTTTTACTAACTGAAAACATGTAGGCGCGCGGTAGCGTATCAAGCCAAGTTTAAGCAACAGAATCTATGTATATCTTGATTCATTAACGATACCTACATAGTATTTTAGTTTTTGAGTAATCGATGAACATACTAAATAAAGTTAAAAAAATATTAAACTTTCCTCTCTTTCGTGAAATCAGTTAAAATTTGTTGCACCGCGCCGTGGTAAAGGTTAGATTAATATGAGAATCTTTAAATACGTATCAATACAACTAGGTATCTCTTAATATTTCTCATATCGTAATGATATCTATACCTATACCAGTTTCGAAAATTTAGTTAGTATTTTGCATACCATGGTATGCAAAATATCATAGTTTGCATATCTTGGTCGATCGTCTCTCAGATGAAGCGATAATCTCTCGATTTATAGTGCGACCACGTTCAGCAGGATAATGTCCTAGCTCGGGCCCCGCAGCTCGGGGTGGTCGCGCCAGCTCGCTCGCTCCAGACGATGTTACTATGGTAATTTTATGGCGCGCCTGTGAACGATTTTTCATAATTATTGATATTTTAGCCTGTTTCTTAAATTAATTCTGAGCGGATTTGGTTTGTAATAAACCTAGTTTCTTTGTTTAATTGAACTGTGTTAAATTTGAAATATTGAGACATAATGTTAAAATTGTGCTTTGAGTATTCAATTCATGCTACGTTTTACGTATTGAAAATTGAGCTAAATGGATAAATGAGCTAACATTCTAAAATAACACCTATCATAGCCAAGCATTTTTTTCTAGTCTATGCTGTCCCGCTGCTGGGCAAGACCTCCCGGTCCATTAGCAGTATATTTAGTTTATAGTTGGTACTACCTTTTTTATGTATGGGAAGGCAACACTCACTTTAAATGAAGCCACCTGTGAAAGGGATAGCTATATACCCCAAATAAAGAATTTCTAAATCATTTCAAGCGTCTTCGTGCAAACGTACCTATCTATATAAAAACAAATTAACCGACGAATTGTAATTTCGTCATATAATTTGTTTTTTAAAGGTTCAGGAACAAGGACCAACAAATTATGTTGTTCTTTCCCTTTAGAAAAATATCTGATTAAAGACATTTATTGAACTGCAGCTTATAGTTTCACCACACAACCTATAAATTGTGATTTGGCTCTGACGGTGTAAGTAAGGTGACTGTTCTGTTGGAGCATAAACCCCAATTTTTTTTCACACGCAACAGATACCAGAATAATATTATTATGTCTTAGAAAACTGACAAAAGGCTAATTTCTACATTTTAATTACAAATTATTTACCGTTACTAAAACATCAATAAACCCATTTAATATACATAACCCCCCCCCCCCCCCCCCCCCCGCCGCTCGCGCCGACAGTCTCCGGAAAGATTCTCCCGAAACCAAACAACTGTAATCGGATTAGTGTAACGCCGGCTTTATCTGCTCCGCGAACCTACCTGCTTACCGTATTTCAATTTAGGTTTAGTAACTTAGGTGTTAGGTTTATTAGATTTAGGTGTTTACGTTTTTCCCTTTTAGCTTTTTATATAGTTCTTTGAATTATTTTTTTCCTTCGTAGCTGTATTATGAAATCTAATAAACAAATTTTGTATCAGTGTTTTTTTTGTACTCCTCCGAAACGACTTATGCGATTTTTGTGTGTATTATGGTCTGAGAAAAGGAGTAGAGAACTTTTCAGTAGAGGTAGAGGTTGCGCTTTTAGTTAAGCCTTCAAACCCAAAATAATACATTATAGACTTATCGGCAGATTATATTCAGTGGACTAGAGACGGAAGTGGCGCCGTCTCTTGTGTAACGCAGGCAACATCGCTGTTTCGTGATTTTTCGGCATGTGACACATATATTACGGTTATCCTAAGCCGACAGACTTATTATATGAAACGAACATAACAGACATTAAATATTTGAAACTCCTGTGAAACATTTTCCGATTTTCCAATAATTGCAAAATAGCAAATGATTACCATAATAAATACACTTCCACAAGAGCGAACAGATAAAGCGATATAATTCGATCGCGAATGAACGAGTCAAGTGTTTCCGTTCATTCGTTCATTCATTCATTCGTTCACACACCTGTTTATAATGAGGTGCGCCATTTAATTTGCATCTATTATTCTGTATTGGATGAGTTTGTTTATCGTTTGAATTAGGCTGGACCCACACTATGAGGCCGTTCACGGTTAGTTCACGATTCGATGTCGGTCTGGAATATATTATTAAGACTTTTAATCTATGTACCGTGCGACTCTCTCGCTCGCATGATATATTACGTTTTTAAATTTTAAATATATAAAAGGAAAGAGTGACTGATTGACTGACTGATCTAACAACGGACAGGCCAAACCGCTAATCGGATTCCTTTGAAATTTCGAATATTGATAGGTTATATGGTGTAGACATAAGCAAAGCTAAGAAAGGATTTTGCCACGCGGGCCATGCCGCGATCACAAGCTAGCTAAATACCTTCGTAAAATTTACTTTTCAAAAATTCATCTCGGTAAAACTGGAGACAATATTGTTAAATGTTGATAATTAACATTTAATTTTACAAACCATCAAATTGTCTAATATGAACATGATTATATTATTTACTGGAGCGAGATTGGATCGAACGAATCGTGATCGATGTTATAGTGTGTATCCAGCCTATATTCGCTGTGAAATCCATTTTATTTGAGCAATTTCCAATGTTTGCTGGTTCTATTAGTTATCACGTCCATTCTATCAGATTTCATGATAAACAACAATACATATTATATTTATTGTATATATGTGTTATTTTGATTGGAAATTAATATTGATGTCCCACCGTCCATCACGCGATATCTGTGCATCAATGTTCTCTATCATGACAATACAAATGGATGATTTGGATCTATGAATAACTTGTATTAAATTCATTTTGGAATGAATATGTTTAAAGTATTAAATTAGTAAAATTAAAATATATTTGATTGAAAACAGTAAGATTTCGTATATCAAGTTATAATAAAAAAAAACAACCGCTATTTTAAAATCTAAGCTTTTGAATCTAAAGCTTGTTAAGATTATTAATAATACTAACAAAGACCACTCACTGCAAACACGCCCCTCTAAACTGAAAAATAAACCCCCCAAAAGTTCTAGTTGGTGTATTCGGTTGTGATCAAAACAAATCCTACAACAATTTGGTGAATTTATAAACGTATACTCGATAGCTTTTTAAACGTTTGATACAAAAATATTGCGTAGAGTTTTAGATGTGTTTATATACGAAGCGATAATAATGTCGCAAGCGCCGCAGCCTGGACTCGTCACCGAGAAGGTGCAGGAGTTCAACCGGAGAGCCTCCCAGGACCTGACCGACTCACTCAAGAGAGAAGTCAAGAAGGAGCCACAGAATGATAAGCCAGAGAAGCCTAAAGAGGAGAGGCCGAAGGAAGCCACTTACAGTCCGAGACAGAACCCTGAAAGCAAGAATCCATTCTCTCCTCATTACTACCGCAGCAGTAGCCGTCCGCACGGACACTTCGAGATGGGTCCCCGCGGGCTGGACTACTCGCCCCATCGGATGGACTTCTCCAACAGACTGAGAGACTACGGTCCTCAGCGGTCGACGTCGATCCACGGCCACGAGCTGACGGACGGGCCGGTGGCGATGAAGCCGGAGTACCTGGGCCACCGGAGCCACTACGGCAGCCAGATCGTCCCCGGCGGTATGAACCACCCGGACGTGGTGTTCAGGCATGATTACTACAGCCAGATGGGGTACTCTCCTCCGCGGGCGTCCAGGTTCTCGTCGCAGGAGTACCTGAACAACCCGGCGCAGTACGGCCGCTGGCAGGAGTACCGCGCCGAGTGCCGTCAGCGCAGGCGCTCGCAGCAGGACCTGCACTCGCTCGGACATGGGAATGAAACAGGTCAGTCGTATACACACCATTGATGGTTTGTCTTTTGACGGGTTTTATACAGAAGAGCGTTAGGGTGAAATAAAAAAAAATCTGCTACATTACATAGCCATTTTTTGAAGAGTTTTAAAGAACAAGTATAAAGTTAGAGAAAATTTAAAAAAGCTTTGCTACTTGTATTAAAATGCGTAGATATTATGTATTTGGTTCCAATCTACAGCTGATCAGCTGAATCTTCGTTCTGAAATATGTTATGTAACTTAGACCCTATAATACCACAGCTACTCTCAGTGGGAAAAAGCTCTAGACACAGCTAGTACCTATGATATAAAAAATAAGTTAACAAACGAAACGTCCTGTTTAGCAACTCGTAAAAATGTAATAGTTTAATTGAATATTGTTGTGAGCCCCTTTATGATGCAAACAATGTTCGCAACATGATATGCGAGTTAAAACAATAACATTGTATCTCTGAATCTAGTTATATTTGATGGAGGGATCGGGTAAATTGAGCGCGAACGGTAATCAACGTATAGGTAACAAATACATACACATAATATGTATGTACATAATAAAAAGGTATGTTATTCGTATAATTTGCTAAAAAATATGTCTCATTTAAGGCAAACTACAATTTTAATCATCCTAATATAACAAATATGAAAGGATGGGTGTATTTGATACATCTTCGCGCCTAAACTGAGCTTAACTGATTAAACATAAATTTGGGGTATAGTTGTTCAGGCGTTGAAATAACATACGAGTATAAGTTACTTTTCAAATTATGTAAATGTAAGTTTTTATATACTACAAACGAATAAACATTATTTCACTAAACTTAAGTTAAATTCAAATCAGTTGTACCAAAATTGAAGTAACAAGTCAGATTTAGTTCGCTAGTAACATTAATTCCACAACATTCGTGTGTCGTCACGCGAAACAAGCATAACAATAAACGGAACAGCTTATTCCCGCCATAACATAAGCTAATCTGTTCGAGCTCGAACTATAACTTGTCAGGTTTCTTATGTCTTTAAATTATTTTCTTAGGGGGAGCCCGTCGGTCCCCCGTTATTCGTCTCCTTTCCCCATTCGACCCCTAAAATTTCTGAAGTGCCCACTCATCCCCTGATCTACTCTTTATTTATTTTAATTGATAAAAGTAAATTTATATTTCAAAATTCGTGCGGGCGACAAGTAGGTAGGTAGGTACATCAACCTATTATGCTCTTCAAGAACATATTTTTGTAACTTTTGAACAAAATTTTGTAACAATTGTACACTTAACAACTGTTTATTTACCAAAAAATGGATTACAAGATCTAGTATACAACTTTTAACAGTTTTCGATAGAGAAAAATTAATACCTTACTGCCACTATATCGCTACATCTTGTAATCTTGCCGCAAGTCATAATTTTTTTTATTTCTTCTCGCGTAAACAGGGGAATAATTGACTTAAAATATTGTACCTACGTACTTGCCAGCGGGTAAAACCTGGTGGTCTCAGCTGGTCTGTACCATGGCTAGCAGCTCGCCACTGGCTGCTTTAGTGATTTATTGATAGCACAAGGTTAACGAGTTTCCTGCCCTGATTCCAACCGCCTAATGACGGCTCGATGCGTCACATGCAATGTATTTCATCACACATTTATCAATTTTATTAGAAATATTTTTTATACAAATACATTTTATTAAAAAATAAATTATGTCTGAAAAGTTATAAATCATCAAAATTAAAATGTTATAGACACAGAACAGTTAGATAACTGTTATTTATCTACTGTTTCGCATAACCTAACATCATAAGACACGATTTTACGGTTCTATGTCTCTTCGATTTTAATGGGCTTAATGTGACTACTAGAAATTAGATATTATACCCTTTGACCGTTGACTCTCTGTTTTGTCTAACCTTATTTAATGTTATTATATACGACCTGATCACAAGTGCAATTAAATCTAACATAGATTATAAAGACTAAATTGTAAGCAAAGAAAAACACTGTAGGCGCACTTTGTCTCACACAGAATGGCAATTAGATGCCTAATTAATAAAACTTAAAAACTTAATTTAAAAAGGTAAAGCTAAGTTTAAAGTCCCATAATCCAAAAACTACGTAAACCCCTAGCAAGCCCTCTGTCTCACGCATGAATGGGATCGATAAGGCGGGAGGTCGTTGACCCCGCCTCCCCGGAGTGTGCACCAATCTTTAGGTCAATGTTAACAGCCGATCTACTCGCTTTAATGCCTTTTTTTCAGCAAATTATACAAATTTTACGTTTTATAAATAGTTGTACGAGCAATTTTAGTTTGGAGTTGACTGCCATAATTTATTATGTAGAGCGCTCGTAGATTCTGAAGTCAGACGTTATATTTACTAATTGCACACCATATTTTTGTTTTTTCAATGTCTTTTTTTGTCTATCATCATCTTCCTGTCCTTATCTTCTTTCTGCACACTGCTCAGGCGGTAGAATAACTGGCACTGTTATTTACCTTAACTACTTAGTCGACTTCCTGCAAGGGAAGTCTTTCCGGTGAAAATAATGAAAAAAAAAAATTTTTTTTTTTTATTTAGCTAAAGAGCATGCAATACAGAAACATTAGCACTATGTATTATATTTCTAGAGTTATATTATGTGTAAGAATCTGTGACTCCCTCACTAGGCTGGGCCTGTGCCGAGGGAGCCCACAATTTAACAGTAGGAATTACATAACAGTAATATGTTCAACGAGTTTACCAATGATGATAGTAATGTTATCTTACTAATATTATAAACGTGAAAGTTTATAAGAACGGATGTCTGGATGTCAGGATATTTGTTACTCTTTCTCGCCTAAATGGGTGAACCGATTCAGCTGATATTTTGTATAGAGATAGCTTAGACCCTGGAATAACACATACCTAATATTATAGTAACATGCAAAATAAAATTATAAATTTAAAATCAATAATTAATTTTAAAACAAATAATATACCTACATTCTAGGTCTAGGTATACAGAATTGTATGACCGTCGAAAATTTTCCGTAAGTGGAAAAGAAATGGAAAAGCGTCCTGTGTCCCTAAGCGCGTGTTTATGCGTCTAGACGAGTCATACAGTCACATGCAGTCACACATATAGAGAGCATCTATTATGTATATATAAGGCATAGGTGGAGGCAGATTGGTCGCGGCCGGAACTCGCCGTAGCCGGTCGGAAGCTAAATAACTAGTTTGCTTTTATGGAGGGTTTCTTCGGAAGTTTCCCGTTGAGTTTCATACCAATATCCATGATATTGATACTCTTATATTGCTATCGTGGTATGGAAAGTGCTTAGGTTCTTCAGGTTTCTAATAGAAATGATCTTTTTCGTTTTATCTTGAGCTGGCGATTCAAAAATAATCTCTTAGAGATGATATAACAACATAGAGGAGGTAGGAGAGGAAAGCCAACTCATTGTTACTGTGACCGTTTTTGGTTGACAGGTTTCTATGAATTGCCTGCAAAGTCCTAACATAATTTTAAGGCGGTACCTTAAAATTTTGATTTTGAACAAATCAAAATTGGTAACGCGTGTTTGAAATGTCTGTTTATCTAGAGGCACGTAGTACTAAATCTAAGATTACTGTATGTTAGTATTAATAATATTATAATTTACTAACAGCTGCGCTCGGTAACGGCTCGATGAAAACTATTATATTTTTTCACGATTTACTGACCGTTTCGTTTCCGCCCAATCTGTTGATTTAGTAGATTTGGCGTGAGGAAGATAGTACAATAATATTATTATATCCGCATTTTTCCCATTAATTATAGTATAATATGTGGACTAGCGTATGCTCTCAGCTTTGCTTATTACTTCTCTTACAGAGGACTGGCATAAAACCTATCAGTGTTTAAAATTTATACCTAATCCCTTCAGTGCTAGATTTGTGCGTGGAAAGACCAGACAAATAGTCACGCATTACTTTTGTATAAACAGAAAAAGATTTTCAAACTCTATTTCATGGGTTGGGTAATATTGCAAAGGTAAAGAAGATGTTATATGTATTTATACGCATGTTAGATAAAAAAACCGGTCAAGTACGAGTAGGACTCGAGCACCGAGGGTTCCGTACAAACCTACGGGTTTTTACGGAACCCTAAGGAAAAGTGGGTATAATAATATTATATACTGTGGGTTTTGATTCCCTTGCGAGTTTGAAAATATGCGGCTAAAATTGCTGTTTCTTTTGATTGCGTTGACATAGATGTTTGATTTTTTTACAGCTAAAAGTTATTATAAAGCTGAGTATTTGATATGAATTTCAATTTAATACCTGCACGCGTTCATGAGAAATAAGGTAGTAAGTATGAAATTTTTAAAAATATTTTTTTATATGATGTAACTAAAAATGTACAACTTTCGCAATTTTTCCTTTTTCTGTGCTCTAAGAAGTTGCTTCGTGCTAAATTTCAAGATTCTAAAATCACGGGAAGTACCCTGTAGGTTTTGATTTTTTGAGAGTATTTGCGAGTTTAAAATTGCGACTAAAATTGCTATTTCTTTTGAATGCGTTGACTTAGAGGTTTGATTTTATTACAGTTTAAAGGTATTATAGATTTAAGTATTTGATATGAATTTCAATTTAATACGTCTACGCGTTCATGAGAAAAGGGGTAGTAGGTATAAAATTATTCAAAATATTTTTTTCATATAATGCAAATAAAAATTTATAGTTTTCGCAATTTTTCCTTTATCTGTGCTCTACGGAGTTACTTCGTGCCAAATTTCAAGATTCTGAGTTCACGGGAAGTGCCCCGTAGGTTTTGATTTATTTGGTAATGTCGAAAATTTGCTGAAATTTGCGACATATTCGACTATATCTTTTGATTGCGTTGGCCTAGAAGTTTGAAATTTTCACAGCTCTAAGAGGCAATGGTCCTTAGTATTTCCTATAAATTTCAGCTTGTTACCTCCACGCGTTCCTGAGAAAAAGGGTCTTGACAGACAGACAGACAGACGGACAACAAAGTGATCCTATAAGGGTTCCGTTTTTTCCTTTTGAGGTACGGAACCCTAAAAAAGATAAATAACTCTTTATTGGTTCATAATAAAGTACAATTTACAAACACAAAACTTAAGGCTAACAGTAGGTAATAGTACCAATTAACGGCGAAAAGCGATTTTGTGTTAGTTATTCTTTTACACAAAAACTACTGTAACTAAAAAATTCATTAATTAATTTTTTTTTGGGGTAGACTTCCTTTGCAGGAGGTCGTCTAGGTGGGTACCCCAACAGTGCCAGTTATTCTACCGCCTGAGCAGTGATGTGCAAACATTACTGTGCTCCGGTAGGAGGGCACTGTAGCTAGTGAAATTACTGGGCTAAAGAGTCTTAACATCTTATGACTCTTGAGTAAGAAGCGTTGGTGCAGTGCTCCTAGAATTCACATAATTGTGAAATCCTAGGTAACACTGTACTGATTATGGGCAGCCGTTATCTCTTTACATCTGGAGAGCGTCTTGCTCGTCTTCTACTTCATCACATAAATAAATAAATTCAGTTATATTTTAGATTCTTAAATTATAATATTGCATTGATAATTCACAGTGATTAAGGCGCTATGGTAAGTGAAATGTATGTTTTTCAAAGCCTAATATAGCAAACTTTTAAGAAGATCTACTACTTTATATTTTAGTATGTGTAACTTCAATCTTTGAACAAGAGATCTTAATTAACAGAAACATGATAATTGTTTTTTTTCTCGATAGTTTTATTTTTTTTAAATATGCCTAATTTTCTTCCTTCCATTTAAATATTTGTAAAACTAGGACAAAAATAAACATTTAGAGTACTTTATTTGATACATAACATTCAAACGGATGGCTATATATAGGTATTTTATCGATAAGTTTATTTAATGATTTTTAATTGAATTTTAATTCCCACGGAGCATTACCGCACGCACTCAGAACGCCGGTGACCACTGTCAGCGTCGGACCTGTGCACTTCGATCTCACCTCCACTACGATTACACACGCGCGTTTGAATTATTTAGGAGTACTTACATATATTGTGAATTTCCAAATCTCAGAAGCGTGTAGGGGGTTTAATTTATTTGTAATTAGATAATAAATATTATAATCTTTATTTTGTCCTTCTAGTCGATTATTAAAAAATATAACACACACGTACTATATAAAATAAATTAGATTAAATTAATTTAAATTAAATATTATTATAAGTTAATAATTTAATTAGATTAAATTAATTTAAATTAAATATTAATATGAATTAATTATTAAATACGATTAAATTAATTCACATTAAATATTAATATAAACTAATTATTAAATTAGATTGAACTAATTTAAAATAAAATCAGATAAATTCGAAAAAAAATCAGATAAATTCTGAAAAATTCTGATAAATTCGAAATAATCAGATAAATTCGAAAAAAAATTAGAAAAATTCTGATAAATTCAGATAAATTCGAAAAAATCAGATAAATTCGAAAATTCATCAGATAAATTCTGATAAATTCAGATAAATTCGAAAAAATCAAATAAATAAAAAAAAATCTGATAAATTCTGATAAATTCTGATAAATTCAGATAAAATCAGATAAATTCGAAAAAATCAGATAAATGCGAAAAAAAAAATAGAAAAATTCTGATAAATTCAGATAAATTCGAAAAAATCAGATAAATTCGAAAATTCATCAGATAAATTCTGAAAAAATCTGATAAATACGAAAAAATCAAATAAATTTAAAAAATCAGATAAATTCGAAAAAATCAGATAAATTCGAAAAAAATCAGATTAATTCTGAAAAAATCTGGTAAATTCAGATAAATTTAAAAAAATCAGATAAATTCGAAAAAAAAATCAGATAAATTTTGAAAAAATCTGGTTAATTCTGATAAAATCAGATAAATTCGAAAAAAAATTAGAAACATTCTGATAAATTCAGATAAATTCGAAAAAATCAGATAAATTCGAAAAAAATCTGATTAATTCTAAAAAAATCTGGAAAATTCAGATAAATTAAAAAAAATCAGATAAATTCGAAAAAAAAACAGATAAATTCGAAAATAAATCAAATAAATTCTGAAAAAATGTGGTTAATTCTGATAAATTCAGATAAAATCAGATAAATTCGAAATAAATCAGATAAATTCAGAAAAATCAGATAAATTCAGAAAAATCTGGATTCTGAATTTTTTCGAATTTATCTGTTTTTTTTTTCGAATTTATCCGATTTTATCTGAATTTATCAGAATTTACCAGTTTTTTTAGAATTTATCTGATTTTTTTTCGAATTTATCTGATGTTTTCGAATTAATCTGATTTTATTTGAATTTTTCAGAATTTCTGATTTTTTTTCGAATTTATCTGATTTTTTCGAATTTATCTGAATTTATCAGAATTTTTCTATTTTTTTTTCGAATATTTCTGATTTTTTCGAATTTATCTGATTTTATCTGAATTTATCAGAATTTTTCAGAATTTATCTGAATTTATCTGATTTTATCTGAATTTATCAGAATTTACCACATTTTTTCAGAATTTATTTGATTTATTTTCGAATTTATCTGTTTTTTTTTTCGAATTTATCTGATTTTTTTAATTTATCTGATTTTATCTGAATTTATCTGATTTTATCTGAATTTTTCAGAATTTATCTAATTTTATCTGAATTAATCTGATTTTATCTGAATTTATCAGAATTAACCAGATTTTTTCAGAATTTATTTGATTAATTTTCGAATTTATCTGATTTTTTTTCGAATTTATCTGATTTTTTTTAATTTATCTGAATTTACCAGATTTTTTCAGAATTAATCAGATTTTTTTCGAATTTATCTGAATTTATCAGAATTTTTCTAATTTTTTTTCGAATTTATCTGATTTTATCAGAATTAACCAGATTTTTTCAAAATTTATCTGATTTTTTTTCGAATTTATCTGATTTTTTTAAATTTATCTGAATTTACCAGATTTTTTCAGAATTTATCAGACTTTTTTTAGAATTTATTTGAATTTATCAGATTTTTCTCAATTTATCTTAATTTATCAGATTTTTTCTGAATTTATCTGAATTATTGTTTTAATTTAATTTAATTAATTGGTCCAATTTAATTAATCTAATCAATTAAATGTAATCTAATTTTGTTTTTTTTTTCAACAAAAAATACGTGTATCTATAATATTTATCTCGTGTCTCATTTTTTCGATCTTGTCCAATAATTTTAGCACATTGTAACCCCCGACGCAAAATCGACGGGGTTTTATAAGTTTGACGTGTTTGTGAATGTGTGTGTGCTAACTACATGCAAAGAATCAATCACCAAGGGTCAATGACCGCGCACGTTTTACGATAAGCGTACGCCACACGTTTCCAACGGGCGTTCTGAGCAACTTTTGCCCGCACTAAATACCTAATCTGCTCGTAAAGCCCCGCCTTAAAACCACTGAAAAAAAGGAAAATCCTGTCCTCATTTCAAAGTTTACTTTCCTAAAATTTCCCAACCCTTTATTCAAATGAGTGATCGATTAGAGCGAGCGCCATCAAACTTGTTACAATAATATAGATTCGGGAGCGATCGGAGATCTCTTATATAACGAGGCAAGTTCTAGCGTTACCTTCAGGAGGATTTATATCTTGAACCCTTTATGTATGAACTGTACCTGGTACCTATCTATCGCAGGCTACATTGCTGTAAGTTAGCGTTATTGTATATATGGTC
Organism: Hemithea aestivaria; assembly: GCA_947507615.1. Taxonomy (NCBI): domain Eukaryota; kingdom Metazoa; phylum Arthropoda; class Insecta; order Lepidoptera; family Geometridae; genus Hemithea; species Hemithea aestivaria. The sequence continues at coordinate 15,974,041 of OX382341.1, read as the reverse complement.
TCCATATTGGAAGTTATTGCGCGCCGTTTGTCATAATCAAATAGTCAATCATCAAATAGTGACAATGATTAAAACCCCTCAACCATACCCACTCTATCTACTCTACGTTAGAAACTTGTTTGTAAACACACTCATACACACTCTTATTAACACAAACACACACACTCTCACGCATGCACACACGCACACACGAACGCACGGCACACACAGACACATGTACTTACGAGTGAATGAGTTTCCATTTATTGTATTATTTTGTATTTCTTTTATGTATAAGTTATTAAAAATCCCGCTGAACCAAAATTTCGGCCAACACCTTAGTCCGACCAAAGGGTGCATTGAAAACCAGCGCTGGGTGACCATCTATCTATAGGTATTCACCCAGTATATGCTGAATGCATCCCTTTTGCCAACTGTTATAATTATATATCATTGTACTCTTAACTAGGGCAAGTCGTATATGCGACTCCCCCCCCTATTGTAATTTTTAGTTAGTAGGTACTTAATTTTTAGTTAAGCTATTAGTTATGCTGTGTTTTTAGTTTGGCAATAAACGGTCTTTTATTTATTTTATTTATTTATTTATAATCATAACTAATCGTGTTTTTTTGTTCCTAGTAAAGTTCAAGAGAAGGGCTCGATTAACATCTGTGACCCCGCTTATTGTTAGTTAGGGCGGGACATCTAATTTGAGAAGGAACCGAAACAGCCCAAAAATCCGATGCACTAATGATAATAATATTAGTCATCGGCTGAAAGAACCACAAGCGATTTTGTGTAATAATTTTTAATTTGTTATTTCAACATTCAATACTTTTACTGCTTATTGAATCCTTACAATATATTCCCTTCACCGGGGTTTAAAAATAATAAAAGTATTAGTTGGATATAATGTAACCGCACATCAATGCCGGGACTCGGGACCGGGACGCGGGATGAGACGCTCCGACACGAACAAAAAGGAACGCGACTGTTTCTACTGCCAGGAGACTAAGGATTGTCACGTTTTATAATTTTTTTTTTTTTTTATTTATTCGGTTCACAAATTGGGTGTAGCCCAGAACACAATTTACAATAATTATTACCTACCATATATTAAGTAAAGGCTCATCCTAAGTACAGTGAACTTTATGTTTAATAGTGATTTTCAACGTTCGTAAAAATAGTTTAGTTTTAAGGGTTAAAGGTTTGTCTATATTTGTTGAAGAAAGAATTGATTCAGAGATGATCCCTTTTAAATTTTATCGGAGTCGCGCAGTTTTCAAGATATTAATTAAAACGCTCGCCCTATTTAAAATTTATAAAAAACGAGTTTGAAATCGGTTCAATTTGTTCTGATGTAAAGGCCATAACATGATGTTTGTTTTAGTAATAGAGAAAATAGTTTTAGTCTATATTTATACTGTATACCCCACTATTCCATTCATCCATTTCCATTTTGTTGAATAAAATTTGCTTAAACAATCGCGCTTTTAATACGCATTTCGGTAATTAGAATGACTGAAAGTAATTTAATAAAAAAAAATTAATAATACTTTATTGCACATCAAAACATGGGGGAAAAAGCAACACGTAAATCAAACTTAGTAATTATAACATTTTTGCCGACATTTTCATGTCATGACAACCCTACGAAGTGCAGCGGATAAATCGGATGAAAAACTAGTGTAGGCATCGAGCATCGAGCGCCGAGCCAAGGATAGGTATAGGATAGGTACCTAGTACCTACATAGGTACGGAGAGAGGACTGGAAAACTAGTGAGACGCACCACTAGCGCTTTAGATATATTATGTATGCTATAGCTGTTGGAAAGCTCTTTAACTATTCTATTGGCTGATTTAATTAAACTTATTTTTAAATCAGTCACACTTTTTCTGATGTGTAATCTTTTAAAGGTTATTTTATTGTATTTATAATGCACAATAAAGAGTTTTCTATTCTATTACTTTAGAACGAGTAGGTTTTTTAATGTGAATATGTAAGAATCGGATTTTATTTGAGTTTTGAAAAGAAATTACTTTATCTTCATTGCACAACTTAAATCTACTGAGTTGCACTTGCCACATAAATATTTTTGATTCGACTATTTTCTAAAAATTTCTTAGCGATGAAACCCGCAGGCTTATGCTAGCGGGAATTTATTCTAGACTACATTCTGTATCTCAGCGAGCAACATCACCGATTTCCATAGAGTTACGAAACTACTAGAGGTGACTAACTGCTCAGTGATACATCTGCATTTCACGTACAAACTTATGTACAAGTACTAACTTATGTATAAGTAGCAACTTTATAGCAGTACCAGTTCTGTCTCGCGATCGCTTTTATACGACTGTTCTGGACTTCTAAGTTTGCAAGATTTCGCTAAACTGTGAAAAGTTTCTTCAGGTATTTGAGAATCTATTTTTAACTGCATCTCTTTTCTATCTATGTAGGTATAAAACATAAAACTTGATTGACTTATCACCCCAGAGCTTAACACTGAACAAATTTAGTTAGGTTTTTACCGTTTTATAATCTACAGACTACATTATAGTTAATTATAAACTACCGGTTAGCACATTTTTACGGTTACATAAATACACATGCCACATCTACTATATAATTTACCTATTATTTATAAAACAAATAATTTTCCAGCTCATTTTATTTAATAACCGATAAGAAAAGAATTCTGTTTCTCTTCTTGTCGGGTATTAAGTAATAGCATCGTGCAGATTTTTCGTTGAAAAGAAAATAAATCTTTTGGGTATCTTACCTCTACAATATGTCCCAGAACAGTAATATTTTGTTGACGGATTACACTTGCCACCAAATCTTGATCCGCTAGATACAGATACATTTATAAGGTGATCCCGGAAGAAACCGCGAGATCCCGGGAACCAGGGATCGTAATAACAAACGAAATTAAACTCCGGGAAAAAAGGAGCCGCACGTGCTTGGAATCTTCATTCGAAGTGATTCCAAAAAGTCATATAAAAATACACACTATAGTCAAGATGCAGACTCCAATGACATAAGCAACATAGTGCAGTACCTAAGTACTATAAGCCAAACCCTAATTCTTAAAACAAAAACAACACTGATGCATTTCTTCAATGAGAATCTGAAATTTTTCGGGAATGTATCCGTTTTCCTGATTGATCAGATCATTATTGTTGTTGTTAAGGCTGTTTGCTAAAGCTCGTCTCATGTGCGCCAATAAATGTCTGCAACGTCAATGTTAGTATCGACGCCGTAGATATTAAACCAGCTATTTCAATTTTTTTTTTATATTTTTTGATTACGTAATTTGCAGTCTACCGGAAAAATAACAAATGAAATCGGAAGAATACCATTACGAATTACTGCACTTGGCTTCAATTTTTTTTATATTTGCGTGGTGACTGCCCAACTACTTTAGTATGTATATAACATATTCATACATATCTGGCAGTGTTGTCGCAGTGTTGTCATAACCGGCAATAACCGGTTATATCCGGTAGTAAGTGCAAATGAACCGGTTCAGCCGAGCCTGCATTACGTCACACTTCACGTTACAGGCTACGTTAACTTTCACGTTTAGGCCTATATAACAGTTTATTCTTGGAATATTGTCAAGAAACACAAAATTTTCTTATAGACTAGGAGCTAATAACTGGTGAAAATATGAACAAATTGTTTCGAAAATTTTTTAGTCGTGTACTTTAACATTTTATACAAACCTAAAATTGAGCTCAATAATATATAATTTCTGTGATAAACGACAACTGAACAATAACAGTCATCCTGACATTTTTTTTGCGGGCACAAAGTTTAATGTTTGGCTAGTATTCTTCTGACCTGTGGTTTGGCTAGAGTAATACTTTCAAATAGTTTGTGAATAAATGAAAAATACCTAGGTGAATTCCGACATTAGTTTTTTATATTCTGTTCTTATAGTTTTATGCTTGAATCTTACATATTTCGATTGACGTCTCCTCTCCTTCAAAATGTGCGCCCCGCGTACGTTAATGGCCCCTAAATGCGGGGTACCCTTGTCCCCTGAAGATCTCTCCTCAGATTATTGTCCCCTGGACCTTAAGCCTCCATTTCGCTTAATTTATGTATAGACATGACTTACATAATAACTACTTAACAAACTTTACACTTAACTATTAGAACTGGGCCCATTATATTTAATTTTACATACATACTTGTTAGTAATGTTTTGAATTGGTTTTTAAAAGATTGTTAACAATCTTGCTTGGGTATCAGATTACTGATTTCTATTAAATACTATCTGAGTCCTAGTTTACCCGCTGTAAAGCCTATATTTTGTCTTTGGGTCTTAGCTCTCTACATAGGTACTAAATTGCAGCTGAATCAGTCCAGCTGATTAGGCGTAAATGCTGATTATTTTTACCAGAAAACTACGGGTGTTAGTGAACACACATCCAGACTTACGCATTAATAACAATATTAGCAGGACTACTTAACTATAACAATACAAAAATACAAACCAATATATCCCCAAAACTCCTGTTAATCATAATAATATTATACTGTCAGATATAAGTAAAGTATTTAAGTAAATACTCATATAACACTTAACTCCTACAACAATCTCGACACTAAGTCCTCAATTGTTTAAATAATATATAAACAATACATATAAAGCATAAGGTATAATCTCCCTGAGCGGGATAATCCTGATCCTCACGCAAAGTATGTAAATGACTAATACATACATTAACATACAAACAATAGGGATGTTGACACATGTTACGAATTCCTATAAACTTATGTTTTTCACATAAAAGACAGTATTTAAAAACCTAAAATCACATTTTAAGGATCTATTTACAAGCCAAAATTGAATAAAAGCAATTTTAATTTCAATATTTTTTACTTATTACTACGCGAATGCGAACGCCAATCAGAGCGCGTGACGTCACATCACTGGCTGGACTTATGCTTCCTATGAAATGTTCTTGATTTCGACACATTTTAATTATTCATAACTTAAAAACCACTGAACCGATTTTGATGCAACTTATACTGTGCTCTTAGTTGTTTCATATTTAAACCAAAAATAAAGTAAATAACTAAAATGTCTCTCTGAAAATATAAGATTCATTTTGGTAATTAACTTTATTTTTGGTTTAAGTATAGACCAACTAAGGGCACAGTGTAAGTTGCATCAAAATCGGTTCAGTGGTTTTTAAGTTATGAATAATTAAAATGTGTCGAAATCAAGAACATTTCATAGGACGCATATGTCCAGCCAGGGGTGTGACGTCACGCGCTGTCAGATGACAGTTCGGAACGTTTTAGGCAGTATTTAAAAAGTCATTTTTATTTACGTATTTTTTTATAGAAATTTCATATATTTTTGCATAAAAATATGATATTCGTGTATGTAATGAGTCTATCTATCATTTAAAAGCAATTCCAAAAATTAGTCAACATCCCTATTGCCAAAAAACGCTCAAAACATAAATCGAGATGGAAATAAATGCACATAAAATTACTGGAGTGTTTTGTGGTGCCGCAGAATTAGCAGTAGGACTTTTCAATATATTAACACTTCTGCGTAAAACACGAACGCTTTGTTTTTGAGGTTGAAACGCTAGTGTGACGCACACAACCATCGTGTTTTGTGAACTGATATTTTTTTTTTATTTAGTCTGTACTGTCCCACTGCTGGGCAAAGATCTCCCCCAAATCCTTCCACTTATCTCTTTCCTGCGCCACCTCGGCCCACCCGATCTGGTGCGCGTCCAAATCATCTCGCCATCGTTTCCTAGGCCGGCCTCGGCGGCGTCGCTTTTCTCTGGGTACCCATTCTGTAGAGATCTTTGCCCAGCGGTCGGGGTGCATACGACTAACGTGACCCGTGAACTGATATTACTATAATTAATTTCCGTCCCTGCTGATAGTACTAAATATTACAGCAGTCAAGGTGTTAAATTCATTCCGTATAAGGACGTGTGACGACACTAACCGAACAAAAATGTACCTGAGTTCGACCAGTGATGTCACGATGCCAGTGATATCAACTTTAGTGCGTTGTATCTCACTCGTTTTTTATGAAATTGACAAAGAAAAATATTTCTCTATTATTTTTTTAAACAATCTACATGAAGGGAAAAAGTTTTGTTAGTTATCATCCTCATTGTAGTTTTTAATTATTATCCTTCTGTATCGTTACAAGCTGTGTCCACATGTCGGATTTTCCAGACAATTCCTCGGCGTGTCGGATTGGAGTTATGCTCGTTGTAACGAGTTTGGAATAATCGTACCACGCCCGGCCCCGGCCCAGTAGGTACTCAGTGCTGAAGGGGTTATGAATTTACTCGCTTTCGGACAATCATTTTGCAATCATTCTGCGATTAGTTGCATTTTTAAATCTTAGTTCTGGAAAAAAATTACGGCTAATAATGTAGTTCAGAATTTATTAATCATCGATTTTGTTATTTTTTGTAAATAAATATTTTTACATTCTTTCTTTCGGAACCTGTTTTTTCTTCCTCTCCTACTTGAGGTTCCAATTTATCTATGTATATGTAATTTATCTACGTAAACTACAACAATGTGGGAAGGGGAAGCCTCCTGCTCCATTTTGACAAATATAACCATTCTAAGAACTCCGACGTACAGACTACATAACAATCTTCTATCAACACGATAGCAAACTGTTTCATTTAATGTGTACACCGACATTTACTGAACTGAAAGTGATGAAATGTTGTAAATTATATGATTATGTCGTACGCAATGTAATGAGGCACTTCGGTTGTTACTTTGTTGTTTCATGATTCAATAACTAGGTACTGTCGAAGATATAAATTCTAATTATCATTCTTACTACCAATCTACTAATAAATTCCATTACAAATGATTAATTAATTACAAATAAAATGTTTGTATTGATTCTGAGGTAATTCAAAATGCAAATAAACGCATATGCTACAGTGGGCTTCACTTTTGCCTGCATTATTACAATTATTTAGGAGTGAAAGTGTGTGGATATTTGATGTTTTCTTCCCTCTCTTAATAAAAAAATAAATATATTATACTATAATATTTTGTCACAAAAAGTTCTAAAGCAATTGAGCAATATTTTAAAAACAAAATGGGAGTGTATTTTACGTCTAAAAGACAATTTAATATGCTTTTATTTAAAAAATACATATTAAAAAAATTTGTTGAAATTATAGGACGACAGCACATGAGTGTCAAGCTTGTCTCTTTAACCAGTTTGCATAAACAATAATAGTTTCTATATTTTTGTTTTCTTGCCAAGTTAAAGTCCAGTTAGTAGTCTAAAGTTCAGCGACCAAGCCGTTATAATGAATATTCCAGCTATGACGCAGCCACAAACGCCGGCAGCCCCTGTTCCCGCAGGAACACAGCTCACAGCTCTCCCGACCTTATGTTTGCGACTACCAATTTGCCAACTTCCGAAATGAACAAACCGCAGGCCTCTGTGTGCCCGACTGTACAAATTATAGTTAGCAACCGTTGCACTAAACATCACGGATACAGAAGCACTACGCTAACCACAGCCTGAAACACACGAACACGTAGACACGAACTTCGTAGGGTCATTTCAGGCGTATTCGATACGAGTATTTGGGTTCAAACTTTAAAAATCTCGTAGTCTGACAGGTGAACAATATTAAAAATAATTTGTTAGTCCATTTATCAAGTGCCATAAAATCGATAAAACTTTTAAAATCCTGCAGATGCAGATGTGAAAAATTTGAGAAATTTGACGGTTTTAGAAAATTATCAGTACTTTATGGGCCTAAATACACAAGCTTCACATCCTTTTTAGATAATTTCGTCTTATTTCTACCATCCATACAAAATTTCAATAAAACCATGATCATCAAAATATTTGAGGAATTTCATGATTTTTCTCTCTATAAGCATTTAATTACGACATTCATAAACGCATGTAAACACGTAGTGAGTACATTTGTACAAACATAGTTCAGTATACTCGTAGTAAAACATCGGCCAGCTGCGGATCATAAAGTGCGCGCCGTTCCTCTTTTATTGCATTTTTCGTTTAACTGCGTTCCGAATTAGATTTACTGCCAATGTTCATTATATTAGCGCATACACCTTACATCTATAGTATTAATAGAATTTACTATGTATATCATACTAGCTTATGCTCGCGGATTGGGCCGCGTTGCAAAATCCTTTCTTAGCAGATGTCTTCATCTTAAAACCTACCTGCATGCCAAATTTCAACTCAATCCGTTGTGTGGTTTGGGCTGTGCGTTGATAGATCAGTCAGTCAGTCAGTCATCAGTCACTCTTTCCTTTTATATATTTAGAAGAAGATAAGACTAGTTGTGACCGGCGGTTTTACCCGCTGCAAAGTAGCCGTAATTTAGGATTAATTATTATAAATTGTCGGTTTATGGATCCAAGTCTCGTCTAAGTCGTCCAAGGATCGACTTACCACTGCGTGTGGAAAGTTGGCCCCGTTACCATAGAAAGTATTATATACCTATAAACATATCGAATGAAGTCAGTATCTATAGAAAGTTCACTTAATTATTAATTATAATTAATGGTAAGTTTCTCGCCATAACATTATAATGTTATGACTGTAGATAATTATGTTTGTAAGATATCGATGAAATCTACTCAATGGTTTAACTCGGTAAACTTTACCTTACAACTAAAAAAGTATATAAGTATTATATCCGTTATCCTAACCACCATATTACAAGCATTAAGTTGCTTAGTTTGGGGTTAGTTAAGTGACGCTGTGTGAAACGTCCTTTTAACAAAAAAAAAAAAACTGTCTAGTGGCGGGTCCGTGTCTTATTTTTACGAGGCGAGCCATGGTGCTTGTTCACGCTATAACACGCAGGCGCGGGCGCGGGCGCGGGCGCGGGCGCGGGCGCGGGCGCGGGCGCGGGCGCGGGCGCGACAGACTTTGTTCACACCGCACGTGCGTTGTACGTGAACACTTTCATAGCACGTCATATGTTTGATATTTCGCGCCCGCGCCCGCGTATACACGTGAACAAGCCCTAAAGGGGCTGCGCAGACTGTTTTTGTTATCTACTTGTGTTACAATACTATAACTTATTAGCAAAATTTCAGCAGAAACGGATCAAAAGTTAAAAGAAATAAGCACGTACAAACTTTTGGCATTAATTCATTCCTTATAATATTATCATCAGTACGAAATATCAATTAAATATACTTAAATAATTGATATCTCCAAACCTCCAAAGTACAAGATAATATTATTTACTTGCCCCGGTCAAGTTTATGAAAGCCTCCGAATAATTCGTGGAACAGAAGGATCTGATTTCAAAGTAATTGTTTTCTCGTCTAGTTCGAGAGTTATCTTAAAGCTCGTCAAAAGAACCGTTCGCTTGTTAACAATTGATCACGATGGACAATTTTATGTTTATTTGCAGTCTATATCTTGTTAAGTACATTTTTATGTTAATTATTTTCTTTATAAGTTATGTAAATTTATCATTTCAATCACTAATTTGAAAATTCAACTCAATTCATTTATTTGTCACAAACATGGTAGTATAGCAAACTTAGTGTAAGGCGTCCTTGGGCGAGATGGGACGATGACATCCGGAGGGTCGCTGGGAGTGGTTGGAGGAGAAAACGGAGGACCAAGTTGAGTGGCGTGCTATGGGGGAGGCTTATGTCCAGCAGTGGACGAACATAGGCTTATGATGATGGTAGTATTGTGTAACTATGGTTATAGAACTGCATGCTTGGTCAGCTCTACTGACATCCAAAATTTATAAGCAATGTCTACTATTAGTTATTCAAATAATCATAATAATTACAATCCCTAAAAAATACAAATAAATACTAAAAACTCTGTTAAGTGTGGTTTTTTGACTCTATACTGAGGGTAGGCATTGTCTGAAACTAGTTAACACCCTCTGGACAAACCCTTTATAAAGTTGTCATTACTTACTTGTGACTTATGATCGTGGTCACAAGTTTACAGCCTGCCCTTTAGTAATAATAAGTGAATTTAAAAAAAAAACTTTTAAAAACAAGCTTTTATTATTATTACCATAAAGTAATCGTCAAGACGAATCAAATAACCCCAAACTCGATGGGGTTACGTCGTTTAATTACGGAGTTCCTGTAGCCACCTTCCCGCTCCATCATCAGATCAGCTCCATGTCATAATAATATTGCATTGTCATCCGATTTATGCATGCATGCAAAATTTCAGCTCAATCGGACACCGGGAAGTGGGTCAAATTTAACTTGCAAGATTTGATTACAGACAGACAGACAGACAACAGACAAGTGAAAGTAAATAAAAGCTTGTAAAAAGGTACTACCTATGTTAACAAAAATCGTGAAAAAAGCTCTAAAACCCTCATTACATCAGAAGAACAATAAGATTTACCTAAACATAAAAACATTTTACCTTTAATAAAACTTGAAACTCACTGCCTTGTTATTCAAAAGATGATGAGACAAAGAAAAACGTGACTCAAAATCCCAGAATTCCTTTATATTTGAACCTTTCAGTATTTCCAGGGCCTCCTTTTATATTTATTGTGATATTATTTATTCATATTTCATGAATAAAGTAAAGATTTCTTTGCGAAGGTTTAGTGAACGCTAATAAATATTTATTGTGATCGGAATCTGGAGGATATCACTAAATATTCATACGTTGTACTATCCGTTTGTACATTATAAATATCTGGCAGTTTTCCTCCATCTTGTTTCTTTTACTTTATATTTATGATTTACAACCTGCAACCTGCTGTTTCACGTGTGGCAGATAGATAAAAAATAAATACTAGGCATATAATTTATTTGGTTGATGATTGATTCTATTTAAATGAACTTATTGAAATGAACAAGATATTACAAAGAATAAATATTTTATATAAAATTGATATGTAATAATTATAAAATAATAATAATTCGGATTAAATATACTCAAAATTACCTAATTAAATGTAAATTGTAAATGACATTTATATTGCTAATGTATTCTAATTTCTAACTTCCTTTTATTGTTATTGTATTGTTTTCTTTAATGTGATATTATTTAAACTTAGATTTGTGATGTGTGTTAATTGCATTTATTTTATTGTTATACCTATACATTTTGTTTTACTAGATTCAGACTATAGTATTATGTATAATGCATGCTCGCACAAGCGACAAGTGCCCTATCAGGGTATGTAGTAGTACCTAATTTTACACACCAAGATCTGTGCAATGTAATTACCTACATGTGTTGGAAATAAATAAATAAATGATAGACTAATTAAATTAAAAATTCTTTATGCAGACATTGGTCTAATGTTACTAATAAATATGTTACATATAATTCCATTACACGCTATAACTCTATATTTAATAGACATGAATTCAGAGTGTGATACGTATCGAGTCCAAATAATTTGCCAGTTTCTAAATCGATTCTAAATGTCATTTTAAAATTTAAGAGTCCAAATTGTCTCCAAGTTGTCCATAGGTTTATAGTGATGTAAGATGTTTCCATTCGGTGTATGTTATTAGATTTGTGTCAACATGTTGGCGAATGTCGGTGGAATGTGTTGTGAAGCACAGTTTGTCGATATTGGTGGAGTTGGCTTATTGCTTGTTTCTCGCTTATTTTTATTGTTACAACCCCATACCATAATATTAAGACATAAGATTTGTTTATTGCTAAAAGTATTATACAGGTTTTACAATAGTTCTTATAAACAGAAAAGACATCTAAATGCTAAATAATTGGCCGTTGAGACCGAAACTAAGCTCTAGGCTTGTATCTTGAGCCTCGGGAGTGATGAACAAGGTCAGTTTGATAATATGTTGTAAGTAACACGATTGAAGTTGATGGACATGGCAATAATAATGGAATTAAGTGTAATTATTTAGTTTAAACATAATTATGGATTTCAAAAATTACTAATTATGAGAATAAAAACATGCGTAGTGTAGAGCAATGCTAACAGAGTATACAAAATTTAATACAACAATTGGAAAGATATTATGTGAATCAAAGCCTTAATACAATGTGTTAACGAACAACAAGTGAAATTTAAAAAATACTTTTTAAAAACAAGCTTTAATTATTGTTATCATCTTGCATCATAAAGTACTCGTCAAGACGAATCAAATGAGCCCAAACTCGATGGGATTGCGTTGTTTTATGACAGAGTTCCTTTGGCCACCTTCCAGCTCCATCATCAGATCAGCTCGATGTCATAAAAAGATTGCATTGTCATCCGATTTATACACGCATGCAAATTTTCAGCTCAATTGGAAACCGGGAAGTGGGTCAAATTAAACTTGCAAGATTTGATTACAGACAGACAGACAGACAGACAGACAGACAGACAACAGACAGGTGAAAGTAATATAAAGCTTGTAAAAAGATGTAGATTACTTAAGAATGGATGTTAATTCTTCCGCAGACAGATTCTGTTTGCATAAATAAACTTAATCTTTCTTACTTGCACACAACACAAAGACTTTTCAAAAAAGAATGTTTATTCTACTAAACTTTCCGTACATCTTTAAATGGGTCAACGTGGGGTAAGAAATAAGAAGTTAAATCTGCTATTTAGTGCTACAAGCGTATCTCTAGGTATAATAAATAATATGTGTATACGGTATATTCGTACGTGAGCCTACCCTGTCCCTTTTATATGTATGTGTGGTCCGTTAAAACTAAGATAAGTATGGTACGTTAGGTCACGTCGTTGGCCCTGACGATGACCTGCAAAACTTATGGGTTGGCCTTTATGACCAAAATGTATTGATCCTAACAGTATCCTATATTGTATTAATACGTAGCTAAGTAGAGTAAAATCCCTTATTTTTAAAAATTAAATCTTATTTTGCCCGCCGGCTTGAATTTAGGCTTTTTGGGGATTTTTGTACTAAAAGTAGAAAAATCCCCACTGAAGTAAATTTTTGATGGGGAAAATTGGGCTCTCACTCATTTTTTTATAATAACAAAATCAACGAGCATTAAACCAGTATTAGAAGCGTTACGTTCATTCCTCGTTTCTAGAAAATTCGATCCCGAATATTCAAACTCCAATCAAATATTGACGGAGAATGCTCCGCGAACATAAACCCTATCAGTTAAGCCATAAAGTCCATTTATTCTTAGCAAAGTTGTATAATAACAAAGTAATGCAAGCTCTCTGAGCATTACCGAAGCTCGTAAATACTGTAATGTCTATATATATTCGTGTTTGTTTGTCTGTCGGATTCTTCGGTTCAATACATGTGGGATGCGGTTATTTAAAAGTTTTGGTAAACTTTTTAAACCAGGTTTTGAAAACACAAAAATTACGTTATAAGTTGTAATATTAAGAAACTGCATATTATACATAATTTGTGTGTACATGTATGTATTTGACTTAGTGTAAGAACGACCAATTTTATTTGTTTCATTACTGTGCAATGTGCGTTTAAAAATAGGTGAGATTTTGTGACACTAATAATGCATTTTTTATTGTCTTATAGCTACACGTATTTTCTTTTTTATGTTAGAAACATACCCCCAAGCAGACGCGACGGCCCGTCTGATGTTAGGCAATTACCGTCACCTAGACGTCTTCTAGCCCGACCTAGATGTTACCAGTGGTATCGGTCATTGCCGACGCGTTGTGTGTCAAATAGGTAGCAGTGTAAACCCTTGGCTTCACTGAACGTCGTACCCAAACGACCTACCGTCCGTCCGTACTCGTCATAACGAGAGTTTCACCATTTTGTCCAGTCGAGAACAACTAGCGACGGTCGAAGCCTACCACCAGTATTAAATTCTTTGTCTGAATCCACTTAGTATATTATGTAACCCTCTTTATATCTGAGTTCAAAGCCAAAGGTTATCGCCAAGGCGCGCGATTTTATCGCAAAATTTATACCTGAAGGCTTTAGGTACATTAATTTCTAAACCTGTTTATTTTATTTGTGAACATTTAGCACAGATTTTAATCCAATTATTATTTTGTCGGCAGGTAAGAGGCAGAGTTGATTTTCTCTTCAAGTTTAATGTAATAAATTGGTAAGTTGAATAACTTTCATTTCAAAAGATAACATTTTTAAAACATCTTCATATCTGATATTTTATAGAGGTCTGTTGTAAAATTTAGGGCAGAAATAACAATTACGAGAAAACAGATGTACAATCATAAAATAATAGCTTCGTGGGAGTTTGATTTAAATTTAATTGAATGGATGAACGAATGATGGTAATGACTCTTTATTGAAACAGTGCTAAATATGAAAAAATCTGTAAAAAACCTAATTGAAGTTTGTTAGACGTAAATTACTTACAAAATTTTACACGGAGTAGGCCTGGTAAAAAATCACATAATTGTGGTACAACAAACGTGGTTTCAAAGATTCGCAAAGTATAACTGGATATCATTTGAAACTAATTTTTCAAATTACTATTTTTTCCCAAAAAGTGTATAGAAGCAGTATTCCTTAATTGAAACTAAACTCGTCGTATGAGACAAGTGGAGGTAAAAAAGGCGGCATTCAGTAACCACTATCTCAAGAATTCACTTACGAAGGTGAGGCAAAAAGCTTCCCTTCCGTTCCCGGACAAAACCTGCGTCCCCGGGCATTCCCGTTCTAATTCAATCCGGGGCACGCCCGTCTGCCGCCCGGGACGGGTAGGGGGACCTTCATGGGGGAAAAACTGGGACGTTTATACTCGGTACAATAGGGTGTTTTGAGGTTTCATGCTTGTTTAGATTTCCTGCTAAACTTTATGATAACTTATTTTTTATTGTTTTTAACTGAGAAATCATCGTCCTTCCAGTGTTGTATGTTTTCTCTCTCTGCAAAGTAAAGAGTGTATAACAACTGATATGAATTATTTTGCCTTATTATTTTTTAAATTAATTTTTTACTTTTGCGCCTTTGCTCACGTGGAAAAATACTTTCTTAGCAGAGGTCTTCTGTGCGCTAAATTGCGCTTCCGTGTTACATACGGTATCCGAATCCGCCAAATGACGGTCAAAAACAGTCCGAAGTCGAACAGAAATCGAAAAGTTGTGTACCGCGTAAGCTACCATACAAATATTTTACGGCTACGCACTACCGTCTTCACGGATTCAAATCGGACGAATCGGATGTTTAAAGGAGCTTTTACTGTCCATAGTAAGTAGCAAACCCTAGTCACCCTCTACAAGACGGTCTCGCTGAGCGTCGGCTTTAAATAATGCTGTTTCCCCGCGAGAAGCGATGCACACACACACACATATATATACACACACACGCGTTGAAACTTTAATTCCTCGTCAAAGCCTGCATCTTCCACGCATGGCTTCAGCGGGGCTGTGTTGGATCATCTTAAAGAATTGCATTTATATTCATGAGACTTTTATTATAATCTTATGAAAACATAAATAAAGCGCTCGCACAACTTCGTTTGCGTTTGTAGATCCTATTCTCAGACTCACAATTTCTTTTCATAATATTCGATCAAGCCGTGTCGATCACAAACTCTGAGATACGATATATTATTCTTAAAAGGCTTATTATTATTATTATATATATAAAAGGCTGATTGACTTATTGACTGATCTATCAATGTAGAGCCCAAACAGTTGAAAATGGATTATGTTCGCTGATTACTCGACAGTTTCTGAACTTATTTGGATAGGTAACAATATTTATTCATGGATAATTTATCATTCCTTTTATAGAAATTATTTTCAAGCGATTTCAAGCATTTTTTTTTTCGAGTGACTTTTGACATTGTACTAGATTTGACCTAAAAGGCCAACAAATTTTCCTAGTTTCATAGATAGCACCATAATAATGGTACCGCTGTAAACATCCCATAGGAGAGTGGTGAGGGGGTAACCGCGAGTCACGGTCGGACGGTCGCCGGCTATTTCACTACTTGCTGGCATCATTACAATATGTACTGCTCTTACAGTACATATACTTCATACAAAACTAGCATGGTGCCAGACTAAAGATACATAGATAAATAACACTTTATTGGACACAAAAAAATACAAACAATATACAACATTAAATACATTTGAAAGTGAACAGTGTTATCTAATAGCGATCTCTTTCAGACAACAAAGTTAAGCCAAGCTAAACCTAGAAGGCGGGATAAATCCCACCCTTGCCATCACGTCAAAACATGGTCATGATCATGACACTTGGCAACATGGTTCTGTCCAATAGGTGGTAACTAGGCAAGGCTCATGACTTACAACATTGCTTGCAACCTTTTTTTATCGGCGCGGCACTGTCATTTTAATATTATGGTCTAAAACACTGTAATATTAAAATGGAATTGTATTACTAAGTTTTTTTAAATAAATTATTATATCATACTTTAAATAAGATATTATGTATTAATTATATATTTGATATTATTATGTATTTGCGTGCGTCTAAGTTATTGAAAGCGAGCTCAAAACGGAATATTATTTTTCTAAAATTTAACTTGTAAAGCTACTCTACTCAAAAATATATTCTCCCTCGTTAAAAGATAAATTTCCCGTACTGGCACGTTCCCCAAGGCTCGCAAGGCTCGGGCAAGGCTCTGCAGGAGTGAGGGTGATATGTGCGGGTAATTCCGCCATTGACGCGGCATCCGTTACCCGACTAGTTACCGACATGAACGCTGCACACAGATGGCGGGATTACTCTACGATAGATCACTTATTGGGGCTACTGAGATGTGATTTTATGCTGGTCTGATTTGTGGGGCTAGTTTACACAAAACCGAGTCGAAAATCGGTCATTATTATCGTGTTCTGGCGTAATGTTCAGTGAAGCCAGGGAGGGGTTTTTTTTATACAACGAAGCTTCTTACTTCGTACTTTGGGCAAGACGCTCTCCTGATGGTAAGAGATAACGCTGCCCATAATTAGTACAGCGCTACCCAGTGCACTGCACCAACGCTTCTTATTTGAGAGTCTTAAGATGTTTAGACTCTTCAGCCCAGTAATTATAGATTATGCCGCCTTCTTTAGTCAGCGGTTAAAGGCTAACCTACTCGTATAATGGTGTGCTCATAGTCATGCCGTGAAGTGTAGTATTGAAGTCTTTACAACAGCTCGCATAGTTAGAAGTCAAATTTAACTGCGTTTAGTTAGCGTTCGATTGCGAAGAGAAGCGAATTGGTTCGATAGTTCTGCGTCCCTTTATGTCACATTAGTTGCTCGTTTGGGGGAAATACCGCAAACTGAGCCTTAAATATAGCCTAGTGCATCTAATATTGCACTAGGATATGCCCACGGTGTCGCTCGCGTTGATAATTTCCTCTTTAGCAACAGTTTTTCTAGTCAATCCTAATTTGATTTGTGCGTCGATTGATCAGTCAGTCACGTTTTTTTGTTTCTGTATATATTATTTCATCTTCTTCTACATAATTATATCGAGATCATTTTGTTAAAATTCAAGAACAAAATTTTAAAGGTAGGTTTTAAATGACCTCTACCAAAATCTTATCATTTTAGTAAAGAAATAAGATGTTGGAAAAATATCTAAAATGTAAAGATTTTGCCAAAGTTGTTAGAAAAAGCATGTGCTTTTTATTCAATTTTTGTTTTTCCTTTTACAGTTCTCAATAAAATTATTTTCGGTGAATATAAAAGAATTCTTTACCTAGACGACATGAAATCTTGTAAGTTTTTTTTGTGAAAAATATACGTAAGACTTGTGAATACATTAAATATATACAATTTATTTTATTACATACTCAATACATTATTTATTGATGTTCAGAATAACGAAAAATAGATAAAAGCAATGTTAACATCTTCGAACAAATTATAATGTTTATTTTATGAAGCCAAGGATATTTATTTTATTTTATTTTATTATTCAGCACAACGCTAGGACTAACTCAATGCTAAAGTAGCATTTTCTACCAGTTGACCTGTTCCTGGAGAAAATTTACATGGATAATGGAGGAGTGCAGACAATATAAGGACAGTTATTAAGAAAATGTTTTTCTTTCTTTCTATATATAGGTAATTACACAAGTGACTTTGTTCCCTTTAAAAAAATAATGCGCGATGGCCTCGTCATAATTTCTAGCTATGTGTCAAATTTAAATCAAATTGGTTCAGCGGTTTCATCTATGAGTTGCTAAATCATACTTAATATTTACATTTGTAGATTTTGATGGCTTATTCTATAATAAACATTTTAAGTCAAAACACCAAAATTTACGTTAAAAAATATAACAAGTCAAAAAATAACTTTAAATAGAACACAATTTCACAAAGTACCTAGTCAAATGAAACAATTTCAAGTACAGTTGAAGTGAATACAAGATACTCGTATAAAAGGGCCCGCCCGGCCGTTTGCCCTGGGGCGCGGAAACGGTCGAAACGGTCGAAACGGCACAAACGGCACAAGTAGTTGATTAAAACGGCAGCTATAAACCGAGGCAATTAACTCGCTATACTTTACACTCCACAACTACACTAGCGACCACTAGTGGCGGTGAGGTACAACAATTCACACGCCTGTTGGGAATCAACGGGATAACTTTACTTTTTATATATTATATAAAACAGAAGTATAATAAGAATGTTGTTTATTTTTAGTTTCTTTTTCCATCAAGTAGATTACCAAAATACTTTACAATATTAAAAGTATGTATAAATGTAGTTATAATATTGGACACGTAATTTTTTTGCTTTTGTGAATTTGATAATAATCGTGTGTGATTCAACATACAAAAGTTACATTAAGTTTGCGCGCTATATTATTTACTTTACACTCCACAACAACTCGTATAGCTACCACTAGTGACGGTAAGGTACAACAATTGTCTGGGAATGACCTGGATAAGTTTGTTTTTACTTTTACGATACCGTACCACATTATAAAAAATTAAACCCTTATGAGATCACTTGCTCGTTCGTGTGTCTGTCTGTCATGACCTTTTACTTAAGAACGTGTGAATAAAATCACTTTAGCTGTACTTCCGTCTGCCTGTCGGTCACGACCTTTTACTTAGAAACGCGTTAATTGAGTTGAAATTAATACCATATACTCAGGACTACGGTCCTTAGATGCTGTACCTAAATAAAACAAATTTCTAAGTTAACGTCGAATAAAATATAAAAAAGTGTCTGTTGCCAAAGACACAAAACAAACGGACAATAATAACTATATTTCAGTGCTTGAAATGTTCTTTGAAGGAAAAAGCGTCATTACAAGCTTTATATTACGTGCACCTGTCTGTTGTCTGTCTGTCTGTCTGTCTGTAATTAAATCTTGCAAGTTTAATTTGACCCACTTCCCGGTTTCCAATTGAGCTGAAAATTTGCATGCGTGTGTAAATCGGATGACAATGCAATATTTTTATGACATCGAGCTGATCTGATGATGGAGCTGGAAGGTGGCCAAAGGAACTCTGTCATAAAACAACGCAACCCCATCGAGTTTGGGCTCATTTGATTCGTCTTGACGAGTACTTTATGATGCAAGATGATAACAATAATTAAAGCTTGTTTTTAAAAAGTATTTTTTAAATTTCACTTGTGTATTTAAATAGATTTTTTTTGTTAAAAGTTGACTTATCCCATTTTGACCTACAGCATTTCTTTTGTACTTCTATTTTTATGATCAAGGGAAGAGTTTTTATTCAGCTAAGGATGAGTGGTTTAATGTGCTACATAAAAGTGATGTAATAACAATTAAAATTAGGCAATAAATTAATCTTCTTGTCCATTTTTATATTCTCAGTTACTTTATTATCATTTCAAACTAAATCATAAAATAAATTAAATTTAACCGTAAAATCATAATTATTATCACAATAACAACTCAAAAACACAGAATACAAACTAATTTGAGACAGACAGTTTTACCACTCTATCCCTTTTTGCCTTTCTCCCACCTAACCCCTTTTCTTCCACTTTTTTGTATTCCATACATATCGTTTCTTCCCAACTATCCCCTTTGATACCACTCATTCTCCCTTTTCCACTCTATCCCTTTTCTCCCTTCTATTCTTTTTTATCCCACCTATCTCTTTTCCCCCATCTATCCCCCCTTATCCCACCTATCCCCTTTCATCCCTACTATTCCCTATGTGGTACAAAGAAGGTTCGCGTGACCAGACACATAACGCGTCGATTTCCATATCTATATAGAGCCATTTATGTAGTTTGTCCGACGTACTGTAGTACGTAACAGTAGGTCACTTTGTTTGTTTGACTTTACACGTAAACTAGTTTGTAATTTTTTTAAAATCAAGCTAATCATATTAATTTAAGAAAACATTTATCCAAATAGACTACATCGCAGCACTTTTTCAAATATATTTTACAAAGATCCATCGGAAAGTGCCTCTATAAGAACGGGCGAGAAACTCAGGGATATTATTATTTTTAAATATTTTGTCGTGCTTATTTTTTTGTCGTAATTTTGGCTTAATTATTGATTTAAGTAAGCGGTCATTACGACCGTATTCCGGCATGATATTCAGTGAAGCCAATGAATTATCCCACCATCTAGGTTTAGTCTGCTACCAACTAGAGCCACATCGTCACTTAACATCAAAGGCTTATCTATAACGAAGAAAATAAATAAATCTAATAAGTTATGTAACTGTTCTAAATTGTAAGTAGTTTAACATCAAAGGTGGCTAGCGGTGTGTCGGCTATTAATCCTTTCATACGAAGTGAGTCGAAGTTTTTGAAATAGCGCTATTAAGGGAACTTTGATAACCCCACTTTCATAGGAAATACCTTTCTGAATAACGTGAAATCACATACAGACAGACATTTAACACAACATGCGATTATAGACCTTGTTTCTATGAAGTTAAGTCTTTAATTTGTGAGTCGTGTTTGTTCCAATCAATGCTCGTGGTAATCTGAGTGATAAATATAGCGCGTCACGTAGACCCCTCTACGGCGTAGCTCGTAGCACTCGTAGCGGTAGCTACGGACAAAGATTAAGCGTTCAGATGCGACAGATTTGTGGGGATTTTGTACTCAGCGTTTTATGACGGTTATTGTTTTGGGATTTGAATTTAGAACACACGTGTTGAATTTGGAACGCGTACGTTAAGCTGTATTTAATAACTTCAGTACATTCCTAAGTCAATTTTATTGTATGAAATTAAGATTTAATCTTATTAAAATGTAAATGCTACTTTTTACTGCGTGTGCTGAACCGTTCGAGCTGTGATTTGGTAGATAGGTAACTTAAACCCGGATATAACTCATAAGTTAATATTTTCAGTGAGTAGTTAAAAGCTTATTAGTACCCATAATATTTAAAGTTACTCGATAAAATCAAAATCACTTAATCGATTGGGCTGAATTTTAATGTCTCTAAATCAGAAATAGTAAGTTCTATTGGTTACAATAATATTATATTTAGGGAAAAATAGACTTAGAGTAAAATTTGTTTAGTATCTTCTGCATTAATGTAATCTTTACCTCTAGGCATCGTCTAATTAAGTAAGGTGATAATTAGTACCAACAATATAGCCTTCGTCGCGTCGCCTAACGACTGAAACTAATCTATATTTATGTGTAGCCTTAATTACTCTCTCTACGTTGAATATTAAAAGATCTTTTAATCGAAACACGCTTGAGAAAATGAGATATACTTGGGCAGAGTTCATCCATTTTTTAATTACATCTAACAGCTTAACTAATTGTTCCTAAAGAAGGGAACGATCTTCAATTTATAATGGCCAAACTTAATAATATTTTTGTTTACTAAAAACTCATTGTGATTAGATTTAAACGTAGCGTGAGTTATGTAGCTATAACGAACAATATACACAATAGTTCCTTTGTAATAAGACTATTCAGATAGCTTATCACGACATAATGTTAATAGATACTTATATCATAAAGACCACACATAATGTAATGTAATGACACAATTAGTAATAGGATTATGTCGCTTCCCGGCAGATAGGTTCAATAACAGGAAGCTCCTCAAATAACCCTTTGTTAGATTAAGTTTATAAATATAAGTTCATTTGAAATAAAGGTTAATCTGATCTTGCTCTTCAAGCAATTAACTTGTCTTTTTAAAAAGCCTTGTGCCCTCGCACACGACATAACTGGCGCAGTCGGTAAACCGGAAGAAGTGTAACAGTTTTACATAGAGTAAAATCCTCGTGTAGTCCTTGTTCCTCTTTCGGCAAACAACCTACGAGTGAGCGCGGCACAGCAGCAAGGCAGCCTGAGGAACAGCAGATTCAAGACGCCTACACATCGGCAATGTTCGTGGGGTAAGCAATAAAATCTTATTATCCCCGAGACTCCCTATTTCCTACCATAGATATCAATAATACCCGATAGGTTGTTCTGTATATCTAGGTATATTATATATTACAAAAAAGTGTTGTTAACACTGTAATATTCATAGATCCCTGTCAAAGTAGTAATCAATCAAATCAACAGTTAAAAATGTCTGTGGACAAGACTGGTTATACTGACACATCCACTGAAGAGAAGCCAATAGTGGCCAACTTCACTCAGTTCCAGAAACTGATACCAAACTACGACGGTAGTAGAAGTACTCTTAACCACTTCATAAATAGTGTTGATAGGTTACTCAACATTGTTACAAATAAAGATGACTTAATCGTCAGTTCTATTATATTAAGTAAATTGACACACAAGGCTGCTGAAGCGTTGTCTCAGCAGCAAGACATCCAAAATTGGGATGAAATAAAAGAGATTCTTAAAAGCAAATTCGGCGAATTTAGATCAGAATTACAATTGGCCCAACAACTTACAAATACTTACAAAAATAATGATTCTATAGACAAATTCGGTGATAAAATGAGATATATTATGAACGCATTAATTAACGGTTTTCCAGAAAGAAAAACATTTTATGAAAAACTAGCTTTAGATGCATTTCTAGACAAAATAAACCCTATAACATCAGTAACAATTAAACAAGCAAAGGCACAAAACCTAGAACAAGCAATTACAATAGCCAAACAAGAAGAAATTAAACAAAAGAATAGAAAACTTATGTTAGTAAAATCCGCATCCCAAACAAAAACAACACAATCAAATAAATATCAGAAACCTAACAATTTTGTAAAAAAAGATCAAAATAAACCAATTCAAAGTTCTGATAAAAATAAAAATAAAATACACTTTCAAAACGCAGTTAATAATGACGAAGATAGTGAAGACTCCCAAGAGGAGTACCAAGATAATAACACAGACGAAGAAGACGATTCTGAGGAAAATTTTCAGCAAGAATTTCAGGACATAAGTCTAACGTAACATATTTAAATAATATCAATAATTATAATCGTCTCCCATACATTTTCATAAACGAGTTAGGTGGTAGATTTTTACTAGACACCGGCGCATCTCAGTCACTAATAAGTCCAAAATATATTGAAAAAATTAACAATAATAACATAAAAATTAAACACGAAACCCATTACATAAAAACAGCACATGCCACATCTAAACATAAACGTGTTGCATATATAAAACTACCAGAGAAACTTTTTAAAGAGAAAATTACACATAAATTTCTAATATTCAACTTTGATTCAGACTTCGTAGGACTTATAGGTCTAGATCTATTAATACCATTAAAAAGTAAAATCGACATGAAAAATATGACACTAAACACTGAAAAGACAAAAATACCCATTAAAGACGACATCAAAACTAAGACAAACATAGATCCTAAATGCGAACAAGTGGTAAACTTACTTTGCAATTATCAAGACGGCGACTATTTTATAAATGGTCTAAAAACAAAAAATGGAATACTCATACCATCAGCTTTAGTCTCGGTAAAAAACGGAAATGCACTAACTACAATAATTAATAATTCTAATAAACGTATAAAAATCACAAACAGCTGTGAATTAAACTTACAACGCATAAATTATCACAAAAAAATATCTAGTAACAAAAGCAATATTAAGACAACAGATTCACTAACAAAACAAAACCACGATGAACTATTAAAAAAAAATCTAGATAGACTTAGAACAGACCATATGAACCCGGAAGAATACCGTGAAATCAAAAAATTATGTTATAATTATAGAGATATTTTTCATTGTGAAGAAATACCATTGACATTTACACACGAAATTAAACATCAATTAAAGTTATCAGACAACAAACCTATCTATGTTAGAAATTATAGACAAGCACCTAAACAAAAAGAAGAAATAAAGAAACAAATCAATCAGTTACTACAACAAAACATCATACAAGAAAGTAATTCACCCTGGTCCTGTCCTGTACACATAGTACCAAAAAAACTTGATGCTTCAGGTGAACAAAAATATAGATTAGTAATAGACTATAGAAAGCTAAACGACAAGACAATAGAAGATAAATACCCATTACCTAACATAGATGACATTCTAGACAAATTAGGTCGAGCACAGTACTTCTCTACACTAGATTTAGCCTCAGGTTATCACCAAGTAGAAATGCATAAGAACGACATCGATAAAACTGCATTTACAATAGATCGCGGACATTACGAATTTTTGAGAATGCCATTCGGGCTCAAAAACGCACCAAGTACTTTCCAACGACTTATGGATTCAGTACTACGCAACATAGATAATGTACTAACGTACCTAGATGACGTCATAATCTACTCTACGTCCCTTCAAGAACATCTAGAAAAGTGTAAACAGGTTTTCGATAGGTTCAGAAAGCATAACCTAAAGATACAACTTAATAAATCAGAATTTTTACAGAAACAAGTAAAATTCCTAGGTCATACACTCACAGATAAAGGCCTTCAGCCTAACGAAGACAAGATAGCGGCAGTAAAAAAATTCCCATTACCTAAAACTCAGAAAGAAATCAAATCATTCCTTGGACTAATAGGTTACTACAGAAAATTCATACAAGATTTTGCAAAATTAACAAAACCTTTAACAAAATGTTTAAAGAAAGGAAGTAAAATAGACACTAAAAATAGAGAATATATAGGAGCTTTTGATAACTGTAAAAAAGTACTTATTAACGCACCTATATTACAATACCCAGATTTTGAAAAACCCTTCATACTAACAACAGACGCCTCAGATGTAGCTTTAGGAGCCGTGTTATCACAAGGTCAAATAGGCAATGATAAACCAATAGCGTACGCTTCAAGAACGCTATCAGACACAGAACAAAGATACTCTACAATCGAAAAAGAACTGTTAAGTATTGTATGGGCAATTAAATACTTTCGTCCATATCTTTACGGTAAAAAGTTTACCATATATACAGACCATCGCCCACTTACATGGATAATGTCCATTAAAGACCCCAACTCAAAATTAACTCGATGGCGTCTAAGACTAGCAGAATACAATTTCGACGTTCAGTATAAAAAAGGTAAATCAAACACAAATGCAGATGCCCTATCTAGGGTCAAAATACTACATTATAATAAAAAAACAAAACCTAAAAACCCTACAGAACCACAACCTTGTACATCAACAACAGATATAGACACCGATTTATCCAATATAGACATAAGAACACTGTTAGACATGCCAATAACACCCGTAGAACAGGATAATACAGAAAACGACACACATACGCAAACATCTTCTATAGACATGTCAATGACACCTGTAGTTAATGACTCACAGGAAAATGCGGCATCACAAGTAGACTCACATAATATAGATAACAAAATACCGGAAATAGAGGATGCAATTGATAGGCAGCTAAAACAATTCCACATAAGGAAAACAGCTGGTAACACATACAAAATAGAAGACCGTTCAAAAGGAAAAATAATAATAAAAGATGTTTATATACCCATTAACGACACCAGAGACGAAATAGTTAAGTTCCTTAAAGAACATACCATTCCTGCAAGAGTTTTTCATTGTTTTTTTCACCACGAAGAGTTCTACCCAATATTTTGCGAAGTCTATAAAAACATTTTTGATAATAGGGGCCCTAAACTAATTAGATGCATGAACAGAGTCACATTAATCGACAATATCTCTGAACAAAATCATTTAATAAGGAGATACCACGAGGGTAAAACAATACATAGAGGCATTCAAGAAACATACAAACACATACATCGTAACTACCACTGGCCCAAAATGTTATTAACTATACAACAATACATAAATAACTGTGATCATTGCTTGAAAAGTAAATATGAAAGAAAACCATTGAAATTACCCTTATCATTAACAGATACCCCACACAAACCCATGGAACATATGTTTATGGACCTATATAGTAGTGGAGGTGTAACATTCTTAACATTAATAGATAATTTCACAAAATATGCCCAAGCAATGCCCCTTAACTCAACCACCAGCATTACCATAGCAGAATCTCTACTAGGAATGTTCTCAGTCATAGGAGTACCTAAGAAATTAACGACAGACTCAGACTCAAAATTCGACAACGATGTAATCACTGAAATATGTGCAATGCATAATATATACATACATTTCACAACACCATACAACCCAAACTCAAACTCGCCCATAGAAAGATTCCACTCCACTCTAGCAGAACTAATTAGAGTCCAAAGAATAACAGACAATAACGACCCCATATCTTTAATGAAATACGCGATAATAGCATACAATAACACCATCCACACTGCAACAGGATTTACACCATTTGAACTATTATACGGACATACAGACAGTAGAAACCCATTAGAGTTACATTGCCCTAAAGAATTTTACCAAGAATATGTATTAAAACACAGACAAATAATGGAAAACACAAATAAACTAATTAGAGAAAAACTATCGAACGAGAAAAAACAGGTAATCCAAAAAGCAAACCTGAACACAGAAACAGCCCCATTTAAAGTAGGAGACTTGGTCTATAAACAAGTAGCAAAAACAGCTCGAGCTAACAAACTAGAACCAAAATACTTAGGACCATACACAATTGTCCGCATTCACCCAGAACAAATAGCAGAAATAGTAGGTAAACATGTAAACGCAAAAACCATACGCGTTCACTTCCGCTTACTAAGGCGACCGGGAAATTTTTCAGGTACGCCATCACCGTTATCGCAGTCTTCAGACTCGCCGCAACCACAGCAGTCATTCAGCCCATAGACAACCACAACGGTGTACTTGTCTTAACGGAAGCTAAAGCTCAGTATCAAGTAGACACATACCACTTAGCAGTAATATACAACATTACTAAACTTAAAGATATATACTTAGACATATGTAGTAACTATTATACTATAAGATTAAAGTTAGGAAACACAACTAACACAAAAAGTATTGTAAGACAAATTAACTACCTCATAGACACTATAGAAAGTAGATTACTATATTTAGGTTTAGAAAACGTAGGATTTAGTTCTAACTATTATAGATATAAACGAGGGCTTATCGACGGTTTAGGATCAATAGTAAAAGCCATAACTGGTAACCTCGATCAAAATGATGCAATTAAATTTGATAACGAAATAAAAGCCATGCAATCAGCCGTTAATAAAGATAGATCAAATCAAAAGCAAACACTAAGCATAATGCAAGACTTTATGCACAATTATGAAAACAGCTTAAATCACATAAAAAATAATCAAAACGAAATAGCATCAACAATCAATAGGTTCTCACAGCAAGCTACCGATTTTGAAACAGATTTTATAACCCTAAATATATATTACGAAATTGAGACTTCGTTTCAGCAGCTATACGATAGATTAGAAACCCTAGGAAATGCATTAACATTTGCACACCTAGAGAGAATGCATACCAGCATAATTGACCCGGCATTTTTAATAGAGGAATTAAATACCATACAAAATGAAATACAGGGAATGTTAGCATTTGCCCCTAATATAAAAAGCATTCATTTGTGGGAAAAAGCAATTCTAGTAAAAGCATATAGCACAAACGAAACAATAACCTTCATATTAGATATACCTATAGTAGCTGAACAACCTTATAACCTATTACACCTGTACTCCATTCCCAACGATAATGACACCATACTTATTCCTAAAAATCCTTACCTTGTCTTGGGAAATAATGAGTTTGCATATCCCCACGAACCATGCACGGAGATCCTGGAAGACGACGTCATCTGCAAACACCTGGAATGGCATACGCTATCGCACTCAAATGACTGCATCGCACAGCTAATACAACACCAAGAACCACACAACTGCACATACGCAAAAGCAAGTTATGAAAATAACATCATTCAACAAATCAAGGATAACAGCTGGTTAGTCATAATGAAGCAGGAAGAAGTTGTGAAGACAATCTGTAACAATGACGTGCAATACCAACGAAGCAAGGGTGTTTTCCTGATAACAACAGATAACAATTGTAAAGTACAAATACTAGACAAGACCCTAATGACCCACCAACGCTATATTAACACAAGGGAAACTATACCGCTACCTAGAGCACAGCAAACAGCAAACATCTCACCTATTAAAGTAAACCTAGAAAACATTAAACTAGACGAACTTCACAAAACTATGCAGCAATCCAAAGACATCGAGATTCCTGAAAATATAGAAATAATCTCCAGCACACCAAGTTGGACTTCAATCACATTATATTGTATACTACTCATGGCAGCAATAGCAGCATTAATACACAAATTTTGGTGGAAACCAAGATCATCGCGAATCGCAGCCATGCAGCCCGAAGCAGAAGAAATTCAGCTCCAGCAGCAACCTTCGATACGGCTTCATCTTAAGGGGGGAGGAGTTATGTAGCTATAACGAACAATATACACAATAGTTCCTTTGTAATAAGACTATTCAGATAGCTTATCACGACATAATGTTAATAGATACTTATATCATAAAGACCACACATAATGTAATGTAATGACACAATTAGTAATAGGATTATGTCGCTTCCCGGCAGATAGGTTCAATAACAGGAAGCTCCTCAAATAACCCTTTGTTAGATTAAGTTTATAAATATAAGTTCATTTGAAATAAAGGTTAATCTGATCTTGCTCTTCAAGCAATTAACTTGTCTTTTTAAAAAGCCTTGTGCCCTCGCACACGACATAACTCGTGCCAGAATTTTAAAGCTACAGTCTCTGCAAAATAAAAGAAAAGAAATAAAGAAAACACATTTATTCGGCAAATCACACAAACAATACAAAAAACACAAAAACTCATTAATTGTAAACATTAATTGCATTTACATTAATAAGTAAAAAATAAATTAACTTGACAATTAAAATTTTAAAATGAAATAAAATTGATAATTTTATCGGTACAATTTACGTAATCTGAGCCTCATATGTGTAATGTGTATTATGTAGCTATGTATATTTCTTTTATAATAAAAGTTTAATTTTAAATCTATAAAAACTTAGAGCTCAAATTATTCCATACCCAAAACCCTAAAATGAAGCATTAAATCCCCGAGCCTAAAATATAAACATCCCTAATTCAACCCTGTAATGTCCATCACGAAACATTTGCCTCCCTCACACACGGGGGTCAGTTTGACCCATAAATATTATATTAGGATAGATACCGCGAGTTCGAAGTCTTTGCGTGGCTGAAAAGTGGAGCAATCCATAATAAATATTATAAAAGCAGCCTTTATTACCAAAATGACATTTTGTTTTCTTGAATAGGTAGCCAATTTACCAATATAGCGTAATTTACCATACTAGTCGCGGGTTCGATTCCCGCGTGGGACAAATGTTTGTGTGATCCACAGTTATTTGTTTCTGGTCTGGGTGGTTCAATATCTATTATAAGTATGTATTTACAACAGAAAAGTATATAAGTATACGTTACCCTAACCACCTTAACAAAAGCATTAAGTTGCTTAGCTTGGAGTAGGTGGCGCGGTGTGTGATGTCCTGAAATATTTATTTATTTATAGTAGTTAGTAGTATTTATGTATAGTAGTTATATTAGTGTATTGAATGTTAGAGACGCTATTTATCATTATTAATATATGCCTTGATTTTCAGCACAGGCCTAGGCATAGGATAAATACTCCATTGGAACTTTTTACTTTTTATCTAGGCCATTGCACTAAAATAAGATAAAATTTGGTCTTTAATACTTCAACAGAACAGGCTTGAACTGAACTTGGCTCAAATCTCAATTTCAGCTATAATTTTATAGCTTCTGTGACGGCTGCACCAATTGAGCTTAAATGTGACATGTAGGTAGCTTAGATCCTATTCTTGAACATAACAAATTGGAGGTACGAATTAGTTTGGATTTTTAGCGTCCTTCTCGTCAAATTATAATAATAATAATTGGGGTTTATACTCCAACAGAACAGGTTACTACTTACACTGTCAGAGTCAAATCACATTTTTTTACATGGCTATAAATACCTAATTTTGCATGCTAAATGATGTTAGCTCAACATGTCTATGCTCTAAGATAATATAATTGTAACAACTTAAACACCATGTTGCTTGGCAAATAAAGAATTATTATTTATTTATTTATTATTATTTAATACAAGTATCGCGAAAAGCTTCCAAAGGCTATAATACGGCATCTCACCAGTTTATGTCTGTATTTCGACCCATGTCGCCACTCCTGCCCCGGGATGTTTGTTTGACCCGCAGAGGTCAAATTATGTCACGTTTAAAGGTCAAACTTTATTTGTGACCCCTGGATTATTTACAACTAGCGATGTCCCTTAGAATCTGTTTAAAAAGGTCACCTGGGTTTTCATTATATGCCTCTATTAAATTTTTTCTTCAGTAAAGTTTTATTAGTACAAATGGTCACCTAAACGGCTGAACCGATTATGCTGAAAGGTTTGTAGATATAGTTTAAATCCTGCAAAAGTCCACTCTTTAGTAGTTTTAACCGTATTGCCTAGTACCTACTTTTATAAATTTAATTTCAAACCATGGATTTAGGATTTTTCTATGGTTATAAATGTCAAACTACTTCTCATTTTATTGGTTTTAAATTTTTATTATTTTCGTTACATAGTACGAACAAGTTGATTAAAACTTTAATACGTATATCTCAAATGCCAAGCCTTAGTACAGGCTCCATGCTAGAGTGTTCAGTATATGTAACCGAATTAGCCGCCATACACATGTTTCACACACAACACATACATATTTTCTGTGCATGTGTTGTGTGTATGAAACAAGAGAAACATAATGTGTATAGAACGAGTCAGACGCGCGGTTTATAGTCGCACCGCTCTACGCAGGGAAAGCAAACACAATACATAGTTACACCAGTATGGACACTTACCTTTACTACTTATTACTTGGTCATTATGAATTTGATATGAGATAGAAAGTGGTAGGTTTAAATCCTGCGGCCTTAAAACTTTTTTGTACTGAATTTAATTATTTAGGATGAGAGCGATAATTGTAATTTTACAAAATGTTCGAAATATCGTTTGAAAATCATAACTCATGAAGAATTAAAAAATACTTTGCCTCAAAAATTTAAAGTCTATTATAATTAGTTTTATTAGGTTTTCATAGTTAAATTATATTTATCGCAATTTTTAAATGTTAGCCACATAAACTTAAACAGGCGGCCTGATGGTGTCGTCTATAGACGTCTGTAACACCAGTGATGATACAAATCAATTCTGTAATCCAAAATTTCTACATAAAAAACACATTAACATTTTATTTTATTCCCACTTCCATTACTGCATATATAGGAGCTACGCTACGTCCCCAGTCCACAGTAAAAACAGAGTTGGCAGTAGTTAAACACAGCAATGGTAGTTTCTTTGAGGCGAGTACGACGCATTGTATACGAGTAGTGCCTCTGTTGATACTGTGCCGCCCGGTTTGTTCGCTGCTTGTAAAGCGGCCGCTTTATTGTGACGGTCTTATGAACAACATAACATGTACCTACAGTTTTACTTAGAAAATGGGATGATTTAAGTTCCCTCATTAGGTTTATTTACTTGGCAAATGTGAATTTGCTGTATTATTTTAGCTATATGGAGCTGGATAGTTTTTAGCTTTTGTTAACATTCTAATGTAATATACAGTTTGTATTTTTATACTTGGGTGTATTCTATTATTATAATGATGACGTCACAGCGTCTATTTTATTTTAAAGCAGCATTATTTTATCATTAACTAGCTCATGCTCGACTATTAAAAACCTTTCGCGAACGTCTACGTGACCAACACCAACGTTTACCTGGGTCCCAAATTTGAACCACATAATTTGTTCAGTGGTTTGACTTGTACGTGGATAGATGAGGCAGTTACTCAATCACTTTTTCCTTGTATAGATTTAGATGATTTCAATATAAAAGAGATAATAATTAACTAAAAAAACCTATCACTCCCCGTCCTAAGCATTATTACTCGATGTTCATAAGAAATCCCCTAAATTGGACAATTTGACGGTGTTTTGATGGCAAATCGCGCCGTCGCCAGATAATGGTGTTATGATGGATGGTGTGACGTCACGCTACCATCAATTATGTATTTGTGCTGACGGGGAATCATTTCATATCATCAGGGATATATTTGATCGAGCGGGTTTTACATCAAATATCCGATAATTTAATCAAATTCGGATCAAATTCTGTCAAGCTAAGTTAATTTATTACTTGTTAGTTGCGCCCGGTGGTTTTACGCGTCTGTATTATTTATTTATTTCAATGTTCAAATAGGTATGTATGTACCGTCATCCACAGAGCCTTAAACAAAAGGCAAATAAACAAATTTTAATTTTTAATTTTTTCACATCCCACTTCTTGACATAGGCTTTTTTATCATACGCCTCTTTAATGTTATGCCACTAAACCCTGACCTGTGCCTTTCCACGTGTGACCCACTACTTTTACTATACCTCTGTAGTCCAAAAAATTAAGTAATATTATCCGGATAAAAATTAAGTGTTCAATTGGTCTAAGCTACCTACATGGACATAACACATTTCAGTGCAATTAGTCCGAATTTTAGAATCGCATTAAAGTAATAAAAACTTGTTTTTAAAATGAATTTGAAAGAATTAAAATTCAAGCGCAATCTCTATTTAAACTGAGCAAAGTTTAAAGATAAAGTTTAGTCTAATTAAAGACCTGCAGTCCAGCATCTCCTAGATAGAATACTAGCTGCTTCCACCGGTTTTACTCACTAATAAAACCTGTGTGTAATATGCCAGCCCTACATTACGCAAACGTTCGCGTGAAATGCCATATTCCTAAACAAAATGTTTAACCTTGTTTTGAGTGAGAACTTTACAGATAAACATTATTTGCAAAGTGGAGCACTGGCTTTATTTTAGGGTCTAATATATTATATCCTCATATTCCCTTTTACCAGTGTAATATATATAGATACCAATAATATCTAGAGATAAATATATGAATAAAAAAAAACAAGTTGACTATAACAAGTTGAATATAACAAGTTGACGTTTATGTGTGTACCTCTACGATCTGGCACGTGTGTTAGATATTATATAGATAATGCTTTATTGTACACCACACAAAAAGAAATACATTACAAGTAGAAAATTATTAACAAAAATATAAATTTACAAGCGGCGGTCTTATCGCTAAAAACGATTCAAACGCTAGAAAGCTGTTCAATTATTATGAGCTGAAATTATTATTATTTGGTATATTGGTATACGCAGATCAGACCTTTTTCACACCACAAAACCGTTGGTTGCAGTGTTGTTAATAAAAGCGTTAGTTCAGTTCAGTGCAGATTAGTTCACCGGCCATCTTGTATTCCGGTCACGTACTGTTGTGAAAATACTCCACAACGGAGCCTTCTCTAATGGATTCCCTCTGATTATTCGGTTTGTTGCCTTTCCTTGGAAGCCTTCGTTCTGACTCAATCTGTATAAATAAAAGGAATCCGTGATTGACTGACTGCTCTATCGAGGAAAAACTACTGGATTGATTGGATTCAGTAAGAGGGGAATATTATGACGTCATCAAGAAAATATTTTTTTATTATGCGAGTGAAATAAAAACTTGGATGTTCTGTAGATTGGCTTGTGGCCGATCAGTGGTTAATAAAAGTGTTCTTTACTGATGTAGTAGCTGTAGTATTGTTAGTTTTTTTTTTCTTAAAAAAGGCATTTGCAACGTTAAAAAAAACCAAAAAAAAAAAATCCTGCGGTTAGGTATATGCATCGAGAAAATATCCACGTATATGTTACTAGAATAATATGAGAATAGTTGTTAAAATTGGCAAAATCGGCGGGGTGTCCTCTAAAACGGCGGACAGATTTTGTTACGTAGCGTAGATAGGGTTAGACCCTGAAATCATATAGGCCTTCTGCTGGTTTGCACCTACTACATAAAATATAAATTTAAGCAGTTTTAATCCAAACCTTTTTTTTTTTTAATAAATGCTAAAACATGTTTTTGAAATAAATTTTAAATATTAATCCGTGTATTTGTTATATTTATTAATTAATTAGAACATACAATGTTAGTTATGTTAGTCTTTCTAGGCTAAGCATAATATTTTATCTACAGAGTTATTGATTTACAAAAATAATATTATGATGTATAGAATCTTTATTTAGAAGCTTCCTTTAATATTCTTAAAATTTATCCTAGGAGATTGTACCGCTCAATTATAAGACAATAATATGGGTGTAGGTATAACTGATCGGTCCCTCGCGTACATACCAACACAATACGTCATTATATATTATTATATAATATACCCGCACTAAACCTCCGCACTACATTATATTCACATGATAAGCTTATACAGGGTGGCTGTGACAACATTTTAGGGACGTTGACAAAAACATTGTCCGTGAAGTTAATTAATTTAAGTGTTATTATTCTTTTATGTTATTTCCAGCCTTTTTTTATCCCAGGAAAAATGCGTTACGCATCATCACCCACACGCGCGGGGCGCGGGGTTGTTTGTGGGACTCCCCCGCCAAAGATGGGAGCGGCGGGGATACCCAATACCCACTAAAAACCTGGTGGTGTTCCTGCGGGACGCTATAATGCCGGGGCAACGGGTACGCCGAAGCACTCATCCGCGGCTGGGCTTATCTCACTGTTGGGCAAAGGCGTCGTCCTTCTCTCTCTATTTTTCTCGTCCAAAGGCTATAGATGACCAGATAATGCTGAGACAATCCAATTCGTCTTATTATTGAGTTACTTTAAATTATTTGTTCCTATAATAATACGTCACTAGTATATACTGTATAGGTACACACATTGATTCAACATTAGGACTTTTCTATTTATTTTATCACTATTCTGCAATTAAATTATTGTAAAATTATATATCAGTAAGATTTTCATAAGCATCCCTACAAATCACCCTGTATATTCCAACATTGGGGATTCAAACCACGCGCACTACGTGCCGCCAACAATACCTAAATATTTATTATGAAACTTTTTACTTGTTTGTATGTAAGTACAAGAAATCTCTGGAATAATAACCGAAGGAGAGCCTTGCGGACCTTTCTAGCTTTCGAGGGGTTTCGTTGAAGTAGTATTTGTTGACTTTGGTGGACCTAACTAAATTGCTTTCTTTTCTTTTATAATGTTTTTTTACAGTTACTATTAGAAATAAGCATATACGATGACGATAATATTATTATGTTCTTAAATTTTGCACGTTAAAAGTTAGGTGGTCAGAAAAAATCTGGAAATAGTTCTTTATAATACGTCGTCTTGCTTTTACGTAGACCCACATTTTCTGGAGAAGTATGTAGATAGTTCCTTGTTAAATTACCTGACATATCTATATTATTTATATCGTGATTTTCAGAAAAGAATAAATATGTGTAAACTTCGTCTAAAAGGCCAGTTCTACTACTATATTACATTACGTAGAATGTAAGAACATTCTCAAACAAAACAAAACGTCAGAAGTATTTTTATGAGAATTAGTAAATTTGCGTACATGCACGAAAAAGAGAACTAGGGCTAGTAGTAGCTTAAACACAGTGTATCACAGTGTACAGTGTAACAACATAATCAGTGCGTCAACAATGCAACAGATCCGAACTAAGCTTGTCTGTACGCAGTAACAAGCATAAACTAAAACTCTGCGCTTAGCACTCCAATTAAACTTCTGCTGAAGTTGCGCTACTGCATGTAACCTACAGATAATGTGTTAAGATAGATGCCGTGGAAGGGTTCTTACACACGACTGCAAAGTAAAGGCAAACACTAGTGCAAATTTTACTGACTCAATTTGACAATAATAACAAAATTATTTCTTAAAATTATATTTTTGTAACAGACATGGTGAGCATTCAGCTCACCGTGTCTGCCATCGTAACATAATCCCTTTCAGACATTTTGAAATCAAGAGTTCTAAATCAGTGTAGAAAACGGAATGATTGTTCGTCATAGGAAACTATTTATTTTTGTATCTAACTTACCACCTTTAATGTCACTCTTAAGACGGCCAAGAAAGAACTACATAATATTATTATTTTTTATACATCCACTTATTAATTCAAGCATTTGCTTTCTGTCAAACTCGTGGTATCCATCCTGACATGTAATCTATGTATGTTCTCAAGATATCTTCATGTAATCACTGTAAAACCCACTTGCTCAAGCTTAGACTAAGTCAAGTAAAGTAAAGTAAGATAAAGTCAAGTAAAGTGAAGTAAAGTCGGTAAAAGTACCTCGGTAACGAGTGTTGTGAGCTTGTTTAGCGTTTGTAATAACAATATCACTTTGCACACAAGTTTCAATGGTCGGAGTTCTTATGTACATCAATTTTCACTTTCAACTTTAAGTAATTATTAAATTGTATTTTACAATAAGTAGGTCTACATTTGATCTTCCAAGTTGTAACGCTAAGGAAATACGGATGGTGGCAAAATACGACCAGTTCGTGTTTTAATTTTTTTTCTAAATAAGCCTATGTTAATACCTACGTCTCATAACACCCACGAGTTAGTAAGTTATTTCAGAATTTAATGCTTTTGTGTATTAATTTCTAAGTAACTTAAATGAAAAGTATTTTCAGCAGTTTTGATTTAGAGTCTCTCTTATGAAATTAAAATAAATTGTATCAAAAGTGTAGAGGTTCTGGGTTCTAGTTGTGCACAAAAATATAAGTAATGTGAATCGAAAAAGATCCATAATATGTATATTATGTAAACCTTATCGGAATAATATTTCATACCAGTGCCTCTATATTTTCGTGTTGCTAAATTAACATGATAAAGGATTTCATGTCCAAACCCAAAAACAATTTTCTATGAGTTAGGCGAAGGCTATAAACATTTTAATATGAGTCATTGTCCGCCATTTATTGCCCATTTCCGCTAAAATAGTCAAATTATTACTTGATTTTTTATTACTTTTGGGGTTTTGGATTATTTTAGACATTTTTGTGACCCATTTCTGTGGTTCTGTGGTTGTGTGTGTTCCAGGTTCTGTGATACCTCACTTTCCACTTTCAATCGTCTCGCTATCACTTTCTCCCAAACTTTCATTGTGTGTGACATGAGCTTTATTCCCCTATAATTGCTACAGGCCTGTACATCACTCTTGTTTTTAAAAATGGGCACCAGCGAACTGTTACACCATTCCTCAGGGATCGCCTCTTCTTGTAGCATTTTATTGAAGAATAAAGTCAGCCAGCTCCATCCGTCACCTTTTACAAACTTCCACACTTCTATCGGTATAAAAAACAAGGCATGAATTAAAATTTTGAGTAAACAGAGTTATCAATGGAACGCGAACGTGTAAAAGAGACTACTGAATTGATACATGTAAGAATTTACTTGCACTGAATTATTCCTGTTTCTTACAAGTAAACCGTCTTATCCTCATTCTCTCAGAAAATAAACCTCAATTATTATAACAATAATAGCTACTTCACGTCGGAATCTTCCAAATTCCGGAGATAGAAGATATTCAGAGCGAGTAATTACAAAGCGACGCCGTCTCACGTCTCTCAATAAATAATTAAGAAAGCGTCTCCCGTTGAAAAAGCCAACAATTTATTTCCTCTCACAAAGGGAACGCTAAGGAAAATCTCCATGTAATATATTTCCATAAGAATACATGAATAATGAACGAGCTGGGGTGACCAGGGCCCAGGGGTGACCAGCTCCCAAACTCCCACTGTTGAAGGGTAATCCAATTTCCCTTTTGTTTTCCCTCTGTGCTTATTTTCCGGCTTTTATTCCTTTTAACTTCACTACATACTACGTAAAATAAAGTCACTTACCGTGTCTGTATGTCCCTATGTATACTTATACCTTAAAACTACGCACCGGATTTTTATGCGTTTTCTTTAGATTGATTTAAGATGAAGGTTTATAGGTGTCGATGCATATTATAGTAGAGCAACGCTGATAATTTTGCTATTAGGCACTACGCAGTGCGCGCCGGTCCACTAGTTTATAAATATAAGGTAAAACCGTAACGTCTAATCCTTGACATTATGTTATCGGAATGACAAAAACTTTACCCATCTATAAATTAGCAAAAGTCAAGTTGAGTATAATATTCAGGCAGAGTGTTCCTGCAGGAACGTTTTCAGGGAATCAGTGGGAACTGCCGAGTTATTTGACGAAATGACAAATTTCACGACAACTGTTTGGGCACAATTTGCGAAAAGGGTCTGAGATGGAGGGACGAATCTTAAATCTTGTTTGAATTATTGTTGGAACCTGAGTACCTAGTTTGTAAAGGCGGCTGAGTCTTGGTTCATGGCAGAGCTTTGTGATAAATGGGAGATTTTTTTGTGGGAATCTTATTTTTTTGAGGTAGACTTTCTTTGCAGGAGGTCGACTAGGTGGGTACCCCAACAGTGCCAGTTATTCTACCGCCTTAGCTGTGATGTGCAAAAACTACTGTGCTTCGGTAGGAGGGCACTGTAGCTAGTGAAATTACTGGGCTGAAGAGTATTAACATCGTATGACTCTCAAGTAAGAAGCGTTGGCGCAGTGCACCCAGAATTTTACCTTTGTAAAATCCTGGGTAGCACTGTGCTAATTATGGGCAGCGTTATCTCTAACCATCAGGAAAGCGTCTTGCTCGTCTTCTTACTTCGTTGTATAAAAAAAAGCAACCCTACTATTTTTTCTAATGTATTATAACGAGTCGAGTATGAAAGTATATTTATGTTGGTTACTCCATCACAGCTTTATGGCTGACCCGATGAAGCCGTTTGCTGTGTAGATTGCTTAGATCCTAGAGCCGTAGAATAACATACTATATTATACTAGTTGCGCCCAGTGGTTTGACCCGCTGTACTATAGTGTTATTCCAGGGTCTAAGCTATCTCTAAACCAAATTTCAGCTCAATCGGTCTAGTCGTTTCGGCGTGAAAGAGTAACAAACATACATCCAGATATCCCTACATTATTACAAACTTTCACGTTGATAATATTAGTAAGTATGTAGCTTTTAGTTTTTTAAGCCTTAGCGGGTGAAACTGCAGGGTGCAGCGAGTATTCCTCCTATACCATGAAAACTACCATTAACGGAGTTAAACCGACTTAATCTAATACTAATATTAGTTAAGATAACCTTAACCACATGAATAACCACAATATTGGACCTGGAAGAGATCGCTCTAAGCGATAAGGCCGCCGATTGTGGACATTAATATTAGTACTTTAATTTAGTTTTAAGTTTATTTTGTTAACTAGTTTATGCTCGCGGCTTTGCCCGCGCGGCAAAATCCTTTCTTAGCGGAGGTCTACGTTATAAAACCTATCTGTATTCCAAATTTCTACCCAATTGTATTTAGATTTTTGTCTCAACAA
Source organism: Hemithea aestivaria (assembly GCA_947507615.1). Lineage (NCBI taxonomy): Eukaryota > Metazoa > Arthropoda > Insecta > Lepidoptera > Geometridae > Hemithea > Hemithea aestivaria. The sequence goes on along the minus strand of OX382341.1, from coordinate 15,934,407 downwards.
AGAGTGTTGTATTGTATTATTTCTCACACATAAAATACCAATTTCACATTAACTGCCTCCTCTAGAGCCGAATCTGCCCAAGTCCAGTGATTCCCGGGATTAATGCGGAGGAATGTGGCGGGCAATAATCGGGATTATCCATCAGGAATCAATAGCTGTCCCGGCTGTGTCCCACTGTCCCGGTTACAACCGCAAGGGTTTATAGGACATCATGTGGTAGCTACTAGGGTGGCCATGTTCTATGTAATTAATTTAAAAATGAAAAATATAAAATTATTGATAAATCGAAATTAAATAAATCTCTAAATTCTCTAAAAGTCTAATTAAATAAAAAAGAACGGTGGGCCTGGGCTACCACTCAGTGGAGTCCACCAAACCGAAAACGACGCCGCGGCCGGCCCAGAATGCGATGGAGAGATGAGCTTGACTCATATTTACCGGATTGGACCCGAATCGCAATAGACTACTATCGCAATAGATGAGTGGAGAGAGAGAAGGGAGCCATTTGCTCTTCAGTGGGACAATATAGGCTAAATAATAATAAAATAATGTCTAATTATATTAATAAGAGTTATTGTCGACCGCATCTGCACTTTCTAACAGGTGGGTTGCGGTCAAACGTAAGCCTATTTAGTATAAAAAGTGTCACGAATATATTTAAAAAATATTTTATTTAAAAGTTAATTGCTTATTATTTTGGTAGTTTGTCCACAGTCCACGCTAAACCACTGAACTGACTGCAATGAAACTTAATATGTAAATAGCTGAAAACCTGAAAGTACATAAGAGAAAGAGCGAGAGACCTGAAGGACATGTAAAATTTTAGAGAGCAGCTATAGTACAATTATAATTAAAGTAGTAATTTTATCCCTTTGGGAAAAGGTATAATGAATCCAACAGTCCCTTAACAAGGCAGCAAGGCGGCACCAAATTTATTACAACCTACTAACCGTCACCATTCCTGATACATTACTGTTATCAACAACATAATACGTTATGTTCGTCTGACTATCCATCAATTTATATCTACGTAGTTTTCTCCGCTAGCTTACGAACTCGCACGAAAAACTTTTGGGTATTTTCGCACGTTCCGAATAACATTGTTCATACGGTTTGTATTTTTTACGCGTTTTTTAAACAATTTTATGGATCACTAATATAACACGAATGTTTGTATGGATGGATGTGTGTATTTATTACTCTTTGCGCTTGAACTAATGAAATCTTTCGTATGTGCGAAGTTTAGACTCTCTAATAATACATAGGGTACTTTTTAGCGGGTAAAACCTATGGGTGCTAATTTTAGTAAAATTATTCTAAGCAATTGATTTGTAGGTATTATTTAATTTTTCTAATATTATAAATGTGAATAAATGGACGTGTGTGGATGTGGCTGTCTCGGAATAACACATAATATATTATCCGAGTAAAACTGCGTAGAAAGCCACTGGGCAAAGACAATATACCTAAACATTTTATATTTAAAATATATCCAAAGAGCGTTATTTCACTGTTAACCTAGAAAAAGTGTAAAATTTCTAGCAGCAACGTGCATTTTTCTGTTCCTCGTACCTGCCAGTTTCTGTAGCGTCAGCTGTTTTGCTCTGTTTACCCACAAATACAGACCAAGCTTGTTATTTCGTATTTCCACTCAAAACTGGAGATAACGAACAAATTCTGTTTAAAAAATAAATAGAGTTTAGAACGGCGCGGGTTTGATGTCTGTTTGATTGTACAACTACACTTGGATAATATTTGGGTTATCTTTTTATAGAAAACTAGATTATGCTCGCGGCTTTGCCCGCATGGATAAATCCTTTCTTAGCGGAGGTCTACGTCAAAAAACCTTTCTGTATTCCAAATTTCAACCGAATCCGTTCAGTGGTTTAAGTTGAGCGAATCAGTCTGTCACTCTTTCCTTTTAAATATTTAGATAGAAGAGACATTGTACAGTAAGCAAAAAACACACGTATATGTATTTGACCTACATATTTGATTACCTATGTCACAGATAAAAGAATACTATATATAAGTTGGCCACACAACTTTTGATAATATTGTGATTTGACTGTGACAGTGTAAGTTGGGTAGACAAACTGTTTCATAAGAATGAGGAAGGAGGGCTGGTCTTAAGGAATTTTCAATAAATTAATTCTATGAATTTATATTTCAAAATTTATCAAATAGTACGAGCGAGAGAGCGTTACTCAATATATACGCTCTTAAAGTGACTTGGCACTTGGCTTGTCTTTATATTGTTTACATAATCACTTATAGATATGAATAACCTACAAAATGCGGCCACTCTACTTGCTACAAATATTCACGCACCAAGTGGGGCTGGCCTGTTATAATAAAGGCTCATCAAGAAGTTATGTGACGTAACGTATGAGATGAGAGACAGCTCTCAAGCAATTTCCTTCCCTCTCCTTGATTCTCGAGTTAAATCAAACATGTTCAACACCATACTTTCTATATGACTAGGGTTACCGTGAAACGAGAAATGAATTGTAACTAATTAAGAAATGATTAATCATATATTAGCATAATAATATTATTTCGTACTTTATTTTAAGTGACAAAGTGAGGTGAACATTTTGTCATATAAATGCTTAATCATATATCTCTATTTTGTGTGAGATCGTCTGATTTTAAATTGCACGGCGTTTTACTGGACGTAAGGAATGTGGCTTTTGCGGAAAAGGACTTTTTATAGTGAAAACTCTAGCACGGGTTTTTATGTAAAAGACGGACGAGTTGATGGCTCATCTGGCGTCGCTTTTATTTTTGCTTACACTGTACTAGATTTCAAGTTTTACGATTTAAATCTCATCGGAAAATTTTGCAATCGATTACAACAAGGACAAAGTGACGTAGTCAACGCAATGTCCTCTGTGGCCGTAGCATGACACATGGGATCCCACAGAAATGTCAAAGTAGAACTGTCATCCCATACATTATACTTTTATGAATGCATGGGATGACAGTTGACTTGACAGCAAGACAAGTCTACGCCGCCGGCCGTCTTGGCCGGCTGATGTCCTAAGAAACATAAAATGATGTGTAACCTCCGCGCTGGGACTCGCTCGAGTCGCTGGCAGCTTCCATCCATGGCGCGTCACAGATAAACTCCTGACAAATTGGATTCCGACGGAATTAGGGATATATTGGCGAACAGACGTACTTACTGACATTGAGGACAAGGATCTATTGATTGAAACAAATTGATAGAAACATCTGTGACGTTAGGATCTGGAGGTTCTGGGTTCAAATCTCTATAACGTTAGGTTTATTTTTTGGAATGTTGATTTTTTAAATACCTCATACTAGCTTATGCTCGCGGCTTTGTCAGCGTATCAAAATCCTTTCTCAGCGTCTACCATAAAACCTATCTGTGTTCCAAATTTCAACTCGATCCGCAGTAGTAGGGATTGATTGATTCTAGCTCACTAGCTCACTGAGTGAGCTAGAATCAACCTGTGGGTCTCCTGTTTGGTCAATTTTTGGGGAGCGCCGCCTAAAAAAAAAAAAAAAAAAAAAAAAAAAAAAAAAAAAAAAAAAAAAAAAAGTTTGGTATCAAAATGGGGGTTTTGGCATATGCCTGATCGATTGCGCTCATCCGTTTTAACGTATCTAGCTTAGATGCAAAGATAGGTCAATCGATTACAAACCCATTTACCTCGTAATTAGCGGTTCAATTGTCCTTAATTAGGGGTTGCGATTAGTAATTACTTAATGAGCCAAGATGCTCGCGACTTCTTAATGAGGTGTTTACTAATTACTTTAAAATAATAGATAACTGTTTTATGTGATAATGTTTATTCATACAAATTATATGTGTACATATCAACCATCATGTAAAATGATATTTGAACAAATCGTTTAGCAATATATCGTTGCCAACTGTTTCGTAAGGATCGAATACATTTGTGAAATTCAGCATACTATAGCCATGAAATTTATAGTATAAATACATCAAACAGTATTTGCTACATACTGATGTCCATTCATTTTGTAAGTAGTAGGGATTGATTGATTCTAGCTCACTAGCTCACTGAGTGAGCTAGAATCAACCTGTGGGTCTCCTGTTTGGTCAATTTTTGGGGAGCGCCGCCTAAAAAAAAAAAAAAAAAGTTTGGTATCAAAATGGGGGTTTTGGCATATGCCTGATCGATTGCGCTCATCCGTTTTAACGTATCTAGCTTAGATGCAAAGATAGGTCAATCGATTACAAACCCATTTACCTCGTAATTAGCGGTTCAATTGTCCTTAATTAGGGGTTGCGATTAGTAATTACTTAATGAGCCAAGATGCTCGCGACTTCTTAATGAGGTGTTTACTAATTACTTTAAAATAATAGATAACTGTTTTATGTGATAATGTTTATTCATACAAATTATATGTGTACATATCAACCATCATGTAAAATGATATTTGAACAAATCGTTTAGCAATATATCGTTGCCAACTGTTTCGTAAGGATCGAATACATTTGTGAAATTCAGCATACTATAGCCATGAAATTTATAGTATAAATACATCAAACAGTATTTGCTACATACTGATGTCCATTCATTTTGTATTCTCTTGCAATTGAAGTCCCAGACTCTACAATTTCTGTTTAAAAATGTTTTATGAAACCCTGTTGGTGGTCGGCCAAACGAATCAAAATATTGACCGATGCTATTTCTGTCAATGTGTATGGCTACCCAGTGGGAACCTGGTTGAGTATCTGAATCCAAGTTGCTCACCAGAAATGTAGGTGCTTCTACATGTATTGGTAACCTATTTGCTGCATACACATTATTATGTAAAGAGGGATCTATTTTATATAGACAATTCTGGATCTCGAATGTGTTCATATTTAAAAGTAGGTGTGTGTGTGCTACCTTGTAAAGATTATTCTTTTAAATGGGTACTTCATAATGTGAACTTACTATTTAAGAAACTTATAAATAAAAAGATGCAAGTTGTGTTGTACTTATATTTATTAATATTAAACTTATCCTAAGATTACATAAAAATATCTTAACTACTATAGTCTACGATTACATTACGGTTTTTATCTATTTCAATTACATTATCGAACTCGGCATATACAATACAATTGCTAATCTATATTTAAATGATAATTATTATACTATTGTCTTATACTATAATGACCCCATGCTAGCGTATTTACTGAATTTGATAAAATGAAACGTTTTGTGTCATTATATGACAAACATCTTTTATTAATTTTTTGAGTAAAAATAACATGCTTTATCGATTTAAATCTGTACATATTTGAAAATTTAATATTTTTATTGAATAGACAATCCTTATAGTTGTCTATGCTAAGTTTTTTGGTAACACATTTATTAACGCCTTTAGCTTTTGTAATGATTTTATTTTCTACTTTCATTGCGTACATTTTTGATCTTAAACCTACAAACTCAGTGAATATTTTACCGTTATTTTCATCTTTGAATAGCCCTAACTTTTTTTTATTTACAAGCGGAAAATTAAATACGTTGTCTAAGGAATAATCAGAAGTATCAAAATATTTATGAATGTCGTGATAAATATCTTTATAAAAATCGTACGTGTTAATATGGTAAACCAAACTATCAGTATCTGTATATAGCAGTTTCAAGTTGGTATCAAATTTCTTTTTCATATAATTGTAATGAAAGTCGTACATAAGAGTTTTTGAGATATCTAAAATACAAAATCCTAAGTAAATGGGTTTATTATACAATAATTTTGTCTTATTTAATTGTACAGCTACTAAACTTTCAGAAAATATTGAGAGGCTATGAAATTCCGGCCTAGCTATTAAACTTTGAGCCCCTTGTACTTTACCCCGATTCTCCCAGTGAGTAGTTAATTTGACATTTACGCGTTTGTCTATATTTTCCATTGTTTTACCAAATATTGCATTATTCATAAGTTTATAAAAATCTTTTTCAAAATCCGATTTGGCGTTTGTTCTCAAATTTGTATTTAACTCTATGTATTTGTTTAACCATGGGCTTTGGTTGAATTTTAGAATTCTATGTATCTTTTGTAATTTCATCCCTAAGTCAATACATTGCTTTAAATTTCTATAGTGTATGATATATTTTGTTTTGTTATTTAAATTTGGAACCAATCTATAATCTTTTGTATTTCCTACACAAATATTTTCCGGGCAAAGAGGGAAATCAGAGTGACAATCATGTAGATCATTAGGGTATTCTAAATCCACTTCCAAGATATAACCAATATCAGAATTGTTATCTACATTAACATCAGTATTTACATCAACCCATTCGAACCCACTGACGGGGAGATATTGTGACATAGCCCAACCATATAAATTGTTTGCATCTAAGTAAACCAAATAAGAATCGGGTTCATTATTATTGTATTCATTCATGTAGTGATTATTTGCTTGTGCATATCTGTGACTGCACTGTGAAACCCCACCGCGAATACCAGATTTTATAAATGCTATTTTATCAAAATCAGTAAGTAACTCTAATTCAATTTTAGTAATTTTTAACATTGCATCCCAACTTAAACCCGGTGCTGTATAATAATGTGCAGGATCTAAGCCGTAAGTATTAATGCAGACATATCTAAAATTTTCAAATATATCACTAAGCAGTAACACATCGGTTTTTAAGTATAGGTCTGAATAGTCAGCCATAGAACGACAGTTGAAATGTTGCCAAACGTCTGTAGCGTGATTATAGTCTTCATTAGATACACTTGTATCAGTCAATGAACTATAAAATTGGTTTTGTGAAGGAAGTGACGTGTGTTTAAGACTATCAAATCCAGTCATGAATTCATAGGGATATATACCTTTTCTTTTTAAACGATTAAAATCAGAGTCATTTGGGAAATGCTTTCGTAATTCATTAAATTGATCCCTATTTAGATTTTTAGCTAATGATTCTAAACTACATGATAAAAATTTGAAAGAATCAATAAATCTTAAGCTAACTTGATGATTATTTATTTTTAATAACTTTGAAAATGATATGTACCGTTCTTTGTTTTGAGGAATGATATCAATTGCACCATCGACAGAATTTAAGGCATGGACAATAAAATGAGCATTTAGACACGCGGCAGCGAGTCAAGCCAAGTTCAAGCAAAGGAACTGGCGACCGCGCCGTGTGTTATATTACACGAACCATCCAAAGCGCGTTTTGACGACTTTTTACACCCTCGTTATACAAAAACTATTACACATAGACAAGTCAAATTTGGCACATATACTTAAATATACGAACTATATCTCTGTTCCAAATTCCAATAACACAGCTCAAACGGTTATCTATATATATAAAAGAAAGTCGTGTTAGTTACACCACTTATAACTCGAGAACGGCCGAACAGATTTGGATGAAAATTGGTGGGGAGGTAGCTTAGAGCCAGGAGACGGACATAGGATACTTTTTATCCCGTTCGACAAAAATTGGTAGGGAGGTAGCTTAGAGCCAGGAGACGGACATAGGATACTTTTTATCCCGTTCGACAGCGTTCCCGTGTGACTTGACATGAAACGTCAGTCACGTGTCATAAAACGTGGTATAACAAAAAAGAATCAGACTTGGAATAACAAAACGCAAACGACAGCTATGTAATTGACGTAAAATGACAGCTATGTAATGACGTATGGATGACAATTTGATATTTGTAATAAATTAGTATTAAAACTATTTCTATTAAATAAATAATTAACAAGTGGATTGAAGTGAAGTGAAGTTTAATTAATAATGCCGCGACCAAGACGATCGAATCTTTCCCGACAAAGCCGTAATGCAAGAAGAATACAAAATACTGCAAATGAAAGGACTGAAGAAGAACAAGAAATTGCACGTGAACAGCGCCGCGATAGTATGGCTCGACTTCGTGCTTCTCAATCACGAGAGCAAAGTGAAGCAGCCCGTGAAACAGCTCGGTTGGCAATACAGAATCGTCGAGCGAACAACAGAAGTCAACAAATAGATAATTTGCGACGCAGAACAAGATATTTAGCTGATTTGAATCGAGCAGCGTTTCGATACGATTGCAGCAATGATTACAGCTTGCATCCTAGCGTTTGCATTGGGCAAATGGACGTTGTTTGCGAGTATTGTGGTGCATTAAAGTTTGCCGGAGAAACGCCTGGATTATGCTGCCTTAATGGTAAAGTGAAATTGCCAGTGTTGACTCCGCCACATGAGCCATTGTATTCATTGCTTTGTGGCGAAACACAAGAATCACGCCACTTTCTTGCAAATACTCGAAAATACAATAGTTGTTTCCAAATGACGTCATTTGGGGCAGACATTATCGAAGAAGGAGGATTTAATCCGACATTTAAGGTATTTATTTTTGTACTTACATAGAATGTAGTTAAAGAATAACTTACTTTATCTATTGGTATGTATTATATTTGCTAATACTGAACTCTACTCTCCCACAGAAAAAGTGTTTATAACCCAGTTAATACTGTCTGGTTTTTATTTTGTAGATACAAGGACAGATTCACCATCGAATTGGATCATTACTACCTTTCGAAGATACACAGAATAAATTTTTACAAATATATTTCATGGGCAACATGGAAGAACAACTTGATCGACGCCTAGGGATCAATGCGGGAATGAAGCGAGCAATTCTTCAAGACTTGCAGTGTCTGCTTCATGAACATCATGCGTTGGTCAGGTTGTTTAAGAGTGCTTTAGAGCGCATGCCAAATGATGACTATAAAGTTGTCATCAAAGCAGATAAACGACCATCTGGAACACACGAACGCACATTTAATGCTCCAACAGTAGACGAAGTTGCCATCCTGATTGTTGGTGAACAATTGGAAAAACGCGATATTGTGCTTGCACGTCGCGATACTGGGCAACTGCAACAAATATCTGAAACTCATCGATCATATTATGACGCATTGCAATACCCACTGATGTTTTGGCAAGGAGAAGATGGATATTATTTTAATATTAAAATGATAAATCCATTGAATGGTAAAGTATCAGTATCCTTATAATGGTTAATGTCTGTATTATTTGCCTTTGAAATGGTTTATTATCAAATTTTTAATTTCAGGTGAAGAAACTACAAAGAAAGTTAGCTCAATGAATTATTATGCATATCGTTTGATGATTCGTCAAAATGCTGACAACTATTTGCTGCGGTTTCGTCGATTGTTTCAGCAGTATTGCGTTGACATGTATGTAAAAATAGAAACGGAACGTTTAACATTTATTAGGTTGAACCAAGCCAAACTGCGTTCTGAGGAGTACATCCATTTACGTGATGCAGTTAGTACTGAAGGAAATGCAGCTAATATTGGTCGATTAACTATTCTGCCGGCGACGTACATTGGTAGCCCACGTCATATGCATGAATATGCACAAGATGCAATGACATATGTTCGTCATTACGGCCGGCCAGATCTCTTTATTACTTTTACCTGTAATCCAAAATGGATAGAAATTACTCAATTGCTGCTTCCCGGACAAACATCAAATGATAGACACGACATCACAGCACGTATATTCAGGCAAAAAATTCGGTCCCTGATGAACTTTATTGTTAAACAACGCGTCTTTGGAGATACTCGATGCTGGATGTATTCAATCGAATGGCAAAAGCGAGGCCTGCCGCACGCACACATTCTTATTTGGTTAGTGGAAAGAATTCAGCCTGACCAAATAGATGATATCATATGTGCCGAGATTCCTGATCATGAAGTCGATCCAGACCTACATGATGTTGTTACTACTAATATGATTCATGGACCGTGTGGTGCCATCAACCCCCAATCACCTTGCATGGTCGATGGAAAGTGCTCTAAACGATATCCACGGAAATTAACGGCGGAGACTGTCACTGGCAACGACGGGTATCCGCTGTATCGGCGTCGATCACCAGATGACAACGGTCGAACTGTCACAACGAAAGTGAAAAGAATGGATTTCGTTGTCGACAACAGTTGGATTGTTCCATATTCGCCACTTATTTCTAAAACGTTCAAGACACATTGCAACGTTGAATACTGCAATTCAGTTAAGTCGATAAAATATATTTGCAAATATGTCACGAAAGGCAGTGATATGGCGGTTTTTGGATTGCAATCCTCGAATACCAACGATGAAATTTCACGCTATCAAGTTGGTCGTTATGTGAACTGTAATGAAGCGATTTGGCGTATATTCGCATTTCCCATTCACGAACGTCATCCTACTGTTATACATTTGGCGGTGCATCTGGAGAATGGTCAACGAGTATATTTCACGGCTTCGAATGCTACGCAACGTGCTGAAACACCTCCAGCAACTACATTGACCAGTTTTTTTGCAATCTGCCAAAGCGATCAGTTTGCACGAACTTTGCTTTACTCGGAGATGCCACGTTATTATACTTGGAATGCTTCATCCAAGAATTTTCAAAGACGGAAGCAAGGTGATGCGGTTCCTGGGTATCCAGATGTGCGTTCTACTGATGCTCTTGGTCGTATGTATACAGTTCATCCAAAGAATGATGAATGTTTCTATTTGCGGTTGTTGCTGGTAAATGTGCGTGGGCCAACTTCATTTGAGACACTACGAACTGTTAATGGTGTAATATTCCCAACATATCGTGCTGCATGTGAAGAATTGAACTTATTAGAAAACGATACCCATTGGGATACGACAATCGCTGAAGCCATTATCTCTGCATCTCCAAGTCAGATACGCACATTATTCGCTATCATAATTTCGACATGTTTTCCATCAAACCCATGTAACCTGTGGCACAAATACAAGGATAGTATGTCAGAAGATATTTTACATCAAAGTCGTGTCAGTTCCAGAAATCACGATATTGAGATGAATGAGGAGATACATAATCGTGCTTTACTCTTGATCGAAGATATGTGTTACCTCATGTGCGGTAATTTATTAATCAGGTTAGGAATGCCAGCGCCAAATCGTGAAATGAATGACGCATTTAATCGAGAATTGAAACGGGAACGTGAATATGATCACCAGGAATTAGATTTAGTAGTTCAAAGGAATGTACCCCTGTTGAATTACCAACAAAAGGAAGTTTATGATACTTTAATGAAGGCAATCGCTGATGAAAATGGTGGTTTATATTTCCTAGATGCCCCTGGTGGAACTGGCAAGACATTCCTTATGTCATTAGTTTTAGCAACTGTTCGGGCGAGATCCAACATAGCGGTTGCAGTTGCTTCTTCTGGAATAGCAGCCACATTGTTAGAAGGATGCCGTACGGCTCATTCAGCATTCAAATTACCGTTAAATCTTCAAACTATTGAAGAACCAACGTGTAATATTGCAAAACACTCAGCAATGGCCAAAGTTTTAGCGGCATCGAAAATCATCATCTGGGACGAATGCACAATGGCGCATAAACGTGCATTAGAAGCACTTAACCGAACATTAAAAGATTTACGCAATGACTCGAGATGTTTTGGAGGAGCAATGATTTTACTGTCTGGCGATTTCCGCCAAATACTGCCAGTAATTCCAAGATCTACGGCTGCCGACGAAATAAACGCTTGCCTCAAATCGTCAAATCTATGGCGCTATGTGAAGAAACTGCAGCTGACAACAAACATGAGAGTTACATTGCTTAATGATACATCTGCTGAAGATTTCTCGGAGCAATTGCTGACTATCGGTAATGGTCAAGTACCTGTCGATGAATCGAGCGGATTAATATCACTTCCAAATAATTTCTGTAATTTTGTCTCATCAAAAGACGAACTTATCAACAATGTATTTCCAAATATTATTTCTAACTACAAAAATAATGAATGGTTGAGTGAGCGAGCAATTTTAGCGGCTAAGAATAAAGATGTAGATGACCTGAACTACATAATTCAAAATAAGATCATTGGAACAATGCATTCATTCAAATCTATTGACTGCGTCACAAATGAAGATGAAGCCACCAACTATCCAATTGAATTTTTAAACTCTTTGGACGTGCCTGGCTTACCACCGCACAATTTACGCCTAAAGGTTGGCTCCGTAGTAATCATGCTTCGAAACATAAACCAACCAAAACTGTGCAACGGTACGCGTTTGGTGGTTAGTAAATTGATGAACAATGTAATTTACGCTACGATAATGATAGGAAAATTCAAAGGTGAGGAAGTTCTCATTCCGAGGATCCCGATGATCCCAACCGATATGCCGTTTGAATTTAAAAGACTTCAATTTCCGATACGTCTTGCATTTGCCATGACCATCAACAAATCACAAGGCCAATCCTTAAAAGTTTGTGGTTTAAATCTAGAACATTCATGTTTTTCCCATGGTCAGTTATACGTGGCATGTTCACGGGTCGGAAGACCATCTGCGTTGTTTGTTTTTGCGCCTGATAATAAAACAAAAAATGTCGTGTATCACAAGGTACTTAAGTGAAGAGCAACCTATGTACTAAAATACAGAAATAATAATGAATGATTAATGTAGTTATTTAATTTTTTTTTGTATTTTTTCCAATAAAAAAAAAACACAATCTGCTTATTTATTGCCATTAAGGCGGAACAAAGTTCGCCGGGTCAGCTAGTTTAGATATAAACATCCAGTAATCGGTGAAGTTAATACATACTGAGGGATAGATCAAAAGTAATATCCCAGTTCCAGATGACCTAGAAAGCTGAAATTTGGCATCCCGATAGGCATAGTCATAGTAACAAAGGAAAAAATCAGAAACTAGTAAATTTTAATGATTTAATAATATTTTTAAATTTAATAAAAATTGTTAATTTTAAAGTATAGTAATTAACTTGCAAATTAAATATGATCCACCTTCCGGTTTCCGATTAAGCTGAAATTTGGCATGCATGTATAAATTGGATGACAATGCAATATTATTGTAACATGGAGGTGATCTGACGATGGAGCTGGAAGGTGGCCATAGGGACTCCGTAATTATATGACGCAACCCCATCGAGTTTGGGCTTATTTGATTTGTCTTGACGAGTACTTTGATACTATATAGTAATCAGGGTCTGATGATGGAGCTGGAAGGTGGCCATAGGAACTCCATAATTAAGCGACGCAACCCCATCGAGTTTGAGCTCGTTTGATTCGTCTTGACGAGTACCTTTGTGCTAGATAGTAATAATAAATGCTTGTAAAAAAAAATTTCATGTTACCTACTATAAGTACAAACTACCTCTATGATTGATAATAATGGTATGGTAATTTTAAGTATATACTTTTGTTATATTGTTTATGAGTCACGATAAGGAGTAAATACCTAATAGGTACCTATTCTATTCCACCGTCCCATGGCCGGTGCACCGGAAATAATTAAAATCAAATAAATATAAATTAAGTTCTAGTAAGCCCAAAGGGCTTGATAATTAATCTATATGATAGGGCTTACTATGACTATTTCATTTCTGATATGCGTCTGGTATTGGCTCAGTTATTTATTACATGTGGATTTTAAGAGCTTCACGTGAGAATAATATTATAACGAATGGAGTAGGTATTATACCACCTTTATTTTATTTAACCTTACTCTTATCAGTTTTAGTATACTTACATACAATTAAATGATAGGTATTTCGGACCACGCCATCGCATTAGGTATACATCATTAAATTATGGATAAGTACCTACCTACTATTAAATTCTGTACAAAAAGTAATGATATCCTATCAAAAACATAAATGTGAAATTAGAGCCAAGTTCAATATTACGATATATGTATTATGTAGGTACCTATGCGTTAGTTGTTTGTTGACTTCAAAAACAAAAGAAGGGAGATCTAAATTGGTGCCAAGTTCAATGGTTAGTCCTGAAATATATTTATAACATAAAATATTCTATTACAACTTAAAATATTATTTCTTCTTATAACTTAAGATAAATATATTATAGCTTGAGATCTGACTTGGCTTGTTCTCATATTGTATTATGCGAAATATTATAATTAACTTGCCTTCTAAAACTGTCTATAAAACTAGCCGCCGTGGAACATAGGGCTCTTTCGTGACTGTTTTTGTATGCAGGTATCTACTTAATAATATGTCGTATATGAGAACAAGCCAAATTAGATCTCAGGCAATAATATATTTATCTTAAGTTATAAGAAGAAATAATATTTTAAGTTGTAATAGAATATTTTATGTTATAAATATATTTCAGGACTAACCATTGAACTTGGCACCAATTTAGATCTCCCTTCTTTTGTTTTTGAAGTCAACAAACAACTAACGCATAGGTACCTACATAATACATATATCGTAATATTGAACTTGGCTCTAATTTCACATTTATGTTTTTGATAGGATCATAATTACTCAAATTATGTAAAATAATCGGAACGAACCGTTGTGATCAAAATTTATTGCTACATATTTCGTGGGCTACACCTCTAAAGACACCCGTGTGCCAATCATGATCTATTACTTGTTGAGAATTTAAATCTCTATCACATATATAACATTTTCTTGTAAGGCTTATAATGTTTTTGTCGTTATCAGATAAAGGTAAAGCACATTTTTGGAAGTTGTTTAACCGATTTATTTTTTCTAAATCTTCATGTAATGATTTCATAAATATTTTCGCGCAATCGTTACCAGTGTAAGTTTTGTACTTGGATAAATTATCATCGTAGGAACATTTAATGTAATAACCGAAACTATATACATCGTGTCTTTGAACGTTTTCTGTTTGAGGTGCATTAGGATCATTGGAACAGGACGAGATTGGTTTAAAAAAAGATTCAAAATCTGCATATATTACAAAAGGAACCTTAAGTTGTTTTTGATATTTGTCAAATAAAATTTTGTTGTTGGGAACACTTTCATTAAACCAATTTTTCATGCGCACGTCTTCACTAGGCAAGTCCGTACGAATTTTATTGCAATCTCGCTGTTGATGTTCAAGTAATTTGTCTTTTTTTGAAAAATATATTAAACACCCATCGCATAAATGAATAGCGTTAGGTCTTGAAGTGATTTGACTTCTAACTAAACGAGACATATTTTTTATGTAACAATAATGACCGTTTACACCATTCGTAATATATAATAAATTTATGTGAGTTGTTTTGCGAGATTTTGTAAAATATAAGGGACCTACGATAGAATTTTGTTTTTTTACAATATCATATTCTAATCCGAAAACATTTATACTGAGATTGTTTAACTTTTCAATCTTTGGAATATCACAAAATTTTATAGGAAAAGAAATACTATCAAATTTTAAATTATTTTCATATCTCGCATAAGATGAAACTCTATCAGCATTTTTGTTAACCGGGTGCAGTGCAGATAACAATGCCCATTTAAAACATTGAACATCTACATTTTTTACATTAATAACTGCTTTTTTAGTTCGTATATCATATGGTAGTTCAATGTATGAACTACCACGTAGAGGATTATGCTTATTAATATTCATATCAATGTCTTTAATTTCGCTTAAACTCCATCCACTATCTTTCTTTTCGAATTCACTTATTTTGTGACATAGAGTGTCTTTTAAAGTATTTAAAAAGATTTGTATGTCATCGCTCCTACTAATTATATAATTTACAGTTTGAAATTCAAATGTATTTTTAAGTTCTTTAGTTTGCTGTATAAAATCAGCCTTTAATATGAAATTTACTTTAAAAGTCGTTAGTTTTTTTAGAGCTTCGTCTATTAATAATGAAATTGTGTCTTCGATTGATCCTAAAAATAATTCAGGTGTTTCAAAGTCTATTTTTGTTTTATCTAGTTTAGAAGTTATTTTATATGTGAAAACCCGTTTTTAAAAGGCTGTTTCAATTAATTTGACGTTCGATAAATCATGTTGAATTTTAACGGAATTATTTTTATGAAGATTACTTTTTCTATGATTACCTATGTATTTCTTCTCGATGAACACCTTGCAGGTAGTGCACTCCTCCATTTCGACTTCCCTGGGTTGTTCTGACGATGTTGAAGGTTTGAGATGTCTCCGATTGTCTTGACTGCTACTTTGATCCCTTTTCCTCTTCAGACCTCTTCCAACTTGAGAGTTGCTGTAACAATTTTAAAATTTATTTAAATATCTTTATATAAAATGATCTTTAAGTGAAATAGAAATAAATAGGTATTCCAATTAAATAATTAACACAACATACCTCACAGTGGTTTCAGCTTCCAGACAAATATCGAACAAATCGATATCAAAAGTTGGATCAAAATCCGCTTCAGTTGCTGTAGACATCTCCGCCAACTCACAAATTTTATATAGTTCTTCATCATAACAAGCACTTTGGAGACCGAGATCGTCCAAGGAGTCACATAGTTCAAGCAATTCTCTATCATCAGCAGACAAGAAAAATGCACTAACTACACACTGACTAGTACTCATTTTGATGAAAATAATTTGCTTGTTATAGGTGAACAATTAATGTAAGAATGATGCTGGTATGGTTATGCCAGACGTTCATATATACTACCCCAAAGTTATTGTTATTGCGATAAGTATTGATGCACTAATCACCACTTAATTATACTATTGTTACTGCTACAATGGAATATCCTGATAAGCTAACAGTTTACTATAATTAACTAATTATACCTGGAAATATACTAATATTTACAATAATTTTAACTATTATTATTAAAAGAATATTTTTTAACATTTGACGATTTTGATATTTCTTTTGTAATTTGATACACAACATCTTTTGTGCAGTTGAAATTTTCATTATTCAGTCCAGCATAATATTTCACACGTAAATTTGCGTGTCTCCAGTGTTCCTTCACTGGGATTTTCGACAACTTCTTTAAGTCGTATATCTCAATTTTTATTAAATGTGTGGCACTGGCCCCATCGTCTGTGTTTGTTGCGATGTATGATGTTCCACCTTCTTTGTTTGCTCGACCAACAACAGATGACATTGTTATCTTCTTCTTTGGCGATTCAAAGAACTCATCAATATCGTCATTGCTACTGTTTGTACGCTTGCGTTTTTTTTCTCGGTTTGGTGGGATACTGATATCCTCTTCATCAGACATTGCGAAGTAATATTGCTTGAACGTGTTCGGTTCGTCAACAGCATACGTTGGACCCTACAACAACACATTGATACTATTGTTAATGTCACACTCAAATACACCAAGAGACATAGAGACAAAATACATTAAATTGCAAATGTAAAGAATTATAGAAAGCAACAATGGAAAGTGTACTTACATTCATTTTGAACGTGGCAGACAGCGTCGTATGATACAATATTTTAAAATACAATCCAACGTCCTTATATATCATAGTTTTGAATCTTATCACTACATTAAGCAAATGTACATACAACATTAAGTTAATGTTCTAATACCAGACAAAGGATTTTAACTTTCTAATAAATAATTATGATAACACTCAATAGATAAGAAAGACATTATGTCAAAGCAAAAATATTGAATCAGGACTCCACAAAGCTAAATTCATCTGATTTCCCTCTTTGCCCGGAAAATATTTGTGTAGGAAATACAAAAGATTATAGATTGGTTCCAAATTTAAATAACAAAACAAAATATATCATACACTATAGAAATTTAAAGCAATGTATTGACTTAGGGATGAAATTACAAAAGATACATAGAATTCTAAAATTCAACCAAAGCCCATGGTTAAACAAATACATAGAGTTAAATACAAATTTGAGAACAAACGCCAAATCGGATTTTGAAAAAGATTTTTATAAACTTATGAATAATGCAATATTTGGTAAAACAATGGAAAATATAGACAAACGCGTAAATGTCAAATTAACTACTCACTGGGAGAATCGGGGTAAAGTACAAGGGGCTCAAAGTTTAATAGCTAGGCCGGAATTTCATAGCCTCTCAATATTTTCTGAAAGTTTAGTAGCTGTACAATTAAATAAGACAAAATTATTGTATAATAAACCCATTTACTTAGGATTTTGTATTTTAGATATCTCAAAAACTCTTATGTACGACTTTCATTACAATTATATGAAAAAGAAATTTGATACCAACTTGAAACTGCTATATACAGATACTGATAGTTTGGTTTACCATATTAACACGTACGATTTTTATAAAGATATTTATCACGACATTCATAAATATTTTGATACTTCTGATTATTCCTTAGACAACGTATTTAATTTTCCGCTTGTAAATAAAAAAAAGTTAGGGCTATTCAAAGATGAAAATAACGGTAAAATATTCACTGAGTTTGTAGGTTTAAGATCAAAAATGTACGCAATGAAAGTAGAAAATAAAATCATTACAAAAGCTAAAGGCGTTAATAAATGTGTTACCAAAAAACTTAGCATAGACAACTATAAGGATTGTCTATTCAATAAAAATATTAAATTTTCAAATATGTACAGATTTAAATCGATAAAGCATGTTATTTTTACTCAAAAAATTAATAAAAGATGTTTGTCATATAATGACACAAAACGTTTTATTTTATCAAATTCAGTAAATACGCTAGCATGGGGTCATTATAGTATAAGACAATAGTATAATAATTATCATTTAAATATAGATTAGCAATTGTATTGTATATGCCGAGTTCGATAATGTAATTGAAATAGATAAAAACCGTAATGTAATCGTAGACTATAGTAGTTAAGATATTTTTATGTAATCTTAGGATAAGTTTAATATTAATAAATATAAGTACAACACAACTTGCATCTTTTTATTTATAAGTTTCTTAAATAGTAAGTTCACATTATGAAGTACCCATTTAAAAGAATAACCTTTACAAGGTAGCACACACACACCTACTTTTAAATATGAACACATTCGAGATCCAGAATTGTCTATATAAAATAGATCCCTCTTTACATAATAATGTGTATGCAGCAAATAGGTTACCAATACATGTAGAAGCACCTACATTTCTGGTGAGCAACTTGGATTCAGATACTCAACCAGGTTCCCACTGGGTAGCCATACACATTGACAGAAATAGCATCGGTCAATATTTTGATTCGTTTGGCCGACCACCAACAGGGTTTCATAAAACATTTTTAAACAGAAATTGTAGAGTCTGGGACTTCAATTGCAAGAGAATACAAAATGAATGGACATCAGTATGTAGCAAATACTGTTTGATGTATTTATACTATAAATTTCATGGCTATAGTATGCTGAATTTCACAAATGTATTCGATCCTTACGAAACAGTTGGCAACGATATATTGCTAAACGATTTGTTCAAATATCATTTTACATGATGGTTGATATGTACACATATAATTTGTATGAATAAACATTATCACATAAAACAGTTATCTATTATTTTAAAGTAATTAGTAAACACCTCATTAAGAAGTCGCGAGCATCTTGGCTCATTAAGTAATTACTAATCGCAACCCCTAATTAAGGACAATTGAACCGCTAATTACGAGGTAAATGGGTTTGTAATCGATTGACCTATCTTTGCATCTAAGCTAGATACGTTAAAACGGATGAGCGCAATCGATCAGGCATATGCCAAAACCCCCATTTTGATACCAAACTTTTTTTTTTTTTTTTTAGGCGGCGCTCCCCAAAAATTGACCAAACAGGAGACCCACAGGTTGATTCTAGCTCACTCAGTGAGCTAGTGAGCTAGAATCAATCAATCCCTACTACTATCCGCTCAGCGGTTAGAATTATATATATAGATTATGTTAGCTATATTTTTCGTATAAATCTGGGGGCACGGTAGTGCCCCCGCCAAGTCGAGCGCGAAGCAAGCACTGCCGTACCATCTTTACAGGAACCATTTCGCCGCGTTTTCAGGCCCCTATTTGAGAACCTCTGGATTAAACCAGAACACAGAAATTTTCGTCATCCAGTAAGCTATAATTACATACTTAAAATCCAAAATTTCAAGTCTGTAGGTCATTATAAATTATGTTCCGAAGTTAAGCGAAAGCAAAGTTTCGCATTTTCGACACTCATTCACTCATGATCATCAAAATAGAACTAGTACTTCCCATAAACTCAGAGAGCTGAAATTTGGTACATACTTAGAATTTATTGTATAAGCCATAGGAAAACTAAAAAAACATGCAATTCCGGTCTCGTTTTCGAGATAATTCATCTGCATAAATAACTTTGTAATCTCATATAAATGCATAGGATTACAAAGTTACATTTGCAGTCAATGGTTAAAATTGTGTACAGCTTTTATATACTTTCACCTGTCTGTCTGTCGGCCTTATAGTAACCTTATAATATAGCGTAGCGTTTCTACAAAAAGAAGCGAAATCCCACCAAAAACATTCTGTAAAAAACTAGCCAAGTCTCGATGGAGCTGCTTGTTTATCTCTAAAAAATAATGAAATCTAGACAAAGTCGTGCCAAGTCTAAGATTTCTTACTGCGATTTCTTTATTATTATAGTTAATGTTGTGTGACTTGGCCGTTGAAGGGTACACAAGGGTACAAAACCAGATGCTCCATGACACTTGGATCGCCTAAACATAAGTATTATTGAAATACGCAGTTTTATCAAGCCTACAATTGACTGGTTATTCAATCAACGTTTTCCAAGTGGCAATTTTCTATCATGAATGGTTAGCGGACAGATTGGTGCAATGGTGTCATGGAGCACCTGGTATAATACCCTTTGTCTACCCTTCAACGGCCAAGTCACACAACATTAACTATAATAATAAAGAAATCGCAGTAAGAAATCTTAGACTTGGCACGACTTTGTCTAGATTTCATTATTTTTTAGAGATAAACAAGCAGCTCCATCGAGACTTGGCTAGTTTTTTACAGAATGTTTTTGGTGGGATACATATTAAGGTGACAAACTGTTCAATATAACTATATGCCTGCAATGGCGTATGATTTCGTCTATAGAACTTTGTAATACTAAGTTCTATCTATCCTGCCACTGAACCCAGTGTAGATAAATGATTAAAAGACAAGGATATTTGTGTATTTATTACATCAACAAATACGAGTATATAATTAAAAAGTAAATCAAAACCTCATCCAAAAATAAACGATAACCTTTAACAGTAAATCTACGTTTAATAAATAGGCCAAGCGCGAGTCGGGCCACGCACAATGTAGGGTTCCGTAGTTCTAGTAGATTGAATACACTGCACAACAGCATTTTGGATGATTTTTGACGACGATTTCAAATTTGTGACTGAAATTTCTGTACCAGCTCTAGTTAAAAAGATATGACACATATTATGTTGTTTTCGTAATAAAACGCTATAAATGTAGAGATCATCATCATCATCATCTCAGCCGTAAGACGTCCACTGCTGAACATAGGCCTCCCCTTTGGACTTCCATATGTACCGGTTGGAAGCGACCTGCATCCAGCGTCTTCCGGCGACCTTTATAAGGTCGTCTGTCCACCTTGTGGGTGGTCAATGTAGAGATGATCCTAATTAATTTAAGTTTAAGTTGAAAAACTCTTTATGTTATTTGATTTTCTTGCTGAAACTGTAGGCAGAGCTATTCTAAATGCTATTCTTATTCTAAGGGCTATTCTAAATGCTCTAACAATATTCAACCATCATAATATGTGCGTTCCAGAAGCCTTGATAGCGTTACTTCATCGAACAAAAGTTCGGGTGGAATTGCTTGCCCAATTCTTCACTTAGTACCCCAAGATTGTCATGAATATAGTCTAGGTGGTCGTGGAGAGAGTGTAACTTGATGGTTATGTCACATTCGAGCCTTTGAAAGTGACGCATTAGTTTTTGGACGTGTTGAGAAAAGTCCAAATAATTCTTACTTTACAAAAAAAAAATATAACCACCATTGGCCTAAAACAAAGTAAACCATTTTTAAATGAACACATTATGAGCCAGTTATGTTCCGCATACTTAATTTTTAATAAAATCAAAACAATAGTTTTATGTTTACACTAAGCAAAAATAAGTCATCGTGATGGTTCTCGAGTCCTTTCCACATTATAGCGGTTTCGTACCAAAATCTATTTATTTTCTAATTTGTCCACAAACGTAGATCAACACACGTTTTGCATAACTTTTGGGGAATCCAAGGCTTGTCGTTAATTTCCAGGGAGTATCCAAAGTAATTTTTGTAAGCCTAAATTATGAACGTTGTCACATTCAAACGGAATTCTTTGAGCATACATTCTCCGCAAATTAAAAAAAATATATCCGGATCATTCACACAAGTAGCCTTGACCATGCTATATCAAATTATAATAAAAACAAAGTGTAACATTGTTAGCTTCCAGTCGTTAGCTCTCTGCCACCAACCATGAACAATTCGCTTGCGCGATCTAATTTTACTACTAGCGCCATCTAGTTATGCATTAATAAACTATAGGCTAGGTTAGCTTTAGGTATTCTTATTTTGCTGATTTTACCGAAACTAATAATTTTATCTTAACCGCTATAGTTTTCCTGGAAAGTTCATGGTTGAAAGCATACCTCTGATTTTTTTCAGAATTTTAAAGCTAGTAGTTCAGATTTTAGAGGGGGGGGGGACGCTCAATTTTTTTTTAAAAACTTGAATATCTTTCAAACAGAACATGAAATCGAAAAAGTTTCTTAGCAAACCGTCCTTCATTTTAAAATACCTATTCAACGATACCCCACACGATGGTATCAGCCAGAAAAAAAAAATCATCCCCATCTAACGTGTACGGGAGGTAGCCTAAATTAATTAATTAAAAATTATTTTTTGTCACCGTTCTCTTACCCTTATTATTACTTACCTGTATACAAAATTACACTTTTCTAGGACTTATAGTTTCTCCGCAATGCCGCGGACAGACAGACGGACGGACGGACGGACGGACGGACGGACGGACGGACAAAGCGAAACTATAAGGGTTCCTTGTTGACTACGGAACCCTAATAAAAAAGCTCCCAATAATTGATGAAACATCCATATCTGAAATCGTACATTCGGCTCGAGCAATAAAGAGCAATCAGGCTTAGCGGCGTCTCATTAAACATTTAACGTTATTCACGACAAAACCACGCGCCTCACAATATTCGAAAAATATATCAATCGATATAACCTAAACAGTATACACTAGATTAACAGTTACTTAGCTTTGACGATTACATTAATAACATTTTGTTTTCATAAATAAAACTAGTCATATCTAAATAAAAACAGAAAAAAATAACTTTTTTTGTGGGAGCCCCTTTTTGTTTTTAGTATTTGTTGTTATAGGAGTGACAGAAATACATCTGCACTTTATTACACCTACGGAAGTACACTTCATTACATTTCGATGTTCAGGTCGTCGATCTGTCTAACATTATCGGCATATCACGATTTATGAGACGGCTGGTAATAGACAGACAGGCGGACGTAAACTGGAGTATTACTAATAGGTCCCGTTATATTGGCAACCTAAAACTAACATTAGGTTGGCCACTGGCCACACAACCAATAATTGTGATTTAAAAACCCAAAATTAATAGAACGACAAAATATTATCTCGCCCCAAAATTAAATATAATAACAGTATTTTTTAAACGGTTTTATTTAGCTCACTCCGTTTGTTTTCTTGGGTCAAATTTAGTAATTGAAATTTCACCCTCTTCCTGTCAACCGATTGATCTGAAATTTGGTATACGCGTTTGGTTTTGGTGACAATACAATTATGTACATTCAATATTATTGTAAATCCAAGATGGCCGCCGCTAGAAAATGGCGGATAACGTATTTTTTTTAAATCCTATCAATATGGGTATCAAATGAAACGGCTTGATAAGTAGAATACAGTGCACTATACAAAATTAAAATCCAAGATGGCCGCCGCTACAAAATGGCGGATAACCAATTTTTTTTCAATCTCATCAATATGGGTATCAAATAAAAGGGCTTGACAAGTAGAATACATTGTACTAAAAAGCCTAAAAATAAAAAAAGTAAAAAAAATATTTTAAGTTAAACGGTTTTATAACATTTTAGACTTCCGCGATTTAAACTCATATTAATTATATTACTCGGGACTTATCGCGTTGGTATTTAATGCTAGTTTTACAAAAACATTATAAAACTAACCTCGACGTTTCGATACAGTTGCATGTATCGTGGTCACGAGAATACTGCAGGGACGATCATCCTACGGCGCTCGAGACGATAGATTTACATCTACCCTCACTTGATCAAGAATGTTCTCAGGGTTGTCACGACACACAACACTAATGGTATCCTCCGGTTTCTGAATTACGTTAGGACGCAAACACCTTCTTATTACCGGATTCCACGCAGATGACAATTTGAAACCATCTTCACGATTGAAATTAGGGTGCTTTTTAATTTCAATTGCTTCACGTACCATTCTTTGATAATAATATCCTACAGTGGAAAGAATTTTCGGTTCGTGGAGCTCGATCCAGTGGTTTGGTCCAGACTCAATAAGGTGCTCAGCGATCGCTGACTTGTTAGTCTGTCGGTTTTTTACCGCTGCAATATGCTCTTTGACTCTTTCTGCGATGGTGCGCTTAGTTTGTCCTATGTACGAGCTACCACAACTGCAATCTACCTTGTAAACACCCGGTGTTTGAAAGGGAATAACATCCTTTGCCGTTCTCACACGCTGCGATATCTTGGACAGTGGAGTATATACGGTCTTGATAGAAAAGTTCCTTAAAACAGTTCCAATCTTATCCGTTATCCCTTTTATATATGGCAGAAACACTGGCTGTCTCTCGACTTTGTAGTCAGCTTTAATTCTTACTTTGCGTCTTGGATGCCGTTTATGTTCTTTAAACGGTTTTATTGTAAACATGTACTAAAAGCTAAAAAATAAAATCGTGAGGCACGTCAAATATCTTAAATCTATGAACATTTTCACTGATATTGTAGATATTTGACGTGCCTCACGATTTTATTTTTTAGCTTTTAGTACATGTTTACAATAAAACCGTTTAACTTAAAATATTTTTTTTACTTTTTTTATTTATAAAAATAAAAAGCTAACATACTGCCTAGATAAGGATCAACGTGACCTCGAATGTTGACTCCCGACGAGGTCGGGAAACGGCGGGAAATTCAATTTGTGATAAAATAATTCCTCTCGGCCATTTTCCCGCTCAAATATCACGTTGTTTTAGCGGTCGCTGGAAAGGATCAAGATTGTTCGCTCTATAAACTGTACTGACAGAAGTAAATTACAATGGTAGCACACGATGACACCTGTCAAGACTAACCAACTCTTATCATCCGGCCAAGCACAGACGCTGCGTAGACTTGTCTTGCTGTCAAGTCAACTGTCATCCCATACATTCACAAAGGTACAATGTATGGGATGACAGTTATGTTCAACTCTAGACATTTCTGCGGCATCTCATGTGTCATGCTACGACCACAGTGGACCAAGCACAGATGTTTTTTTAGACTTGTCTTGCTGTCAAGTCAAACTGTCACCCCATACATTGTACTTTTGTGAATGTATAGGATGACAATTTGACTTGACAGCAAGACAAGTCTACGCATTATCCATGCTAGAGGGGCTGAAGTCAAGAGTAGTCTGACGTTCAAAAAGACGCTACTTGCACTTTTCATCATCATCATCTCAGCCGTAAGACGTCCACTGCTGAACATAGGCCTCCCCTTTGGCCTTCCATATGTACCGGTTGGAAGCGACCTGCATCCAGCGTCTTCCGGCGACCTTTATAAGGTCGTCTGTCCACCTTGTGGGTGGACGTCCTACACTGCGTTTGCTAGTCCGTGGTCTCCACTCGAGCACTTTTCGACCCCATCGGCCATCCGCTCTCCGCGCTATGTGGCCTGCCCATAGCCACTTCAGCTTGCTAATCCGCTGGGCTATGTCGGTGACTTTAGTTCGCCTACGGATCTCTTCATTTCTGATTCGATCACGTAGAGAAAGCCCACTTGCACTTTTATTGCAAAGATATTTGCAGCTATTTCCAATGTCATTGTCCTCTTACAAACGTCAGATTACTCTTGACGTAAGATAAGAGTTGGTTAATCTTGATAGGTGTCATCGTGTGCTAGTGGGGTAAGATTATGTACTGTTAGACCGCTTTCGCACTACACCTGAATTCGGACAGTCTGTAAAAAATGTCAGTCCGGCGTAGCGATAGGAAGAACATTATTTTCAATGGTAGCTTCCGCACTATACTAGTCATCTGCAGGGCTATTCACTTAACTTTCAGGGAATCGAACCGAAGACCGAATTGTCAAAAATGTATGAAATTACGGATAAGTGAAAAACGCTGCAGATCTGCAGAGCTATTCACTTATTTGTCAGGGAACCGAACCCAAGACATTGGTGCAATGACAGTGCAAGTAGCAAGAGTAGCGTCTTGATATATTATGTCAGTTTAGTCTTGACAGTTTTACGGGAATTGCTACTCTTATGTTAATGTCTTACTGTACTAAAGGGGCTGATCTCTCTATAGTTGTCGTCTAGTTATATTATACCTCTACAAAGAATTTAAATACCGTATCTTGTAGAATTTTTTTATGTTGTAATTATTTGTGTTTTTCTAACCTTCAATTTAAATGTTTTTCATTAACTTTACCGTTTGTTGTTGCAGGTAATTTCTCCATTTATAACAATTTGCCTGAAAACAGTTCCAGACAAACGTTCGGGAACGGTAAAGGTAACACAAAAAAGTAATTTACTTTTATATAAAGGGTGCTGTAATTGTATTCGAAAATGTCGCCTGACAGAGGGAAAAGGGACTTTGAATATGTAGGTACTAGGTACCTATATTATCCTTTTTTGGGGTTTATTGATGCATTGACCCTTTGAAGTACGAGGGACTATTTTATTACAATAATTTGAATAAATTTATTGTATAGTATTTTTTTTTTCTGACCGTAAAATTTAAGCGCTGGAATTCAAGTTTATGTTGAGGGACCGGATCAATCCGGATTACCGAGTTCAAATCCCGACCAGTGTTAAGTGCGGGTTTCCACTCGCTTTAATAGTGGTTTTTGGTGAATATATTTCTAATCCGATTTTTTTAAAGCTGCAGCTGCTTTTTTATACATACCCACCAAATTGGAATTGATATTATGATAAAAACTTTTCACATAAATTCTTTTGTATGGAGCTCAGTAAAGCCAGGAAAATGCATAATATTATTTTGTTTTGTGCTTTTTTGATTTTGTTTTCAAACCGTATCGTGGTTTTATTATGGGTAATACATACCTACGTACTTAACCTAAATTATTTTTTTATTAATATAATTGTAACTACATGTCACTTATTGAAAGCAAGCATGAAATGGGTTCAATATACATATTTTTAACTACAGTTCTCTGAATATTTATCTCCGCAAGTGAGTTTCGTTGTGTAACAGTTAATTTATTTCCCGCTGACCACACTCGAAATTATTTTGTTGGTGCGAGAGTGAAATGCCACGAAGAATGTCACACGTCGCTATGTACTTGGGAGCTCGTTGTTTTCATTAACACTTTTAACTACTATTGCGCCGGGTTATTTTTTTTAATCAGCCATATTACTAAATACTGTATGTTAACACAATTGTTAAGGCGCGTAGAGATTTTTTAATCAATGTACATAAAAGAAAAAAGGATAATATAATATTTTAGGGTAATATGAATAAATATAATATAGGACAATATGAAAATCTTCAAGTTTTATAAATAAGTAATCCCTGATTTCATATCAAATTAGATCGGTCATCAACAAGTTTTGTATGAGAATACAAATTTGCGAAAGCAATGCTTACAAAGTGTGAGCGTTTAGTCAGTGCTACTTCACACTTCTATCCTATTTGGAAAGTTGTCAAGACCATTACTCTTTCTTTTTTAACCCCTATAAAGCTATAACCAAAACATAAACAACCCATAAACAAAAACTCCCATAAAAGTGTAGAGATTAAAATCCCATGCAATTGTTCGTCACGACACCATAACACTTACTTTTTCACTTTAATTAAATTAAGGAGACGGACATCAGTTTAATGAGGGCATCTTTCGTCCCTTAAGGTACCGTTTATTTTTAGGAGACGTTTGTCAGGATTTAATGGGATGATAGGGCTTTTGTTACCTTCTTATAGTGAGCCTTTATAAAGGACAGAAAAAATTTGGACCTTGACTATTTTGTTCATGAGCACACGAAATTTTTTGATAATTTTGTGTCAGAAAATT
This sequence comes from Hemithea aestivaria, assembly GCA_947507615.1. NCBI lineage: Eukaryota > Metazoa > Arthropoda > Insecta > Lepidoptera > Geometridae > Hemithea > Hemithea aestivaria. The sequence goes on along the minus strand of OX382341.1, from coordinate 15,906,345 downwards.
CTGGTAAACCTAAGCTGTGACTGGTTAAACCTTGTTTTAGCCGGCTAAATCCAGTCAACTGCCCTTCGGGGCTTAGTCGTAATATACCTAATATTTACAGATATATCTTGAAAGTTTTACATTACAAAAGAGAACATAATATAAAGTAAATACCCATATCACATCTCGTCAGATGATTAAAAAGCCATACCGTTCGAATGTAATTAACGCGCGGTTTCTCAAGGGTTGTTTTAATTACAAAGGGCGTGTTGTCTCTAATTGCTATCGTATTATACGCGCTTTATATTCCTTTATATCCTTTGTGGTTCGTGATATATGGCTCAGCAATTTGTGGCTTCATTTATAAAACGGATGGATAAAATGTTTCTGCATCTTAATAATTTATTATTATTGTGAGCCTGTGGGATCCCACTTAAGGGCAAAGGCTCTATTCTCTCTCCACCTGTCACGATCTAGTGCTATGTATTTCCATCCTTCCGTTGAGGTCATCCTGCCATCTTTTCCTTGGTCTGCCGCGTGGTCGTTTGATAGTATCTCATTCAGTTGTTATTTTGGCCCAACGTAAAGATTATAAATTGTTTTTTATCTTTTCTCATATGACTTCTACTTCTTTTTCTGCTATTTAATATACACTAGCTTATGCTCGCGGCATTACCCGCATGGCAAAATCCTTTCTTGGCGGAGATTCATGAGACATCATGATTTATGAGATTTTTCTGTATTCCAAATTTAAAGCGAATCCTTTTAGCGATTTCAACTGTGGGTTGATAGAACAGTCAGTCAGTCAATCAGTCACTTTTTCCTATTATAATAAATTTAGACTAGCATAATATGTTCGTATTGAAAATCCTCTCATAGCGGATCTTAAAATTTAACTTTTAGATTAGATACCTAATTCTTTATTAATCTCCATAATTATTAAAAAAAAAAACATAGAAAATGTTACGAATATTATTTCCATTAATAAATAAAATAAATACCTATAAATTAGGTGTCCAATATAGAATAATTGAGGTCTTAATAATATAAGCTTATTATCCCTTACTTGTCTAATTAACGGAATTACTTTACAAACCTCTTGTAAGGGCGGCCTAGGCCCTTTGATGTCCCTCCGAGGCATTTTTACTTTTTACTTTGAAAATGTACATTACTTTGAAAATTGGCCCTTTTGGGAGCCGTGTAGCGAAATATTTTATTAAAATGGTTTTTATTTATTTTTCATGTTGGATTATTGACCATTCGGATTAAACTTTAACTTAATTTAGGCACTTTGTAGAAAGAGTCACTAGAACTGGAAACTAGATGTTTTTTATGACGAGTACATCACTTGCCTCATAGTAAGGATTATTACCATAATAATATCAGACAATGCCACCCAACGATCTCTATACAAGATGCAACTCTACCTTGTGCTGCAAAGCACGAAAACAGCATTGTGTTTACTATACCTTCCTAGCTATTGATATGTACAATCTTATAGGGTTTTCACTCATTAAATACTAATTTTGATATAATAACTACATTATTTTGAAAGTTAATCACTAAAGGTAGTAGTAAAATATATAAAACTTACCTAACATATGAAATGCCATATTATTTTCTCTTTGTAAGTGTATTATTTTTGTAATTCTTAACAGCTACGTTCCACCTGACGGCCGGCGCGAGACTGACACCGAAACAATGCTTATTATGGATTTAAAGCACTGTTTAGTTTGGTCGCTTTCGAAACGGTTACGCGTAATCTAGTGTAGAGATCGTTGGTGCCACTCAATATTTTGAAATACAAACAAAATTTCTGCGCGGCACTGCACTGCCGTTCACTCTGAGATATCATTTGTTAAATTTCATCCTGCTCAGTAATGTTGCTAGTCCTCACACTGATTGGTATACTTGAATCTTATCAGTGGGTAAAGCCACAAAACATTGCTAGCAATCCCCAAAGTTACTTAAACTTAACCCTAATTAGGTCACCGCGGTCAGAACAAGGGTCAATCCTACCCGATGAGAGTTTTAGTTTTATTGTTAAGGTCACGACTTCATGACCTATTGACGAAGTCTTGTTCTTACTTTGGAAGATTACGGATAAACTTATAGGGGTTAGGACTTTTGAGTGTTTGCGATTAAGGTCGGATTTCGTATTAAATTAAGACTTGTTGTACTGCGATGGAACAGGTTACCCTACTTATAAAACACAGACGCAATAATTATATTAATAGGTAGTGTGGCAAACCTCGATGTCGCAGTTTCAGGTCACCAAGATTACAAGGCTTGTCACATGACTTACTTTCTCCTTTCTTTCTTTTTTACTGCTCCTTACTTTCTTAAAGGAAACTACCGGGAACTACAGTTTTACGTGTCTTTAGAATCACGTTAGTGTTTAGGGGACAAGTCTTAAATACAAGATTATACACATGTAAAATTAATTTGAATTTTACAGAAATTGTTTAAAAAAAATCTTAATCTCATTCCTAAACTACTCGTTACTAGTCAAGTCAATTGATTATAAAAACTAGGTAAAAAAGTCTAAGACCAACTTTCACTTATAATACACTTTTACTTTTTATCCTACATGCTACCTGTACAAACACCTCATTTCCAAGCATTTAAGCATAAAAATACCCAGACGGCAGTGGGTGGGCGGGTACAAAAGACCCGCCACTATGCGTTTGATCGATAGCGGTCACTTAGGGTTAGCCGTCGGCCGCGGGCGTTAATGGCCCAAGGGGTTAAAGTGGCCTACAGCTTTTATTACACTTTCATAGAATTTAACGCTCTTCGAACAACGAGAGAAAGAGATATGATGTAGATAAATAAGGCTTCGCAGAGATACGCTGCTTTTGTTCAAATGTGAAAAAGTTGTATTTTTGTTGTAAGAATTATTTTTCTATTTTTTTTCTGAATTACATCAGTCGCTATTTGTGTTGTATATTTTCATTCCGGCACGATGTTCCGTGAAGTCAGAGAGGGGTCGTGTAAGCCATAATCTGCTTGAGTTTCAGCTTCAAAATATTGAAAAGAAATAGTATGTGGTTGAAATCAAAACGTAAACCAACAACCAAAAAAGTCAGATTTATCCATACAAAAGTTATTTGTAAAATTGCAGATACTGCCTAGAAATGGATTTTATATCTATTTCAAAAAACCATTTGGCTAAGGTGATTCGAAAAAGGTTTTTCTACAAAACACCTGAGACAAACCATTTTTTCACGCACAATTACTACACCTGTCTCACTCTCTCCTTTACCTTTGAATCATTCTATCTCTATCTTTTTCCTTTCAGCATCTAAAACGGGATTCCCAGTGTCAGAGACTAGCGCGCAACTGTTGCACCTTAGGTCTCTGTTGAAAGGTTGGATGTTTTACCAAAATAACCCTTATTAACATGTACATACGGTCGCCTTTCCTGACTACGGTCTAACATGTTTTGGCCACTTCGGCAGGATTGTCAATTTAACATATTTTTTTGAGTGGAAAAGTGGTTTGAGTACATAATTTTTATTGCTTTTTTAAAAATAATAACGATTTATAATCAAATATCAATTTTGGTTTGATTTTTGAAAATCTTAATTATTGCTTTATTAAAATTGTTAACCTTTTAAAACGATTTCATTAAAAAATACATCCACCTAGATCATAAAAATTAGTTATTTTGAATCTCAGACAAGTTTTGGATCATTTATTTCCAAGAGCAATTATAATATAAAAATGAATGAAACTCTCAACAACAATAGTTTGGTAGTAGTGACAGCTAACACCCTACATATCCCTAACATAGGTCAGCACTTGCCGGCAGTGTACAGAGCACACAGGAATCCACTCACATTAGCATAGTGCGCACTTTACTCGGCAAGTTAGTGTACAGTCGAGGGCTTGTTCGGAACTTCACTTAACATGCAGGTTATAGCTCAACACAATATGACATCTATAGTGAAATAAATAGAGTTGAATATTGCGTGTGTTGTACTATAATATTTTTTAAGATCATCAATATTTGACAGCTGTCAAGTGTCAATGTCAAATATGACACGTGAGCAGACTATGTTTTAAAATGTATGCACATCTTGTAAAATGGTAAAAAATGCAACATTTGAAATATTAAGCAAAAAATTTGATTATGTACATTTTGGTTCTTTGAGCAGAGTTTCATTATTAGTTTTTAAAAAATCTTAATGTTTTATAATAAATCAGAGATTTATTACACTTGCAAAACCTTTTGTGTTAATATCAGGACATATAACTATTTCCAATAGTTTTGAGAAACTTTATGAATACCACTTACATTTTACGTTCTACGCATCGAAATTTCATGATGGTTGCGAAATATATTTCCTATTCGCAGCTTTTGCACCAAAGCTATAAATCATACTAATATTATAAAAGCGAAAGTTTGTGTGTATGTGTGTATGTGTGTGAGTGTGTGTGTGTGTATGTTTGTTACTTCTTCACGCTTAAACGGATGCACCGATTGACTTGAAATTTGGTATGAAGGTAGCTTGGACTCTGGAATAACACATAGGCTACTTTTTATCCTGATAAATAAAACAGTATCTGAGAGAATTGATGTCAAATGAAATAAAAATAAAACCGGTCAAGTACGAGTAGGACTCGAGCACCGAGGGTTCCGTACAAACCTACGGGTTTCTACGGAACCCTAAGGAAAAGTGGGTATAATATTATGTACTGAAGGTTTCGATTCCCTTGCGAGTACTTGTGAGTTTGAAAATATGCGGCTAAAATTGCTGTTTCTTTTGATTGCGTTGAAATAGTGGTTTGATTTTTTTACAGCTTAAAGTTATTATAAAGCTGAGTATTTGGTATGAATTTAAATTTAATACCTGTACGCGTTCTTGAGGAAAGGGGTAGTAAAACAAAATTATTAAAAATATTTTTTTAAATGATGTAACTAAATATTTACAGTTTTCGCAATTTTTCCTGTGCCTATAATTTAAGACGTTGCTGCGTACCAAATTTCAAGACTCTGAGTTAACGGCAAGTACCCTGTAGGTTTTGATTCCCTTGAGAGTAGTCGCGAGTTAAAAAATACGGCTAAAATTACTGTTTCTTTTGAATGCGTTGAGATAGAGGTTTGATTTTATTACAGTTTAAAGGTATTATAGTCTTGAGTATTTGATATGAATTTCAATTTAATACGTTTACGCGTTCATGAGAAATAAGGTAGTAAGTATGAAATTATTAAAAATATTTTTTTATATGATGTAACTAAAAATGTACAGATTTCGTAATTTTTCCTTTATCTGTGCTCTAAGGAGTTGCTTCGTGCCAATTTTCAAGATTCTAAGTTCACGGCAAGTACCCTGTAGGTTTTGATTTTTTGAGAGTAGTTGCGAGTTTAAAATTGCGACTAAAATTGCTGTTTCTTTTGAATGCGTTGACATAGAGGTTTGATTTTATTACAGTTTAAAGGTATTATAGACTTAAGTATTTGATATGAATTTCAATTTAATACGTCTACGCGTTCATGAGAAAAGGGGTAGTAGGTATAAAATTATTCAAAATATTTTTTTCATATGATGCAAATAAAAAATTATGGTTTTCGCAATTTTTCCTTTATCTGTGCTCTAAGGAGTTACTTTGTGCCAAATTTCAAGATTCTGAGTTCACGGGAAGTGCCCCGTAGGTTTTGATTTATTTGGTAATGTCGAAAATTTGCTGAAATTTGTGACATATTCGACTATATCTTTTGATTGCGTTGGCCTAGAAGTTTGAAATTTTCACAGCTCTAAGAGGCAATGGACCTTAGTATTTCCTATAAATTTCAGTTTGTTACCTCTACGCGTTCCTGAGAAAAAGGGTCTTGACAGACAGACAGACAGACAGACAGACGGACAACAAAGTGATCCTATAAGGGTTCCGTTTTTTCCTTTTGAGGTACGGAACCCTAAAAAACAACTTTATTTTTGGCGTCTCAATGGTCGCTCCTATAACCTCCAGGTACCAGGATACCAGAAACTTTAAGGAGGTCTATAGTCGAGAAAAAGACAAATCTAAGAAACCATAGATCATCAAATTCGGTCCAGGCGTTCTTGAGTTATGAGTATTGAAACTTTTACGAAGTACCAGGAGACCAGAAACATGTAGGAGGTGTTCGGCTCATTTCGTAAAATTCCGGTGAAGTTCGGATTTGACAAATGACAAATTTGACGCGTTCGATTTTCAATTTTTTTTGAAATTCGAATACGTCTAATGACGTAATTGTCAAATCCGAACTTAACCGGAATCTTACGAAATGAGCCGAACATCTTCTACATGTTTCTGGTCTCCTGGTACTTCGTAGAAGTTTCAATCCTCATAACTCAAGAACGCCTGGACCGATTTTAACTAGTAGTTCGCCGCGAACTGGGACCTCGCAGACCCAATTTCCCTCAAAATAGGTATAAATACATGGGTAAAAGTTATAAGAATCTACGAAATATAAATGTATGGAAACTTTAACCTTTAATATTCGTAAAAGGAAAGGAAAATGCCAAAATTGAAAGTAATGTTAAAACTCAAAATACGTAACGGATATACATTAAAAAAATCTTTATCTCTGTGACTATTTTATTGTTGTGATCAAATTTCAATAATAATATAATATGAAAGGTTATGTGTGTATTCACTTGCAGAAAATAATATAGAATAAAATAATAAATATTACTATAATCTTTACAAAAAATCTCACAAAATCATCATAGTTTGTAGCACTTGTTTACGAAGCAAGTTGCCGATGCAGTGGACATTAGAAGAATTGAAATTGGAAAAAAATATCTAGCTTTAATTGTAATATATATAGCAAATTTACAACAGTTATTATATTGAAGCTAATTCTATAACATTTTTGTCGTAGCAGCCGATGATGACTTAGACTTGGAGCGAGAACGCAGAGCTATGACAGTCACGCGTAACATCTAGGCTCGCAGGTTTTCAAGATGTATCTACAGCTACTGAGCAAGACAAAGTGTCCTTGTTCAAGGCATTATCAGACTTTTTATACGTGCAGCAGTGCAGCTCGTCGATCACATTTGCACTTTCCATCAGATGGGATGTGATCAAACGTAGGCCTAATTATTAATTATTTTTTTAAACATAAAACTTGTGAATGAACTTTACAAACAGGGATCTCAAGGCGCTGCGGATCCAGTACAGCAATGCTTTCAGGATGCTTTTGGCGCTGTCTCGATACTACAGAGCGTCAGGGATGTTTGCAGATGTTAGAGTGAATGATGGTTTTAATGGCATAATGATATGTGATAAACACATAAATAACAATCCCAATAAGTTTCTTGCTCGTTCTTCTCATAGATATGCTTTTCGAATGAGCAGTAGAGTCTTAAAATACTTAGATCTAAATAATTGTAAAATTTACTTTCAAAAGTGAAGAACTGTAGTCTAGTACAGTAAAAGAAGAAATGTGGATCGAAAAGTCGAAAGCAGAAAAACTAACTTAGGAACTTTGTTTGGACTATTCAGAACATAAACATACTAAAAGTCCCCACCCCTCCGAGGTGAGCCCGAGGGAAGAGGGGGGGAGGCCGAAGAAGGTTCCATTTTTAGGTTTTTTGCTTATGCCAATTCGAGTAATGTGCCTAAACTCGACGGGTTTACTAATAGCCATTGAAGAGGTTCAGTAAACACCTCCTGGCTCCATCATCAGATCAGCTCAGTGGTACCAAATTATTGAACTGTCATCATATTTCAAGACATTTGCAAAGTTTCATTATGGTACGACAACCAGAAATTGGTCAAATATTACTTGCAAGATTTTTTTACCGACTTTGTATGGAAAACTAATTTCAGCGTCTTAAAAATAGACCACGTTTGGAAGCTCATAGCTGGACAACGATTGGATATAGATAAAAAGTGTAAAAGCCAAAGTTGTAGGAAATTTTAAAGCTTTTATAATGTAGTACAACAAAATATCGTACAACGCCCAGTTTTTGACATTTAGGCAAAAAACCTAAAAATGGGACCTTCTTCGGCCCTCCGAGGTGAGCCCGAGGGGTGGGGACTTTTAGTATGTTTATCTCCTGTAATAGTCCAAAGAAAGTTCCTAAGTTAGTTTTTCTGCTTTCGACTTTTCGATCCACATGTCTTTTTTGGGCACCCATTGACTGGACTACTATTTGAATAAAAAAATGTGTTTAAGTTTGATTAATAAATTTGAACCTAATATCCTGCACCACCCGCACGATCATTTAAATTCATAATTTTTTGAGTAAGTCAACATGGCTATTCACTTATCCATTAGGGAACCGAACCTAGGACCGAATTATCAAAAATGTATGAAATGACGTATTACGTCGTATCGATTTTTGTCAATTCTGTCTTTGGTTTGGTTCCCTAGACGGATAACTGAATATCCCTGCAGTTCTCATAATATTACAATCGCTAAACATTGTAATTTTGTATTCTCTATAACTCTACAACCCTTGCACCGATTTGGCTCATTTTTGGACATGAGAATTCTTTTAGTTTGTACTACCTGTTTAAAAAGTTTTATCAAGACTGGATCATCGGTTTCATTGTAATAAAGCAATATCTTTAACTCTTGAACCCTTCCACCGATTTGGCTCATGTTCGAACTTAAAAATTCTATGGATTTATATTACGCGTTTGCAAAGTTTCATGCAGATTGGACCATTGGTTTTCCAGTTATCGCATAACAAACATACATACAAACATACACTTTGGCTAATATATTTGTGTCGCTTATAAAAAATGTGTATATGTTAGAAAAAAAATTATCAGCGCTCCAGTTTTGAAATAATCGTCAGACCTATCGTAAAGACTTTAAGTCACCTATATCTCTGCAACCCTGGAACCTATTTAGCTAAATTTTTTCACTAAAATTATTCAATAAACATTCTTAACTTGTGTGTAAAATTTCATTTAATTTGGATTAACCGTTTTCAAGTAAACGTCGACCAAACTTAAGCACCAGAGGTCAAGCGTTAAACTGGTCCAAACGCAGACATTTCGCGGCTTTCGACTCTAAGACCTCGCTTCGCTCGGTCGATGATCTATGGTTTCTTAGATTCGTCTTGTCGACTATATGCATGTTAAAAAATATCAAACAAATTAAGTTGGAAAAAAAAATATTTAAAATATCTACCAAATGGTAGAATTTTTAAAAATCTACGAAATGGTAGAAATTTTGAAAAATCTACCAAATGGTAGAATATTAATTGGTAGTTTTTGGTAAAATATTTTTATGGTAGAAAAAGCTACCAAATGGTAAAAATTTTGAAAAATCTACCAAACGGTAGAAATATTAAAAAATCTATCAGATGGTAGAAATTTTAATAAATCTACCAAATGGTAGAAATTTTGAAAAAACTACCAAATGGTAGAAAATGAAATGGTAGTTTTTGGTAGAATATTTACATGGCAGAAAAAGCTACCAAGTGGTAGAAATTTTAAAAAATCTACGAAATGGTAGAAATTTTGAAAAATCTACGAAATGGTAGAAAATTTAAAAAATCTACCATATGGTAGAAATTTTGAAAAATCTACAAAATGGTAGAAATTTTGAAAAATCTACCAATCGGTAGAAATTTTGAAAAATATACCAAATGGTAGAAATTTTAATAAATCTACCACATGGTAGAAATTTTGAAAAATTTACCAAACGGTAGAAATATTAAAAAATCTATCAGATGGTAGAAATTTTAATAAATCTACCAAATGGTAGAAATTTTGAAAAATCTACGAAATGGTAGAAAATTTAAAAAATCTACCATATGGTAGAAATTTTGAAAAATCTACAAAATGGTAGAAATTTTAATAAATCTACCACATGGTAGAAATTTTGAAAAATCTACCAAATGGTAGAAAATTTATTGTTAGTTTTTGGTAGAATATTTATATGGTAGAAAAAGTTACCAAATGGTAGATATTTCAAAAAATCTATCAAATGGTAGAAAATTTAATGGTAGTTTTTGGTAAAATATTTTTATGGTAGAAAAAGATACCAAATGGCAGAAATTTTGAAAAATCCACCAAATGGTAGAAATTTTAATAAATCTGCCAAATGGTAGAAATCATACTAATATTATAAAAGCGAAAGTTTGTGTGTATGTGTGTGAGTGTGTGAGTGTGTGTGTGTGTATGTTTGTTACTTCTTCACGCTTAAACGGATGCACCGATTGACTTGAAATTTGGTATGAAGGTAGCTTGGACTCTGGAATAACACATAGGCTACTTTTTATCGTGATAAATGAAACAGTATCTGAGAGAATTGATGTCAAATGAAAAAAACAACTTTATTTTTGGCGTCTCAATGGTCGCTCCTATAACCTCCAGGTACCAGGATACCAGAAACTTTAAGGAGGTCTATAGTCGAGAAAAAGACAAATCTAAGAAACCATAGATCATCAAATTCGGTCCAGGCGTTCTTGAGTTATGAGTATTGAAAATTTTAAGAAGTACCAGGAGACCAGAAACATGTAGGAGGTGTTCGGCTCATTTCGTGAAATTCCGGTGAAGTTCGGATTTGACAAATGACAAATTTGACGCGTTCGATTTTCAATTTTTTTTGAGATTCGAATACGTCTAATGACGTAATTGTCAAATCCGAACTTAACCGGAATCTCACGAAATGAGCCGAACATCTCCTACATGTTTCTGGTCTCCTGATACTTCGTAGAAGTTTCAATCCTCATAACTCAAGAACGCCTGGACCGATTTTGATGATCTATGGTTTCTTAGATTCGTCTTGTCGACTATATGCATGTTAAAAAATATCAAACAAATTAAGTTGGAAAAAAAATATTTAAAATATCTGGTAGAAATTTTGAAAAATCTACCAAATGGTAGAATATTTATTGGTAGTTTTTGGTAAAATATTTTTATGGTAGAAAAAGCTACCAAATGGTAAAAATTTTGAAAAATCTACCAAACGGTAGAAATATTAAAAAATATACCAAATGGTAGAAATTTTAATAAATCTACCACATGGTAGAAATTTTGAAAAATCTACCAAATGGTAGAAAATTAATTGTTAGTTTTTGGTAGAATATTTATATGGTAGAAAAAGTTACCAAATGGTAGATATTTCAAAAAATCTATCAAATGGTAGAAAATTTAATGGTAGTTTTTGGTAAAATATTTTTATGGTAGAAAAAGATACCAAATGGTAGAAATTTTGAAAAATCTACCAAATGGTAGAAATTAAAAAAACTACCAAATGGTAAAAATTTTGAAAAATCTACCAAATGGAAGAAATTTTGAAAAATCTACCAAATGGTAGAAAATGAAATGGTAGTTTTCCGTAGAATATTTATATGGTAGAAAAAGCTAACATATGGTAGAAATTTTAAAAAATCTACCAAATGGTAGAAATTTCGAAAAATCTACCAAATGGTAGAAATTTTGAAAAATATACCAAATGGTAGAAAATTTAATGTAAGATTTTGGTAAAATATTTTCATGGTAGAAAAAGCTACCTAATGGTAGAAATGTTACCAAAAACTACCATTAAATTTTGTACCATTTGGTAGATTTTTCAAAATTTCTACCTTTTGGTAGATTTTTCAAAACTTCTACCATTTCGTAGATTTTTCAAAATTTCTACCTTTTGGTAGCTTTTTCTGCCATAAAAATATTTTACCAAAAACTACTATTAAATTTTCTACCATTTGGTAGATTTTGCAAAATTTCTACCATTTGGTAGATTTTTCGAAATTTCTACCATTTGGTCGATTTTTCAAAATTTCTACCATTTGGTAGCTTTTTCTACCATATAAATATTCTACCAAAAACTACCATTTTATTTTATACCATTTGGTAATTTATTAAAAATTTCTACCATTTGGCAGATTTATTAAAATTTCTACCATTTGGTGGATTTTTCAAAATTTCTGCCATTTGGTAGATTTTTTAAATTTTTTTTTTCAAACATAATTTGTTTGATATTTTTTAACATGCATATAGTCGAGAAGAAGACGAATCTAAGAAACCACACATAATCAAAATCGGTCCAGGCGTTCTTAAGTTACGAGTATTGAAACTTTTACGAAGTACCAGGAGACCAGAAACATGTAGGGGGTGTTCGGCTCATTTCGTGAAATTCCGGTGAAGTTCGGATTTGACAAATGACAAATTTGACGCGTTCGATTTTCAATTTTTTTTGAAATTCGAATACGTCTAATGACGTAATTGTCAAATCCGAACTTAACCGGAATCTCACGAAATGAGCCGAACATCTCCTACATGTTTCTGGTCTCCTGGTACTTCGTAGAAGTTTCAATACTCATAACTCAAGAACGCCTAAACCGATTTTGATGATCTATGGTTTCTTAGATTCGTCTTCTTCTCGACTATATGCATGTTAAAAAAATATCAAACAAATTAAGTAGGAAAAAAAATTGAAATTCGAAATAAATTTGTCAAATCCTTACTTCACAAAAAAACCGAACCGAACCGAATCCGCATCCGAATTAAAAAATATTAACCAATTTTCTACCATTTGGAAGATTTTTCAAAAATCCTACCATTTGGTAGATTTTTCAAAATTTCTACCATTTAGTAGATTTTTCAAAACTTATATAAAGTGGATTTAGTTTTTAAAAGTTAGTTAAAATTAGAGCTATTATTATAAACAAGTTTTATCGGCAACTGTGCCGCGGGTAACACCGCGGGTCGCAGCTAGTAAAATATAAAAGTCAAATATTGCTCCCTTCCTGCTAGCAAATATAGAGATTGATTTGTATGTACATACATATTATATACGAGTATGTATGTTTATATATGTGTTATAAACATATTGGGGTGAACAACCTGCCCTTTAGCCGTTTATGCTTGTCAAAACTTATTTTATGGTAAGGGTTGTGAATTATTACTGTTTTAGGTATTACTATACAGGTAAATGTACCTTAGGGGCTATAATAATGGTATTTTGTAATATTTAGGTACGAGCTAATAACTTTCTCCATGAGAAATAACAAAAATTTCAAACACGCATTTTACCTCTCTAAGGTTAACAATTAAAAATATTTTCAAGGGTTGTTTGCGATCGCCTTTTTTGTATCAGTATGCTGAATTTAAATCCAACTTGTTCAGTGGTTTGCTAATAAAAACGGAGACTAATTCGTCTGTCATATATAATTAATTACTTGTGACCTTTCAAGGCACTGCTAACCAATGCGCTGAACAGAATAAGTTAAAATTTGGTAAAGAGATAAAAATTGTGACCTTTTGCATTGCCATCCGATTTATACAAGCATGCCAAATTTCAGCTCAATCGGATACCGGGAAGTGGGTCAAATATAACTTGCAAGTTTTGACAGACAGACAGACAATGGACAGGCTAAAGTAAATAAAAGCTTGAAATAAATCACCACCTTATAAGATACAGCAAGTCATAGGCGGATTTAGGGGGGGGGGGGGGAGGGGGCCAAGGCTCCCCCCAGAAGCATTGTAGAGGTACGAATTTTGCACATATTTCATGGTCTAGATTATAATTTTATTTTCGGCGCTTATTATTGAGGATATTTGAGAACTTTCTAACTGTTCAGAGCGAGCTAAACACACAGTTTTCGTAGTAAAATCCTGGATCCGCCAGTGCAGCAAGTTAAATCCTTTCAACCGTTTTGGAAACCAAAGTTTCGACATTCAAAACTGATTATGAAAAAAAAAAAAGTTTTATTTTTTAAACCAAGTTTCCTATAAAAAATATTAATATAAAATATCACATAGAAACAATGAATATATGAAAAACATTGAACAAGCAAATAATATTTAAATTGAAAACCAACATTTATCACGGCGCCGATGATGCATGGGGAATGTATGTATAAGTATATTAATTAAAGTCTCGGTGTCGGACTATCAGTAATCATTGAGTGTCGTAATTAAACACTCGTTTATTATGTAGTAATTAATTGATTTTACGGGTATTTTATGAAATATAATTAAATACTCAAAGACAAAATATTGCAACACTGAGATTAATGATCTTAAATCTGGTAACATAATATGGCAACACTTCACTATTTGAAGACGATTATCTTCGATAATAATAATAACTACTGATTTATCACTTTAAACAATATTATTCCTAATTATAATATCAATATTATCAATTGATAAAATTAAACCTCAAACTCAATTTTAAAATTCGTTTATTCAAATACGTATGCAAGTCAAAATTACAATTATTTAGTTCCATTTTAAGACTACCACTATTTTGAAAATGAACCAACCAACCAACCAACTAAAAAATACTCTACGTAAAGAACCAACTTGGGAACCTTCCTCATAGGTTTAAAGTCAGTTAAATTGAAAAAATATCTTCAGCACTCTTTTAATAGCCTAGATTTGCCTTTGATTCTGCCATTTTTCTTTCAATCTATCTGTCCAGCCTATGATGTTAATATTATAATTGGAGTAAAACCTGCAATTAATAAAATATAATCCACGCTACGTTTAAATTAATTGGGTAACAACCCGGGATCAAACAAAAATATACAAAAGCCTTTAACTGCGGCAGATTTAAAAATAATATAATTATCGAGTTTTGTTATCACAACCCTTTCCTAACGTCGTAAAACATGACCGCCACAGTATAAATATGTTACAGAAAAAATATTCAAACATTACAAAGAATTAGAAAGTTACTTACTTGAAAACAGATAGATATTTAGATTATTATGGCAATAGACGTTGTAAAAGTCTTCTATGCCATCTTAAGTCCACGCTCCACTTTACGCAAATTTTCACGGGTCAAATTATCTTTTTCAATGTTTTTTTAATATTAATTCAGAATTTTACATTTCGGATGAATATTAGCGCCAAGTAGGGCTAGCCCATAAGAAAGGTTTATCATTATTTACGAAATTGTAAGTGAAAACTGACTGAAATATACCTCAGAATAACTCCAAAAAAATCAATCAGAATTAAGATTTACCTAATTTAATACTAGATGGCGCTATTGTAAAAATCACGCAAGGTATACTTAAACTACAAAACAGCGCAACTCACGCTTGCGACAAATTAATTTAGACTTTATTTCTGATTGCATCAATTCGTTTTTCCAGTGACAGCGCTCCGCGAGCACTGGGATGAGGCGAACGCGCGCGTGTTACAGCGCAAGGCGCAGCTGGACGCGATGCTGGGAGACTCGCAGCGGTACGAGGCTCGGAGACGGGAGGCTGATGCTTGGCTGACCCGTATGGAGGCCAGGCTGACCGCCATGACCGCGCCTGGTCATACTGCTGACGTGCTGGAAGCTCAGCTCCGGGAACAGAAGGTACTACCTACTTAGACCTTACCTACTGATACAAACTGGCTTACTCCACTTTTCCCCACCAACAATCCCCACCCCCCGGTGGGGATTGTTTTTTTTTTAAACATATGATAGGTTTTATGACATAGATCTCCCCTAAGAAAAGATTTCACCATGCAAGCGAAGCCGAGAGCATAAGCTTGTAGATTATAATAATAAAACTTGATATTTCATCAATTTCAGTATGTATGAATGTCTAACACACGTAAATACAACTTGATATTTCATAAATAAAACTTGATATTTCATCAATTTCAGTATGTATGAATGTCTAACACACGTTACACCTAAAAAAACATTCCAAATAACATTAAAGAACATTCTACTCGTAGAATACAAAAATCAGCTAAACAACGCAAAAACACGCCACAAAAATCCCTTCAGCCCTTCGAATATTCCCCAAAACAAATATAAACATGTTGCTCACGTACCGGCTCATTTCAGATACATATAACTAGGGATGCCCGGTCTGATTCGATCTGCCAAAAGATCGATTCACGGCCATCAGATCTACCGATTTTTGAATCGATTCAAGAGAATAACGGGACTTACAGAATGTAACTTCAAAAGCCGTGTTAAAGCTATGTTTTTAAAGAAAGTTTATTATGGGGTTAGCCAACACCATGTCTGGAAACTTTTGAATGATATACCAACTTGTGCCTGTCAGACAAACAAATGTAAATCAAAAACACGTATTATTTTTAAACTAATCCCTGCCAATTTCTCGCCCATTTTTCTTAGTAGAGAATTCACAGTACTTTCCTAATATGAGTTGTCTCAAAAATAAAACTATTTTTTGCTAAAGTGTTGTATCCTAATTGAATTCTTATTATTAACACGTTCGCGCGAGCATGCCGTTTATTCGAACTACGCATGGTGACACATAATTTGCCCACATAATTGAGAACGATAACTATGTGTTATGACGTATTTTCACAAAAAAAAACTATTCACGATAGAACGTGAAATGCAGTCCTTTAGCTTTATTAAACGTTCTGTCATGTAGCATAGGTAAATATTAAATTAACTGTATTTTATAAAAATAAAAAGACGTGATAACACGTTGTTTCACTTCAAACAGCCATTCAAAAGACGTGAAGTGACGTTCTGTCAGCGAACGTGTTAATTTGATGGGATTTGAATCCGAATTTTACCCAGATCGAATCGTATTCTTATGAATTCGTTTGAAAAATCGTACTAAATAAAAGTTGTATGACATACATAAATCTAATACGTATGTTGCTGACAAGACAAGCCGCTCGCTCCCGGCTTGTCTCTTCTCATCATTTCCACGCGAAGACCTCCGCGTCGAGCCAACCATGCAAGTAATCCTGGAAGACGTTGCGTATATGATTCATCAATATTTATGATACATAAAAATACATAGTTTGTAGATAATGTATGGGATATGGCTTGCAATTTTGTAATATTTCGTTTGTGAGAACTCAAAATAATCCTTCTATTTATTATAACGCCAAAGAGTTTTATGCAGTTATGTGGAGTTATTGATGTTTGTTACTCCTTGAAGCCAACACTGGTGGACTGATTAATCTGAGATTTGGAACGTAGGTAGCTGGCTGTAGGCCCTAAATAAACTATTTTTGATCGAGTTAAATGCGAAGCTAGTAAAACAAAATATTAATTGAAAGGATACGGGTGATGTATTACCGAGCTGTAGGACAGAAATAAATACAAAAAAGGGTTAGGCAAATGAATAAAGGTTAAAATAAAATGAACTCGCTTATCTTAATAGCTCTTATTCACAAGACTAACGAAATAGCAATTAAATAACCCAAATCTTATTAGCAAGTCTCAAGAGAAAAGGCGCCAGTTTAGCTCAGTTCAGTTATTCAAGGAATGTAATCGCTCTCCTCGGCTCCAGTCATTTGCATAAAACTACTCTAGAAACATAGACTTAGCATACGTAGATCAACTGACATTCCAAAAACTATTTATTAGTCAAAGATCTTTTTTTTTCATTATGCTAGGTTAGCCTTTAACCGATCTCACGTGATGTTATGCGACGATGCGACCGTAGATGGTAACAGACTAAACCTAGAAGACGGGATAACTCCGTCCCTGGCTTCACTGAACATCATCCTGGAATCTTAATAATATTATAAACGTGAAAGTTTGTAAGAATGGATGTCTGGATGTCAGGATGTCTGGATGTGTGTTTGTTACTCTTTCACGCCTAAACGGGTGGACCGATTGAGCTGAAATTTTGCTAGGGATAGTTTAGACCCTAGAATAACACATAGGCTACATAAGTACTGCGGGTAAAACCACTGGGCGCAGCTAGTAAGGTCATAATGACCGCTTGGCGACGCAGTTTTATTCAATAGGTGGTAACTAGCCACGGCCGAAGCTTACCGATCAGTATAAATATATATCTCGGATTGTTTAAAATCAAAATTCTGAACCGCTAGTTAAGACTTTTGCAGTCAACTCGGAAAAACCTGTCAAAAAAACGGTCACAGCAGCAATTGAATTGCTTTCCTTTTCTATCTCGTTCGACTTTGTTTCTCTGTACTTAACTCTATGTTTGGAACATGTTTCATTCCAACTAGCTCAGTAATGGCGCTGAAAAACTGACAACTAGAGAGCAAACTGAGAAAATTGCTTCGAATTGAAGGAATTGATAACTTTTAGTGTTGTTCTAGTAATAGCTGCTTCGTTCTGAATGAATTTTAAAACACTTGAACTCTTTTACTTCGGAATATTTTTACGTTTTTATTTTTTTTACTACGAGTAGCTGCGCGCGGTGATTTGAGCCGTTGAAAAGTAGGTTCTTAAGTGTAGGCCTACGAAACCTACATAGGTACCAAATTGCATCATAATACATAGATTCAGCAGGTTAAGTGTAAAATTAATAAACACACAAAAAACCTTCGTATGAACAGTAACCAGGTGTAATTTAATATAATGCCTTAATTTTAAATCATCCTTTAAAATAAATGTGTATTTTTCCTCTTTTTGTCTGTCAGTTAGCAAAGCAAACCGCCCGAAACCTTTTACACGGATATAGATAAAACGTTTCCTATTCGCTTTTATTTTTTAACCTATCCTTTCCGGAAAAAGGTAAAATACAATTTTATACGTAGGCTAACCTGAAGCCCACTTGGCGTAAACTCGCGCGAGTTCAGCGGACCGGGAGAGGGTTAAAGGGTGAAGAGGGGCGAATCGGGCGAGGCGGGGCGTCCAATTAACTCAGATTTACGTACGAGCAGAGTAACTTACTGCTAGTACTCGCAGTTTCAATATGCGATGAGATTGGAGTTGATTCATGTTGATTATGTGGATGATTTAATATTTAACGGGATAGTACTGAGGCTTCACAAATTAACAACTGTGAAGGATCTCGTTGCATACACTTGGGATAATGAAATTCAGTATCCGAGTTTTGGCAGACAATTTGCCACACCTCTGTAACTTGTGATCTATTCTAAGATAACTGTCCTGCGGCTTTATCTACTGCTAAAATTAGCATTGAAAATATTATGATTATATACAAACACACTCACATCCGATCTTTCTCACAACTTAATAATATAAAATAACACAACTAATCTTTCTCACAAATAAATAGAATTAGTGGATAGAAGTTCGACGATATTCGGCGGGGTTGTAGGCATCCACAGGCGATATTACTTACGAAAAAAAAACAACGAAATAAACAACTCTTTATTACATAAATAAGTCAATTTTACAAACATAAAACTAACAGTAGGTAATAAAACCAAATGGTGGTCTTATAGATCAGAGCGACCTCCAGACAACGGACCACCGTGTCCCAACCAGTGTTATTACTATGTATCTATTTACCCAACCATTGTTTCTTCCAGTCGTTCCACGCCGAAGTCCACCAGTACAAGCACCAGATCGAGTTGTTCGGTCAGCTGACGCAGCGTCTCATCGCCGTCTATAGGAACGATGACACCACGCGCATCAAACGTTCCACCGAGGCCATCAACCATCGGTACAACGAGCTTAATAATAGGTTCGTATTTCAATGTTATTCTCAGCTTGCTTTTTATCAATGCTGGACAAAGGTCTCCCTTTCAAATTGAAATAACATTTGATAATTTTGATAAATCACCCATCTTTGGCGGGGGAGTCCCACATACCGCCCCGTGCCCGGCGTGGGGTGATGATGCGTAACGCATTTTTCCTGGGTCAAAAAAAGGTACCTAATATTCCCAGCTACGGATATAACGAGTTAAATAATAACACTATTTTTATGACACGCTGTAAGTGAAAACGAGCGCAGGTTACAAAATAATTACATTGCCAACGCTTGTTCCAAACATATTACATACCACTACAAAACTATACGATGCTCCAAAATTACCCGCACGATCAATAATGTCGGCAAAATTAATAATATGGTTACCTACTGTAAATTGTACTATACAAGGTTAAACAAATTACAACCAATCCTCGTACTATTTTTGTGTGATAAAGGTACGTACAAAACGTAACCCATACGTCGTAGAATCTTAAACTAGACATTTTTGTAGATCAATACTCGATACCAACAGGTTATTTTAGTGAAACATGTGTTTATCAACAAGTGCTGCCATCTATGAGCCGTTCCTTACAACTGTGTTACTAACGCCATCTAGTGACAAAGGTTGTTACTAATATACACTGTGGGCTTTCTGTAGGAAATTTTTTCAACCCTCTAGGAGAGTGTGGGTGTAAACGAGGTTACAAAATAAATAAATGTTTATCTTTACTCTTCCTGAATAAAGCTAAGACGCTACCTGTAATAATTTAGATTGTTTATTTATTAAATTATGTCTGTTATTTTCTGACAGCGCGGCATTAAATATTCCCTTGTATTCATTCATATTCATCGTGCCGTGGGCCGTTACTTAGTCAATTAAAACAATTTTATGTAAAATAGGCACAAAATTCCCCCAAATACAAGTAAATAAGAATAAATTATGAGGTAACTAACCATTTTCTTGTTATACCTACAATAAACCTTTGAATATAAACGTAGTAGCTGAGCCCAGCAGCTTTTATACTCTCTGATAAGTATTTAATAAAATATCTTCTTTATTCTCTCTTCTTTTTTATTCTAGTTTGTCAATTCACATAAAATACGTTCATGTATATCTAAATCACATTATCTTCCACAGCATCGTGGCACGAGGTAAAGCCCTGCACTCGGCGGTATCTTCGCTGCAGAACTTCGACCGCTCGCTGGAGAAGTTCGTCGCTTGGCTGAGCGAAGCTGAGTCGCTGCTGGACGCTGCAGAAAGGGATCCTCATCTGTTAAAGGTAAGATATAGATTATATTTATAGATGAAGAATTTAACGCTTAAAGTGCAACCCTTCTGGTAAACTAGCCAAGAGCCAACAGCTAACGTTAGTCACAATTAAAACGCCACCTGTCCCTCTAACCAGACTTGAGGCATTCTAAATAAAAAAAAATAGCTGACAAATCCAACTAAGACAATTAATTATTATAACTACATGATGGCTTATTCGAAAACTTAGTTTATCCCGACATTAATTACCGTTCAAATGCTTGTATCCACAACAATAAGTCAATCATCAATTATAATTTGTGATTAAAATATTTCAATAAATATTCGCAGTCTAGTATAAACAGCGCCATCTCTTAGAAGATCCGAAAAATATTTTGAACTGAAGCGTTTATCTCGAATCTACACGCATTCTTAACTGAAAGCCTATAGCGCCATCTGTGCAATGATTAACGAACTAACTTCGATAGATAATATGAAAGGGGAAGGAAACGGTTTGTATTGGAACGCCCCATGAGCGAAACTTAAAAAAAAAATTAACAGCGCCATCTCTGTAAGGGGAGTAGAAAAAGGTACTAACAAGGGTTAGTTTGCAAGGTTGCTTGAACTTCCGACATCTTCCGTCCTTCAGTTGAAGTTGAAATTATTGATTAACACTGTAGTTGTATTTCACGCCATCTCTGTTTTAGGTTTTTTAAAAGCACAAACGTTTCTATTGGTGGCACAAGATGTAAAAATCTTATTGCATTTAGAAAATATCTATCCCTCTCTCCTCCTTTGTTTTTTTTTTTTTTTTTCTTTTTAATAATATGGCAACATGTGCATTTTGCCAGTGTCGAGTAAAATTCGTGAATGTTCACGGGATATTAAATTATGGTCTCCACTTTCGTGTTTTGCCAGTTTCAAGTTAAATGTTATTTTTTAAGTAATAAGTTAGTTAGTCAGGTCAGAGTCAGAGTGAGCTTAATAGCTCGTCTAGTCACATGAGTCTTCCAGTAAATGGGTGGAATTTTACTGAAAGTTCGGAGGAGTTTTGGAGGGGGCACCAAAATTCATATTTCAGCACCATATCACTTGCCTACATCTGTGCACATTCAAAAACACTTAACACGCAATATTCCACCATTATTACACGCTAACAATCAAATTCTACACGATTATTAAGCAAAAGACGTGGAGCTAATGATATGATCAAGGCTTGCCGCCAAAACTCCTCTCCTCCTTTATTGTCCTAATTTTAATACCAAAGCTTCGGCCTTCGGCTTAGTCGCACAACATTTTGTTGGATATTTTTGAGTGCAGTTACATTTTCTGACTTATTATAATATTTTTCGATAGATCGCGATAATTTGATCGCTTCTTTTGACAATTTTACGATATTTTTTAGTTAGGTTACACTATTTCAATTACAGCTATTACATTATGTTCTTGTAGAAACTACAATGTAAGAAAGATACCAACAAATCTTAATAATTTCCTCATCTTTGTGAAATCGATTAAGAAGAATGTAATAATTCTAACTGCCTAGGTATTAAAATAATGTAAGTGAGCAAGAACCAAAGTAACAATGTAAACAGTGTAACCGCAACACAATGTGCGGTCACCGGGACCAACTGCGACGGGAAACTTGGGAACTCTTTAACTTGAGACTTTACTTGACTTTTCACTTTGCTAACATTTTCTTATGGCTTCTCTTGCGCGACGAACGGAAATCTGCATTGAACTACTTTTAAAGATTTGTTTTTGAAAGTTGGATACATAAAATTGTTTGGTCAAAAATTTTTTTTTTTTTTTTTTATGTGTAGAAGTAGAAGACGAGCAAGACGCTCTCCTGATGTTAAGAGATAACGGCTGCCCATAATCAGTACAGTGTTACCTAGGATTTCACAATTATGTGAAATTTTAGGAGCACTGCACCAACGCTTCTTACTCAAGAGTCATAGGATGTTATAGTGGGGGACTTTAGTGCAAAACCTGTTTTTTTCTTGCAGAAGCATGAAACTTGGCACATTGATTCCTTATGTCAAAATAAGCTGATTTCGATCGGTAGCCTAATGGAAGGGGCCCTCTGGTAGCGGGGAGGGGGGGTGGAGAGTGCGCTCCACCCGGCTTTGTTTTAAAAATTCTGGAAGACCACGCATAGCTCATACGTCAAGTTTGGTATCAATTTCGGATAAATCGAGGACGTAGATTTCATTTCTAGTATAAAAAAATTACATTTGTGATGATTTGTTTAACAAAAAAATTAAAAATTAGAATTACGTAACTTCGTTTTTAACGTTCAAATTACTGTAAATTCAAAAATACTAGTTTTTTTAATAAACAAAAAATATGTTAATAAAGTCTAGTTTATGTAGATTATAAAATATATAATTTTATATTACTTTTCTTAATAACAAACCGCATAAAAAAATCTTTTGCTGTCCCGGGCCGCAATTTTCTTTTAACCGCCATGAAAAGGGTTGTTAGTAAAAAACTTACTATTTCATGCAGAAGTTTAAAACTTGCCACAATTACAATTCCTTACGTTAAAATAAGCCGTTTAGAATCAGTAGCCGTCGGTAACCAGCCTTCTGACAGCGGGGAGGGGGGGTGAAAGGGGCGCACCACCCAGCTTCACTTAAAAAAATCTGGAAGACCACGTATAGCTAATACGTCAAGTTTGGTATCGATTTCGAATAAATCAAGGACGTAGATTTCATTTCTGATATTAAAAAAACGCATTTTATTGGGTTTTAACCAAATTATTACACAAAAATAATACTTAGTTTTTTTTATTTAGAGGCACTTTAATTCTAAATTATAGTAATATTTTGTGATAAACATAAATATTTTTTAAAAGTTTATTTCAAGTAGATTGAATAAAATAGAACTTTTTAATTAATTTTATTAAAATTAACTCGTACATTTTTTATAAGAGACTAAGAGTCGCTATTTTCTTCTCACCGCTGCGCTGCGTTGTAATCGCCCCATCCACTGCAGAATACGACTATGTACATTCATTTAACATGTTATTGATATAAGAACTTGAAATTGTCGAACAAAAAAATACAGAAAAATCCTATGGCACATCATAATTTACTCTCCCTGAGACAAACTTTTGAAAAATAGGTGCGATAAAACGCGATCAAATCGCGGAACGGAAACTGCTAAACATTGTTAAGAATCAAACTGTTTCAACAAATTGTTATCTAGCAAAATTATAAATACTCCAGGCTTAAAGCTTTTTTATATCAGTATGTTACATTCCAAGACTGATTCTTCCAAAGATAATATTGTTATTATAGCTCATTACATTTTAAGACCGTCTTCATGCAGTTTTGCATCAATCTCAGCAATCCGCCCTTTATTTATATATTAAATCAGTTTCGTGCATAATATACTGGCCACCAAAACGGTGTTAGATGAATAAGGTGTCCCTTTGTTTGCTTATTGCTTTTAAAACCAAGCAGGAGGCTGGAAAATAGCAAGACTCGTATCCTTCGACTGGGATAAATGTGCCGCACACAAACGTAACTCTACCTATATGGTTTTGATATGATGTTTTGCGGTCAATGGAACTGTAGATCAAGCAGTAATTACTGCTCGACAATCAATAACTATGTAGGAAACACTTTATCACAAAAAAAAACTATTTGAAAAGTATACTTCTACTTCCATGATATGTCTGTATACCAGCATTTGTTACACGTAGTTTACAAGGAACTTTGTTTGAGAGAGGCTAGGCATAATTTCTTGGTTAAGTCTAACCCATCCTCTCTTTTGGTTTAGGAAGCAAGAAGCAGACCATTCCTTTGTCTGAAAACCTTTCAGTTGCCAGAATATTGTGCATGGAACTGATTAAATAAATAAATGCAAGGCTTATCATAATTCGTCATAAAATATTTTGAGCTATATTATTATTATATTATATATGGAGCATCCGTCTTGGAAAACAATATAACGATATAAATAAGCTGTAGGTAGGTGCCAGTAGTATTCATAATTTTGCCACATTACATTTAATTGAAAAATAGATGCATAACTTTGGTTAGAAGTTTATTATTAAAGAGATATGACTTTCGTGCCTATTTTTTTAAAGTTTGTCTCAGGGAGAGTAAATTATGATGTGCCATAGGATTTTTCTGAATTTTATGTTTGACAATATCAAGTTCTTATATCAATAACATGTTAAATGAATGCACATAGTCGTATTTTACAGTTGATGGGGATTTACAACGCAGCGCAGCGGTGAGCAGAAAATAGCGACTCTCGTGTCTTAAAAAAAAATTGTACGAGTAAATTTTTATAAAAATAATATAAAAGTTCTATTTTATTTAATCTACTTGAAATAAACTTTTAAAAAATATTTATGTTTATCACAAAATATTACTATAATTTAGAATTAAAGTGCCTCTAAATAAAAAAAACTATGTACTATTTTTGTGTTATAATTTGGTTAAAAACCTATAAAATGCGTTTTTTATTATCAGAAATAAAATCTACGTCCTTGATTTATTCGAAATCGATACCAAACTTGACGTATTAGCTATACGTGGTCTTCCAGATTTTTTTAAGTGAAGCTGGGTGGTGCGCCCTTTCACCCCCCCTCCCCGCTGTCAGAAGGCTGGTTACCGACGGCTACTGATTCTAAACGGCTTATTTTAATGTAAGGAATTGTAATTGTGGCAAGTTTTAAACTTCTGCATGAAATAGTAAGTTTTTTACTAACAACCCTTTTCATGGCGGTTAATAGAAAATTGCGGCCCGGGACAGCAAAAGATTTTTTTATGCGGTTTGTTATTAAGAAAAGTAATATAAAATTATATATTTTTTAATCTACATAAACTAGACTTTATTAACATATTTTTTGTTTATTAAAAAAACTAGTATTTTTGAATTTACAGTAATTTGAACAATAAAAACGAAGTTACGTAATTCTAATTTTTAATTTTTTTGTGAAACAAATCATCACAAATGTCATTTTTTTATTCCAAAAATGAAATCTACGTCCTCGATTTATCCGAAATTGATACCAAACTTGACCTATTAGCTATGTGTGGTCTCCCAGAATTTTTAAAATGAAGCCGGGTGGAGCGCCCCTTCCAACCCCCCTCCTCGCTGCCATAGGGGGTGCTACCGAGGGCTACCGATCGAAATCAGCCTATTTTTACATTAGAAATCAATGTGCCAAGTTTCATGCTTCTGCATGAAAAAAACAGGTTTGACCCATTTTTGTCGCTTAGTGACTCCACTATTAAGACTCTTTAGCCCAGTAATTTCACTAGCTACAGTGCCCTCCTACCGGAGCACAGCAATGTTTGCACATTACTGCTCAGGCGGTAGAATAACTGGCACTGTTGGGGTACCCACCTAGACGACCTCCTGCAAAGGAAGTCTACCCCCGGTAAAAATAATTTTGTATAGGAAAATGGTTTTAAATTCATTTCAGGAAGGGATTTATCCCGCCTTCTAGGTTTAATCTGCTACCACCTACAGCCGCATCGTCGCTTAACATCACGCGAGATTGTTGTCAAAGGCTGACTTATTAATGATTTTTTCTACAAATATCAATTCCCTAAGTAGCCGAAAGAAAACTGCTGTATAACTTATAGTTTGACCGATTCCGCTGTAATAGTTAAATAACAACGTTTATAATAGCTAAGGTAAAAATCCACGTTAACAGCTTAATCAAAGTGCAAAATAAACATCTCTTCTCGTTCGTCTTCGGAACTAAGAACTAATTCCTGATGAATCTCTCCTTATATTTTTACTTGAAGCGGGACATTATTCCTGGAACGCGGGATTTTTATAATGAAATTGCTACGATGATCCCGTTGCTTTATTATTATTATTTACTTTGACTGTTTTATTATTCCTCACTTTTTAAGTTTTTCTAGTACTAAACAAGGCATTTTTTAAATACCAAAAGCTAACGGAATAGATTTTAAATTAAATCAATGCCTTAAAAAGACGGCAAGAAGAGATGCACAGTGAGTTTCAAGAATCTCAGACTCAGTTTCTAGAGACAAGTCTAATTAAAATCTAAATATATAAAAGGAGAGAGTGACTGACTGACTGATCTATCAATGCACAATGCACAGCCTAAATCGCTGGACGGATTGGGTTAAAATTTGAAACACAGATAGGTTTCATGACATAGACCTCCGCTAAGAAAGGATTTTGCCGTGCGGGCAAAGCTACGAGCATAAGCTTGTTGATAAATAAGATAGCATTTAGATTTCTGATTTTGATTCCTGGCCAATAGTTGGCATAATAATTTGTTATGATAGGTTTTCCACTCGCTATAGCGAACGCTAGAGTTGAACCATTATTAGTTTCGCCCACAGAAAAAAAATGTTGAATTACCAACAATTTTTTTTTGTCATCAATGGGAGCGATCTGAAATTTAAGAGCAATCGAAATTAATACATAATTTTAAGGCAAACTCTATAATTTGTTGAAGCATCTTCATCAAGTCTTCAAAGAAAAGTTTTCGTATTACCCTCGCTAATATTTTTAACAGTTTTCGCTCAAACTTTACCTCTATTTAAAGTTTCCGATACTAACAAAACACGATCGAGCTTCTTTATTAAAATGTTTTTTTATTATACTACCACACCCAGCCATTTTACTAGATTTTTGTAGCTTGTATTATTAGTATTTTTTGCTTGATCAGAACTTTTGCATTAGATATGCCTGAATCTTTTCAAATATCGATTCACGGCAAACGAACTTGCGATTTTTAAATTAATTTTTTCGTCTTCTTTTCCAGGTTAGTTCTTTGAATTCTTCATCGGTAAGTACTTAGTAAGGATTCAGCGTCGGTAAGTACATTAGTTTAATAATTATGAATATTTTTTATAAAAATACAGTACCAAAACGAGTACCTATAATTTTATAATTATTTTTAAATAAAAAAATATTTCCAATGAAAAAATCCTTACTTTCAAATTTATTAATTAAAAAAAACTATACATTTCATTTACACTTTAATCTAAACTGATAGCAAAAAAAAAACCACATGCTTTGATATATCATAAACCTTCAACCTGATTAAGACCCCATAACTTGAAGTATAAACTACATAACTTTAATAAAGTTAGGTTATAAAACGTGAAATCAGGTGGAATCGACTCCGGACCAGGTTCCTAACGACAGTTTAATGTCCTAACTTAGGTTCTACGTTAGACACTAGAGGACTAGAACCTAGATGCTCTAAGTATTGATCACTGTAACAGGTGGGATGATTAGCCTAACTTCTGGCAACTGCTGGATTTGATGACATCTATCTGCATGGCTTTGTGATAACATGATGTAAAATTAATAATATTACATACAATAATTTAGAATATAATAGAAAACATTGTTACACCACAATTATATTATAAACTAGCTGACCCGCGCGCACTTCGTTGCGCGTGAGAGTCAATTAATAAAGCGAATTTGGTGCTGCTATGTTCACTATGATAGTATTTCCATCCCCGTGACTTTGTAAGCGTAAAATAAGGCATGGCTATATATTATTTGCTCCCGCTGTGGGTAGCGAAGAATATCGGGTTGGGTATTTCTATGCAGTTTTGTTCGCTACCGTAGAAACCAATCCTATGTCCTTTCCCAGAGGTCAAATTATCTCAGTTGAGCGGTAGTTTATCGCCTTCATAAATTTTCACGCCTCTTTTCAGGAATTAAAACTATTTGTGGTCCTTTCCCGGTAACTCTTTAACTTATCTCTACTGTAATGTACCTCAGCTAAATTATTATTCGTTACTAATTTCTCACACCATCCTTCCCGCGACTCAAATCAATTCCATGGTTCCTGAATTCCCATTAAATCTCTGATCCTCCTTCCCCCTCCTTTAATACTTAGTCTCCTTAAAGTTAATTTCTGACATAAAAAAACTATTCATTAACAGAACTTAACAAAATATCAGCTCATTTTCGGTTCAGCGGTTACTAATTTCCATGCAAACGTTTTTGTGAAAAAATTCCTGTTCTGGTGAGAATTTCACAAAATTCCTTCTTATCGGTCGCCTACGTTACATAAAGAATACGTTGTCCAAATTTTAGCTAAAACGAAGAAGCGGTTACCTTTCCTACACAAACTGGATCCCTCTTTCCTCCCCTCAAAGGTTGATTTCTGGGATAAAAAGTATCCCATATCTTTTTTTAAGACTTAATCTACCTTTGTATCAAATTTAAGCGCAATAGGGTCAGCGGTTCTAAATTTCCCATTAATTTCTGTCAAAATAAATATTTAATGTTCCTAAACACAACTCAAACCATGATTTTACAAAATTTCGATTCAATCGGTTTAGTTGTTACGGATTTGCATACAATTGTTTTTTGTAAATAAATCCCGTTCCAGTGGGAATTTAGCAAAAGCCCTTCTCGTGAGTCGCCAAAACCACCTAAAAACACGCTATCCAAATTTCAGCTCAAATAAAGAAGCGGTTAACGATTTCTTACGCAAACTTGCACCCCCCCCCCCTTTCCTCCTCTTTAATGTAGATTTCTGGGATAAAAAGTATCCCATTTTTTAGGACTCAATCAACCTCTGCTACTAAATTAATTTAAGCTGAATAGGGTCAGCGCAGCGGTTCTAAATTTCCCATACAAACTTTGACCCCCCCTTATAAGTTAATTTCTGATATAAAAACTATTAAAAATTTCCTTAACAAAACTCAAACCATCATTTTACAAAATTTCAGCTTAATTGGTTTAGCGGTTACGGATTTGCACACAAAAGTTTTTTGGGAATAATTCCCGTTCCTGTAAGAATTTCACAAA
Source organism: Hemithea aestivaria (assembly GCA_947507615.1). NCBI lineage: Eukaryota > Metazoa > Arthropoda > Insecta > Lepidoptera > Geometridae > Hemithea > Hemithea aestivaria. The sequence continues at coordinate 15,877,017 of OX382341.1, read as the reverse complement.
ATCCCTTTTTATAGGTCGTCTTAGTTTATGTAACTAAGAACACGCTGTCCAAATTTCAGCAAAAACAAAGAAGCGGCTAACGATTTTTTACACAAACTTGCACCCCCCTTTTTTCCCTTAAAAGTTGATTTCTGGGAAAAAAGTATTGCATATCATTTTTTAGGATTAGATCTACCGCTGTACCAAATTTAAGCTCAATAGGGTCAGCGGTTCTAAATTTCCCATACAAACTTTGACCCCCCCTTTACCCCCCTTAAAAGTTAATTTCTGACATAAAAACTATTCAATGTTCCTAAACACACTTTAGACAATCGTTTTACAAAATATCAGCTCAATCAGTTCAGCGGTTACAGATTTGGATACAAACGTTTTTTAGAATTAATTCCCGTTCCCGTGGAAATTTTGCAAAATCCCTTTTTATCGGTCATCTACGTTACATAAAAAATACGCTGTTCAAATTTGAGCTTTAAAAGATGGCCGGTTACTGATTTTCTACTCAAACTTCTACCCCCCCCCCCCTCTTCCCCCTTCAAGGTTGATTTCTGGGATAAAAAGTATCCCATATCATTTTTTAGGACTCAATCTCCCACTGTACCAAATTTCAGCTCAATGGGGTCAGCGGTTTTAAATTTTCCATACAAATTTCGACCCCCCTTTACCCCCCCTTAAAAGTTAATTTTCGTCAAAAAAAAATTAATGTTCCTAAACACGATCTAAACAAACGTTTTACAAAATTTCAGCTCAATCGGTTCAGCGGTTACGGATTTGCATACAAACATTTTTCGGGAATAATTCCCGTTCCCGGAGGAATTTTGCAAAAATCCCTTTTTATAGGTCGCCTTCGTTACCTAAAGAACACGCTGGTTTAAATTTCAGCTTAAACAAAGAAGCGGTTACCGATTTCCTATTCTAACTTTGACCTCCTTTATCCCGCCTTAGAGGTTGATTTTTGGAATAAAAAGTATACCATACAATTTTTTAGGACTCAATCTACCTCTGTACCAAATTTCAGCTCAATAGGGTCAGCGGTTTTAAATTTTCCATACAAATTTCGACCCCCCTTTACCCCCCCTTAAATCTTAATTTTCGTCAAAAAAAAAAATTAATGTTCCTAAACACAATCTAAACAATCGTTTTACAAAATTTCAGCTTAATCGGTTCAACGGTTACGGATTTGCATACAAACGTTTTTCGGGAATAATTCCCGTTCCCGGAAGAATTTTGCAAAAATCCCTTTTTATACGTCGCCTTCGTTACCTAAAGAACACGCTGGTTTAAATTTCAGCTTAAACAAAGAAGCGGTTACCGATTTCCTATTCTAACTTTGACCTCCTTTATCCCGCCTTAGAGGTTGATTTTTGGAATAAAAAGTATACCATTCAATTTTTTAGGACTCAATCTATCTCTGTACCAAATTTCAGCTCAATAGGGTCAGCGGTTCTAAATTTTCCATACAAACTTCGACCCCCCTTTACCCCCTTTAAAAGTAAATTTCTGACAAAAAAATTATTTGATGTTTCTAATCACAATCCCAACTATCGTTTTACAAAATTTCGGCTTAATCGGTTCAGCGGTTACGGATTTGCATACATTCATTTTTCGGGAATAATTCCTGTTCCTGAGGGAATTTTAAAAAATCGCTTCTTATTGCACGATGAAATCTTCTTACGAATACGCTGTCCAAATTTCAGCTCAATCCGTCCAGCCGTTTGGGCTGTGCGTTGATAGAACAAAAGTGTACGAACGATTTTATATAACAGATAAGTAAATCTTTAGATAGATATAACTCTTTTATTTAAAAACCGATTTAAATAAAACCAATACTATTTACAAATTAGAGAAATTTGCAACGTTTTAGCGAAAACTGCATACAATTCGGTTGTGCCGTTTTATCACACATAAGTAATAACCTTTTTACAAATTAAGCCTAATAAAACTACTCAGGTAAATTTTCGTTTATGGCCACATCGATAGATGGCGTATTTTTAGTTTGTCGCACTTTTTGCTTTTTGATTTTTTTGAATTGAATTTACTTTATATTCTATTACTTTTACTTCGAAATTTTGATGTAAATTAGGGGCGATGTGTCCGATATAAATGATTATTATTTATTTTATTATTTTATTTTACGTTTCCCTAGGAAAAATTGACAAAATGTTTTACGATCTAGATCGCGCAAGCGACTTTTTCGCGTCGTTTTGTTCATATGCGTATTTTCACAGTTCACCTTAGTAAAGGATCACAATGAATGGGGAGAAATTTCCATTCTTATTATATGTATGGATTAAGATTATATTTTGTAAATAAATATAAGTAGGTACGCAATACATTACGATTTTTTGAAAAATATTGTTAATACAAAACTTGTCCGCTTCTATAAGGCGACCCATACACCTACAATAATATTGCACAATGTTGATGATTGCACAATATGATTGATGAGCTCCGAAACCCACACGGTACAATTAAATTGAGACAATAAAATTGAACAAGCATTCTCGTCATAACTTTCTTCAGTGCACCATGTCTGATAAAGATTTGGCTGCAGCTATCGTGTGTTCCCAGATTTCATAGAATCCATGTATTTTTTTAATTCTTTCTGATAGTTTGTTCTCAGAGCATAAAATTTTTTTTTCAAGTCGTCTTTATTTGCTTTAGGAAACATCTCTTGGTACTTGCTAAGCAGCAAATCATAAGCCATACCGTAAAACTACACAACTATAGTCCTGTCTTACAACTATGGTCCAGTACCATACTTTGACATTTTGTGTTATTAACCCTTTAACCGCCACCGTCGGATATATCCGACAAGCCTGTTCTGTTACGTAACCGCCAGAGTCGTATATTTCCGACGAGCCGTATATTTCCGACTGCACTTTAAATCTACATTTTTTAAGTCATAACACTGTATTTTATAAAACTATACTCGTAATTAGATAAATAGTGAATAAAGTTATGATTTACAGTTGGTTTTATGCTTCTCTCCCAAATAGAATAAATATTAGACATTACTTTTATTGTAGGTATTTATAATTCATAAAACTTGCCTGGCGCTAGGGGCACGACAAGTGATTTTAAGTCTGGCGGTTAAAGGGTTAATAAGAAAGTAGCTACATTTAGAAAAAAAATCGGCCACATTTAGCTAGAATAAATAGTAGGCTTTGTAGTTTAGGGCAAATCCGATAAATGGCATCTATGTGCAGTCAACAGCAAGGGGTGCGGAATAAACCTGTTTTTACGTGTTTTTGAAACTCCGCTTACTTTTGTAACAAAAAATAAGTAAGAGTGGTCCACCAGTTCTACAATTAATTTTTATTAAAAGGTAATATGTTTATATTTATAATATTGGTGCTGTTTTTTACATCAGTTAATTATTTTAATATTAAGTGAAATTTATTCCAATTTTCATACTTTGGATTCAACAATAGTCCAACGGTTTTTTTGGGCCATACCTTATTAAAAACCGAATTTTGTTTTAAACTGCATCAAGGTTTTGAGAATATTGACAAAGAAGAAGCCTGGAGCCAGTTCATACAAATATTATTCAGATCGACATAATATTATGGAGTTAGATCTTTCTGATATTGAAAATGAAAGAAAAAGAAGACTGACTCAAGACAGGTCGTATGTTTAAATGTATGTCCCGCTGCGGACTTGCCTGAAAATGGCTCGAAAAAGGTGATGAAATTTTTTATCAGACCGGGCAATTAAAACTTAAAATTCAGCCCCAAAAAAAACTCAGCACTGAGAGATTTGCTGAGCTTAAAACGACGAGAACAAGACGAAAAAAATTTAGCAAGTTTACCTGCTAGACTTTTTTATTTAATTTTTTATCTTACAATATACTGATTTTATAAGATATACTACGTAAATATAAGTAAAAAGTGATTCATTCTTCCATTAAAGTTACTTACAGAATTTATTCATATTTATTCAAGTTTAACTGACAACAGTCAGTTAAACTTGAATAAATATGAATAAATTCTAATAAAACCTTGGTTTTAATGAAATGATATCATATAAAATAACAATATTTCAGTATTCCAGACCTTTAACATTGCTTCAAGTCAGTTAAAGTACGGTTTTTTCTTGCATTTTTAACCTGGACTATAGTTGAAAACAGCGCACACAACAATGGTCCAAAAATAATATATAAAAAATAAAATGTTTTTGTATAATACCAGTTAAAACGTTAATAATATATTAAAGCACATTCATTAACCCACCTAATTAAAAATAAAAATACTCTGTGCGATTAATAACATGACTCTGACAACACGATAAAGATTAAATCCTATATATTTGGACAGACCATAGTTGTGTAGTTTTACGGTACTCTTTTTGTCCCGGTCATGGTACAATTTACTTTTAACATTCCACAAAGCAGGTAAATCACGATATAATTGAATGCACTCGATAATGAATTCTCGTTCCTTTTCTTTCGCTGAAATTTTTTGTGCCATTTTCGCTGCAAAAATACACGCGTGCGTGCGCGACCGCTCCGAACTGTAGACTAAAAAATATTGGGCAATATACCATACACAAGACACAATAAATAAATATTGTGCAATAAAATTTAAAAGTCTTCAATCTTTTGCTCAATGATTGCGCAATCTTCAATACTACCCCTATATGTTCAATAATATTGTGCAATCATCAACATTGCGCAATATTATTGAAGGTGTATGGGTCGCCTAAGGTCATACTGTTTTATTTACACTGTTTTATTGTAATTTTTATTTTTGAAGAACAGAAAGTTCAAAAGTTTGTGAGATTTATGATTTGATGTAAGGATGTGTGTTTGTAAGAATGTAAGGATGTATGGATTAATGATAGCTTATACACTGTAATAACATATTATAGGCAGCGGACTAAACCAACAGCGGATAAAACCAACAGCTAGTAACAAAATCAAACTGTACCACAAAAATACCTTCAATAAATCATATCCAATTTTAAACTTGGAACACAAAAGTTCGAACAGAAAGTTCTAGATACAAACAAAGTGAGACGCTAAACCTCAAAGACACACACTAGTAAAGTTCCCGAGCGCACCGCACCGCGGCGCCACTTGTCTAACAACACGTGTCTTTCTGGTACTGGCTACCATGTTCCCGGGATATCTATTGGATCGCGGGAACTTTACGGGATGCTACTATTGACTTTAACATTGGGAACTTTGATATTATCTGAAAGAAACTTTTGTTAGTGTATTCATAAGACGCATCGATCATGTTATTTAATACCCCAAAACGCCATTGGTTGACATCTCACGTAATTTATTATAAACTCTTGGTTACGGGATGCTACTTTCACGTTGGAAACTTTGATATGTGAAAAACTTGTTATTTTATTCATAAAACGCTTTGAGTTGACATTGTTTATGAGTGATTTTTTTCTCAATTATAATTTTTACTCTACTAATAAGGAACAACGTTTCTACTTTTACTATTATGTTCCTACAAGTATCAAATTGTCATTTTATATTTGTTTATCTTTAAAGGCCTATCATCACGATATCGCCTGATCTTAAGCGATAATACGGTCGAAGTTGGTTGCAGACTAAACCTGGAAGGCGAGACAAATTCCCCCGAGCGATGTCTTAAAAAGTGCTTTTATATTTTTTTCGTTTTGTTTGAGAATATTAGGTCGCACTATATAGCTTTAACGTAGGTCTGGCCCTACGATCTAATATCGGAAATATTTGATCAAAGTCTGGCCTATGAAAGTAATAAATATAAAAACCAATAGTACCCCCCGTCAGAAGATTGAAAAAAGCATTTGTTTCGTGTGAGATGTAGGCGAAAGTTCCGGCGCTCGTGAATTTGCATAAAATGATGGCCGCATCAGTTTGTTTCCATTTCATGTAATAACGACCTTTCCGCCGATATTAACGCTCTTTTCTTTTCTTTTCTATGGGAAATGTGAGCATTGTTATTATAAACCTGATTGGAATATGTAATCTAAGGGATTATTATGTATTTTATGTGATCTTTACCCGCGAAGTCTTAATACATCCGCGAATGTGTGGATATTATAGTATTTCGAACATTTTTTCCTTTTGTTGTAGGTAAGCCTTTGACCACAATCTCGCCGGATCTTAAGCGACGATGCCGTAGATGGTAGCAGGCTTAACCTAGAAGGCGGGATAAACCCCCCTGGCTTCACTGGACATCATGCCGGAACACGGTCACAATGACAGCTTGGCGACATGGTTTTGTCCAGTGGGTGGTAACTTGCCACGGCCGAAGCCTACCACCAGTACAAACAATGCTATGTTATCTGCGAAATTATGACAATACAATATTCAAAAACATATCTCAGGAATAATTATTTTTCGCAAGATTTAGTATATCAAAACACTAAATGCACTGAAGCACTGTGTATATGACAAGCATGACGCTCACCATCGCATCGTGCACAAACCACTTGATTTGCTCTTTTAAAAAATATTCTTGTGAAGTTGCTTCTTACTCACATAACCGTAACCGAACTTATTACAGTTTCTACCAAAACCTACGCAAAATATTTCTATTATTACCCTGTCAATAAAACTCCTCGTCCAAAGTAGCACCGTCCAAACAAAAGCTGTCATCTGACACACCCAATGAAGCAGCCGTAACAAGGGCCCTTATCGCCGCGAGGCTTTTCTTCCACTCCGGCCGACTGGAAAACTTGTAATTCATTCCAGTTAAGGGACATTTTGACGCGTTTCCGGGAAAAATTCACACTTTTCGGGAATATTTCTAAATTCATCTCGTAAATTTTGACGCTCGTTTTCTTTGACAATGAATTGTGAAACTTCTTTGGGTCACGGAGTTTTTATATATTTTTTATAATTTAGGTAACAAAGGCGAAATTAAAATGGTTGCATCTTTCTTTTAATGTGACTATGATTAAGCTCCTGTTTGAAAAAATAAATAATTTTAGCTCGTCATATTACTATACGCAGCTCTTTCGTGCATCAGATTACCATAACCATCGCAAATATCTAAAATACGTAATGTTGGTTGGCGTATCGGCTACGCAATCCAGTTCGCTACGCCACCTGGTCCGCTACGGCACCCAGTCCACTACGCCACCCAGTCCGCTACGCTACAGAGTCCGCTACGCCACATAATCCGCTACGTCACCCAGTCCGCTACGCAGGTGCGTCCGAGCGATATTAACGCGCGATACGTCAATATGCGCATTATGTATGAGGACGCGACGGACTTGTATCATTTATTATTGGCTACCTTTATTATAATCTGTTGTTTTATTATACAATAATATATGTAGATGTACCCAACAGTTTTACGTATTGTAGTATAAATATCTTGTTGTTGTAGGGTTAAAGCTTCATAGAAAAAAGATTCCCAAAAGAAAGGATTCAGCTGAATCGTTTATGTGTAAAGGGGTAACAAACATACACATACATACACACACACATATGTATACACAGTATGTGTTTAGAAATGAATAAAGTGTTTTTCTATTTTGTCAAATGACTAAATTAGACAAAAATAATTTGATATTTCTGCCCTTTTTCTAACAAAAAGACGATTGTAAATAAATTAGCCGTTTGAACCTGTTCACTCACTTCAAATCCGTGTTAACCTAGATTTGATTAGGTATATTATCATTAATTAGGCTTTACCTTTAGTCTAGTTAAGAACAAAGCTAATACAGACCGACTTTACTACCATTAACACTTAATGAACAATACAATACAACACAATGGCCGTACTATGCCGACTAATAATGAATTGTCTTCGTAATTACTGTATTCTAGGTCTTTTTTATTAAATCCTAGTGCTCGTAGAATTTATAAAGGCCTGTTCAAACCTGAGCTGTAATAAAAAGAAAAAAACTGATTAAAATTCTCTCACGCGGTGTTTTTGCTACTTTAGTATTTTTAAACTATTTTGCCAAGTGGTTATTATACCTATAATCGTGTTCCGGCATAATGTTCAGTGGAGCCAGGGAGGGATTTATCCCGCCTTCTAGGTATAGTCTGCTGCCATCTACGGCCACATCGTCGCTTAACATCACGGGAGATCGTGGTCAAAGGCTAACCTATAACGTATAAAATGAAGTATCCAGCAGTATTGCACACCGCCCTTTATGCATTATGAAAATGAAAATGAAAAATTGTTTATTTACGTTACAATATCTTACAATCGTTAGATTTGAACCAGGTACTCTCTTTAGACGACAATGCCTGTATTGAGAGTACCTGCTCTTCCATATTGTTTTTGCGTGTGCGCGTGTGTGTGAGTGTGTGTGTGTGTGTGTGTGTGTATATAATTCTATTTTTTTCATTAATTGCTCTACTTCCTCATAATTAAGAGATTTGATACAATTAATAATTACTTTTTTTGATTCATATGAAGTCTTGAAGTAATACTTCTCTTTTCTCTGTTCTCAATATTTCTTCCAAGGTTGTCTGTAAGAGATTGTTCTATGCGATAAGACCGCCGATTATAAACCTTTAGCTTTATGTGTATTATCTACTTATGAAACAATTTCTTGTAACCAGGTTTGCAATAAAGTATTATTGTATTGTATAAAAAAAATGCAAGTCTTGGCTCGCAGACTCCATTTATTAAACTCGATCCCACCAAAAACATTCTGTAAAAAACTAGCCAAGTCTCGATGGAGCTGCTTGTTTATCTCTAAAAAGTAATGAAATCTAGACAAAGTCGTGCCAAGTATAAGGTTCCTTACTGCGATTTCTTTATTATTATAGTTAATGTTGTGTGACTTGGCCGTTGAAGGGTACACAAGGGTACAAAACCAGATGCTCCATGACACTTGGATCGCCTAAACATAAGTATTATTGAAATACGCAGCTTTATCAAGCCTACAATTGACTGGTTATCCAATCAACGTTTTCCAAGTGGAAATTTTCTATCGTGAATGGGTAGCGGACAGATTGGTGCAATAGTGTCATGGAGCACCTGGTATAATACCCTTGTGTACCCTTCAACGGCCAAGTCACACAACATTAACTATAATAATAAAGAAATCGCAGTAAGGAACCTTATACTTGGCACGACTTTGTCTAGATTTCATTACTTTTTAGAGATAAACAAGCAGCTCCATCGAGACTTGGCTAGTTTTTTACAGAATGTTTTTGGTGGGATTTCACTTATTTTTGTAGAAACGCTATATTATAAGGTTATCAGAAATACAAACCGTAAGCGCGTTTTAAAATACAGTCAGCGCCATCTAGATACGTGTGCGTTCACTCTTAGTCCAATGCATCATAATATTATACCGGGAAGTGGGCCTAATTAAACTTGCAAGATTTAGTTACAGACAGACAGACCGACAGGTGAAAGTAAATAAAAGCTTGTAGTAAAGGCGGTATGTAGATCTCTTCTAATAGTTTGGTTGGGCTCTTATTTTAGTTGGCCACGCTAGATATCGCCTTATCATAACTGACGATTTACGACACATATACACACTCACATATACATATACTATGCCTTAAATATATTTTGAATTAATAAGTTGGATATTACACAATTTTAACCATTGACTGCAAATGTAACTTTGTAATCCTATACATTTATATGAGATTACAAAGTTATTTATGCAGATGAATTATCTCGAAAACGAGACCGAAATTGCATGTTTTTTTAGTTTTCCTATGGCTTATACAATAAATTCTAAGTATGTACCAAATTTCAGCTCTCTGAGTTTATGGGAAGTACTAGTTCTATTTTGATGATCATGAGTGAGTGAGTGTCGAAAATGCGAAACTTTGCTTTCGCTTAACTTCGGAACTTAATGACCTACAGACTTGAAATTTTGGATTTTAAGTATGTAATTATAGCTTACTGGATGACGAAAATTTCTGTGTTCTGGTCTTATCCAGAGGTTCTCAAATAGGGGCCTGAAAATGCGACGAAATGGTTCCTGTAAAGATGGTACGGCAGTGCTTGCTTCGCGCTCGACTTGGCGGGGGCACTACCGTGCCCCCAGATGCATATATCATCATCAGGTCACCGAAATCCTATAGATCAGCGGGTTTTGACGCACAGTAGTGTATGCGTTTGTTTCCTCTTCGCGCATAAACGGCTAAACCGATTGAGGTAAAATTTAGCACACAGATAACTTAAGCTATCATTGCCACAATAACTCATTGGCCACTTTACACCGAGCAAAATCTTTAAATACAGCTGTGTAAGTTTATATAGCTACATAATATTGAATGATTTTACATCCATTCACGAGCCTCCAATTGACAATTGTCGGTCCGCAAATGAAATCACTCTTCATTAGTATAATGCGATGAAACCGGGATACAATTTGCGAAACAGATTTTTGGGTTAATTTGTAATGTTCGCGTTTTAAATTATTTTTATACCTTATAGGGATTTATTTATTAATTAGGGGTAACCACCGGTGTTGCAGACATCTATAGACGGGAGTATTAACTGCTCACATCCGGTAATCCACACAAATTTTATCGAAATTGGTAGAGCTGTTTTCATAAGTTATGTAATAAACGTGTATAATAAATAATAATAAATATTTCACACAGCGCCACCTAACCCCAAACTAAGCAACTTAATGCTTGTATTATGGTGGCTAGGATAACGGATATAATACTTATATACTTTTCTTTTGTAAAAACATACTTATAATAGATATTGAAAATCCACCCAGACCAGAAACAATACCTGTGGATCACACAAACATTTGTCCCATGCGGGAATCGAACCCGCAACCTTCTGCGTTACAGGCGGGTATTAGCCCACCGCGCCACAGAGGTCGTCACCCTTACTTATTGAAATTGAATTTGATGTCGGTTTAATACGAGTATACAATAAGAAAAGTCATATATACTTATTTATTTACCTATAAAAGAATCATTAATGATACCACACCAAAAAGGAAAACTTACAACTGTAAATATCAGGTGTACCCATTGGCGGTCTTATCTCTCAGCAATATCTTCCAGACAACCGTGCAGGAAGAGGAAACACTCAAAACTATAGTTCAAGAGATATAAAATTACAGTTTCCTCCTAGTGAAACTTGCACATTAAGTACACTAAGTAAGCTAAGTGTAACTTAGTAATACACAAGTAAAGGACCTCCTTCAGAGTTGTAAGTAGCTTTAACTTGAGAACACACAACTTAATGAACGACAACTTATTAAGTAGGACCTACAAAATATAATATTGTGATTATTTTAGAGGTGTCTTCTTAAGTTATTATAATATACCTATTCTTAGACCTCTGTTGTGTAACATTTACGTACACAACGTTAGTGTCACTTGGAAAAATTTGTTTGGGTCTGGAGTCTGGACCAAATTATGTTCGTTTTTGCTTCCTAGGAATATAAATAAATTAGCTATTCCCAACACCTATCTACTAGGTATACCTAGAGAATTTCTTATTGCGTAACATGAACGTTTTATAAATCATTCTTTGGAATCGCTTTATATTATAATTAAAAACGTCATCGAAATCCGCTGCGTAGTTTTAATGGCACAAGCATACATAAAGACAGGCATCGAGATAGCGATGTAAGAAAAACATGTAGGTATCGATATTTTTAATATGCCTTAAAAAGTATCAAAGAAAATTATCATAATTTTCCTTAATAATATTCATAAGTGTGAAGTATTCATAGACAGCGAGTAAACAGGCTGACAGGCAATAAATCCGCCCCGGAGGGTCCAAACGTTCGATTTAATAAAGCCATCCATCATCCAGCATTCGATCTTCGCTATCGATGGAGCGTCAACTGAACTTCCTCTGCGTAACTCTGCCTTGAGGATATTGTGTGCTTTGGTATCAAGGACCTCTTCCTCTAGGAAATTAATGCTTTTAGCTATAATACTGATCGCCGGCGTCACACAGAGCCGCGAGAAAAGGGGTTGTGGATGTTCGAATTTGTACCTTGACACTTATAAAGCAGGCGCGATCCGGAGTGGTCAGACACAGCACAAAATATCGCGGTCTGGAGTCTATGGGCTTGTTCACGTGTACCCGCGGGCGCGGGCGTGGGCGCGGTCGCGAAATATTAAACATATGACGTGCTATGAAAGTGTTCACGTGCAAAACGCACGTGCGGTGTAAGTAGCGGGCAACGTAGCGACGGTCGCGCGCGCCGCGCTCGCGTCTATATCAAACACTTGACATGTTTGGACATGTTCACGTTGAACTAGCGGCGGAGCGCGCGATTCAAATGCGACGTCAGGTAAGTTCAACCATTTTGAACTTATCGTTTAAAATAATAGTTAATAAAAAGTGCAAATAAATAGCTGTTAGCGTTTTGAATCTAATAACTCGTATTGTGTGCTACTGGCAAACGTACTATCGGTGACAAATAACAAGTGTTTGACGTAGGAAAAGGCGGTAAGTCAGTTCTGACATTATGGAATGTACAATGAGATTTATAGAAGATTCATTTTGCCGCGCTTTTGGAAAGCGGATGAAATTTTTTGTGTTCTTGGCAACTCCCTGTAACTCCCTTACTTTTTCTGCAAAAACGTGGTCCCAAACTCACACCACTAAATTATAATACTCACGCGACACACGGACATTGATAAGGTATAACCATGCTAAATTTATTTTCTGTACATGAACTCGCCCATTCATTCATTTGGGGTGTCATTTTACTTAGTCGGATAGTGTTGAGTGAAACAGAAATATTCAATCAACATGTGCAAACGGGATGGACAAAACGAAGGAGTACAAATTTAATAAGAAAAAACTAAAATAAAAATGGCAACATTCTACCTATTTCTTTCAAACTACTTCTGTCAAATTTGACAAAAAAAAAGTAAACAATAACATGTTGTTCGTATTTTTAGTGATTAATAAGTTATTTCGAAGATTTTTCACAATAATGTTGATGAAAATGAATAAAATAATCCGTGGCGATGCTTGCCAAATGAATTACAAAATGTATATTATACGGCGTATACAGCAGTTGCAAATAGAAAAGTGGTTGCTGCTTTAACTAAGTGTTTCTAAGAGAACAGCGTATATCTCAGGTACGTTTAAGTTAGATTAACAGTACATCATCAAGCTCATTGAATCTTATCATTGAAAACGTAAAATAATCGTTATTTTGTCCATAAATAACTATTTTGTGTTATATATTTGTTTACAACTAAAGTCATAAAAAACATTATAGTATGACTGAAAATTTTTGATACTTTTCATATTGTCCAAGTTTAATGATGATATTATGTGTATGAAAAATTGCGTTTTAGGGTTCCGTACCCATAGGTGAAAACGAGACCATATAACTAAGACTTCGCTGTCCGTTCGTCTGTCTGTCTGTCATCTCACGAACCGTGATAGTTAGAAGGTTGAAATTTTCACGGATGTATTTTTGTTGCAATACTAAAAATAGAATAAAATAAAAAAGGGGCTCCCAAACAACAAAGTGCTTTTTTCCGTTTGTTTTTGTATATATGAGATGTTTCAAGAAAGAGTTCAATTCAAACGAGTCCGACTTGCACTTGGCATTTTTATTTTGTTTTAATGTCTATAAGATGTCCCTACGTACAAGTACAAATACAATTGCTTTATTTGGGAATTTCTTTTAACATTATATTCATGGCACCTATTTTACTGTTACCATACTGGTACGCCTTTTTTACTTTTAAAAGATGATATTAATCTTATTTATTTTGTATTTTCTAGGCGAATCGAAATCATCAGTCAGAAAATTTGTTTTGGAAAGTATTAAAAATAAAGGAAAATGCCCGCCTACGAGACATCGAAAAGACCACCCCACCGCAAAAAATAAAGAATTGGATTACCCCATATAAACGATTTATTACTTTATTTTATGTATTTTTAATATTATATTTGTGTCATATAACACATCGTCTTTTATTATCATTTTATAAAAGTATCATTATTAGACGCATGTCTGTTTTATGTGAAGCATGTGTGTTACTTTTTCGCGCCAGAGCTACTTATCTGATCAAACAGAGGTCAGTGACCAAGTACAGTAGCGATTTTTTTAAAAATAATTAAAGTATCAAAATTGTTTATAGTTAAATTCGGTATTGCCATACGGGTAACTCAAATATATTATTTTATGTCAGACTAGGGTAACCTTGGTATGCTTGAAACAAAACGAATATCTCATCAACCATGCGTTCGACAAGGTAATGGCAAATTTGCCAAATTTGGTACAGAGGTAGTTAGAATCCCCAAAAAGGATATGGAATAAGTTTTATCGGTTTGTACGACAAATGTCCAAAATCCAAATTGTCCAACTAGTATTAATGTCCAATACTAATTTGGTCAAACACTAATTTGGTCCAACATGGCTTACGTCCAACTAGGAAAAATGTCCAAACAATTTCCAACATGAATTTGGTCCAAAATGAAATATCTCCAATTAAGAATAATGTCCAACACGAATTGGTTTATTTCTGACGCTGTCATAGAAGAAATGAAAGGTCTTAGGAAGATCTACCTTTCAGATGACAGCTGTCAAACTTGAAATATCAAAATCTGGAAGATCTTCAAAGTTTTTTCATTTCTTCTATGACAACGTCTGCTTAGGACGAGTATTTTTCGAGATATTGACGTTTCAAGTTTGACAGCTGTCATCTGAAATGACAATCTCTCCAAGACCTTTAATTTCTTCTATGACAGCATCAGCCTAAGACGAGTATTTTCCGAGATATTGACATTTCAAGTTTGACAGCTGTCATCTGAAATGAAGATCTCTCCAAGACCTTTAATTTCTTCTATGACAGCATCAGCCTAAGACGAGTATTTTCCGAGATATTGACGTTTCAAGTTTGACAGCTGTCATCTGAAATGAAGATCTCTCCAAGACCTTTAATTTCTTCTATGACAGCATCAGCCTAAGACGAGTATTTTCCGAGATATTGACATTTCAAGTTTGACAGCTGTCATTGCATTGGAAATAAAGATTGTTCACTACGTGACACTTTTTATAGGACTACGGGATTAGCTATTGATAGAACCACGGATAAAATAAAACTTTATTGGACATTTTTACGAATGGACGTTTTAGAATGGACAATTTTCAAATTGGACCTTTTTACGATTTGACATTTTTATGAGTGAACTATTTTCCGAATAGGCATTTGTATGATTGAACGTCTATAATATTTGTCATTTTTCATAATTGGACATTAGTCGTATAAACCTGGGCTTTCGATCGGTGTCGGCTCGTGCGGTGATAAAAGCGCGATGCCAGAATCAGGTCGAATCAGGCCGAGCCGGGGGGGCCGGGTCAGGTGAATTCTTCACTTTAGAGGTTTTTTCTTTCTTTCTTCAGACTTTTATAAAAGTCATTATTGATTTAATTCAAAAACAAATGCTCTTATTCCGAACAAAAACAACATACAAAAACAACAAAAATAACATTTTTGTAGCGGGGGTGAAGCCGTGGGTTTAGCTAGTTAACAAAATAAATATAACGTTACCTAATCGAACGCGAATGCAATGAACGACAAAAATAAAATTGTTTCAGCCATGCCTAGTTTACCCTATATTTTTATGTATTTTATGTCAACTAAAATCGAAATTATATAATTTGGTTTAAAATAATATTTGTTAGCTGTGATAAGTTTTTCCTGCTTTTTACTGCCTTCTTTCCATTTTTACACCAATTTACCACACAAGAGGTCATTTTTGTCCGTTAACTATATTATTTTGGATATTTTTAAAAATCAAACGATGCGTGCATCTGTCGCTGAGCGCGTTGTGTGACTGAGCGGCGGGTGAGTTGTACTTTTTACGCCCCGCCCATATAGTTGTACTTTGCGTTGAATCACTTTTTGAGCTGTGTTCGACTTCTATTATTTCCCTAATTCGTTGGTTCTTGGATAATAATTTTGCAATAAGTGCTAAACGCGTATTAATAGTGAATAAACGTTGAGTGTTTGTGAATGTGATTTACTGTCGAAGAATGGAAAAAAGTTCAACAGTCTGCTATTTTCATGAATCGTCACAAAGTGAATCGATGTGATTCGATAAACGCCCACTCTTTGTCGAATTTTGGAGGGAATATCCTCCAATAAACAAGAAACTTAAAATTATAATAAAGTTTTCGACTGAAGGACTTGTATCCATGGTCAGAATACATTAATTTTTTTTTAACTCGACACTGGCAAAATGTTACTGTTGTCATAATATAAAAAAAAAAAATTTTTTTAGCATTGAGTTATTTCCTCGCTGAGGGGGGGATGAAAAATTATGTGTCACACACGAGTGCAAAGATTTTTGACCTTGTGCTCTTTTGATTCCCTCGCTAACGCTCAGGATTATAATTATTAAAGAATCCTTCGCTTGCTCGGTCATACAAACTGAGCACGCGGTAAAAAAGCAACTTTGCACTCTTGTATAACAAATAACTATTTTTACTCACCTTATAGTTACAAATAATCTTTCTTCGGGCCTTATACTTTCTTGAAAATATGTGTCTTCTTTTGAAATATCTCTCCTTATCGAATTTAGTATGTAATCAAAACAGTTGACAGTCATCCTGGTATATTCAAAAAATCTCGCAGGATGTTCTCTCAAAGTATCATATAAAGTATGAAATTCACCATACCATTCCCTTTTTCTATTAATTTCGTGCACACCAATTCTAATTTTAAGCAATTCCCACTTTAGGTATGCATCTTCGGTTAAAAATAATAAATCGTCGTCCATGTTTATACCTCTGACAATACGTCACAGCCGCGCAAACGCCTGGCGGGTAATGTAAACACGAGCCCGCTACGTCTGCCGCGCCGCGCCCGCGCCCGCGCCCGCGTGTTATAGCGTGAACAAGCACTATGTGACACCAGCTTTATCTATATCGCGTCACTGTACTAATTTAAGTCATATAATATTCTATGTGTAGTATTATTCGTCATGCTAGGGTGAGGAAATGTTTGAAAATGATTTAATTGAAAACCTTTTTCCGAAATTTTTTAGCTCTAATCGGCAATGTAATTTAATTGAGTCCATCTCATTAATGATTTTTTTTCTTATATCTTATTTTTAACTGCTATAATGTAACTAAAATAAAACGCCTCGGTCGTGAAAATGAATTATAATATTTTTATATATCAAATTCGACCACAAGCTTTCGCGTTCACAATAATATTAAGTAGGGTTGAAAAAGGAAACTAAATATTAGTCACAGTTTGAGTTATCCCACGTCCAGTCACATTTCTCCCTTCCTCCCGCATCCAGGAATTACTGGCAGCCCTTTGATCTAGGAGAGCGATCCCTTTGCCCTTAATTTTGTTTATGCTCGGATTAAAAAGGGATGTTCTTTGTGATTTTTCTCAAGTTAGCGGTCCGGAGGGACGGCCGATGTAAATATTTTCTTAGTGAATGTTTAATAAAATTTGAGATCAAAATGAAAATGGAAGATACGTTACGCACTTTAGTCGCTATAGTTGAACTGTTCTCATGCATACGTGTAATTTTTTTTATTAATTACTAGCTGTGCCCAGCGGTTTTTCTCGCTATATTGTAGCTTATGTGTTATTTCAGGGTCTAAGCTATCTCTATACCAAATTTCAGCTCAATCGGTCCACCCGTTTAGGCGTGAAAGAGTAACATACATCCAGACATCCATTCTTACAAACTTTCACGTTTATAATATTAGTATGATAGGTTAGCCTTTGATCAATATCTCGTGTATTGCTAAGCGACAATGCGGCCTTTGATGGTAGCAGACTAAACCTAGAAGGCGGGATAAATCCCTTTGTATATCAGTTACATTACCCTACGTTATTACGTGGAGTGCCGCTACGGTGAGCGAGACTGAACTAAGAGAGTTCAGTGCAAGAGTGATTACGACTGAAGTGAAATTGTGTGCATGAACCTAATTGCCGCGGTCCATTTGCGATATGCTTATACCTTATCTTCTCTCTTTATTTTAACTAAAGAATAAAAGGGATCTTTACTCACTTTTACGACTAGCCTGATATTAGACGCTTATTTTATGATGGATAAAAGGTAGTAACGATTATACAGCCAAATTTTTTGCACCTAAGATTTTAGGTGTTGTCCGAATTTTTCTTGTGAAACTTTATGAGAAAAGTTTTTATGTTGTTTTCTTGAAACAAGTATCCTATGTTGTATTCCAGGGTCTAGGTCCTAGGTTGTAATTTGTAACTATAATATAATACAAAATTTCAGCTCAATTGATAAAGCCGTTTAGGCGTGAAGGGGTAACAAACATACAGCCTTATTTTTTTAGCATTTATAATAAAGTAAGAAAGGATTGTTAGAAACTAAAATAGTAGAATAACTCCGTATTAACGGGTGGTACCGGTGATCGTAGAAAAAGGACTATTTTGTAATCCATGCCGGTGATAAATTACGAGTACCCTACTTTACTTATTTTGTTGAAATTAACTGCCTTTGAATAAATGCATTGTGACTAAACTATCCGTCATAGTCTTCCAATATTATACGACATGCGAAAGTATAAATGCTTAGGTACCTATATGAATGTTGTCAAAATGATTGAACCGATCGTCATGGAATTTGCCATACAATTAAATTAGACCCTGGATTAATGCATAGGCCACTTAAACCTGTGTAATCGCAGACCACTGTTAGTTGGGATATAAAAACAACTAGTTTAAATATATCCTATTCTGTAACGATCTTAACGTGAAGCATTATAGAGATCCTTTAGACGAGAATAGCCTCAAGCTCGCGTATCCACCGAAACACTGGAATAACAACACTTCAAATGCATTATCGTCTGCAGTCTTAAGGCTTCGACACAATGGTGTATGATATATTTGTTTAGCCGTGTTAATGACATATTATTTCAAAAGAAAGCCTATTATAAAATTAGCCAATACATAGAAGACAAAGATGCCTGGAAACCTTCTGCAACCACCTGTAAATAAATTATTTAACCAAGATAATAGATACGCATTGTAAACACATACATAAAAAAAGCAAACCCTATGAGTTTCTTGCTCGTTCTTCTCATAGAGGTGCCTTGCGAATGAGCGGTAGAAGATTAAAATAAAAAAGTAAAATTGGCTTGCAAAAGTGCTCCATTGTAGCCTATTTGAATAAATGAAATTTGAGTTTTTTTTAATGTGAAAAAGAAGATGAGCAAGACGCTCCTCTGATGTTAAGAGATAATACTGCCCATAATCAGTACAGCGCTACCTAGAATTTCACAATGATGTGCACTGCAACGTTTCTTACTTAGGGGTCATAAGATGTTAAAACTCTTTAGCCCAGTAATTTCACTAGCTACAGTGCCCTCCTACCGAAGCACATTTATTTTGATTAAATTTTGTTTGGTGCTTTGTTTATTTGTTTACGGAAATTTTGGTTGCTTTTTCAATTGATAGTGCAATTTCTAGAATAAAAGATTTTCTACAAGGTTTCCCCAATAAAATACCATACATAAACTCTTTACGATTATATTGTGTCTTTCATAAACACTTTGGATTGAAACTTAGTATGTCAATCACTTGGAGAATATTGATCGTTCCGAAGCATCTTGCAAATAAGTATTAAATCTTAAATACCCCCGTATTTGAGCCTAATTAGTATTATATTTACGACTATAATGTATAACTCCCTTATATGTGCATTATACATAATAATATGTTAAATTAGTTTTAATTTTTTGTACCATTAGTTTCAATGTGTGTGCACCCTTATAGTTCAGTGCATCCTCTCTTAGTCCCGAGAGTTCCTCCGCGAGTCATTTATCATCGTTTATCTTCGATATTCATTCGATTCTAAATCGGTACCAACCTCATCGATTTGCAGCTGAATAATTAACTATTCGCGAGGGTTACCTTGACTCTGTATCTTTTCTCGTTTTAAATTTAATGTCAAAGAAAATTCTCGTGTGAAAACTCGTTTATTCGTTCGTAAATTTACGTAATGGCGTTATTGCAGTTCCGATCTTGTGTGCGCTGCCAACTTGTATGGTTCATGAAATTATGCTCTTTAATATTATATCGCATAAATTAACATTATTATTCTTTTGTTTGCATTTTCGCAGCTAGCTAGAACAGGTATATATAGTAAGTGTAAGGGCATATGTCCAGTATTCGGTCTTTTTCTAGTTTTCACATAGCCGGTCGGCACGTGGTGGTCGCCGCCCGGTGCCGCCGCCCGGTGGTACTAAACCGGTGATTTACGAGCGCTCGATACCGACACCATAGCCGACTCTACGATATTACAGAATAGGACACTCGCTCGTACGCGATAAAACGAATGCTTCCACTTTCATATGAACGCTTTTATTTTTAGGAGATCATAAAGTGTGTAGCTTTTGAGGAGCCGAAAATATTTCAGCCTGGCCACGCCGGTTGTTGACGTTCGACGACGGTGATGCGCACAAAAACTGAATAAAACATTAGCACGATGCATATCGATAAACAAAAATATCGCGGCAAACAGAGGTGAGCGCGGAAAGTCGGGCGCCGCGTACAAACAAAGTTAGATTCGCACGTCGCGGGAACAAAACAAGCGCGGCGTGTGTCGCGGACGGGGCGGTGCGCGCCGGTGCAGACGGAGCGGCGGAGGCTGCAGCGCCGTCAGTCGACCGGCGGCCGCCGCGCGCGTCAGTCGCCCGGCATGTGAGCCCCGCGAGCCAGACATGACGGAGGCGGCGGCCAGGCCCCGGCCTCCGCCGCCGCGCAAGCCGGACTCGCTGACGCTGGCCTACCCGCGCGTCTGGGACGACCCGCCCCCGCCGGCGCCCGACCCGAACCCTCCGCGACCCAAACAGACTCTCAGAGACGATTTCAACGCGTTCAGTCCTTATGCGGCGCCGGAGCGGCGGCGGCCGGCGAGCGCGGTGGGTGTGCGGGCGCAGCACCCGCTGGCTCGGCGGCCGCACTCCATCGGCGCCGTGGAGGACGAGTGGCCGGCGGTGCCGCTGCTGGCGCCGGTGGCTCGCCGCCCGCGCCCGCTGCCGCGCCACCCTGGCACACTTCCATCCTCGAGGAGTGATCACCAGCTGCAGCGGCCCGCCATCATGTCCAACGGGTACGGCGCGGTGCCGCCGAGCACGTCGCGTCGCCTGTCGCTGCCGGGGCCGGCGCACCCGCCGCCCAAGACGTCGGCCACGTTCCACGGTCTGGCGGCGCTGTCGGGGCTGGCGGGCTCGCTGGCCGGCACGCCGGGCACGCCCAGCACGCCGGCCGCCGTGCGCGAGGCGGTGCGACACCTGCTGCAGCAGCCCAGGAACGGGTTCCCCATCATGGACCACAAGCTGTCCCTGTTCATCGAGATCCTGGACGCGCAGGAGAGGTTCTCGCAGGTGCGCCCTTATATCTACCCTCGAGCCTGCGACACCCGCTCGTAAAGATCCGTGAGTGGGGTCCTGTAGGACGCGACGGGAATCGTTCGTAATGCGTAGAATGATTGCATCCCTCGAAGCCTCATAACGAAACTCCGTAAACAAAAAGCGGATTTGTGTACGCGGAGTAATTTAATCGCGCCCTCGGCTCGCGACCGTCGTTGTGAGTCTGAACGGGTCTGAACTTACAATATGTGTCTCGATATTACATATTGTCGTAATGTTCGTGTAAAGTGTAAAGCGTCGCTCGCGACTGTCTAATGTTTACACTTGAGTTTATTGAATAATGTATTGAGTGCTTTCACGAAAACACACTTAAAACTTCGGCGGTGGGGTATTATAATGTAATATTATATCAAGTTATGGAAGGCTTTGCGCGTTTCCCGCTCGTATTCATATTGTAATCGCATCGAGTGCATGTGTGTGTGTATGTGTGTATGTTTGTTTAGTGTTATGTAAGGGAACAAGTCTGGTGGAGGCTCTTATTGAATAAACAGTTACATTTTATACTAACTGCTTCCCCGATGGCGAACCATAATAACATAGGGCCCGGGAGAACAATTTGCCTCAGATATTTTATTACTGAACGGTTTTGACACTGAAAGGAGTCAAATTATGTTTATTTTATGGTCTCTGTATAGTTTTGAAAAACAATTTAATATTTTTATGATTGTAATATAATCACAAGACAAAGTCCGGTGCTAGATTGTAAGCAATTATATGAGACACAGTGTCACTCTGTGTTTTAAAATACAATTATGCGAGTGCATTACGTTTGTTACTCTGTTATAGAATCTCATCATTCCCAGTTATTTTGTTGGTAATATAAAACTGGTAGTAACAACAATATATATTGTCTATTTTATTAAAATAATTTTCCTAAAATCTAAATATATAAATGGAAAGAGTGATTGACTGATCTATCAACGCACAGCTCAAACCGCTGAACGGATTTGCTTTAAATTTGGAATATAGATAGGTTTTATCATGTAGACCTCCGAGAGAGGATTATACTACGCGGATAAAGCCGCGAGCATAAGCTAGTATTATTATATATAATGATAAAAGTTATTTCTGCACCCCTTAATACTTCACTATTTATTATGTGTATGAGTTTGTTTGTTCAAAAAACATAACATTGAATCTTTAAAAGTAATTTAAAACACCTAATACTTAGGTACATCAATAATTATCGACAACTATTATACCTATTCCATAATTCAAATAAATTGCTATAAAATACAATTCAAATAAAAAAATAGAAACATCATGAAAAGAAAAAATAAACGTCTGATAAAATCAATTATACCTACATCACAACTCAAATAAAATCAATTCAAATAATTCAATTCAAATCAACAAACCCATAAATGGAAACATCATAATGAATAACCCGTGAATGGTTCAATTACAAGCAGTTTCAGGAACAGCAATAACGCGTTACTCGAATACAGAATTCAATTAAAAAGTATGATTTGCCTGAACCGGAGCTGAAAGAATCGCAGCCTCTCAGGCTCTCCCGCCGTCGCAGGCCTCCAAACAAACGTTACTTTACACCACTACATTAGCCTTTATAACATTTTTGTATCAAAAAATCGATGGCTAATAAATGTCTTAGACTTTTGAAGGTGACAAATCTTATTTCTTATATAAAAGGTAAGAGTGACTGACTGATCTATCAACGCACAGCCCAAACCACTGAACGGATTCTGTTGAAATTTGGAATACAGATAGGTTTTATGACGTAGACCTCCGCTTAGAAAGGATTTTGCCACGCGGGCAAAGCCGCGAGCATAAGCTAGTCTTATATAAAAAGGAAAGAGTGACTGCAATTTTTTTTTACAAGGGGAAATGCTGATCTATTAACGCACAGCCCAAACCCGTGGACATAATATGGGGATGAAATTTTGGAATAAAAGGTGTAGACATCCGCTAAGAAAGACCTGAAAGAAAAAAGGTAAAACACCAAAAAAAGGGCAAGAGAAGGGGAAGGGAAGGAAGTTAGGTCTTGTAGATTAGGAGCTTGCCCCACATAACATCTGATAACTTATTGAAAAGTATCTAATATGGTCTTGCCTTGGCAACATTATAATAATCTTACTAATATTATAAACGTGAAAGTTTGTAAGAATGGATGTCTGGATGTTTGTTACTCTTTCACGCCTAAACGGGTGGACCGATTGAGCTGAAATTTGGTATAGAGATAGCTTAAATCCTGGAATAACACAAAGGCTACATAGATACTGCGGGTAAAACCGCTGGGCGCAGCTAGTAATATATAAAAACGTTTTAATGAGACTAGATAATTAGGGTAATACATGAAATAGATAACACTTTATGAAAATACAAAAAAAATCACACAGCCACTTTTCAATGCAAAAAACCGCTGGCCACAGCTAATTTATTCTTGTTTTCAAATTCCAGAAACATTCAGAAACTTCTAGAAGTCAAGTAGTAGTAGTAGTAGTCTTCTAGTATAAATAGCGAGAGGAATGACCCTGTTTCTAGACAGGTTCTAGACATTCTAACACGGTCATTCCTCTCGCTATGTATTCGTTGTTTGAAATTCATCGCGCTCACTTGACCCCCTTCCCAAGGAGGCTTTTGTTTCGATATGAAAAATTACTGAAACACTGAAAATGTGCGGACTTAAGAGAATTACTGCTTTGTTCACGATACCTACCTTCCTACCCTAGCTACCCTACCTACCTTAGCTACCTTCCTACCCTCTGACCTTCGCTTTCAGGATTCGAATGAATATTAGATGTTGAGTCCATTCAGGGTATTATTACATTTTTAATATGATTTTTTTGACTTTGAAGACTCGCTTTTATATTTGTTTTAGTACTAGTTGAACGATGTATGTGGATTTGCCATTCTTTTAATAATTTTCTTATATATAATTTTTACGTGATCCGGTACGATATTCAGTAAATGCTGAGAATTTGTCCCGCCTTCTAAGTCAAGTCTGTTTACGGCTTTGTCGCTTAATATCAGGTATTATGGTGGTCAAAGCTTAATTAACCTATGGTTGATAAGAAAACCTATCACTAAACTTTAGATATAGAAAAAAAATACATTATTTTACCGAACACTATTGCAGTTTACAAAATTAAAATAATTGTAATATTAAAGTTTACAAACTAAAAGTAATAACTTCAAAAACTTCAATATGAACAAAATAAACAATTCCAAATAGAACCTTAGTCTCCGTAGCTTCGTAGCACCGTAGCACCGTAGCACCGTAGCACCGTAGCTCGTAGCTGTTCGTAGCACATGCTACGAATAGGCCATAACTATCCGACGCCGATGTATTTCGGATTCTCGTTGACATAGTTTCGCTGAATCTCATATACCTTGTTTATACAGGCTGCTTCGTAAAGATGTAGTTATATTTACAGATGTATGGGATAAGTAAATACTGAGATGGATTTAATACTTCTAGGAATATGGAATTATAAAACTAGTGAACCCGCGCGCACTTCGTAGCACATAACAGATAATAGCAGTCTTTCTGTTTCTTCAGATAAACTATATTATAATTGTATTATGCACATAAACCTTCCTTTCGAATCACTTTATCTGTTAAACCGCCTCAAATTTTGAAAATCTTAGCATACATAGGAATTAGGGACAGACAAACAACGGAAAGCGACTTTTTTATTTATTTATTTTTTTATATTATTTAGTTTATTTGGGACAATTAACAACTACACACTACAGCTTACAAAAACAACATAATAATACAACTAATATAAATGCGAAGCCTACTTCATTATCCACATAATATACTTTATTTTGTACCATGTAATAAAGTTATATTGAGGTTATATTAACCCTTTAACCGCCAGACTTAAAATCACTTGTCGTGCCCCTAGCGCCAGGCAAGTTTTTTGAATTATAAATACCTACAATAAAAGTGATGTCTAATATTTATTCTATTTGGGAGAGAAGCATAAAACCAACTGTAAATCATAACTTTATTCACTATTTATCTAATTACGAGTATAGTTTTATAAAATACAGTGTTATGACTTAAAAAATGTAGATTTAAAGTGCAGTCGGAAAAATACGACTTGTCGGAAATATACGACTCTGGCGGTTACGTAACAGAACAGGCTTGTCGGATATATCCGACGGTGGCGGTTAAAGGGTTAAAGTATCTCAATTTTAGAACATTTTATGTTTTGGTATTGGTTTTGCAATATAAATATTATTACAAAAAGAAATCATTGACATTTTTTCAAACATTAAGAAATATAACGTCTAAAAAGTCCATCATCTTCATCATTGAGCCTGACTGAATTTACTATAGTTCCATCATTCAATTTCATCATAAATAGTTATTCCTGTATAAAGAATATCCCTGTATAAATATAATAATAATATGTAACACTCGGTTCAGGTGTTTGTATTAAAATATTTGTGACAAAACGTCGGGTTATTGTGAAACTTGTCACGTAAATAGAACCTTCGGAGCCTTCTTATTCGTATGCACCTGACAGGTGGGGATATTGGAGATTATTCTCGGGATTTGTTGGATTTTATTCAACAATCAAATTATAAAATAAAAATCTCACTTTTTGATTAGATTCTAGTAATTTAATTAAAAAACCTTAATAGAACTGAAATTCTGACACGTACTCGTATTTAGAATAATGTTTTTGAGTAAAAGGGTCTTGACATACAGATAGACAGACAAACGCGGTATCCTAAAAGGGTTTCGTTTTGTCTATTGGAGGTTAAAATAACTTTGTTTTTTTTTTAACGGATGATTACGTAATAATATTTAAGGCAAAACGAAAATAAGATATTATGACAAAAAATTAATAAATATAATAAAAAAGTAATTAAAACGACTTACAATATACATAATGAGCTTGCGACCTTGGCTCTGCTCACGGAGATTATCACAAAGGCTCGTGAGGAGATGTCTCTATATAATTATAATTATTTTTAGATTTAATTAGGCACAAAGACTACGGTCTGGCTAAGGTTTTCAAGTACCCTGTACTAAGATTTTTGCAAACCTGCGAGTACCCTTTAACCTACCTTTTATACTTTACCTTTAATTATTATTTAATATTAAGTTATTTTTAATATTAAATAATAACTAATAATTGTTGTGATGGATTTCCGCAAAGTAACGCCTAGTTCCATTAATTACTTTACCTTTTATAAAATTTGCAACATGTTTTCTTTCCCAAAATACGTATGATACTAATATTAAAGATCTAACTATATTAAAGAGAGATCTAAAAGATAAATATTGTATACCTGTAATATGGGTGTATACCTAAGACCTATATATTATATACAGAATATATTATTATTTAACTTTTACATAATATTATTACAAATTTTGAATTATGCAAAATTTAAACCATACAGTTATTATTATACTATTATGTAAAGAGGAACAAAGTCGCGAGTTAGAAAAAAATTAAACTTCCAATTTGATACGATTTTTAAAAATATCGCGAGTGTTCTCCATAACTAAAAACAAAAACGGCACAACTCACGTCTAATATTGTCGAGAATATCTCGACCACGGTTTCGGACAATTACGATGTCCTCCGATATTCTCGACAATATTCGACGTGAGTTGTGCCGTTTTTGTTTTTAGTTCCAATTTGATTACAGACAGACATATAGACAGACAGACAACAGACAGGTAAAAGTAAATAAAAGCTTGTAAAAATGTGAACGCACAGCTCAAAACTGCTAAACAGATTGGGTTTGTAACAGGTAGGTTTATATCGCAGATTTCTCCACTATTGGACGAGATAACCTTATAAACATGCATAAATCGGATGACAATGCAATATTTTTATGACATCGAGTTGATCTGATGATGGAGCTGGAAGGTGGCCACAGGAACTCCGTAATAGGGATGTTGACTAATTTTTGGAATTGCTTTTATATGATAGATAGACCCATTTTATACACGAATATCATATTTTTATGCAAAAATATATGAAATTTCAATTTAAAAATACATAAATAAAAATGATTTTTTGAATTCTGGCTAAAACGTTCCGAACTGTCATCTGACAGCGCGTGACGTCACACCGCTGGCTGAACTTACGCTTCCTAAGCAATGTTCCTGATTTCGACACATTTTAATTACTCATAATTTAAAAACCACTGAACTGATTTTGATGCCACTTATACTGTGCCCTTAGTTGGTCCATACTTAAACCAAAAATAAAGTCAATAACTAAAATGTCTCTCTGAGAATATAAGATCCATTTTGGTTATTGACTTTTTCTGCTTAAATTCGGACCAACTTAGGGCACAGTATAAGTTGCATCAAAATCGGTTCAGTGGTTTTTAAGTTATGAATAATTAAAATGTGTCGAAATCAGGAACATTTCATAGGAAGCGTAAGTCAGCGGTTCGGTGCGGTGCGTGCCAGTGGTGTGACGTCACGCGCTCTCATTGGCGTTCGCATTCGCGTAACAATAAGTAAAAATTATTGAAATTAAAATTGATTTTATTCAATTTTGGCTAGTAAATAGATCCTTAAAATGTGATTATAGGTTTTTAAATACTGTCTTTTATTTGAAAAACATAAGTTTATATGAATTCGTAACATGTGTCAACATCCCTATTAAACGACGTAACCCCATCGAGTTTGGGCTCATTTTATTTGTCTTGACGAGTACTTTATGGTGCTAGATGATAATAATAATAAAAAATTGCTTAAAATTTCACTTGTGACATATAGACACCCGCTAAGAAAGAATTTCTCCACTCGAGCAACAAAACCAAGAAACTAGTAGATAATAATATCTAACAATAACTAATATTGCCCCCGAGTGGGTACAAATAACTAATTTATTTAAGAGCTCCCTCTGTATCTTCATCCATTATTCTCGCTATAAATAACAGTAACTCCGGTCAATGACCTCTCCTGCACTTATACTTAGCTATTATTGTTCATATAGATCGTTTTAATTTTTTTTTTTTTTTTTTTATGTTATGAAGTAGAAGACGAGCAAGACGCTCTCCTGATGTTAAGAGATAACGGCTGCCCATAATCAGTACAGTGTTACCTAGGATTTCACAATTATGTGAAATTCTAGGAGCACTGCACCAACGCTTCTTACTCAAGAGTCATAAGATGTTAAGACTCTTTAGCCCAGTAATTTCACTAGCTACAGTGCCCTCCTACCGGAGCACAGTAATGTTTGCACATCACTGCTCAGGCGGTAGAATAACTGGCACTGTTGGGGTACCCACCTAGACGACCTCCTGCAAAGGAAGTCTACCCCCGGTAAAATGAACTACTTTGGGGATTTCTGACAAGTTTTTCTCCATGAATTGTTATCTCATGTTGTTACTAGCTGTGTCCAGCGGTTTTACCCGTTATTCCAGGGTCTAAGCTATCTCTATACAAAAATTCAGCTCAATCGGTCCACCTGTTTAGGTGTGAAAGAGTAACAAACATACATCTATACATTCTTACAAACTTTCACGTTTATAATATTGGATATATTTATGTATATTGCTATGATTAAAAATATGTACTTATGTCTCCATTATATCTTTATAACCACCCTCGCTCTATTTTATGTATTTCCTTTCCCTGTTTGGTTGTCTGGAAGAGATCGCTATTAGCGATAAGACCGCCAATTGTAACACTTCCTTCTGTGTTTTCTTAGTTCTAAGTTTATATTGTTGTATTTGGTGTGAACAATAAAGAGGTTTCTATTATATTCTATTAGTAGGATTCGACTTCATACATACATAGTAAGTGGTTGTCATATTGATCGATAAGCTTCCCCAACACGATTTAATTTCCAGTTGATTGTCGATATCAATTTTTAATTAGATTTTTATCAAAGAATATTGAACGCAGACTGCTATTGTTTCTCGATGGACGAACTTTTCAAAGCATTTTTAGATGTTATCGGGGTAATTTTACCTTCATTTTAATATTAAATGGTGTTATAATTAAATACATCTAAAGGTAAGCGAATACTTTTCATGGATCAGTTTTAATATTATTATTAATATTACCGTCCTACATTAAATTTTCATAATATAGAGGTAATAATATGAATTTTAACCAACTTTACAAAAGGGGAAAAGGCTCGCTTGCAATAAATAAGGACTGGCTCTCGCTAAATTCATAAAAAATCATAACGAAAAACAGTTCAATCGTTATTCCAGTATATTTCAGTGTTGTCTGGAAGAGATCGCATTTAGCTATAAGGCCTTTAGGCGCTAATTAATACACCATTAACTTTTGGAGGATTTTCTGTTTGGTATTAATAAAGAGCTCGAGTGGAGACCACGGACTAGCAAACGCAGCGTAGGACGTCCACCCACAAGGTGGACAGACGACTTTATAAAGGTCGCCGGAAGACGCTGGATGCACGTCACTTCCAACCGGTACATATGGAAGTCTAAAGGGGAGGCCTATGTTCAGCAGTGGACGTCTTACGGCTGAGATGATGATGATGATGATTAATAAAGAGTCTACGTATTTTTAACAGTGGACATACATAGAAAAGATTAATTTATGAATCCCTTTCATAAAAACTGTTAAAATTTTAACTTAAACCTGCACAAACAGACAAACTTTCCCATATAAAATATTAGTGTCTCTAAAGCAGCGTTAGTTCTTCCCGAAGCTCGTCCAGGCATTGTCTGCAGCAATTAAATCCTTACTTAGAC
The DNA here is from genome assembly GCA_947507615.1 of Hemithea aestivaria. Taxonomy (NCBI): domain Eukaryota; kingdom Metazoa; phylum Arthropoda; class Insecta; order Lepidoptera; family Geometridae; genus Hemithea; species Hemithea aestivaria. The sequence goes on along the minus strand of OX382341.1, from coordinate 15,847,032 downwards.
TTCGAACCGAACTTAGCCAAGTAATGGCACCGAACTCTAAGTGTTAGGATTTCGCCTGATAAATGTATCTCTCTCTACTTAGAAGTACTTTACTCGCTACTTTTAGCGAATTCTTTGACGTTTATGTATTGAGTGCTATTTTTAAGTGTGGCTGTAAAACATTTTTTTTATACAACGAAGTAAGAAGACGAGCAAGACGCTCTCCTGATGGTTAGAGATAACGCTGCTCATAATTAGTACAGTGCTGCCCAGGATTTTACAAAAGAAAAATTCTGGGTGGACCGCGCCAACGCTTCTTACTTGAGAGTCATAAGATGTTAAGACTCTTCAGCCCAGTAATTTCACTAGCTACAGTGCCCTCCTACCGAAGCACAGCAATGTTTGCACATCACTGCTCAGGCGGTAGAATAACTGGCACTGTTGAGGTACCCACCTAGTCGACCTCCTGCAAAGGAAGTCTACCCCCTGGTAAAGATATTAAAAACTTGTGTTAGTAGATATACTCGTATATTTTACTAAAAAGGTGTAAAATTAACTAAGTCATAGCCTCAAGTAGGTTAGGCAAAGAAATTTAAAAAGTTCAAGTAACGTTGGTATCTTTTATTTTAATTATTTACTAATTGCGCCCAGCGGTTTTATCCATTGTACAGTAGCTTTTACGCTATTCTAGGATCTAAGCTATCTCTATACCAAATTTCAGCTCAATTTGTCCACACGTTTAGGCGTGAAAGAGTAACAGACATTCCTACATACATTTTTATAATCTTTCGCGTTTATAATTATAGTAGGTAGTAGGATTTGTTATAGGTTAGCCTTTGACCACGATTTCGCATGATGTTAAGCGACAATGTAACACACTAAACCTAGAAGGCGGGATAAATCCCTCCCTGGCTTCACTGAACATCATGCCGGAACACTGTTATAATGACCGCTAGGCGATAAGGTTTTGTCTAGTGGGTGATAACTAGCCACGGCCGAAGCCTATCAGTATATGCCACTTAACATGAGGTTTTTTTTACCAACATACAGATACATATATATAAATTAACCGGTGAAACTTTTCAGCTGACTTTTACCGTATTGATTTAGCCAGTCGGCTTGTTTGCGGTTCTGCCTTTACCGAGTTTCGGGAAAAATTTACTGTGGCAATGTTTAGGTAACTTTTTCATGTATGCTCGTCGTACTTTTCATGTATCTTCTTGTGTTAATGTAAATATATAAAAGGAAATACTGACTGAAATACTGTGCTACTCAAACGGATTGAGTTGGAATTTTTTTTGTAATATTTTAAGTATCACTAAAAACATTGCTTTTAAACCCAATTCCAGCGAAGTTCTAAAAACTGCTCCAGCAAACATCATTAAAAGTAATTCAGTAGTTAATACCACCTGTACTAAACACACGTCGATTGGACGCCGATACAGCGCCGATATGACGCCTTTAACACGACTTCGCTAATTATAATACTTCACACAAACTTGTAATAAAATTAGACAACGCGTTTCAAAAATAAAACTGACGTCATCCAGTTATAACACCTTAAACTTTTGGGATTTGAACTCATGTTATTTTATTAGAAGACAGTCTTCTCGTGACTACGGTTCATGTAACTGAGCCGAAACATAGAGGTTGGTTTTATAATGTTTTAGTAAAACTAACGTTAAAATAATAACGCGATAAGTCCCGATAAAAAAAAATTGTGTGATTTTTATTAATCGAGATTTATAATTAATTAATCTACTCTAGATGCATTAAGTATAGAGAATACGGTTTTCCATCAACATCAACCTTAGAATGTTACAATTATTTATGTGAGTGAGTGTAGAGGAGTTGGCATGAATTGTTTAATCACAGAGTTTGGATGGAATATTATTTAATTTTGAATATTATAAATTCGGAAGTGCGTTTGTCTCTGTAAATGTGTCTTAGCTCTTTACGACTATAAATAACTGATTTTATTAGGGGCCAATTTTGGTATTTAGGTACAAGAATAACACATTCTATACTATTCAGCGCGTATAACTGCTGAATTAGTATTAATTTACTTAAGGTCCTCAGCTTCACTTTTGTGTTTGTAGCGCGGTATCCACCATTATTATAACAATCTCAGAAGGCTCGATATTTAGCTAAATTTTTAAAGCATTTTTAAATTTTTAGCTTAGTTTTATAAACTAAAAGTGCAATAATGGTGCTATGTTAGCATCGTTGGCTTTAAAAGGTTTGCACTAAAAGCGGATGGCTTACCTATTTTTTTAGTTTTTAAATTGGGTTCGTTCTTTTTTGTGAGGTCACTTTGCGACTGGACAGGCAACAGATTAAGCTTAAAACTTGGGCCATTACTATCGTTGTTATTAATAAATATTTATCCTTTCTTTTCTATTTTTCCTTTTATTATCCTTTCCCTGCACGGTTGTCTGGAAGAGTTCTCTATTAAAGTCAATAGTCCCTACATATTTTCATCCTTAAATGTGCTGTAAGTTTTTCATATTATTGTATGTATATGTGGTGGCCAATGAGGAGTTTTCTATTCGATATAATATATATATCTATGTAAAATGAAATATTTATTTTTAATATTAAATAGGATACTCATTACTTGCCTTACACAGGCAAAGTTGCCAGCTCCAGCTAAACTATAAGCAATTTTACTAAAAACTTTTAAAACTTAGATATTTAATCACCATTTCAACTTTCAACTAATTTTACGATGAAATTACTTTAGAAATTTAAACTCTGTGTTACTAGTTACAAGGTTTATTTTCAAGTACAGTTATTTACACTAATTAAAAGAATAGACTTAATTAAGTTTCGTGAAACTTTTTAACGAATGAAATATTTTGCTTTAACACTCGCTTAACGTTTAATGAAATAAGTTTTAGTTTTACAACTTACTGTAAATTAAAGGGTTTTAGAACAAGGGAAAAATTAAGTAAAATAAACAACAAGTAGGTACACGTCCATTTTACAGTAAGCCTGCTCCACACTATAGCTGCCGCTCTAGTTGGGAGCATCGTGCGAAGATTCAGTGTGGAGCGCCTACATTAATTATACACTTATTCATACTTATCATTTGCGAGTGTTTGCAGCCAAAGTGTGCCGCAGACTTTAAAAAAAAATGATTATCATATCTCACCCATTATGATTATAATTAACTGTTGAGCTGTCTGAAATAAATAGGTAAAATCCTACTAATATTATGAACGTGAAAGCGTGTATGGATGTATGTTCGTTACTTTTTTACGCCTAAACGAATGGATCGATTGAGCTGAAATTTGGTATAGCCAAGGTTTGGTTTTGATAGCTTAGTCAATTGAATAATATATAATAGGCTATTGTACAACGGGTAAAACCGCTGGGTGCAGCTAGTAATATAATAAACAAAAGCTCATGAACCAAAAGAGATCTAAGATAATAATATAACTCTTTAGCCTATAATTTTACTGACCACTTTACACTTTCAACCACTGCGATTCATAGCAGAATATTGAATGTTAAACGCATTTATTTATAAAAATAAGACCTCTCCAATTTGAAGTCGGTTAAACACAAGATACACTTCAAAGAAAATTATAGATTGTTAAATTAATTAAATCATTTCCACGTTAATTATGAAATACGTTGATAAATTATATTACATAGCACTAATTACTTCACCTTGATACAATGGCGCATCTAATGAGCACAAACGAGCACAAAATTAGCACAAACGAGCACAAAATGAGCACAAATGAGCACTAAGTCGGAGCTCGGTGTCTCCGCGATTTATTACTTACTCTATGTTATTGCGCTTTTTGTATGGAACCGTCTAGATTCTAGTCTCTGCGGATGGCAAAATTGCTGAGAACTCTACATGACAATATAGTGTTATTAAATAATATATCAAACTGACTTTTCCAAATGATTTCCGCCAATTTCGATGACAGTGTGTCAATCTCAAATAGCATCATAAGTTTCCTTTCAAGGTCTGTTTTTTTAGAAAACTTTTTGAGCTTTTTTGTCACACTGTCATCACAAGTGGATGCTGTATTTATAATGATGTAGTTATTCACATTGTTACTCTTAAATCTTAATTTGAAAACGACTATTTTCACAAATTCTTGGAAACAAAACAATGAAAACTAGGTAATTACATCGTTTGAACAGACTTGTTTACACGAATTATAATCTATTTTGATTCGCGTAGTTTTATTAATCTTGTAAATTTTATTATTAGCGAGTTTGAAGTCATAAAACTGGCTTTACATAATAGTAGTTTACTGCAACTTAAATTTATACTGAAAGGGAATTTCCAGGGACTTTTCTTCTATTTTTAAACAAATTTCAGCCCCATCGATTCAGCCGTTTGCGTGTAAATAGGTAACGAAAACACAAACATTCATCCTTTAATTTCGCATATATGTATAATATTAGGAGCAAGTGAGATAGTCATGAATTACATTGTCTACAAAAAAAAAACCTTACAAAAAACTTTTGCTCGATTCAAAAACCATAGCCTAATCTTGAAAAATATCTTCACCAACTTGAACACCTTCCCCCACATCTGTAAATAAGCTATAGAACCTCTTATATCGTTAAACACCTGTCAAACTGTACCTATAAATCTTACTACAACTCTATATCGTATAGAAGTATCGAGAACTTTTCACAATCCTCCTGTTAAGACGGCGGTCTCTGAAAATTTTTAGTAGTGCGTTTATATTTTCAGTAGGTCAAAACACTCGTTTATAAAACTTTACTTAATATTAAGTTGGTCATGCAACAATATTATTTTTAATTTGAATATGATACTTTAATTTTCTTGCATAATATAAATAATATGTGAATTGAGTTAAAAAAAATTATTAGAGGTCCATCATTTATTAGTGGTCAATCCATGGTTTCAGTTTATGTTTTATTAAAGAAGATTCGCAATAATTTGGATTTAAAATTAAAAATGTGACTTTTGTGGTGGTTCATCAATGTAAACAAAAATCTAAAGAGTTAAATCAATATATCCTCATATCTATATGAATGAATTACTACCTACATGCTTTTTGCAATTCTATTCTATAAATGTATTTCTAAGTCCTTAGAAAGTAGTGTGTATACTTGTCCGTCTAAAGACCGCGCTCTTAAGCGCTAAGGGCCACATTCGTCATTTTGACACGTCAATGGTGTTCAGAGCCTTAATGGAGGCTTTTTATTTGTAGTTATTGTTGGAAATTATTTATTGTTATGGACGGAAAAGGGGGAAAAGATGGAGAGGTAGCTCTCCTTTACAATGTCCGAATATTGTGTTGTTATACTGGTTTTTCTTTTCGTAGTACTTGTTGAAAAGTAATTTACTACTTAACATTATGAGCTTGTGGTACTAATTCATAATAATTTTCGATAATTTTTAAAAACTTTTAGGTATTTAAAAATGGTTAAGATTATATTATTTAGTTACCAACAAAATTCAAATTCAATCATAGAGAGTACATACTTGTAGCGTAAAAAAAAATTCGCTACAGCCATACGACGCGTCGTATGCTGACTATCGCTGTAGCGAATTTTTTTGCGACGTATGTCCATCATTAGACTATTTTTGAATGACCGATGACAGTCTGAAAACCGATCGAAATAACCATATTAGTTAATATATTTATTTAATAACACACAGTACATGCTAACAGTTATAACATCAAAACGCACAAACAGGTAAACAATAATTGAAATAGCTAACTATTTTTATGTATAAAAGAAAGGTAAACAAAAATAGGTTCACACAGATCACCAAATTTGTCGATATGTTATACTACCGCGTGCCGCAGCAGCGTCCGGCGAAGCGCCATTAGTTATTTTATCCTTTTTAGGGAGTTCGAAATTCAACCGCCGGAATAATAAAGCTATACGTATTTTTTTAAATGATACAGTAAATTGGACGGGTTGAATTTAAATGACGTTTGTAAACGGACGACGCCATTTTATGTGAAATTCCTTACCATATACGATTTGCCTTCAAAATCTGCACCCGACAACCCTTCAAGCAATTATAACACGTTGTATATATGATATTATACCCAGAAACATAATAACAAACATCCCTTGATGAAAGGGCTCGACAAATGTGTATGAATAAATAAATACGTTTGTCGGCTTGTTAATAATGTAGCTGAGGACAGACGGCGCCCTTTGGGACCTGTCCCGTGACATACAGACTGACTGACAGATTATTTGTATGTCATTTCGGTTATAAAAAGATGTGTTATACTTACTCACAGTTGTATGTAATGTACGAAATAAGTAAGAACATTTTGACGAAGATATAGATGAATTACAAAAAAAAAAAAAAAAAAAAAATACAGGATCGAGTGCAATGCAAACTCGGTATGCAGATAGCGTACCTTGAAGAAAGCATAAGCTACTTTTTATCCTAAGATTCCCTACAAAACAGGGACTTACGTGGGTGGAACCGCACCTCTATAACAAATAAATTTCATTTACAGTAATATTAGCCTCTAGAGGTCTTATCACTAAAATTACCTTTCCTCTAGATGACTAAAGCTTGAACAAATCCTTTGTTTTAATCGTAATATTGTAGGCTAGAAAATGGTTGACAAATATACTAAAATATACCTAGCCTACATATATTATTTTTACTATATTTATATCAGAACCATAAATCACTAACACCATTTATCAAATGTCCATATCTCGAAAAACAACTTTAAAAACAGCATCAAAAATAATCCAGCGGCCGTCAAACAGAATTTTCCGCGTCATTTCATCAACAACCGAACTGTGCCATGATTGTACAGTTTTTTTTTTAACTCATTCTCATAGATATTAATATTATTTTGAATAAAAGATATTATTAAATAAATAACGGATTTGTAGTTAATTTTTTTTTTCATAACTTGCAAACTGTATGGGTCTTATGTTTTAAGAAATTTTCAAGAAAATATTTACAATCATGATCATTTTCATGATGTTTAATCAAGTTTTTGAAGTTATTTATTGTAAAATTATAATTAATACAATAGTATTTTGTGCTGTTAGTGAATTTCTCACGAAGTAGAAATTACTCATAGTCTCCCAAGATGAAATAGACATTGACAAATCGTCACATTTTCCCCCTCACCTGTGACTTTAACTAAAGTACCGACTAGTAGAGATTGACTGTTGAATCTAAGATAGATTTCTAAATATATAAAGGAAAAAGTGACTGACTGATCCATCAACGCACAGCTTCAGCCGTTGACCGGATTCGACTGAAATTTAGAATACAGATAGGTTTTATTACGTAGACTTCAGCTAAGAAAGTATTTGACCATGAGCGTAAGCTACACATGGTTCAACATGGTGTTGATCTGATGATGGAGCTGGAAGGTGGCTATAGGATCTCCGTAATTAAACGACGTAACCCCATCGAGTTTGGGCTCATTTGATTCATCTTGACGAGTACTTTGGTGCTGAATGGTAATAATAATAAAAGCTTGTTTTTAAAAAGTTTTTTTTATTATAATATTTGTTAAAATAAGTAACATTATTTTGGTGTTAAGTGAATTTTCCCGCAGTAGAGATATTTGTCGAGGTGGTGGAGACATTGACAAATTGTCACGTTCCTCCCCTCATCTTCACACCTGTGACTTGATGTACTCGGAGACTTGAAGAGATTTATTCTACTTATTTATTCACGGCCATTTTAAAAATGGACACATCATGCTACTTTCGTAGTAACTAGTAAGCTTAGTACAAAATGTAAAGTGCTTTTTACATTTTGTACTAAGCTTACGTAGGTAAGAGTATGCATGACTTTTAAATATAAATAGTCATGCATACTCCATACAATGTAACTAAAGGCATTATTCTTAGCTATAAATCATTATTGTAATTATGTATTATTCATACGTCTGGAAAAGACAGGTTTCGGCAGAACAATGCATTACATTAAGATCTGATATTATGTACCTGAAATCTATGAATAAACAAATTCTTATTTAAATTTATTATACGTTTAGCCTTTGGCCACGATCTCGCGTGATGTTAAACGACGAAGAGGTCGCAGATTGCTGCAGACTAAACCTAGATGGCAGGATAAATCCCTCCCTGTTTCCTATAAGATTTGTAGGAGTCAGTTGTCAGGTCATGTTGCAGACCTTGTAGTAATCGTCGACCTGAAACTGCAACATATAGATTGGCCACACAACCTATAATAATTACGAATTGACTCTGACAGTGTAAGTAGGGTAACCTGCCTGTTCTGTTGGAGCATAAACCCCAATTATTATTACTTTACAGAATTTTTGTTGGGCCATTGTAAGAGTGCAGTTACATTACTTATAATTCAACGTGCTGAGGTGCAAATTAAAATTAGTTCCTCCTGTAAATGACATCAACCTACTGAATCCATATCTCCAGCACGTCTCAGGAGCACTCGCGTGCCAGTTCAACGACGGTAATAAATCTGTCGATATCTATCGGGATTACTGTCTGTCTGTCTGTCTGTTACCACCGCTGTGTCCTAGATAAGGTTCTAGATGGCGTTATAGTTATGGTGTGACTGTAACACTTTACTATTCAACATTTGTTGTTTCAAAGTTTTCTTCGTCCTTACAGTTCTTTTTATTAAAGTTTGGGTTAGTTGTAACGGGGGGTTGTTTGGGATGTTTTTTAAATTCGTGCTATTCATGTATATCGATTTATTTTCCAAATTTATTTCATTATTTTATCGAATTTCTAACAATTATTTATTTAAACTAAACTAACTAAGGTTGACGCAGAAATTCGAAGTGAGTTTGGCCTTAGTCAATGAGAGCCTTATTTAATTTTTAAAATATTTGTTTTATATAATAATAACCTTTATTTATTTTCCTTCGAACTACGTCAAAATATTAGTAGGTTAAAATAACATACAAACTGTAAACCAATAAAAGCTAATAGCGCAAGTAAAGGCATAAATAATAAAACTAAAATGTTCCAATTGAATGCTTCCGCTACAAAGGCGGCAGTTCCGACTTCTATTTAAAGACGTTTGAACCGCGCCCGTCTTGGACGGCTACCAAAAACTCCTCGTATTTTACTATTTAACTTTTTTAAACTAATATGGCGTTTTTTTCTGTTAATTAAAGTTAACCTAAATCTCTTAAATCTTAGGGATCATCAAATTTACGAAACTTCCACACTATAGTAAAAAGGCAGATACTGCACTCAATAACATGTAGTAGGGGAAACTGGGTAACAATGGATAATGGGGAACAGTGAATAAGTTCCAATAAGTATCTGTGCTTTAGTTATTCACTCACACCGAATGAACTGAAATGAGCCGTGGGTGATACCAATCGTTCAATCCAGTCCACACTGAGCTGTGGTTGGAGGTAGACCCGCTGCCGAAAATTGGGGAACAATGATTAACAAAAGTAAATTTTCACTACTTTTTGAAAAGTGTTTCACGTAGTTCTGGATTCAATTTTTATTTTTCTGATAGGTAATTTGGGATCAGTAATGTTTTAATTTTGTGTTTTCTGTTTTACAACTTTGATACTCGTGATAGAATATTATTTTTTTTAATTAGTTTGGTCAAACGGTCGTTGGGTAACAATGAATAATCAGCCGCTGGGTAACAATGAATAGGTTATTCATTGTTCCCCATACCACACAAGCATGGGGTACAATGAAAATTACCTCGTTCTTATTTACTTTTGAATCTTATCCTTTATTATTAAGGTATATAAAATGGCACGTAACTACATTCGGAAGACATCCAAAGCTGCGCAACGCTCTATCTCTGATAAAATTTTAAAATGTAGCCAAATAGATGAATTGGAAATGGATACATTGAAATTTGAAAAAAATAAAAAATTGACTTGCAAATGTACTCTATTGTAGCCTATTTGAATAAATGAAGTTTGAGTCAGCCTCGGGATGCCGGACAACGGCATATATCGACACAATGTCGATATGTTCAACATCTTCAAATTTCAACCCAATCAGTTCCGCGGTTTGGGCTTTGATTTAATAGATCAGTCAATCAATACTCTGTCAGGCATTCCTTCCATATATTTATTAGACATAGGATGTATACAAGTGAAATAAAAATAAAAAAAACTTAAAAAACAAGCTTTTATAATTCTAGAACCATTCTATGTACTTTCTTCAAGAAATTGTCGTTCGAATCAAATGAGCCCAAACTCGATGGGGTTACATCGATTAATTACGGAGTTCGTATAGCCATCATCAGATCCAGCCTTCTAGCTCCATCATCAGATCAGCTCCATGTCATAATAATATTGCATTGTCATCCGATTTGCACGCAAAATTTCAGCTCAATCGAAAGCGGGAAGTGGTATACCCACTTCTTTTTACTTGAAATTGCATTTAACTTGAAAGATTTGATTACAGGCAGACAGACAACAGATAGGTGAAAGTAGCTAAAAGCTTGTAAAAACGTGATTTTTATACTTTTAATTACGATTTAAATTACAATTGAGAAGAGATTGTTTTTTAAATATAATTTTGATGAATAAATGCAGTTTTTATGTTACAGCCTTAAGAGTTAAATACAATTTGATCTTCAGTTATTCAAAGAAAGTTATTTTCCAAGGCAAACTCAAGTTTTTTTCACTTTTTGTGCCTCATATTTCCATTAAAATTCATTGTACCCCATTGGTTCATTGTTACCCGAGCAGTTATTCATAGTGACCCAGTCCTGGGGAACTATGAATAATTTCCCATTTTTTGTTAAATGCCTCACTGAGTCGTAATTATTGAAGTTAGCGTCCAAATTATGTGCTCTCCTTGTGCTTCGATAATGTATCTATAGTATTTGTGTAAAAATAATTTCCTAGATATAAAGAGTATAGTAATTTTTAGCGTTAGAAAAAACGTTATTCATTGTTACCCAGCTTCCCCTACACTAGACTAAGCTTAATCGTTCGGTGTGAATTTAAGTTTTTAAATGCTATTACACTTTAAAATAATATGAAAATAATTTTAACAAAGCATCTGTGGCACGGAAAAATTTTCATTATTGCGCTAAATACTCGTATTATGATAAAGTTTGAATGTGTGCGTGTGTTTGTTGCTTCTTTACGCCTAAGCCTATTACTTGCAATCAATGATTTTTATTATAATATAGAGGTAGATCCAATCCTGAAAAAGCAGACAGGCTACTTTTGAGTTGGTAATTAAAAATTAAAAACTGCTTCACTTAGTTAATACTCCTTATTTATTAATTTATGGAAACCGTGAATATTTAAAGTGTTAAATTGGACACACTTATGTTGTCATTGCACAGTATCTGCCATTTTTACCAGTCTGTAGAAACACCATATAAAACGTAGATATAAAATTCTAATTTTAGTGATCAATCGCGTCGTCTTCCGCCCGCCATTTTGACGTCGCTTCCTATTATTTTTTTCTCATTTCGCCCCTAAAAGGGCTCAGCAATTACTAACTCATTTGACTTTTGATTTCTTACTTTTTGACTGGTTTCTTTCATAATATTTTTTGACTGGATCCTTATATTCATTTGAAGATATTGTTCTATTGTAAGATCTTTTGAGTATTTTTCCTGTGTTGATTAAAATACAGATGAAATGGCGGGATTTCAGGTTTTTACATAATATTGTTCTTAATAAAATGTTCGCCACGACGTAGGTTGACTTTGTGCTGTTATTGTTTTTTTTTACGTATAAATTACAAGTAAATGCATTTGCCATTTAAATTGGCATTAAAGTACCTGCCTACAGAATTGTTTTTTCTTTATTTAATTCATACAGTCCGGTACTTATGTCACACGTTTATTACTATTTATTTTTAGATGTGCTGAGCTGTTTAATCCGCTGAAGAGTAGCTTAAAATGTGTTATTCTAAAGTCTAAATAGCTGACAATGATTCATCTCTATCGGTCCGCTCGTTTAAACGTAAAAGAGTAACAAACATCCATACATACGAACTTTCTTTTTCTCAATAAAGGCATTTGCCACGAAAAAAAACTTTTGCATTAATACCATATATTTTACGAGCTAGTCTTATAGCATGGACTATGCTCATTTTAAGCGATACCTAATTTATTTCACTATGACCGCCTTTCAGCATGACGTTCAGTGAAGCTAGGGAGGGATTTATCCCGCCTTCTAGGTTTATTCTACTCCCATCTACGGTATCGCTTAATATCACACGAGATCGTGATGAAAGACTAACCTATAATTTAGAAAAAAATAATAAAGAGTTATCATCATTACTGTGCTTCGGTAGGAGGTCACTGTAGCTAGTGAAATTACTGGGATAAAGAGTCTTAAATCTTATGACTCTTGAGTAAGAAGCGTAGGTGCAGTATTCCTTGAATTTCACACCATTGTGAAATCCTAAGTGGCACTGTACTGATTATGGGCAGCGTTATCTCTTAACATCAGGAGAGCGTCTCGTCTTCTACGTCATCACATAAAAAAAATCTTAAAAATATTATCTAATGCATTTGTACTGAAATGTGTCCAAAACATTAACTAAAACGCAAGGATACGGCTAGATGAATGAGGCAGAGGAGCGTCCCGACCGCACGTTGACAAGCCCGGATTTAGTACAGTAATCTGTATAGAGTCGCATGTGTGACGGTCACACTGCACCACTGCGTCGCCACAGCCCGTCTGTACAACCCTGGCCTTAAATTACTTTACTTTAAATGTGTACTGTATTTTTGAATATAAAATACCAGATTATGTACTAGGCTTTACCCGCGTATGGATATCATTCCTTAGCGAACGTCTACGTTGTAAAACCTTTAAATTTGTGCTCAATCCGTTCAGCAATTAGGGTTGTGCGTTGATAGATCATTCGTTTTTCTCAGACCTAAAAATAGCATAATATACTCGTACGTAGGCTATTGTTGAGTGGAAATGGCTTATATTATATACAATACAATAATCACAAGAAATTGTTTCATAAGTAGACAATACACATAAAGCTAAAGGTATACAATCAGCGGTCTTATCGCATAGAGCAATCTCTTACAGACAACCTGGTTGGAAGGAATATTGAGAACATGTATAGAGGCGGTGTACTTCTTTTTTTTTTTCTTTTTCTTATATAGTACATACATTATTCCCTATGTATGCTTAGATCTTCAAAACTTCATCTTCATCATCATCATCAGCCTATGTTCGTTCACTGCTGGACATAGGCCTCCTCCATGGCACGCCACTCAACTCGCTCCTCCGTCTTTCTTCTCCACCCACCCCCAGCGACCCTCCGGATATCATCGCCCCATCATCTTCAAAACTTGATTGAACTATATAATATTTTGATAATAAATTTCTGTAAACGCGCTACGAAGGCGCGCGGGATTACTAGTTAAATATAAAGAAATAGGCCACAGTGAATACAACCAAATTTTCCAGATTTAAGGTACATTTTTGAAAGAAGAATTTTTCAGCTAAATATCTGTCTAAATCTCCACGTTGTTTACAGCGCACACGACCCGCATTATTGTGCCTCCAAACAGAACTCTGGGCGGACTGCCTAATTAACCACTAACAAAAGGACTCATTATTCATTATTCACCGCATCCCCGCTCATTTTATACCACTTTTTATTCATTTTATGCCAGTTTTATTCATTTTATACCACTTTTATTCATGTATACCCACATCAAAATCCGTTGCGTAGTTTTTAAGTATCTAAGCATACACTCACAGGGACAGATAGATACGTAAAGCGACTTTGTTTCGTACTAGAAAAAACTGATTGACGAGCTAGGGCACAGGATCCAAAAAAAGTACTAGCTTAGGGTCGTTCCTGGTGCAAAGAATGTCCATCGCCATACAACGCGGAAACGCAGCAAGTGTTATGGTCACCTTTCCACCGGGACCGGCCCGGAGGGGTCTTTTTGACAACTTATAATATTAAATTTATATAAAACTGAAAATTAAATAATTATTATTAAGTTCTTAGGATATTTAAAACTACTGTAAATTTAGTTTTTGTTTAATCACATTATTTAATTAATCATTACTATTATAATATTTAAAAAATGGATATATATTTTTGTGACTAGTCATTTATATTCTACTTTATTCCAGTTTGATTCTTTTTATTCGAGTTTTATGAATATTATTGGAGCGCGCCCGCAAATCGGGTGTTTAGTCTTGTTCAAGCTTAACGCGAAATCTTTCCAAGTTTTTAATTGTTATTGTGATTACCTTCTTTATTTAATTGGTTTAATTTGAATAAGTTTGGTCGCGTCAGGTCGGCGGTTGGGGGCTCACTTTAATGGGGTCGTTTGAATTTTTCCGGTTATTAACGCGACTTTAGGGGATGATTTTTGACTTCAGGAAATTTTAAAGCGGGCAGATAATTTTTAAAAAATATTTTAATAGTATTTCCAGTGAAACTTTGAAACATGGCATTTCCAAAAATACAAATTTATATTTGAAATAATTATGTTGTTTTTAATAGCACACTGGAATTTCTTTTAAAAATATTAACATTAAAAATTCAGTTAAAATTATTAAACTATAAACTGTCAGGTAAAACTGCTAAATGGACCCGGTTAAAATTTGGCACAGAAATAGGAAAATTATGATTTAGACACCCGCTATGATTATTATTTTAACAGACACAGATAATAAACGGTTTTATTGAAACAGTAAAACTATATTATTTTACTCTAAAATAATTTTAAATATAATTAAAATTGCCACAAATTAAAAAAGTCAATTGTAAAATGTAAAATATTTGTTGAAAATGTTGCGGTAACGAGGTGTGAAATACCGCCATATTTAATTACATTAATTCAACCAAAAGTTACGTGAAAATAATTAACTATTTTAAAGTGTTAAATAAAAACACAGAAATTGTGTTAAATATAAAATTAAATTGCTGAATAGTATAAATACAATGAAAATAAGTTCACAACCACACAAATCCTATTTCCTTTAATTTTTTTATTGCAATGTCATCCGATTTAAACATGCATGTACAATTTCAGCTCAATCGGAAACCAGGAAGTGGATCATATTAAACTTGCAAGATTTGATTACAGACAGACAGATAGGTGAATGTAAATAAAAGTTTGTGAAAATAGCGGCTTAAATAGTATAAAAATACATTAAGTAGCGACAAAATATTCATTTATTTTCTTAATAAATTCCCAGTAGTTTTGTCTGAGCCGAGCATATTAACTATCCCGCTTGTATTGTCCATTTAAATTCATTTTAATTCTCCACCCGCTTATATGCAGAGGACATTTTTAATTATGAACTGGCGTCGCGCGACTCCGCGTTTGCCAATTGTTCAATTTGTTTTTGGGTTTTGAATCGCTAATTGTTTTTGTGTAGAAAATGGTCAGAGTTAATTTAATTAGCGGAGGTTTAATGTAATTAATGTTATTTGCGAATTATTTCACATCACTTCAATTAGGGTTGATGGAAACGGGTTGGGAATGTTCGTTGTTGTTATGATGTAACTTCATGACGTATGAAATAAAAAAAAACCTTAAATAATAAAAGATAAATAAGTGTAAGACCTAAACCGTAACCTCAAGATAAATAGGTATATCAAAATACTTGAGTTGTGACTATTTATACGGTTCAAGCAGCCTCTATAACTCGGTGAACATAAAAAAATCCAAAGAATTGTAAACTCTTTGTTTAAATAAAAAGTTAAAAATAAATTACAATAAAATTCAACACTATAATAATAAACATTAAATAAACACTACATTTAAAGAAAATAACATACCTAGCAATTAAAAGCAGTGAAAATTGGAACCAAATCAAAGCATTACAAAGATTTACGCGAGATTTCATTTTCGCGTATACTTGTAGATTACACAAACGTTTGTCTTAGCCGGGAATCGAACCCGCAACCATCTGCGTCGCAAGCCAGTACGACCTGCGTAGAAGCGACCCACCGCGCCACGAAGTCATCAATCAGAACCAAATCGTCGTAGTAATTACAAAGATACGTATCACAAGACCAAACCCCTAGTTTTATGTATGTACCTCATAAAAATAATTCACCCAATTTACCCGGTGGTCCATTTCCAATAAACGCCGGGGTGGGTCCGTGACACCCGGCGGTGGGTCGGAGGTACCCGGCGGGTAGGAGACACCCACATTATCACTACAATGGTAATCGACAGGCGACACATAATAACGATCCTAAAAGGGTCCTTAATGGAGCAATTGCTGGTTAATTACCGCCACGGATCTCGGAGGCTTTTGCTTCTATTTGAAGGTTATTTATTTGGTCTTTGGAAAGAAGTCATGTTAAGTCAGGAAGAGATAATGGCATTTTCTTTTTTAATATTCTTTTTTTGTTTTACGTTGTTAAACAAATAAATAAATAAATAAAGATTTATTAGAAGTTAAGCGATAATTATAGCAGCGAAAACAATTCATGTTATTAATGAATTCAAATTTGATAAAATTACTCACCTATTTCAATTATATACGTATCAGGAACGAAATAGTAAAAAAAATCAGATCTAAAGTAAAAACAATCGGGCTAGAAACAAGTGAAATTTTAAAAATACTTTTTAAAAACAAGCTTTAATTATTATTATCGTCTTGTATCATAAAGTACTCGTCAAGACAAATCAAATGAACCCAAACTCGATGGGGTTGCGTTGTTTTATGACGGAGTTCCTATGGCCACCTTCCAGCTCCATCATCAGATCAGCTCAATGTCATAAAAATATTGCATTGTCATCCGATTTACACATGCATGCAAATTTTCAGCTCAATTGGAAACCGGGAAGTGGGTCAAATTAAACTTGCAAGATTTGATTACAGACAGACAGACAGACAGACAACAGACAGGTGAAAGTAATATAAAGCTTGTAAAAAGCGAAAAGCGCTGTCACGCTTTATGTGTAAGTGGCGTTAAAACATTATTTTTTATTATCGGACAAACTAAGAGGAAGAAAATATTAAATAATACGTTAATTTTCTAAACTATCACCAAATACGAGAACAAAATGAAGTCGATCCCAGATTTTAATTAAAATTTTACTCCACATAAATATTCCAGCTCAATCTCTAAATGAAACGTATGATCAACCCCTAACAATGCAATGTGCATAAACACATACATACAGTTAATGCATAGTTCAGTTAATGCATAGTTCAGTTAATGCATAGTTCAGTTAATACCACTGAGAGGGTTAAGTGTTACGAAAATAGTTTCGTGTTCCGTTGAACGCTTCACTGTTTACATAGTGGTTGAACAAACAAAGCCGACAAAAACCCTGACACAGTGCAACGAAAGCAGTAGGAAAGTTTATGCTTTTATAACATTACTATCAGCAGGGGGCTTAGACAAGCGCGCGCCCGCCCGTAGCGACCATTCGCAATCGCTAAAAAAATGTATGGAGATGACAGCTCTCGTCGCTTGTCACGTGACCTTAGCGATTTTCGCTAAAATTTGGTAGACAACGACACTGAACGAGAACGAACAACCGCTAACTTTTCGATTAGCGATGAACCCTTTACGTTTTTCCATACAAATCGGTAGCCAAAAGCCGCATTTGACAACCGAAAACGCAACTTTTTCCATTCGACAAATCGAAACTTTAGCGTGCGCCTTCACCTCGCCGCTATCGCTAAATCGTGAAGAAGTTTCAATGGTGCTTGTATATTTATTAAAGTTTATCATTAAATACGGTAAATTTTGCTACTTTTATGGCTCAGCTTCACAGCAAAAAACATTATATTGAACTAAATATCGATGGATTCACCTTGAAAATTGTGAAAGTGAAGAACAAATTTTTGGTGTACCTAACCTATTCTTTTTATAATAATTTTATTCACTTTATTGTTTCTGCACATCGAGCTCGCGGTCGTAGAATGTAGGTAAACCATGAATACTTGAGATGATAACTAGTAGGTAGGTAAAAGGTGTTCCTATATCGCGCCCGCTAGATCAATATAGACAAATACCAAACATTGCTTCTCTCTAGGTGCAAATGTGTAAGAACCTATACCAGGCGCGGATCCAGACCATGATTTTGGGGGGGGTCATCGGCTAGAATTTTTTTGAAGACACGTTTAAGCGTAGTCTTGAAAATCTTACATTATTCAGAACGAACAATGCTCGTTTAGTTTTCTCCGAGTGGCAATGAAACTAAATATTCTTATTTAAGAGCGCGAGCAGCTCGCTGCGTGCGCCGAGAAAATTTTGAACATTTCAGCTCGAATGATGTGCGTTTATCTTGCTCCGAACGGCAATGAAACTAAATATTTTTATTTAAAGAGCGCGAGCAGCTTGCTGCGAGCGCCACGAAAATTTTGAATTTTGCAGCATGAATGATGTGCGTTTATCTTCCTCCGAGCGGCAATGAAACTAAATATTCTTATTATTTATAGAGCGTGAGCAGCTCGCTGCGAGCGCCGAGAAATTTTAAAAATTTTCAGCATGAATGATGTGCGTTTATCTTGCTCCGAACGGCAATGAAACTAAATATTGTTATTTAAAGAGCGCTAGCAGCTTGCTGTGAGCGCCGAGAAAATTTTGAATTTTTCAGCACGAATGAGATGCGTTTAGCTTGCTCCGAGTGGCAATGAAACTAAATATTCTTATTTAAGAGCGCGAGCAGCTTGCTGCGAGCGCCGAGAAATTTTTGAATTGTTCAGCACGAATGATGTGCGTTTAGCTTGCTCCAAATGGCATGGTACCTAAATATTCTTATTTATAGAGCGCGAGCAGCTTGCTGCGAGCGCCGAGAAAATTTTGAATTTTTCAGCACGAATGAGATGCGTTTAGCTTGCTCCGAGTGGCAATGAAACTAAATATTCTTATTTAAGAGCGCGAGCAGCTTGCTGCGAGCGCCGAGAAATTTTTGAATTTTTCAGCACGAATGATGTGCGTTTAGCTTACTCCGAGTGGCAATAAAACTAAATATTCTTATTTAAGAGCGCGAACAGCTTGCTGCGAGCGCTACGAAAATTTTGAATTTTTCAGCACGAATGAGATGCGTTTAGCTTGCTCCGAGTGGCAATGAAACTAAATATAGTTATTTAAGAGCGCGAGCAGCTTGCTGCGAGCGCCGAGAAATTTTTGAAATTTTCAGCACGTATGATGTGCGTTTAGCTTGCTCCAAATGGCATGGTACCTAAATATTCTTATTTATAGAGCGCGAGCAGCTCGCTGCGAGCGCCGAGAAATTTTGAACTTTTCAGCACGAATGATGTGCGTTTAGTTTGCTCCGAGTGGCAATGAAACTAAATATTCTTATATTTATGGAGCGCGAGCAGCTCGCTGCGAGCGCCGAGATAATTTTGAACTTTTAAGCACGAGCCAATGACGTAAGAGCTAACTAAAGACCATTTTGTATTTTTTAAGTGCAAAAGATGTACGTTTATTAGCTCGTTCACACAAAATCATAGTCATTTTTATGCGATCGCAAGCAATTAGCGTCGAGAAAAATTTAAAACCTGTGTGCTATCCACTGATTTCGCACCAAGTACCAAGAAAAACATAAGTATATAATCCTAACCACGAAAGGTACGATCAGTTTGTTATCAGAACGCGAGCGTTAAGAAAATTTTAATATTATTTCTTATAAGAGGGCGAGCAGTTTTCTGCTATCGCAAAGAAAAATAATAATGCCTGATCTGAGTAAAAATGTACGTTTAGCTCGCTCCGAGAAGCAAGAAAATAAAATATTTTGATCAATAAAGCCAGTTTTTTTTATAACTCTGACCTCGAAAAGAAGCGATTTAGTCGTCGACTACAATCCTAGAAGTTTTGTGAACGCTCATAAATTGTACTGGTAAGTAATTCAAATTATATGAAAGGCGCGCAACTTACTTAATCCAAATGCCAAAAAAATGTTTATTATACATGCGCGAGCAGCTTGCTGCAAGCGCAAAGACGACATAAAGCGCGAACAGCTTGCAGCAGTTAATATAATCCAATTAATCCTAAATATGAAAGATGCTGTGCAGCTTGCTACGAGAATCTATGGATAATTCGTAGGCGAGGGCCGAAAAAAATATGTAAAAAAATAATTAAAACAGCGAAACAATTTTATGAACTTGTACGTTCATAAAACGTACGTACGTACGTTGTACGTTGTTGCTTGCTGCTAAGAGAAAATTTCCTAATTCTAACTATGAAAGTAGCGTAAAACCAGTCGACGAGATCGGATTTTTTTCCGACTAGGATTTTGGGGGGGGTCATGACCCCCTTGACCCCCCCCCTGGATCCGCGCCTGACCTATACACACTTATTAGCAATCAAGACCCAAATTTTTGCCATTGCAAACTAGTCTAATAAGTAGGAATCCTCAATTCATGTCGGGAATTCCTTGGCGGCAGAATACTTCTCTTATACCTACTAGATGTATTCTCTTGTATCATATGGTTTACTAGCTGCGCCCAGCGGTTTTACCCGCTGTACTATAGCCTATGTGTTATTACAGGGTCTAAGCTATCACTATACCATATTTCAGCTCAATCGGTCCACCCGTTTAGGTGTGAAAGAGTAACAAACACACATCTATTCTTACAAACTTTCACATTTTTAATATTAGTAAGTTTATAGGTCCTAAGCAACCTAATGCTTAATTTCTACTCAGCATTGGTATAACAAAATGTAATTATAAAAACTGACAGAGTAGTAGGATAAATAAAACACAACTGTAGATTTTACAAAATTATTTAACCAACTTTATTTCAAACAGAGGTAGGCAAGATAGAGACAATAATGATTAAGTACTTTCTTGTAAGGTAACCTATGTATGTGATAGTAAGCTATATTATATTTTCAGGAACAAATTGGATGTCGGAGGTATGCTAAATAATTTAATGATCAGCCAATTGGATTTGACCAATAGCTAGCAGCCAGCGGCTTGAATTGGAAGTTCTTCAATCAGAGTTATGAGTGTTTGTCATATTCTCCAACAATTTCTCTTCTCTGCCTTGTTATCGGGACCAATAAATGCATGTCACAGGATTTCTTCATAGTCCATACCTATAAATCAAAATAAATATTATGCATTAAATAATGTACATTAGTAATTATTTTATTTCATACTTTTAAGTCCTTGAACAAGTGCAAGTTTCATCAAAATCAGTTCAGTAGTTTTTTAGATAATAATCATGGTATGTGTCCAACCCTTAGATTATTTTTCCTTAAATTTCTCTTTGTTGTAAATTTAACATTTAAATAAACACACACTGCTCGCACACCCATCAATACTTCTACAGACTATAACATTTATAGCTTTAATAGTTATAGCTAGGTATGTGTGTGTATGCTATAAGTTAATTAATTTTTTATTATTATGTTGCTCTTTAACACGGGCTAAGCCCGGGCCTTTTTATAGGCGTACACGGAGACAAAAAGTCCGACATAATTATTATTATTTAATAATGCACAAGCAGCTCTGTGACCTAATGCGTGCATGTGCACTGCACTTGTGCTTATTGTTTTCTTTAATTTAATTAAATATAAATTTTTAATTACCTTTCTACCAGTACATAGCAGCGTGAATGTTTAAACACCTAAAATTGAGTGTCCTTTGTTTCTACCTCCATAAGGACTTAATTTGGTACTGTCGCAAAAGATCTTCCCATCTCTAAAAATAGAAAATACATTATAGAAACCTTATATGTATATCTTACTAATATTATAAACGTGAGTTTGTAAGAATGGATGTATGTTTGTTACTCTTTCACACCTATACAGGTGGACCGATTTAGCTGAAATTTGGTATAGAGATTGCTTAGACCCTGGAAAACACACATACACATAAGTACTGCGGGTAAAACCGCTGGGCACAGCTAGTCTTTGATATTTCATGTTAGATGACATAATATTATATAGAACCAATTGAGCTAAAATATATTAAGTTGATGGTTAATAACACATACCAATAATGTTTAGTTTTCGGAGATTGGAGCTGCGAGGGCTTCACAATTTACCTATTTAACTAAAACAAATGTCACATAGGTTATGTTATTATGACTAAGTTTTTAGCCTTAATATGTATTTAGCTTACTGTTGCAAGTGCTCCAATGAAATGTTACATTGTTTCACAGATTTCCTTAATGTTTTTAAAGAGTTTTTCATGAAAAATCAAACTTTTCAACACCATTCACTTTGGACCAGCTTTTGGCCAGTCACATCTCGGATACAAGTAATATTTATAATATTTGAAGAAACACTAACTCACATTACATATCGGCGGGATTCGCAGAAGCTTATTTATTACAAAAAAGCTTATAATTAAGTGTAATTTACAAAAAAAACCAACGAAAAACAAACTCGACGATATTTTGACATTTAATTTGACAGTTGATTCACATTATACCACAGATAATACGACAAAATCTAGCGATTGATCGACAGCCCTTTGTCGAGAGTGCGATATCGATTCCAAAAGTCGTTGGCTACCATTTTTTTTGCGAAATCGCAGGAGCGGCCAATCGCTATCGACTTTATCGATGGCGCCGTTGTCTAGGCCCCCAGAGGTGAGATCGTGGTTAAAGACTTACCTAAAATAAATTTTAAAAAAATTAGCTCTCAATTATGTATTTAATTTTTCACCTAGTACTTTATTTTTGATTGATTCTATATAGTATTTTTTTTTCTCATAAGCATGCATAAAATATAATACTATAATTTTAACTTTAATTAAGCAACAAAAATTCTATTAGAATAATAAACCAGGGGAGCACTGACTCTTGGGCCACAGCTCACGCTACTCCAGGAGTCAGGGCGCCAACTATATTTAAGTGAAAAATTTTTGTAATGCTTGAATAAATAATTTTTGAATTTTGAATATTATACATGGGAGCTTCTTGATCGTGTCGTACATATTTTTTTTAGCAACATTTCAACCGCACCATCTCAAATCGTGACATTTAGGCCATGAAAAAATGTTTTATTTTATTAGATGACCGAGATCAGTCCAACTCTCACCTAACGTAAAGCCTGCCCATTAAATCATAATTAACTTGATAGCTATTTTGCTACACACTCGGTGAGATTAAATTGTAAAAAGTTTCATGATTTTTTTTAAACACTCGAACTAAAGATACTCTATGGATCGACACTACAGAATAAATCTTAAAAGAGAAAAAACTTAAAACGGAAGTTAATGGATTTAATGAATGTTTTACATCTAAGGAAACCGATCTTCTGTAAATATTTTGTCTTTGACAAATAAATAGAGGTCGCAAAAACGGTCAGCGAAGAGCGTGCTTATCACTCCGCTGGTCACTCTACTATGGTCACTCGCTCACTCCGCGGGTCAAAGCGTGTGTCAGAGTGGGTCAGGAGCACTTGGTCACATTCGCTAAATTGCCTTTTCGCAAATCGTTATTGTAGAAAATAGCTAAATGTCATCATTAGCACCCCAATTTTTTATTTTTTATACATTTAATTTTTATTGACTATAAAATTTAGTTACTCTATGACGATTTACTGCTTTGACATTTTGCTACTACGACAATCTGTGTTATTTTTAAATATCAATTCTCAATTTCTCTCAGTGATCACCGCTGTATTAAACCACTTATTCAAAGAGTAAGAAACAGTAAGGTAGATGCGAACACCATGGGAACCAATGGGTAGATCTGTGTGAAAGAGGACATTATACTTGCTAGGGGAGTGGATGAAGATATAATGACGGACGATAGAGCAGAATGGAGGAGAAAAACGTGCTGGGCCGACCCTACCTAAATAAGGGCAGGAAGATGATGATGGGTATACGTGTTGCTGGATTTGCCAACCTCCTACAAGATAATAATGTCAATGAATGATGTGTGATAAATAACTAATATTTAGATGTTACTGATATCGTTTCCTTATCGTCTTTAATTGTATAAATTAGTCCTCTCCATCCATTGTTTGTCTGGAATAAATCGCTCTTTAGCGATAAGACCGCCGCTTGTACATTGTAATTTTTAATTTTAATTATGTACCTATGTATTTTCTGTAACATTATGTGGTATACAATAAAGTATTGTCTTACCTTATCTTATGTCAGTTCGGGAATATGACCAAACACGCCTGATCCGTCAGAGCGTGAGTCAGACCGGGTCACAAGCCGTCAAAGGGTTGGTTACATTTTATTTGTGACCGCTGACGTTTGAGGTCCGTTTCTATCGCTAATGACGACTGGATTTGCGGTCACAAATGAGAATTTTATTTTGTGTTACGCTTAATCTATGGGTAAGCTGCATGTTTGACTTTTTAGTCATGTTGAACGACCTTTCAGAACGTATTTTTATGGTTTTCCTGTAGCGTTTTGAGAGTCGTCTGGGTTTTATTAGTCTTTGGAATCTTTTCTTGGCAGGGGAGAATAGTTAGCAAAATTGTTAGATATACAAAATTAGAGACTTTCTTTAGTCTTAGGAAGATTAGTGCAATGCAATGTTACGTAGGACTTGTACTTACCTCGTATCTCAAATAAAATATTATCTCCTAAACACATATCTATTAGTTTCTATTAGGTCAACACCACTTCTGCGTGAAGGGTTTAATTTTTATACCAAAGTTACTCTTTGGATTTGTTCTTCGAGAATTGGATACTTTTGGGGTTGGCGTAGAGACTATTAATAATATAATTAATAACTAACTGTTTGTATTTTTGCATAACTATTTAATGCTATTTATTTAAAGTCCTGCATCTCGATCATTTAGTACCAATACAAAATTTTATTTTTATACAAAAGGTTCTATTCCAGATATAAATATAAACAGTCAAATAGGCTACACAGAGATAGAAGTGTTAATAAGAATGCGGGGAACGCAGACAGATCGATACTGCACTAAAATTATAACTGTGCCAATGGCGGCGCTCGTGCGGTTACCGGTGCAGGGAAACCGGATCATAGGGATGGACATCCGGTTTTATAACCGGATAACATATTTATGACCTCTAAATTTATTGGTTTAATAGGGATGTTGACAAGATCAACATTTTAAAAATATAATTAGTCTGTAATTTTAATAAAATAAAATATTCGATACGTTTTTTTTTCTTGCAAATAAAATAAAAAATTGCTTAGATATATAACGCTTATAAGATTCTGTGTTGGGACGCACGACGTAACACCATTATACAAAATGTACTAGATTTAGTGGTGTGACGTCACGATCAAACAACTTTAGTGCATTGTATCTCTCACGTTTTTAACAGAATTACAAATAAAAATATACGTGTCCAATATTTTACAATAATCTACATTATGGACAAAAGTTTTTTTTTTGGTCAACATCCCTATTGCCTAAATACACACAAACACATACACACATACATGTAAAATAAATGACGCGAAATGAATGATACGGTTAACTTTTTTAATATCTTTGCGCAGCGACTTAATCCAAACTATATACCAAATTTCAGCTCAAGTCCAAAATAAGACTGATAAAAAGATAGGCTTTAAAACAACGGTGAACATCGTTGCATTTTAAAGCAATTTCGGCTTTTTGACTAAAGAAAAAAAAACAATAAAAGATGTGACTAAAACAGAAGTGAGAAATAGAATACAAATGGACATTAAGTAAACGTTGCACCTAATTAGGTGAAAGTTAAAAGTATAAAACTAATTATTAGCGCTTTACTAATGACGCCCATTCACAGATATTAGGTGCAGTCTGAAATCCCGTACTTACTTAACCTATCTTTTGACCTGGTTAGTGTCTTGCTTAACATTTTTATGCAAGTTAAGCAAAACACTTTATATTATAGAGATAATAAATATGACTTCAGGAATAGCTGAATTAGTTGATAGCATTAAGTATGATTTCTGATTAAATACCCGCTCTGAGCGATAAGATCACCAATTAATACAATCTCATACCAATAATAGCTTTCATCCTTCTAATATTAAAAATTCCAATGTAATGGGTGTATTTTTGTTACCTCTTCAAACCTAAACGACTGAAACGATTTTACTGAAATTTGGTACCTATATAGGTAGGTTAAATCCTGGAATACATTAAGCCTTTTTGTAATTATATATTCGTCATGAATTTTTAGGAAATGAGTGGCTTTTAAAGTGTTTTATTAATAAGTTTAATAATTTCCCTATTTTCCAAGATTGGTCATAAAATGTTGAAAAATAACAATACAAAGTTTTTTGTTTGTTTGTATCATCAGTGTAGAGCCAAGGGATCCGTTTATATGAAATATGTTATCGTTCAACTAACCGTTAACATTTTCAACGTAAAATTGTAAAGTTTCATAAAAATATTTTTATTTTTCACGCTGTTATCATAACTTGGACTATTACTTTTGAGTGTTCAAATAAAATATAACATTTGTGTGAATGTTATATTAAACGGGTGATTTTAGTTAAATAATAATCAAGGCAAATCCTCTCGATTCATTGGTTGTCTGGACGAAATCGCTTTTTAACGATTAGACTGCCGCTTCTAAATTTATAAATTCGTACCTTTGGTAGAACAAGGGCACTATAATTAATTCTCTCTTTATAATACCTTCCTAAACACGGTAGCGTCCAGGCGAAAAGTTTTTGTTACACTGATATTTGAACCCAGAGCCTCCGGATCACAAGTCGGACGTAATACCACTAGGCCACGGACGTTACAAAAAAATATTTAGAGAAAATATAAAAAGGAGTGTTTCACGGGCTCAGCATTTCATTTCGCCCGCGGCCACATTACAAACATCCGGTTGATTACTGAAACCGGATCATTCTAGTTAAACCGGATAATTCCAGTTAAACCGAGTTGCGCTTCACGTTGGTTGCTACACATTATTGCTGTACTCAACCGGATGAGTTAGGGATGAAAAAGTTTTTTCCACTCAAGTTTGCGTGATTTATGTTTGGCCACTTTTTTAAAACTTTGAATCCATTAGGGATTGAATTTTTTTTATTTTATGATGAACTATGTATGCCTACTGACTTGATCGATTTTTATGATGATTATCAAAAAGTGTATTTTGTTGTTTGTTTGTAACTCCACCATTACTATTCAAATTTGTATAAAAATATTATACCAATTATAAAGTTTAGACTCTGAAATAACCACAGATCAGAAGAAAAAATATTTAATATGTTACTCCGTGCAAATAAAACATTAATAAATATTTTTCAGCCGGGAAACCGCTAGGCACTGTGTGTATTTAGATAAATTATATTTTTTCATAAATTATGCACAGTTGTTGTTTCCTACATGATAACATTTACAATTTGTACTTTAAATTAAAATGAGGCAAGTAACATAAAAATAAAATATTTAAAGTATAAAAATAATACGTACAATATGTATATTATGCGTTATATAGCTCATTCTTTATCCGGCCACAACCGGATATCAGTATGGTAATGAGAACAGGCTGGTTAAAACCGGCCTGGATCATTTCATGCTTAGATACGAGTCTTTTACAAATAGCTACGCCCAGCTGTTTTACTCAAAGTGAAGTAAGCTTATGAGTGATTTAATATAAATTTTAGCTCAATCTGTTTAGTTCAACCTAAATCTTATATTATATTCATTTTATGCAGATTCTGTTTATGCAAAATATATTTTATATTGATTATGAAATCAATGGTTATCGTCTTATTAAGAGATTAAAACAATGACTTTAATAATGTCTAAATTATTAAATCATGATAGTTATTGTAATTGTAAAATTGGATTTTTAAAAAAGTCTAATTATTTATTTTTTGTTCACAGGTAATAATTATTTTTGAAGTTGAGAAGGCATTCGTCGATCGTAAGTATGTATTCGAATTATTTTACAGTATAAATACCTACCTATTTTCAACGTATATTTACGAGTACATTTAAATAAGTAATTTTTACAAACCGGGTAAAAGTAAGCTTGAAACCTAGTCCGGGTTTTAATTATAGCACTAGGATTTGTCCCGGATGAAAACAAGCTGTATTCTTATCCGGGCAAACAAAACCTTTCATTTGCCGCGTGTGGTGAAACGGACATCGTTAGAGCCTTGCGGAGGTTCTTCGAGATTCATTTGCGAGTTTCTTTTGAATTCGCCTTCATTATTTTTAAAGAAGAATTGGGAGAAGAAGGAATATGTAGGTTAACAAAGGTTGCAGGCCTTGTAGTCTTGGCGACCTAAACTGCAACATATAGGTTAGCCACACAACTTACAGTTGGTACCTGTTATGTTGAAGTATAAACAAGTATATGGGTATAAAACTCCATTATTTTACATTAATTTAAAGTGGGATAGTCCAATTATTTAACACTAAACTTTTGCGATTTAAACTTATGTTAATCGGAACTTATCGCAAAATTATTATGGTATAAGTCCCGAATAATAAAATAATCAAGAATACAATTTTGGTTACCGTCGCCTATAATTATAATTAATAATTATATTATAATAGACATCTGCAACACGACCTATAAAATAAGATTTTTTTAAAGTGGTAATGCCGATGGCAAATAATAGACATATTTATGATTCGGGGTGCAATTTGGTTTTAAAATACTATTAAGTAGATTGTTTAATTAATTTTCTGCGAAATTGTGACCTTTTAATTACTGTTTGTCAAACCAAAAGTATTTGACCTTATAACCGGGTTAATCTAATTAATCCGGGTCTCACCGACCATACCACAAATTAAATTAAAAACGCAAACATTTTTAATTAGCAATACCACTTTCATTGCGGTTCGCACAACATTTAACTTAAAATTAAAAAAATTGTGTCCAAAGGAATGTAAACCTTGGTGGTTTGAATTAAGGTTGAAATTAGGTTGAGGGTGTGGGTTCAGGGGTGCTCAACGTTTCTCGTGGAGCGAGCGAACCGAAACGCGTGTGAATTTTTTAAAAGATTGTGGAGAAGTGGGCCCGCTGGTAATGGAGAGTGGCGGCCATGTTGTAATTGCGCTCGGATGGGGTCGGAACTGTGTCACCGGAGTCAAGTTTATGGCGGGAGCGTGTGACGTCACTGTCACTCGTGACGTTTTACGCTGTAGTTTGAGGTTTAGCTTTGATTTAGTATGTTTTTGGCTGAATTTTATACATAGGAAGCTACTAATTAGAAGTATAGTATTTATTTTAGTAAAGTATTTTTTAAATATTCATACAAAAGGTACACAGAGCGATGTTATGCTAAAAATAGCTGGGAGTGGTTTGAAATGTGGTTGTGGGGATGGAAGACCAAACAAAAGAAAAGTAAAGAGAATATTTACTGTAGATTTTTATCAATTCAGTCCTAGAGTTCAGGTCCTTGAAGTTATAAGTATCTCAAGTCCTAGATTCTTAAAATATAACATCAAAAGCTGTATCGTTCTTTTATCTCCTCAAAACAGCTTACGCCATTACCCATAATGGAAGTTTAGTATTTAGAAGCTCTCATTTCAAAGATAACACTTGTACCTCGCTTCAATAGCCCACAAAATTACGAACAACAGATTTAATTTCCCCTTATAATAAAGTGGCGTGCACGCCATTCCTAACCCTATCTCGGGTCGTTAAAGTTTATATTCCCCTGGTGTTTAGGTCAGGAAGGGTGTAAGATTTTACAGGCACCGCGGTACCTGTTGCCGCGAAGGAATTGTTATGGTTCAATAAAAACGTGCAATTCCAAGTAATGACACGTGCCATGTTGGTGCCTCATGAATTTAAAGCGCTTTCTACAAATTGTAGTTTTGTCATAACTCTGTGGAAATGATGCAAATAACAAAAATTAGATGTTGTACCTTGTAATATGATTGTACCTGGAAAATGCAACTTATTTTTTTTGTCTGAATGTTGTGCGGCTTTAAGTAGGTTCAGTTTTGCGGGTGTCAAATTATCAAACAAAAATGATCTTGATATTATGGGGATGGTAAGATTGGTCACTACGATTTCATATTTATACACTTAAATACAGAGAGATCGGCTGTGATATAGTTTTTGGATCAACACCGGAACATATGTTTCCGTCTTAGAATGAAAAATTGCACTCTAAGACAGAAAATAATATAAACCGTGCAAGAAGACTACCCTTACATAGTGAGTCCATTTTTAAGAATAGAAATACTCTTTATTGTGTCCAATGTAACAAAAGGTACTTAAAATTACTATGACAATATTATAACACATTGGCCCACAATGGGCGGCCTTATCGCTCAAAGCGATCTCTTCCAGGCAACCATCTTTTGGACGAATACATTATCTTATGAAGAGTAGGGGTTATGTGGAAAATGTTAGGTATTTTAAAAACTATACGATTTTGAAAACTAACGCGAGCGTTATCCATATCAACTATGTAAATATACCGACTAAACTCACGGATATAAAAGTCGAAACTAGGCTCGACCCTGGGTTTCGGACTATTACGAAGTCCTTCATCAGGAGCTCACGCGCTGAGGTCGCGACGCCGGCAACTGGCCCGCGCCCGCGCCTAGTTTCGACTTTTATATCCGTGAGTTTAGTCGGTATATTTACATAGTTGAAATTTTAAAAACTTTAAAACTTAAGTTAGACGTAAATACGTATGCACATTCTAACAGTCTTACAAATTGTTTAAAAAAAAACCTAGAACAAACAAAACATAACTAAAGTAATATCTCTTCGTATATAACAGTATATCTGTTCGTAATAAGACATCTCGCGTCTTTGAAGTCAAAGCCTCGGATTATGCCTCACAAAGCTGAACAAAAAGAAAAACACCCTCTAGCTTATCCTTCATTAAATTCACACACTTTTTATCTTCGAATAACATTATATATTTATAGCATTCATAGTTTTAAAGTTGCTAATTTGAATAAGAGTATTTTGTTGAAATAAAACTTCAAGAGTTATTGTTTCGCGAACATGGAAGATAATACTTTCTGAATAAAGAAATGAAGCATCTATAGTAAGCCCAATTACCTGCACAAACATACCTCATGCGCAAATGACACATTATGCTGCTTGAAAACTACAATTTTGTGTTGTATGGAAAATAATTATAATAATTTTAATGTTATGTGGAACGTAATAATTCTTTTTTTAAATACCTATATATATTTTTTACGTAAGTTTATGTGTAGTATTTAAATGTGTGAATTTTATCCGTTTAAAGCGAGTAAAATTAATATTAATGACTGTTTAATTTATGTTAATTGAAAGGAATTCTACCATAATATTATGCATTCTTTGCACGTAAACTACAAAAGGTTGGCAATGCCCGACTTTTATTCAATTAATATTGAACTATTTGGAATTTTTCATTCCATTATCGAGTCTCGAAGTATGAGACTAATTTGAATCGAAAGCGACCCTTTTATAAAGAAATATTGAAATTTACATAACTATTGGGGAAATTTTGAGTTAATTTTGTACATCTTTTTATTCCCGCCGGAGAATTGATTGTTTAATAAGTGCTTTTTGTTTTTTGACTTTGATACTTTACGCGAAAATTGCTCAAAAGTTGAGCAGCGTCTTGGTACCAATCTTCTCATTTTCACCAATTTTGGTCAAAATCCAATTCTAATTAGAGAAGAGAAATCCAAGGAAAACATAACCTATATTCAAGATATGCCTACGTACGTTTAAGAAATGATGTATTATTTAGAATGTAGAATTATTAAGATTTTTCTAAAAGCCTTAGAGGATTGTCCTATATAGAGGTAAATTAAAAAAGCAAAAGGTAAAATTAAAAAAAAAGGGTTAAATTTCTCGCAATTCCAATACGAAAATACGAGTATCTAATTGATAACCTCCATTTTCTTAGTCGGATAAAAAGTACAATCATAGGAACATTTTATCACGCCCTCATTACAACGATTGCGCGAACATTAGTGAAAGTACAATAGGGGACATTTCTCGACCCAGACGTCCCCTAATAACATCCCCAAATAATTGTACCTACTGTCGTCCAAATGATCGCGCCGTCGTCTAAATGATCGCGACAATAAGTGTAATGAATTAAATGGCTACCACGAGATGTATGTGATTATTATGTCTTTGTTTAGTTATGTTTCGAGATTTTTCTCTAACTTTTCTTTTGAGTCTTACTATTACTAATATTTTGAATCATAAAGTATGGATTAGTGAATAGGTGTGTGTTTATTTACCTTTTTACGTCTAAGCGACTAATTAATTGCGTCAAAATGTTAAACTTTATAGTTAGGTTATGCGATCGCAGGCAAGACCTGGATGCCAACTGCTCAGGACAGATATAACACGAGGGGGAGGAGGCTTTTGTCCAGCAGTGGGGCTATATGAGCTGACAATGATGGTGATGATGAGTTAGCTTCTGGAATAACGTACACGTTATGCGTAAAAGGGTAACAAGCACACATACTTTCCCATTTATCATTGTTGTTGGCTAACTTGGGGCTTTACCCGAGTCGAATAATCCTTCTTTTGGGGAGGTCTACGTTTTAAAACGTTACCTACTCTGTTTTCTAAATTTAATGCCATTCTGTGTGAAGATACGAGTAACATAATATACTCGTACACACATCCGTACTTCCGCGGATATAATAATATTATGTGAAACATAGGAACATAGGTATTATAAATATAACAAAGTGAAGATATAAATTCATTAAGACGCGGCATTGTCTGCTAAACACTTAGTACCTGAACAACTTTAGTCCGGGATAACGGGAATTACGGGAACACCGGGACTTTATGTCGCATTTCCCGGGAGCGCTTCACTGCAACCGCTGCGGGGTTTACAAATATTGTACAGTTAGTTCTTAAAATATTGTGTTTTTAGTGTTTTAAAGCGCTCAAAAGTAGTAACAATTTGCATGAATCTGTTATTATGCAAGTTGAGGAGAATAGGGGTGTTATCTCTACACAATCTTAGTTTCATTGAGAATATAACTAGGTAAAAACGTTTTTAACTGATGATTGATGAAATAGTATTAATGAAAAATGTACACAAAAGAAATGTTTAGAGACTTTTAGAACCATGTAATGGTAGGTGAATAACTAATATATAGAAACAAAAGATCTTCTAATATAGAGGTATATAAATCGGTGTATTGTAATCGTAAGTCAAACTGGCAAAGTCATTTTGATACTCATAATTATTAAAAACTTATTCCCCTTTAAGAGTATAATATATTTATAAAAACAGAAATCCTTATTTGTTTTTCACCGTGTTCTTACGTTAACGTGGCACAAAGAAAGGTAAATTTCAGTCGCAAAAAACGGAATTCTCCGTACACATTTAAAATAACGTTTGTCATTACGTATTTCCAGTTTGAATACTTTCCATCAGCAAACGAAATACGTTTAGACCTTTCAATTACGCACGAAAACCTTTACAAAACAGCAAACACGTGAGACGGGGCTTATTCGGCACATTTCAGGGCCTGAGGGACCCACCACTAATTCGGCAGTTTCCGCGTATCATCCCTGAGGGTACAATGGACTTGTTTACTTTGTTCGTCACCTGACACTTTCCGAACTTAATCGTCAGGAAACGCTGCGTAATCCTGCCGTTATCCTGTCGACAAATTCCTGCTTTTTTTTCAGACACAAACAGACGTGACTACTCCCCAAAACGTTCCACTTAATTTGCTTAAATATCACGTTTTATAAAACTGAACTTTTCCTTCCTACTACAAAAATTACTTAAGATACTGTTCTTTTTATGAGCGCACTTGAGTGTATTTCATAAAAACAGATATTACAAAGTTCGTAATCTCTCCTCATTGGTTTGAGGGAAACGAATTTCCACGACCGACATAAAAACTTTCACAAACTCTTTACGTTACATAACAAAAATTAATTCGGCAAACCTTTCAACAGGTCTCGGGGTGCTTTAAAAACACCTACTTGCAAACTTACTCCATTATTTAGTATCTACCTGTATATATCACCTGGAAGATATATTTTGCACTCTATAACAAGGAAGTTAGAGTAAAAAATTCTTTGTTAAAAATGTCGGATTTAAGTCGGTTGGTATTCGAAGAAACTTTAGCCATTTTGAGGTAAGAAGAGCGTATTAGTTCGACAAGTTTAGTAGGTTTTCGAGTTATCTGGAGAGTTTAACGGGTGGTATTCTACTTTGATTCTTATGGCGTGTGGTTTTTGGGTTGAAATTGGTTCGATGGGGGTTAAGCTAGTCGAACGAAATTGTCGCAAAGTGGCGCGCTGACACATCGAATGTGTTTTAGTGTTTATTTTAATTGTTAGTTGTGTAGATATTGGGTGGGGAGTGTTTGTGTAGGACTCCTCGCTAGTGGAGTGTGTATTTGAAACTTAGCGTGAATTTCAGCGCCCTTTGAAGTGATGGTGGCCACTATATCATGTAGATGTTTGGCATTCTATACCACTGAGTTCAAATCTCGGCCTAACACCATGATCAACATTTTGTACGGTTTTTCCTCTCGATATTCAGTTAACTTTGGCTGTGGAGTGACCTTACACTAGAGAAAATCGCCAAGCGGTCTTTAAAATCGTCCGACACGATCTTCAGTGGATCCTTATAGAAATTTATCTCATGTAGGTTACATTAACTACCATTTTACTTTGCTTAAGATCAAGCTATCGTAGTCAAAAGCTAACGTACAGTGAATAAAAAAAATGGTATCTTTTCAGTCGTAACTTTAGATGAAAGCTGTGTAAAGGGGAATACAGCTGGTAGCGCGGTTATCTCGGGTAATGGTAAATGGCAGGGTAGTGGGTAGTGGGTAGAGCTTCAGTGCAAACCGCGGATTCTTCCCCACTTATTACACCGCTGTACTCCCGTAGGGATGGGATGGGCTGGTTTTACGATTTTTGTTACGGATTAAATTTCTACATAGAGTTATAAACTATTGATATATTTTAAATTATGAGATATTATTGGGACAAGAAAGTAAATAACTAGACAAGGCTAGATTAAAGGTTAATCAATAAATGATACCCTTTCTAGAAAACCTTATAAATTGTTTATATTTTAATTTCAATTAATAAAAATAAGAAAAATATTTTTTTTGTGTACCCAACAGGCTCCTTATAATTAGGTACTTAAAGTTTATACTTACTAGACTAAGACCTTGTGGCTAATTCTAAGGAAGCAAATAAACTATTTAGTACCCATATTTCGACCTGTGTCGTTATTGGTACAAGTACCTTAATATTCTGTGTTATAAAACTTAAAATTTATATAATTATCTTTTAAACTTAATTTCAATAAAATATTTATGATTTTTTTTTAAACATTGTCTTATCGTAAATCAAACTTTAACCACAACTATTTTCACTCTGAATTTGCCGTATAAAAACCGTAAAAATCCCGGTAATTCCCGGTGTAGTCCCACCCCTAGTGGCGCATGTGGCCCCATATCGGGGTTCATTAAAATGCCTACACACAGTTGGCATTAGCGCTCCGCCATTGTGGCCTGTCTAGATTTTAGAATGGAGCTCAAATTGAGGTTTTAGTGAGGACTTGTTTATGTTAGTTACCGCTGTTACCTACTTTTAGTTCTGCAGCTAAAATATAAACTTTAGGACTAATATAAATATAGTAAAAGAAATACTTAAATAAATAACATTATTATCTTTTCTAATTATGGGCTGTTTTAAAACTTGCAAAAGTGTTTTTATTAGTGTTTCTGTATAATCTAATAGTAAAGATTTAGAAACTTTTTTCGTCACGACATGAGACGTACGATCACTCAGATTAGGAAAACATAATATTCTTACACTTTTATACTTAGTGAACGCTATCTGCCTTTACTAAAAACTAGGACAAAAAATAATAACAAAGTTACTAAAAGCGTAGGTTAGCAATATTCTTTCCAGAAAACTTAGAGCAGTTAACTCAAATGAAAATTTCTTTAAACAAAAGTTCAGCAAACGCTAAACTTTGCTACTTATTGCTTAATTTCACAAACAACACAAATTACTTCCTAAGCGAGCCGTTGGTCAGCTAATAACGCCTGATAATTTTTCATAGCAATCAATTGAATTGGCGCGTGGATTGCTGTTATTATTTTAATTGCGTTTAACTACATAAGGGAAAATCACAGAAGCTGTTACTCTAAACTATACAATCTTTAAACGTTTATTCTAGAAGTAATTTATTCACTCTAGATTTTAAAATAATACACATGTTATATTTCACAAAGGAAGCGGAACAATGCTAGAAGCTCCACTTCCTCGTTTCGAATTGCGTTTAAGTCTTTTTTAGAATGATCACAATTTAATTCGAAAAACGATTCGCTCAAAACATTCTTCAAACTCCGAAGTTAAATTTAAACCGGGGTGTATTTATCCGGGATAATCCGCCATGTTAAACACAGCCTGTAGGGAAGGTACCTACAGTTTAAAGGAACACATTTAATCCGCCCTTTGTAATGGCCCTACTCGGGTTTCAACCCTTTTCGAACTTTTTTGGGCCTTTATTTATCTGAGTTTATATTTTTACGTGTTTTTTGAAAGGGATGAGTGGGTGCGTATGGTTGTATGGTCATTGTTTCCTTCGTGTTCAGTTTTTTCGGTTTTAATGAGTTACTTTTATTTTGCGTGTCATTTTGTTTTATTATTTCATTAAACTAGTAAATTAGGTGCTAGCTTTTCGTGGTAGGCTTCTTTCGCAGAGGCCCCTTGAAGAAGAACGTAACACACACTAAGTGGTGTTGTGTTTGATATGGGCAATCAGAATGCTTACCATTGGGCAACTAATTTGCGCATCTTGTCATTAATTTAAAAAAAAAAATTAATTTGTGATTTGATGTGAAAAAGCATACTTTTTTAGTTGGCGTATTGTGTTTTTATTTTTGTATATTTTTCTGTTTCAATAAAGGTGTTTCCATCTATCTATCTTGTTATGAGAAATCTCAAAACATGCAAGTATTACATTTAGGTACATGTAAAATATGTAAAAGGAAAGAGTGACTGACTGACTGATCTATCAACACATAGCCCAAACCGCTGGACGGATTGGGTTGAAATTTGGAAGACAGATAGGTTTTATGACGTAGACCTCCGCTAAGAAAGGATTTTGCCGTGCAGGAAAAGCCGCGAGCATAAGCCAGTAATATTATATAATGCAAGTGATCCCTAAATTCATTTGTTCCCGTTGGTCCCATTTATAGATGAAGTTCCATTTAGCATCGATGTCCCGGACCCCCGGGGTATTTGCATTTATGAATAACGCTTGCAATATCAGTAATACCACACTGCGGATGTATTTTATGGGATTTATGGGGTACTCGCTGCGACATGGGGGTTCTTTTTGATGAAAGTACGATTTCAGAACTTATTTGCTTATTTTCTAAATTTCATCGTGATTAGTTTAGCAATTTTATATGAAAAGCTGAGAAATGTTCTATCACACATATTTTATCTGTGAAAAGTATCTCATTAAAATTACTATATACTTACAGTATATTTCACATGCTTAAAGTATGTTTTACTAATAGTGAATATATTATATGCTAAATTATGTAAATCCCAAAATTCATGAATACATTATTAATTATATTTTTTTTCATTTTCTGTCTTATCTCAATATTTCATAGAAACGCGTGACTGACAGACTGGCTTACTGATTGACTTATCTATCAAAACAAAATCATATCACAGCTCGAAATTGAAATCTCTGAGCGGTTCGAGTTGGAATTTGGCATAGATAGTATACCTCCTAAATATTGGCTGCTTAGAAAGGTTTTTCCTATTCAGGCAAAGCTGCAAGCTTAAGCTAGTTTATAATAATAAATGTAACTTAATGTATTGAAGCAAAAACCTCAACAAAATTGTCATCTTTCCCATAAAACAATCTCAAAAATACTAACAAAACCTTTGTCCCCTAAAAATCACTTCCCCAACACACAATAATCTTTATTACTTAACAAACAAGACTCAAAATCGTTTAGCTCCCAAAGCTGTGGTTTCAAAAGCACTTAGTTCAAAGGTCCCCACCTTAAATGGATACCCTTGACCCTCTCGTAGGCTTTAAGAAGTCGCGATTGTAAATAAGAGGTCACCAAATGTATTTTTCAGCTGAGTTTACATTTTTCAGGTGGGTTTCGTTCTCTTTGAAAATCACTCGTTCTTGATGAGTGAAAATGACACTTATTAAATACTTATATTGTTTAAATGAATCTGAGGAAGCACTTAGACGTTTGTTACCACTGCCTGATTGCTAAAACTACTGATGATTGTGCTCATATTAAAATATGTTTTTATGCTAGTTTTAAACGTGTCTAAAATGTTTTAAACACATGTTTAAAAGAGCTTGTTTTCAGTGTTTTAAACATTTGTTTTAATCAATTGCTTTAAACATTGCCAACCCTGATTTCAGGGGTATAAAGACACAAAAAAAGGCTGGTTATCATATTATGATCACAGATAATTGTGGATCTTGGTTGTCGTTGGTGGTTTATTATTTCTTATGGGTTAGCCTTTGACCACAATCTCGTGTGATTTTAAACGACGGTGCGGCCGTAGATGGAAGCACTAAACCTAGAAGGCGGGAAAAACACCTGGCTTCACTGAACATCATGCCAGTAAACGGTCCTAATGACAGCCACGAGCGAAGTCTACAATCTGCAACAAATATTTTACACAAGTGCCTGCCAACGAATTAGGGAAAGTGCCTGCATAGATTTTTCTTTCAAAAATTATTGTAACTTTGAACCAGTACAAAGCTCCGTCTGAAACAAAAGGTTCTAGTGAAATTGTCGCGACATCTTACATTGAGCGCCGTGTCACCAGGAGCTCCTATACTCTGTATCTATCTCTCCGCTTTGAATTTATATCATTGTTACATTGATATCTACGTCTGACTGATAGCTTTGAAATGTTCGTAATGTTAAATGTTAAACGATTTAATTTGTATTTGAAAGTTATTTTTTCTTTTTACAAGCATTTATTTACTTTCGACTGTCTGTTGTCTGTCCGTCTGTATGTGTGTCTGTCTGTAATCAAATCTTGCAAGTTAAATTTCACCTACTTCCCGATTTCCGATTGAGCTGAAATTTTGTATGCATGCATAATCGGATGACAATGCAATATTATTAGCTGATCTGATGATGGAGCTGGAAGGTGGCCATAGGATTAAACGACGCAACAACATCGAGTTTGAGCTCTTTTAATTCGTCTTGACGAGTACTTTGATGCTAAATGGTAATTTTAATAAAAGTTTGTTTTAAAAAATATTTTTTTAAATTTCACTTGTTAAAAAATAATTTATGTTAGTTTCTTTTCGTTCTTCTCGTAGGTGTACTTGTAGCGTCCGTGACCTAGTGGTCGTTAGTCCGACGTGATGCGAAAGTATAGATGTGTGTGAAATCATTAAGCTGAAATTTGGTACATTATAGAGGTTATAGGTAGAGTATAGCCATGACCCTGGAAAAACACATTAATAGGCTTCTTTTCAGCGGGTAAAACCGTTAATTATTTTCCTACACATATTGCTTCAATAGTTACCCATTACAATAGAATTCAGTTTTGATGTTATCATACTATTTAGACGAGTTTTACGACTACTGCCTTACTACTGTGGGACTGACCTAACTAGGATTTTTTTGTGATAAAAGGACTATTTTATAGAATTACAATACCAAGTCTATAGTACCAAGTATCTATAGTATACCTTTTTTTGACCCAAGAAAAATGCGTTACGCATCATCACCCCACGCCGGGGGTGCGGGGCGGTATGTGGGTCTCTCCGCCGAAGATAGGCATGGCGGGGATACCCACTAAAAAACCTGGGGGTGTGCCCATAATGCCGGGGCAGCGGGTACGCCGAAGCACTCATCCGCGGCCAATAATAGTATACCTTTGTTAACTTTTAATAAATGTAATTATTAAATTTTTTTATCATGAACAATGTGTCTATTAGGTAAAAAAATGTTTAGTATGATAGTGTATTCGCTATAAATTCCAGTAATCATTTTTCACCTATGAGAACATAATAGAAAATTTCACACCCTCGCGTCGGAGCGAAGATTCTCACCTATCATGGAGTATTCCCGACGACGCCCGAGGATCGACGGGAATGCCCGAGGATTACCCATCACATGTTACCAGGGGTGCCAACTGCAACTTGTTGGAAATAAAGGTTTTTTTTTCTTTTGTTCGGGCGGGACCTTGTTGCTTGCTAAACAATTAAAGGCATGTGCTTTATATTGATAAAAAATAATAGCTTATTGACTTTTTTCTAACTTGGACATTTTTAGGGTTCCGTACCCAAAGGGTACAAATGAGACCCTATTACTATTTGTTAATATTCTGTTCATAACGTTCATAAAATATAATTTCTGCTAGACTTAATATTATGTCGATTATTTCTGGAAATTTAAATAAAAGCGCTGATAGATCTTTAATTAAAGAACATCTGTAATTGACGTACACATTATCTTCATGTAGTTAAATAAGAAATATTGCGTTTGTATTTATGAACAATAAAACAAAAGTAGAGGAACATATTTTTAGGAACTAAGTAAATCAATCTACATTCGTATTTCTACAGGTTTACACCATAAATAACAATAAAGACATAAATAATCACAAAAAAGTCAACAAAAAAAAACGCTTAGACAACCCTACATCGCGAGGGGTGATCTCATTCTTTCCCAATAACATGGAGTAACATTCTTTAGGTAGTTTCGGGCCAATTTATTTTCAATAACGTTTGTCCTGAGGAAACTCTCTTAGACTTATAGCCCTATAACTTTCAGGTGAAAGGTATAAGGACGGTACTTACCGTGGATGGTTACCTACTGATTTTTTTTTATTAGATAGAAAAAAGTTATAGGGGTGTTGACTAAAAATTTTTTTGGCCATCAAGTAGGTTATTAAAAATATTGGACACGTATTTTTATTTATAGATTTAATAAAAAAGACAGTTATGACGATGAATGTACAGGTAGAAGATAGTATAATAATATTTTAAGCCCTTGACGCAAAAAGTTTTGACCGCTCATTTTGACCGCTTTTCTATCCTTTCCTGTTCGTCCGTACACAGTAAATAGTAGATTTAAAACTGGTGAACCATTTTCGGTTTTTATTTATTTAAGAGCAGATTTTCTAGCAATGTTCTGATAGTCATCGTCGCGGTTGTCTGGTTGACTTTTAGCGATAAGACCACCATTGCAAAATCTTTATGCACCTGATTTGTATATTTTTTTGTAATGTGAAGTTTCAATAAGGAGCAATCCATTCTGTTCTATAACATTTAGACCCCATAAACAATATGTGTAGAAAATAAACAATTTATTGTTCACAAGCGTTCCAATAAACATTTTATAGGATCCCGTGGGAGCGTTGATAGTTTTTTGATAAAAGATAAAGGGGTAGTAAACAAGGTTACAAAAATGGCTCATTTCGCCGTTATGGTCCGGGATGATATTTTAACGGGTTTTATGTTCTACTGCCATTTTGAGATAAGGTTGTAGAATAAAAATTATGATGAATTGTAATTTTATTAATAGAGATCCGTAAAGAATTGAAGTATCTACATCTATTAATGTAACTTTGTAGAAATTAAACAAACTACTCATAAATTGTGTTGTGGCAGTTTTTCTATGATGAAAATTGATGTTTTATAACAAACCAGTAAAATAAAATGAAAATCGAACTCGTATTTAAATACGGGTGAAACAATTATTTTAATGCTAAAATTGCTCGACCGATTTTGAGTAAATTAAAATAGGACCACCTTTTCCGGGACTTGAGCTAATTCTTCACCATGTTTAAACTAAATCAGTTCAGCGGCTTTAGAAATGAAGAGACAAACAGACACACGTCGCAATATTAGTAATCTTACTAATATTATAAACGTGAATGTTTGTAAGAATGGATGTCTGGATGTCTGAATGTCGGGATGATTGTTACTCTTTCACGCCTAAATGGGTAGACCGATTGAGCTGAAATTTTGTTTAGAGATAGCTTAGACCCTGGATACATAAGTACTGCGGGTAAAACTGCTGGGCGCAGCTAGCGTTAGTATAACAATATAAATCTAATCTTTAAATAATTCAGTTCAAAGATATAAAATTGTTACGTCCAAATAAACTAACCAGGCAGAGTTAGTTCATACGTTTTTCAAAGTTTACTATCTGCACGAAGTACAAATTCCCCAACATGCAGTGAATCCCAAACATTTTTACGCGCAGGTAGCATAAGCAAATCACGGCCACCGCCGGCCGAGTCGCAAGGCTCATAAATATTAAACGCCCGGTTGCCCCCCCACTTCGCCCCGTTTCGCCTCACTTCGCCCCACTTCCTCTTAAATGGGTTACTGTAACAACCTGTGCTGTATGACTGGTATAAAACTTGATATGTCTAATTGCGGAATCGCTTAGGTAATGATGACTTTTGAGTTATGGCTGATTACTTTATGTTTGAATTATATGAATTTTGTGGCTTTCTGTTATAATTCGGGGAAAATTTCCAAAATTTGTTGAAATTTCAATCCTTATTTGTCGACAATCCTCATAATATTCGATAATCTTTTAAGTGTTTTCAAAAAACTTCGGCATTTTTATAGACGGATTGATAATACTTACCTACACAACTAAATACAAGATTTGAAACTTGTCTTCGTCTTTACATAAAAAGTGTCATATAATTATGGAGTTCAATATAATAAGTTATTTAATCTGTAGGTATGACTCTTCGGCTCATCAACATTTAAGAGTGTGGATATGAGAAATTAGTGCTGGCTGCACCGATTTACTTGAAATTTGGTTGTAGCCTTTATCTTAGGGATAACTAAAATATAAAGAAGCACTACATTCTTTGACTATTACGCGATACGAAGTCCGCGCGGGTCCACTAGTCATTATATTAAATTTTGTGTTCTTTATTTGTCCCTTATAAATAAAATTAGCTTCTATAAGAAATTAAAGAAAATACTTATAGAAATACTCATTAATGAGGGAAAAGTAAGTCAGACTCTTCCCGCCAGCAAAAACAGCGGGATCGGTCGCTCGCATAAAATATTTATGAGAGATCCTTCGAGCGCTGCAGCCGCTTTAAATATAAGACATGGAGCTGAACTCCGTGATATAAGTGTAGCCGGGGGTATCATTTAAAACTATGTAACGAATGAAATAAAGGTTCTTACGCTTTATGAAGGTTTATGGTATTTATCGTACATTTTAATTAAAAAAATTGAATAAGTTTCTGTCTATTTTGCTGAATTGGATCACAGTTTTAAAAAGATTAGATAAATAAATAAATAATAATAAATATTTCAGGACATTTCACACAGCGCCACCTAACCCCAAACTAAGCAACTTAATGCTAGTAAT
Organism: Hemithea aestivaria; assembly: GCA_947507615.1. Taxonomy (NCBI): domain Eukaryota; kingdom Metazoa; phylum Arthropoda; class Insecta; order Lepidoptera; family Geometridae; genus Hemithea; species Hemithea aestivaria. The sequence continues at coordinate 15,803,937 of OX382341.1, read as the reverse complement.
ATGGTGGTTAGGATAACGGATATAATACTTATATACTTTTCTTTTGTAAATACATACTTATTATAGATATTGAACCACCCAGACCAGAAACAAATACCAAACAGATCCCTTAGATTTGTTGGTGGTTTGTTGTATCTCATCAGGAAGCATGATTTGTCATCCAATATGGAAATATAAATATTATGTAGCAGGAGACGTTAGGTCATTTTACAGGACGTATAATCTTAGCGACATGAAACTGCAAATGTTGGTTGGCAACATAACTTTGCAATTTGACTTTGCCACTGTATGTAGAGTGTAGAGTAACCTGTTAATGTTTTTATTATGTTAGAGACTGATAAAGCAGATTGCTCGATTAATGCTTAATGGTTACCGTCGCCTATACTACCGTAACACTTAATATATTAATATGTATGTTTATTATTATATCATTATGTATGTATTATTTATTCTATTGGTTTTAATGGTACCTATGTATTGGTATATTTATATAGCTATGATAAAAACTATGTACTTACATGTGCTTGTTATGCGTTGTTTATAACCGCCGTCGCTCTATTTTATGTATTTCCTTTCCCTGCTTGGTTGTCTGGAAGAGATCGCTATCAGCGATAAGACCGTCAATTGTAACACTTCTTTCTGTGTAATCTTAGTTCTAAGTTTATATTGTTGTATTTGTGTGAACAATAAAGAGTTTTCTATTCTATTCTAATATTTGCCAATGCAATGTCGGGCAAGTAGACGAATATAATACACTCTTGGGTTCACTGAACATCGTGTTGTAACACGACCATAATAAACACCTTGGCGATACGATTAAATATTTTAATTCTATTAATTATTACCTTTATTATCTAACTTCTAATAAAGTCAAAGCTTTTAAAGTTCAAAACGCTTACTGCTTACCGAAATCCTCTTAACAGTAGTTTTCGGTTAGTTTTCGAGTTAATCCCGTGTTTAACCGGCGAGACTTGTTCCAAGTTCGGTATAAATCTTCTGGATCTAACCGCAGACCTTTCTAGAACAAATAGAGAAGGACAAGAAAAACAATCGTTGTACGCGTCCTAATTGGTGCGTTGTTTACTTTGAGTTACTAGTACTAGTTATTTGTTTAAGACTGACCTACTCGTATTTTTACCGACTTCAAAATTGAAGGTTAACAATTCGTCAGAATTTATATTTTTTATGTAGGTGAGTGTCTTTTTTATATTGTATGTCGTATGTGTTTGATGTTTACTTGATTTCTGAACAGATTTAGGAATTTTATTATTTTTGAAGGTTTTTGTTTCCAGTTACCATTTAAATTTGAAAATGGTAGTTTGAATGGGAATAAAATAAATCAGAAAGAAGAAATTTTACTTATGTTATATTTATGTAGGAAGGAATTTTAAAGTTTTTTCTCTTAAAGAATAATGACGAGTTGTTTTAATGAATTAATTTATATAATTTAATTTATACATATTTATCAAAAGAATAGGTTATACTGACTGAATCATTCATTAAGGCACAGCATAAACCTCTAAGATTGACTAAAATCTGACAAAGATATCCGCTAAATGGCCTTTTAACAAGAGCCAAGCCGGAACTAAAGTTTTTAACCAACAATGTTTTCTACCTCTACAAGACAATGAATATAGGTTTTTATCGCGAGGGAGGCTGGGGGGAATTATCCAAGCAGGGGTCAGCAGCACACCGTACCGAGCACCACGCCATTAGTATAATGGTGCGCCGGCCGCCTCTCACACCGTGCCGTAACGATGCTAAGCGATCGAATTATTTAGAGTTTTTAAACTAGTAGATACCTACTGACTCTAAAGCTAAGCGGAAAAGAGAGCGTGCTGATCAGGCTTCACTTTTGAACATTATAAAAATACCATCCTATACTAGAGAGATCAGTATTATTATGCCTTAGTAGTGCATGTTGGTTTATATGCGGATTTTGCGGAAACACTAGAACATAAATTAAAGTATTGTCTTAATAGAGTACCTACAGCAGTAGTCAACTAAATTGTTGTCTGAATTCTCCGAGTAGTAAAATCATTTATTTTTTCGTTGAGAAAAAGTAATCATCGTTAGAGTGAGGATAAAACAAATAATCATAATTCTGGATTCCAAATCTGCGGATCAATTTAATGGAAAATTTATTCATAGACTGTCTTTACAAAACTCCACAATACACGTACTCCGAATTTAGAAGTAGCAAACCCTTCTTAACCTTGACTTGGTATTTATTCTTTGTCTCCAAATGTGGTTATAAAAATTCAATGTTATTGTTGAACATGAGTATAATACGTCACGCGCTCCCTTCATGAAACTTGGTGACAGTATTCCCCCAAGTTCCCCTAGAATTTATAAACGTCACAGCCGCTAATTTATTATTCCCGACGAATGTTCGCGCAATAGAATTATTGTTTTGTTGACGTGAGGAGTGAGGGTACATCGGGGTAATTCTGCCGGGACGTTTGTTGCCAATTTGGGTATGACCGAGTTAGTGGTTGACATCCAACCCTCATTATGAATACTGAATGCAATATGTGACAATGGATGAAGGAATGCTGGAACGTGCTTGTCTTGTAATTGAATAGCTTTGTTTCTGTTGAGGTTTTGTGTGGGTAAATTATATTAAAAATATTCCACGTTTACATTGTTATGTTATAAGGTAAAATAGGTCATCTAATGTGTGTATATGCTTGGTTACCATCACTATTGCTAACATTTCATGACTTTATTAAAGCTCTTTAAAAAAAAAACATGTTGAAATTCAGCTTGATTTATTGTTGTCATTTTTTTAGAATATTTGGTAGGTCTGCGAATAGATCGCAAAGTATTTTACAATAGAGACAAACGAGTATTACATATATCATATTAACATTATCTGTATTAACTCTTTTTATCTGAATAAAGAAGGTATAATTATAAAAAAATATATGTTAAATTGGAGCTTACAAAATGATTCCTGATTTCTTATAAAAATAGAACATCTAAGCATAAACATATTTCCCGCGGGGACCTCGATATGGATCAGGCCTCCTAAATGATGTTGTCTCTAATCCATTTTCTTGCGAAATCTCCGACCGGATTACTTTCGTTTCGTCGGGTTAATAACTAGACTTTTCATAAATCTGTTTATCTGCTCAGCTCTGCTAAAAGGTTTTAGGTTTTACTGACTACAAAGTCATAATTTTTGATTAAGTTTAAAATTTTATTACTACTTATGCGAGCTTTTCGTGGTACTTTTTCTTAAGTATTTTACATTGTATAAGTTCTATATAGGTACTTACTATTGTAATAAATTAGTAACTTCTAATTTAAATGCTTTTAGTGTCCTTACTATATTGATTGCGTATAAGTTTCTTATTCTCATGGTTCATCAATTTCATTCACTTTACATATTATTATTAGGCATATACCGTCATTAGACCAGACTCAACAAAATTAAAATGTAAATAGTGAATACACACTTAATATTATCCAATATCCTGTATCTCCATTTTGGGTCTAAGACCTATATAAATTGACATAGCGCGGCTTAATTAATATTGCTTTGACTAGTAATTAGCCAATTTCACAGTCGATTCATTGGCTTTATAGGCAATAGTTGATTATGTCACCAAAGTCATAGTCCAGTCATAGTGTAATAATTAAGCCATCAGTAGGCCTTGCTCTATATACTGAGTATTGCATAAAAATCTTAATCAATTCTAATCTATTTCCATTTCCTCTTGTATACGTATTACAACAAAACTGACTCCTAAATCTCACTGAAATAAAGAAAAGCTCATCCTATCATTTTATCTTTTTCTTCTTTGGGCGCCATCTTTTACAGGAGATTAGCGAAATAACAGCTCCTAACTTACCTAATTATCCCTGCTCATGCAGTACAATCGGTGCAGATGTTTATGTCAAAATATTCTTCTTTTTTTGAAAGACTGTTTTACCCTGCTATTTTTATAACTACCGAGAGTGTTCTCTTTAACTTAATAACAAAACGGCACTACTCACGTCGTTTCTAATATTTTTAAATAAATAATATGCCATTTATTGTCAAAAAAGGGTACAATATCCTAAATCTACTAAAACCTTACACTGACTGTTATGCCTATTACTTCTTGCTTTTAAACAAAAGGGGTATATTCAGCATATTTAGGGTACTTTTTACCCTGTATCTTTCCCTGTAGTGTTACTTGTGATAGCATGTTCTCGTATTTGGGAATACACACAAGATTTTATAGTTTTCAATAAATAAATGATTTGAACATTCGGTGTAACAGACGGCCGCGCCTTTCAAACATTGTATTTTACGTGCCTCGTATGTCCACTACGCCACGGCTACGCTTCGGAAGATAAAAAATAACTGTTTTTAGACAATGTGTGATAAAATAATAAAAAAACACGTGTCTTTATGACGCTATCTGCAAATGGTGCTAGATATAGGTATTTTTAATTTTTCATTTGATGAAATTTTTAATGTTGTTTTGTCTGTTTCAGGTATGTTTATGTCGCATTTGTGAACTTGTCGACAGTAGAAACAAGTAAGTACATACACAGTTCTTTTCTATACAATAATTATTTAAAGAAGTTGTAACAGGGAACTATGATGCTAAGCTCCCGACTATACTCACATTAAAATCCGCTCTTAGCGGTTAAAATAACGGTAATATTTATTTCTGTGCCAAATTTCCACTCAATCCGTTCAGCGGTTTGAGTTCTGCGTAGATAAAGGTCAATCAGAAACTTTTCAGCTGTTTGAGATGTGCGTTGATAGATCAGTCAGTCACTCTTTCCTTTTAAGTATTTAGATTTCGGTGCCACATTTTTAAAAGCACGCTAAAAATAGGGTTAGAAAAACACGTTGAATAAACGCTATCTCTATTATAAGTCTGTGCATTAAACTGGGCTTGTCCCATTAGGCCTATCCGCTGCCGGTTCATATCCACAGAATACACAGTGGTTACTATAGGCACGGAGGACTCGACATGACGCTTTTATTAACACAGTTATTGGACGGTGATTGTGAATATCCAAACGTGTAGTCGATAACTGGGACCTGGGAAATTCGATGGGATTTTGAAGCGTTTGCAGGCTTAGTTATGAAAGGATTCCTCTGTAGTATCTTTGGCTTTGGTAAATCTGAATTGAAAAATGTTTGGTTCTAAATTACTCTCTATATATTTATTCGCATATTAAGATAACATTACAGTGTGTGCACCAAATCGTTATTCTTAGTATTCTTTAAAATACCTATATGTAGGTATATGTAACGTAAAACATAAGGAATTAACTATGTTTTGTAATATCAAAACTGAATATTATACTGGTTTAACTTAAGACGCTTTTGTGTCCTTTTAGTTATAATATTATAGTTCCTAAAATCTCCGTTTTCTCTATCATAATATACCAACTTGTAGTAATTTTTGGGAACCTGTAATTTATATTACCTATTTAAAAAAAAAAAACAAATATAAAGTGAAAAAAAATTTACTGATAAAAGGTAGTGAAGTAGGTAAACATTGAGACAGACATTATTGTAATAAATATATTACAATCCGAACTGAAAACTATACAACTTTAGAGATACCTTAACGACCACAATTCACAAACTACATTAGTTAAAGGTCCCAATAGCAACTATAACAACTATATCATAATTGACAACCAAAATTGATTCGGTCCCTCACATATTGTTTGCGCGTGTGTTCACTTGGCCTTAGTAATTGGACCTTGTAGTCCCACGGGGCAGGATGCTGATTGGTCCGCGTCACGGGGTCTGCGGTGCCCCGGGTCGGACAGACCCGCGATCAAATACCCGGGGCCTTTGGGAACATGCCGGTTATTATGTATCTAATTAATTTTTCATGTTTTGGAATGTAATCATGTTATACTAGCTCATGTTTACAGCTTCGCTCGCACTAAAAAATCTTAAAATATGTTGGTATAGTTCCGTTAATAAAGCCTATCTGTGTGCCAAATTTCAGCCGAATACATTCAGTAGTTTACCTACTTTTAGCTTAAAAGGTATGAAACGAGCTGAGCAAGAGAGTACCTATATATATAGAGAGGTAGAAGTTCCTTTATAATATTATTTTGACTTGGGTGCGCCTAAATGGCTTAACCAATTGAGCTCAAATTTGGTGAAAAGGGAATAAGTACAATAGGTCAGCAAGGTTGGACAAAGTATCAATACTTTCTATAGCACTTTTTGAATGAGAGTTTGACTTAGCACAATGTTCGCTGGAAGTGGATCACCAACTTTAGATCCTAATAATAGGCATAGGCTATATTTTACTTTTTACCCCTCGGGATAAAATATTGCCGGCCAAAATTCCGGGAATCAACCAGATATTTAATAACTGTCACCGTAATCGTCTTAAAACTCCAAACAGAATATTTCCCATTCCCTAAATAAGGTAAAATGAGAATGTCGCGTGTGATATGAGGAATAATAAATAAATGTACCTCACAGTAACGTGTATTTATTATTATGGAGCTAATGGGACAGGACTCGCGACAAAGAAGAAACCACACATAAATCTTTTAACTAATATTAACGTGAAAGTTTGTAAGAATGGATGTCTGGATGTCGAGATGTTTATTACTCTTTCACGCCTAAACGGGTGAACCGACTGAGCTGACATTTTGTATAGAGATAGCTTAAACTCTGGAATAACACATAGGCTATAGGACAGCGGGTAAAACTGCTGAGGACAGCTAGTATATTATAATTAAACAGTCTTGGTAAACTTTCAAACACATTGGAATATAGTAAACTAGCTGCGCCCAGCGTTTTTACCCGCTGTACTGTAGCCTATGTGTTATTCCAGGGTCTAAGCTATCTCTATACCAAATTTCAGCTTAATCGGTCCACCCGTTTAGGCGTGAAAGAGTAACAAACATATATCCTGACATCCAGACATCCGTTCTTACAAACTTTCACGTTTTTATAATATTAGTAAGATTACAAAGCCAATGGATAACGGCGTCAGAACTAATTTCTAGCAAAAGTCTGCCAGTTTCTGCAGGGAAGAGTCAACGCATATCAACGAACCAAAGAAATTTCGATCACGATATTTCGATACTACGCATGCTCTCGACAAAATTGTCAAATACTGGCATAAATTATATATTCATACGAGTGTTTTATTCACTTATCATTTTATATAATTTTTTGGTACAGCAAAGTCTTGCTTTTTAAAGAAAATCGTTAGCATAGAGTACTTACTCACAGAGATTTCATATCTCCATCTACAGACTATAGTTGCATTCTTTTTGACACTTCACTTCCATTCCAAACGCATTTGCACCTTTCCCCGCCGTCAACACGCCAACTAAATTGCACTTTACTGCTCACGAAATAAAGTTCAAATTGATACTACAATAAAACGAAGTAAATAATATCTGCGAGGGAAAATAGACGTTGTTCTGTGAGTAATAGAGTGGAAAATAGTTTGATGACAGTCCAGACATGCACTTACGGTTTTGTGTCTCGATGGAGTGTAATTCAGTTACTGATCTTCCTACAGTCGTGCTGGCGTAAATTGGATGAAATTGTATGAGCTAGCTTTTACCTTGTTCCTATGTTTTATTTCATTTTCTTTTATGTGAAAAGTCTTTTTTTAAATTGATGAACGATATTATGTGTCCGACGCTTACCTAAGGGTCAATTAGTTATCATGCGCTGGTGCCTATCACTCATGACTATTGACTGACAAAAAAAATGTTATTAGAGACAAGGAGCGACACATGATTTATATTTTTCAACTTTGTTGCTTAATCTACAAGCACGTTCTCCGAGGAAATAAAGATAATATCTCAGACTGACAAGTGCGGTACAGAGTCACGCAGAATTTGAATTTTAAAACACTGGCTGACACTGTATCTGATAATAATATGATCACACACCTGATTTGTTATTCTTGTTACTCATTACCATAAGTCCTAACGTTGTGCTGAATAATAAAATAAATGAACGCGGGCAGCAACAAAATCAAGATCGCTCCCACTTTTCCGTTCCTTGCCGCGTCTGTCTGTCGCCAGCTTTAAACTGTTCCTAAATTCACAGTATCTTATGTACTGGACTCTACTGTATGCACTAACGTTTTCATCGTCGTTGTCTGTCTGTACGTGTATGACAAATTACTTAGCAAAACGATTAATGGACGCGTGACGCCGCGTGGATTTATGATCTGGAGATAATACAGCCTGATTTATGTCTTATGTGATACATGGTACTAACTGGTCTTGTCTATACTAATGTCATAAATGTGTTTGTCCGTCTGTATGTGACCTTCTCACACTTAAGCTGATTAGATGAAATTTGGTATAGATAGTTTGAGTCTCGAGAAATGACATCGGATAGCTTTGATCAAACGTTTTTTTAAACATGCGTTTAAAGAAAAATAAGCCCCTATATACATCTAGCAATTTGCTTCCAATCCTATAAAAATATACTTTCGTGTATGTAAGATTCCTAAAATATACAATGTGTTTGCTTTGAATCCTAAAACCGGTGCTCTATTCATATTTGCCCAATACCTTCTTAGATAAACTCCAATTATTTTTATTAAATCTAAAGTAAATTTTATTGGAACCTTTATTGGGATTACCAATCTACCAATCAAACAAAGAATCCCTAGACCCGGAGGACTCGCTCTCGGAGGACTCCGACGAGCCTGAGGACGAGTCGTCGCGCAATAGCGCCTTGTAGTCGTAGAAGAAATGGTCTCCGCGACGAGGCTCGTCCTTCCTTGTGGTGTTCGGGCAGCGACGGTTGCTGATCTTGACGAACACTGGAATATAGACCTTATGCTTAAAAATAAAGTTGAGTTTCCTTTAACGACTTCCCTCCACGTGCGGTTAGGGTACATATCTGAAAGCCGAGACCCAAGGTGCCTTTCGAAACATGGTAGCGTTGAGGCGAAAATCCTTTCCGCATTGAGATTTGAAACCAGGGCCTCCGGACTCCGGATCACAAGCCGGACATACGACCACTGGACCACTTACGCTATCTCATTACAATGCCACAGTCAAAGCACAATTATAGGCTGTGAAGCCAGCCTATATGCTGCAGATCACCAAGATTCCAAGGCGATGGGTATATTAGAAAATATAGTGCCTGGACTCTACCGTATTTCGGAAGGCACGTAAAACTGTGGGTCCCGGTTGTTTACAGAATATAAATAAATATTTCAAGACATTACACACCTTCACCTGACCCCAAGCTAATCAACTTAATGCGTGTGTTATGGTGGTTTAGATAACGGATATAATACTTAGGTACTTAGGCGGGTTGGGTAGTGTTAGGCTCTAGGTGTAGTTTGAAAGAGAATGCCACCTACTGGTTCCATCCTGGCAGTTCCTGTAGTGCATCATGCAGAGGCTCTTGAAGCTCCTCCTGGCTCGCTGGTACGCCCCACAGATCCATTTGATGGAGGGGTCACGCCACTTCTTCCTCATATCTTCGGGGCACTTTGTGCATTTGCGGTGCCATTTCCGCCTGAAATACAAAATATGAAGTTGACTGAGCTATGTTTAATAGATATATTTTACACAGTTATTTATACAGTTTGGCTAAATTTATTCGTAAATCTTAACGATCTTCTCAATTTTAATAACTTAAAATATCGGATAATAGTGGGACTCCTCAAGCTCATTTAAAGCATGTACATATTATTTTTGCTTCCTAGATTTTTTAAGTTTATTATTTTTATGTATGTTAGTAATTATGGTGACCTGTTGGGGTATAAACCCAATAATTTATTGTTTTTCTTATTGAGGTACACCTGTTTATATGCATTTTAACCAAACCTCTAGATGGTATTCCTGTGATCCCCATGACATTGTCGACATTAGGGGGACAACAAGAACTCATAAAAAACGTCACTGGTGTCACCACTGTTAGTTCATCTCATTTATCTTCTAGTATAAATAATTCATACCATCCTCTTCTCTCTAAGCTGGACTTGGGTTTGGGATACTTCCTGTTCTCGGAAGAAGAAGAAGAATCTGAAGAATACGACATGTCCAGGGATTCCCTGTTGTCGTCGTCACTGCCTGATCCTGTAATCATAAATATCCGGTGCTAGAAATGGGTTTTTAATTTGTCCATCAAGTAGATTAAATAATATTGGACACGTATTTTTTTGCTTCGTAAATTTGTATATTACTGCGCACTAATATTGTATGGTGGGAGGTTCTAACTTCACGCACATAGCATAGATAGGGGTATCCATAAACTTTTCAGCGTTTTTTTTAATAAAAAAGTATTTAAACTAGCAGTCTTATCGCTAATAACGGTCTCTTTATATCGAACTAGCTTATGCTTGCGGCTTTGCCCGCATGGCAAAATTCTTTCTTAGCGGAGGTCTACGTCTTAAAACCTATCTATCATCCAAATTTCAACCCAATCCGTCCAGCGGTTTAGGCTGTGCGTTGATAGATCAATTAGTCACTCTTTTCTTTTATATATTTAGAAAAAAAAGATGTTGGTAATAATAATACCATATACCAACATTAACACTAATTCTGTCCCAATTAAAGTTTTATACAACAGCATTATTGCAGCAAAGCGTTTAATAACCATTGAGAAGTAACAAAAACAGATCCTAATCCGGTCCCAACAGTAGAAAAACGGTTTAATTCCGTTATTAGTTCGGGGACCGTTTGAAGCTATTGTTATTGAAGCGAGCCTTTTGTGGACGGGAAGGGGACCGTGGTCGGTATGACATCAGATCGAAGTAGTTTGCAACTGTAATGTAGATCTACTTAGCGCTTTTGTTCATTGGCCTACCTTTGGAATTGACCATCTCGATTGATCTTAACCCATTACGACTTCCCAAGCATTGAAAATATTGGAATTTTCTGATGAAATCTTGAAATTATTATCTTAATACGACAAATAATAAAATAATTTTTTGTTTTGTCAAATTATTTTTGTTGAGTCAGCATTATTGATAAATAGGACATTGGGTAGGTACGTGTGTTCATGACTCAAAATAAGTAATTTTGAGGTATACGTGCGACAAACTAAAAGTTTTTAGAATATCAACATTTTGAATAACCAGCAACTATTTGTTTATTTATTGTTATTTAGTAGGTTTATTTGGACAACTTAAGCATCATTGCAACCGACTAAGCCATCAAGTAAAGCTGTGAGGCCTTCTTCCTTAGAGGTCTTCCCGATAGCCTTTTTGGACGCAGCGACCCCTTCTTTGGCATTCAAAAAAATCCGATATCTCAAAAGTTTTTATTTATTTTTCTTATATGAATAGAAACAACAAAGAGTCAGGTAGAGCTATTTGATAGATGGGACAAAAATAAAGATTTTAATAATGTAAAATTTCCATTAATTCATCTGGCTGTGTCTGCTGACGCGGCGCTCCATAATAGGGGGACTCTGCAGCGAGGTCAATGTTATCAACCCTTTTCCTAAGCAGCTGGCCAAAAAATACTTGTATACCACTTTCTGATTACTGTTTTGTTATTTTTCATCATAATAGTGGCAAAAATCAGACCGTCTAGGGAAAAAGGCAATCGTCTTTTTCTTCTCACTCCCCCGTCTCATCACTTTTGGTAATAACTCTTCAGAAAAAAACTCTATATGCAAACATTGGCGCTAAATTTCGGAAGACAATTAATAAATCTAGGTCTGTTATTTCATTACGATGATAAAAATATAATTTTAAGGCATCTTCATTTAACCTTGACAAAATCTGGTGACTCTGATAGGTACGACGTCATTTTAAGCTCGGTGCAAATTGAGGGACTTCCAAATAGCTCAGAGCTTCCTGACGTCAAAAATTGTTCGAGCAAGATTTTTTTTCTGGACTCATAGCTATCTCGTGAGTTGCCCAAATCTACTGATAGGCCATTTTTGTGTCTAACTCTAAGACAGAGGGCATGGTTTTAACGCAATCTTAGATAGTCGCAGTTTCAAGGCGAGCCTTACGCGGAACTTCAGTGAGACTGTTACAGCCACTCTTTAATTCATAAAATCCAATTTAAATAGTCTTACGAGATGGGACATTAATTATAAACAAGAATCAAACTCGATCGTAACAGTGTTGTGCAGTAATACCATAACGAAAATCTTAACAAATAATGTGGCGAACATTTTTACGCGCCAGATTCAAAATGGCGGCGACATGATTTTTTAAAATTGACGCCAAAAGAATAAAATAAGTGGCAGATAGACTTAAGTGGCATTGTTATGTTACAAAAGAACTATATTTTAAAACGTAGTACTAGATTTTTTTCTAAATTGCTTTAAACTGGCCCGTTCTAAAAACTTTCAGAGTTACCAAGAGAAGTAGGTACCAGTACCCGTACTAGTTTCGATTAACTCGTTCAAATAGCAAATCTTACAACAACTCAATTTACTTTATATCTGGATCAATAAAGAGTTTCTTATCTTATCTTAAATCTTTGGTTTTTTGTACGAACATTTGACGTGTGTTATGCAGCTTCATGCGTATCGTCAGTTACAACATAGCTCCCAGTATTGCGCACTCTATGGTTGAGTTCTCTATGGTACCTTTATTTAGTGTCGGCCTACTGCTAAAACGATACTACAGTAAAATCTTATATTCTGAGCCTGTGAGAGTAAAGTTTCCTGAGTAAGAGAGTAAGAGAGAGTGCTGCATTGCAATATTTTATAATAAACGTCTCTTTACCGCCCCGACGAGGGGAGGACACGACGAGTCGGCTTTATGCTTTCACTACTACTATATTAAATATGCAGAATGTATGTCTGTCTCGAAATTTGGTTTTAGAATTATATGTTTTCTGTTTTTGCAGACTTTTATAGAGGTTATCTTTTGTAATCAGGCGGACGCAACTGCATGTACAATATCTGTCTCTAATACCTATAAAAAATGATATGGAGCTTTACTTTTGTTCATTTTATTATTTGTATCGTAACTTACTCGGACGTAAGTAGTGCAAATACATTAAAAAAATCAATACTCTTACAAAAACGAGACAAATAGGAATACTTACATTAAAGTTTCAGAAAGATAAATAAATATCCCTCCTGTATCGCTATAAGTCACTATAACATCTCCTATTTTTTAAGCTCAATAATTTGGCCAACGGTTGGAGCTCTAAGTTACGTAGTCTCTAAGTTAGTTAGTTAGTCTGTCACGTCTTCTATTTACATACAAGAACAGTATGTAGCTATAATTAAAAATATGTACTTATGTCTCCTTATATATCTTTATAACCACCGTCGCTCTATTTTATGTATTTCCTTTCCCTGCTTGGTTGTCTGGAAGAGATCGCTATTAGCGATAAGACCGCCAATTGTAACACTACTTTCTGTGTAATCTTAGTTCTAAGTTTATATTGTTGTATTTGTGTGAACAATAAAGAGTTTTCTATTCTATATTTCCTTACTTTTCTGTCCTGATGAAGAGGATGTAGACAGGTCCTTCTTTCTTCTAGTATCTGGCATCAGTTCATTGCTGTCCAGGCCTTTTAGCGTGGTGTTCAGAAAACATAATGCCGTGTCCACTGCAATAATCTTACCAATATTATAAACGTGAAAGTTTGTAACAATGGATGTCTGGTTATTTGTTACTCTTTCACGCCTAAACGGGTGGACCGATTGAGCTGTAATTTGGTATAGAGATAGCTTAGACCCTGGAATAACACATAGGCTATAGGATAGCGGGTAAAACTGCTGGACGCAGCTAGTTAACAATATTTCTGACCTTGTCAACATTCCTAAAAACTTCATTATAAAAGTGTTATTTTAAATTTTGCTGGTCAAAATAGAGTAGGTATTTCATTTTACATTTTCATGGAAATATGATAAAAGTTTTTACCTAACAGTAGCACCATAACGGCAGCACCAATTCGCGCCATATCAAACTATGTCCGTCACGCCACCATTTTTATTTCCATTTTAAACCTATACTCGTAATAAATCGAGTCGGCACAATTTATGGGCGCTCCACTCAGTGTTTTACGACGTCGCATTTCTGTCCTTTATTGTTTTTGGGTGTTTGTGTAATGTTGTTTATGTCGACTTGATACTGCTTTACTGTTTTAGAACTATATCTTTCTGTGTACAAGTTATTTCTGCCCGTTAAAATGACGTATCTAAATTACTTTTTCCAAAATTGTGTTACATATTAATTATAGACTAGCTTACGCACGTACCTTTTCCCGCGTGGCAAAATCCTTTCTTAGCAAAGCTCTACGTTATAAAACATATCTGTGTTCCAAATTTCAAACCAATCGGTCCAGTGGTTTAGGCTGTGCATTGATAGATCAGTCAGTCAGTCACTCTTTCCTTTTATATATTTAGGGAAAGAATAGAATAGAATAATACTTTATTGCATACCAAACAATTACAAAGAAGCTTAATAAGCTGAATATCTTAATGCTAGGTAAACAATCGGCAATCTTATCGCACTAGGCAATTTCAATACACATATTGCTTTAATGAGGGAAAAAGACGAATCTGACAATATTATTATTATTTTTCTACCTCCTTGAATTTCTTATTTATCATAGTGGAAAAAATTAAAACTTTATTTTCTTTAGACCTAACTTTTTGTTAGGTCTTTCTAATTATCGAGGGCAGATTTGAAGTCCTATATTACAATATTTTTACCGAAACTTAGTAATGTTTGCACAGCTCAGGCGGTAGAAAAACTGGCACTGTTGGAGTACCTAGACGACCTCCTGCAAAGGAAGTCTACCTCCTACCAGGGGTAATAATGAAGACGACATGTTCTTTAATAATAAATATTTATTCGTGGGTTATATTATATTAGATTCTTTTTAAACATTATAAATATAAAACCAATGTCGTCCGTGGTATGTGTCCCGCTTGCATCGATGGTCGTACATTTTCACAAACACTGGAACAAAAATAAAAGAGAATTTTGGAAATTGAAAATTGGTGAACTGCGACATGAATTCTTAGGTATATTTTTATATCTAATTATACGTTACGGCCTTTTAAAAATAATAATTATAAAAAATTGTTTTATTGCCAAAAATATAATACAATTTCAAATGATATTGCTAAAACAAGAAAATGAAGGACACGTCACAAAAGAAACATGGTATTATTAAATAAGGCAAAAGGCATATGCTCAGCATTATGCTGGCAAAGATGCGCAGCGCTGATTTTCAGCATATGCCTGCGCTCGAGCTAAGATGTTCGTCGAGCGGAAAAAATAAGTACTAAAAAGTGAGTTTCGGTACACAATAATACCTATAATATTATTAAACAACTTTTATACGTGACTAATTACGTGTTTTTTTTCTTTTGACTAATTCCTACCTGATGGTGCGTGTTGATGCGGTCGATGATGAATGACATAAGATGTCTAGAATTGGCTTTGTTGCTTATTTACTTACCCTTATTGCACTGTCGAAGTCTGTATTTTTTCATCGTCCAAGTAACAAACATAAGAATAGAATAGAAAACTCTTTATTGCACACATAAATGCAAGACTAAGATAAGTATAATTAATCAATTAGAGCACCTTTTTAAACTCTTATAAACACTTGAGAAGCATTAAAACTTATAAGTGATTTGCCGTATAATGAGTGAAGCATAAAACTTCGGAAGCAGTTTCCAAGTTGAATGTGCTCCGACTGTAGTAGCTGTTTAATGAGGAATGGGTTGTAATGTTTCTAGAAACTTCTGTGTGTGCAGATTTTGAGAAACAACTATCTTTGATACTCATAGCATTTGAATAAGAAATACTAGCCATTTCGACGATTTGTTTGACCTTGTATGTTGAACTAAAAACAAAATTGATTTCAGTAGGAAAGATTTTTAATTTATACTCTAGCATAATAATTAACCATTCATCTATCTAAAGAGTTTTTCAGTGGTGATTCAACTTTAACGTAAAGGTAAAGGGGAATTGTGAACTACCCGTCCACCCACAAGTAGGGAAGTCCAGTGGATGATAGATAGAAACCCAAAAAAAAGTCTTAATAAATTAAATTGAATCTCACTAGTGCCATCCTCGCAGTTCCTGTACCGCATCATACATTCGCTCTTGAAGGTCCTCCTGGCGCGCTGGTAGCCGCCGCAGATCCAGCTGATGCCTCGGTTCTTGAACGTCTTCATCATCTCGTCGGGGCAGGGTGTGCAGACTCGATACACTCGGGTCCTGAGAATATTTGGTCAAAAAGTGCCGAGCGGTCAAAAAGATTTTAGATACTAAAGTTCAGAGACCTCCAAATGCCTATAAAACGTAGATCGTTTAGATTTTCAAAAGCCTTCTGGACCTTCAAAAGCCTTCAGCAAACCTTCAAGCTAGTAAAATCTCATAACAAAACTATTAGCTATGAAATTATAGTCAACCTCGTAGATCAGAAAAAAGTTGACGTGTTAAGAAAAGAAACCACATTTGTTTTTACCAGCATGTTTTTACCTATCCTTTCAGTAAGTCCTAAAAGAGCCTAAATGTAGGTAAGTAACTAAAATGCATTAATAACAAACAACCAATGAGGGAACTACTGAAATTTTTCTGTTAACATTTCTCTCGAGTCAATCTACCTTAGTTTGTTATCTGACCCTCCTACTTCACAAACCTCAAAAAAAGACAATTACACGTTTTTACCGTGTAATCTTCACTTTTTCCCCTCATCATGGCAAGTTGGCCCAAACATCTTGGAGAAAAATTGTTGGCGCGAGTTCGCAAAGAGTTTTTCTCCTTTGTTATTATGAAGCCTGTCTATGAACAAGTTCCCAAGTTGATCTGCCCCGAGTAATATGAGCAGATGGGGCTCACGCACTGGATTTCCTAATTTGATATTAATGAGAAAACTTACGCCATCTTCCGCTCCTTTGTTTCGAATGAAGACGCCGACGAGGAGTCTGACGTCGAGGACGAGTCAGTCATCGAAGAACTGTAACATTCAATATTAATAATTAACTATGTATGTGGATTTGGTATTTACTCTATTTTTAAATATGTTTTCGGAACTGAATAAGGGCTTTTAAAATCATTTATTGTGTAGTGCCAAGTTTTAGCAATACATAGTTGGATCTCTGGTTTAACTGAACATCGTGCTGGAATACAGTCGTAATGACCGCTTGGCAACATAATTTTGTCCAGTGGTTCGTAACTAGCCACACCATCAGTATAGCCAGTAAAAAAACCGCACATATATACCTTTATATACATACACCTTTAAAGTCATTGATGAGGTCGGAATTTTAACTCTGCGATCTAGATTTATATTTTCACCACATAACCCTTGGTCACCACGGCTGAATTTGAATATCCCACAGCTGGCCATTGATGTGATGGGCATAAGCCTCCCCTTATTTATCCCTTTCCCCCTATTCCTTGCTGCTTTCATCTTCCACTTCCTGGCACTATTGATGTCATCTGTCAATATAGCTATCGGTCGATTACTAAATCCAGATTAAAGATATACTTACGTAACAGTATCAGATTCAGTTTCCTCTAAGCTGCTAGAGCTGGAACTGTCATCGTCACGCCAGTTGGGGCCTCTGTTCTCAGCATTCTTGTGTTTGGCCACGTTGGGCAGGTCGTCTATGTGAGCTAGGTATGGAGTTACTACATAGTTACTCGTAGCGGCTGTGGGGTGGGAATTATTTATAGTTTATATTCGATGTAGGTTAGCTAGTTACTATCCACCTGGGGCACATCATGCTCCCAGAAGAGATTCAAGTCACTTCCCGAAACATCTGGAATTTGCTAGAACGGGTTTAAGCAGTGAATTAATATCTCATTTGAATATAAGAAATAGTCGAAACGGCTTAGAGCGCTTAATGAGATTCTCAATAATAATAATAGCATTTGACTTCAATCTCACCAACGATGACGCAGCCAAAGATGGTCTGACTAAACCTAGAAGGCGGGATAAATCCTCGCTTTACTGAACGTGCCGGAACATAGTCGTAATGACCTCTTGGCGGCATGTTTCTGACCAGTGGTAGACACGTAACTATCCACAGACGAAGCCTACCGCCAGTATATCGAGTGATTCAAGTAAAATTTTAAAAAACTTTTGAAAAAGAAGCTTTTATTGTTATTAACATCTAGCACTAAATTACTCGTCAAAACAAATCAAATAAACCCAAACTCGATGGGATTGCGTTGTTTAATTACGGAGTTCCTATGGCCACCTTCCAGCTCCATCATCAGATCAGCTCGATGTCATGATAATATTGCATTGTCAACCGATTTGTACATGCACGCAAAATTTCAGTACAATTGGAAACCGGGAAGTGGATCAAATTTAACTTGCAAGATTTGATTACAGACAACATCCTTCTTACTACAATTTAACTGTGTTACATTTGCAATTATCAATTTCAATGTCCCTGATGATATGAATGATGTAAATCATAATGTACATACAAACATAATTACCGTAACCTGGCATTAAGTATTCATGTAACGTGATTACGTTGACTCTGGTGGATTAGCCTGTTCCGGACTTAATTACTTCGGTACATTTAGTTTAGGATATTAAGGCGACGTTTACATTGAATTTCAGACTAAATTTAGTCTCAATTTTGAATCAATGATTTAATTGCATAAGTACTGGCACTTTGAATAGTTGTTACAGATAGTATAAAGTTTTACGGTATTATAATTTTCTAGGATATACCTAATATAAATAAAAATATTGTTCAAATAGGCTATAATGAAGCACTTTTGCAAGCTTTTTTACAAATATAATTTATTATTAGTTCTATTTTAAGACTTTACCATCGCGCCCATTTGAAAAGCATCTCTATGAGAAGTATGAACAAGAAACTCATAGGGATTTATTTTAAATAATACTAATGATTACTACAAATTATATTATTTGCAGTATTTATTTTAGTTACATAATTAATAATTGTTCGCGAAATTTCTTAGTGAATGTTTACTTCATATAATCTATCCACTATCCATGTTCCAAATTTGAACCAAGTCCGTTCAGCGGGTTAAGCTGTGCGTTGATAGGCCACTCAGTCACGCTATGTTTTTATATACAGATTTTATGATAATAAATAGAATAATTAAAGCAGTCCAAGTTTCAAGAGTTTCACCCCAATTCCCGGCGATTTAACCCCTCTTAGTTAGGTATTCATTCTTCATATGAATTAATACAAAATTCATTATTTCCATACATTATTCAGCGCGCATATCATTATACAAACTGTCGTCAGTGAGCTTTTGGGTTTCAATAATAATGGAACTTTATATAGGTACATAGGTAGATTATGGTATCTACTAATGTTAAATATGGTTTAACTTTAATAGGTGTATGTTATTTTTATTTGTGTGCCTTTTCAGTAGAAATAGAAGTTATCGTTTTATTATTTTCTTACCTTTTATAAATAAAGCTAACAAAATAATCATGGTTCCGTTTTCTATGTCACAATCATATTTTTTCACTGCTCGTAAAATGTTATATAGCTTTTGACTAAATTTATTTTTTTATTGACTCAGCGTTAAATCTTGCTATACGCAATACATTGGAGAATTAAATTTATTTTATAAACGTATTTATTACAATACCAATTCAAATCCAATTTTGGAGGGCACTGTAGCTAGTGAAATTACTGGGCTAAAGAGTCTTAACAACTTATGACTCTTGGGTAAGATACGTTAGTGCAGTGCTCCTAGAATTTCACATCTTTGTAAAATCCTAAGTAGCACTGTACTGATTATGGGCAGCGTTATCACTTAACATCAGGAGAGCGTCTCGCTCGTCTTCTACTTCATCATATAAAAAAGAAAAAAAAAATTAATTATACAACGAATTAAGTTTAGGGCTAAGTATACTCCCTTGGGGTACACCCACATGTTTGCTTTGACTTCCTTTACAAAAGTGTTTGAAATGCCTTTCCTTTATCTAAATATAGGCGGGTAGATTAAAATGGATAATGTTTAAAATAAAACATCAGAGTACGGCGCTTCATCATTTATTGATGCACTCAGAAGCGCCTCTTGCTTTGAACTCACACTTTATTAATTCATGAATCATCACACCATCAGTCCAGTTTCGTAGCCGTGTCACTTGTTTTGTTTGTAATCTTCTGAAAATTAAAAGGGAGTCATTATTAAAAATGTGTTTTGACATTTAACTAAAAGAGATTTTTTCAATAATGAAAGAGTAACTTTGGAACTGAGGGTTATTTACGATTGAATTCAATTCAAAGTGACATGTCACCTACTCGTCGTTCGCTCACAAATTTCATAGAAAATTTGAAAAGAACGATAGCAGCACGACAATCCCGCTGAAGCAAATTAATTACTCACAATTTAAATCACTGTTGAAATTAAATTTAAGTTTGGCATTGATATAGGTACATACTATTAATATGACTTAATTATCCGTTAATAAAACTTTTCTTAACGCAAAACCGCGAGTAAAAGCCAGATGTTTTATTATCTAAAGCCCTTTGGCTTTTAATAATAATTAGTACTTACATAACTAAAACTTTACGTCGAGTACTAAATTGTAATCAGTCGGAAGTACCAGATGCTTCGTCGGACTGACTGTCGGGCCTCCCTGTAACGAGAGAACATTCACAATTCATCACAACTTTTACCAAAAACTCGCTTAATTGGGGTCTAATGTCAAAACATTTCCAGAATTAATTTCGCTCCTCGACTCTCCAAAAAGTAGGTAACTTTCTGTACAAATGTCAAAGTGAACTACTCCCAACTAGCCTAAGGCTTTTTAACTTAGTTAGAAGGAAAAAATCCAATAAGTAGGAAGCTTTAGATCCAGTGAAGTTTGATTAAAATGGATTTGCATGATCCGGGCACAGATGTTCCGTAATTTATTTTTAATTTATATCCTTAAAGTTGTCGAGGTTTCGCAGATTTGCTTGTTGGGATTTAACGGAATTTCGGGAGAGGCATGAGCATCTTTACAAAATTGTTGTTTGGTTTAATCTTGAATTAATATTCGGTTAAACTCTTAAGTTCGTGCTGCGCAGTTTTCAAAATTAATTTTGGAGTAGAAACGGTTACTTTACCGGATTTGGTTCGCATTCTTTGACTTCCCGTCACGTATGCTGCTGGTAAACTTTGAACTGAAAATGAAAACAAAATTCCTAAGTGACTTAGTATTTCTACTTTCTACAGTAAGAAAATAATATTTACCTGAATCAAAAGTTAATTTATTATTCAGCCAATCTGGTTTTGGATACCCTACGACATTTGATTGAAGATTTTTAATATTATTTGATGTTCCCGTCATATAACTGTTCTCCTGACCTCCAGGAATTTTATAATACGTTGGATCAATTTGAACTGACCCAGGTACATTTGTGATGTATCTTTGATCTATATATCCCGGGACTACAACTTTGTTAGGGGAAGTAATGTATTGGTTACTCGCCCCATTTCTTATGTCAATAGGTATTTGGTATTGTGATTTGACGTTGCCGGAGTAAATGTATCCAGGGATTTTGTAATGTCGGTAACGAGGTATACCATTTTGTTGGTTGTACAAATTTGTTTCTTTTGCTTGATTTGAGAAAACTGATCCTCTGAGAGTAAGGTCGTTTTCAATAAGATTTTTAATATTTGGTTGGTAACTGCTACTAGATTCACCGTCATATTGTCCAGGTATATATGGTCCATGGTGTCCTGTAGGTTTCAGGTAGTTGCCAATGTTGTTAGGGTCTAATATCTCTTTGAGGTTGACCTGTTGGCCATCGGCTCCTATTGCTATAGACCCTTCTTGACCAGTGATTAACCCTGGTGCGTCTGTTCTTGGACGTATTATGTACGGACCGGTACTGCTACCTGAAAAATATGAACAAATATTGTCATTTTTTATATCAAAGGTGGTAAATAAGAATGCATGAAGATGGGTCTGTGAACTTTAAAAATCGCAGCAAATAAAACCGAAACCTACTAAAAGAATAAAAGTCCATAACTATCGTATTGCCATGAGAGGACAGAATAACTTCAATAAAGTAAAATTATCACCTTTATATATAGGTATCTACAATACCAAAAGTACCCCGAATACGTTGCCTTACGGAAATAAAATGTTTTTACAAACCAAAGCAAATCTTATATTTATACACAGAATGAAAACAAAATAAAGTGGACCACAACTGCAATAAAAGAGTCCATACGTCAACAAATAAAAAAGCAACAAAATTCGTGGCAGCATAAAATTTTACACCTGAACCGAGCCTACGAATTACGGTACAATCAAGTGCGGGGTTAAAGGTACCTATAAAAAGGGTACAATGCCTGCACCTAGGGATATTGAATGCGAGGAGCTTCAATCATTGGCTCTTAGTTTCCCGGTCGAATTGCTCATACGCAATTGATTGGCGAGCCTTATTGCCAGAGATATTGGATTTGGCGAAGGGTTCGTTTAGGGCCACCTGGGGTTTACATTTGTCATTTCTGACGGCCGTGTCGCTCCCGAACTCGTAAATTTTTACCTTATTCGTTTTGTTGTTTTTAACGCGAGCTTTTGCATCAGGTAGTCGTACAGGGGTGTTTATTGCACCCATTCAAGTTAAGTTGATCGTTGTATGCGACGCGTGGCCTTGGAGATCGCAGGTGTGGATTTTGTGACCCTTATGAGGGTTAAGCTGAGTTTTCGATAAAAAGTTATATTTTAGGGTGGTTTTTATTCCCGTTACGGCAATTTTAGTATCGTCAATATTTGGCTATATTTCTTAAATATCATCATAGCTTTTAATCTAAATCGTACTTCGTATAGTAATGGAAAGGTTGACTCTTGAATCTTGAATCAATCAACGCCAAGCTCAAATAGTTGAATGGATTAAGCTGAAATTCAGCACAGATATAAAAGTATTATTGTTACTTAACCACCCGTAAAGAAAGGACGTTTTTAATACGACCAAAACCGCCAGTAGATAGTTGTACTTACTTGGCAACTCAGACAAGTCAAAAGGGATCTCAACACCTGTAACAAAAACAGTACATTATAATACCGCATCTTCCGAAGCAGTCGCAGTCGGTAAAGATGGACTTACAACAAGACTTCTTGGTGAAGCAGTTGACTTCGATGGTGATGTGGCCGGTGGAGATGGCTTCAGAGCAGACGCACACTTGGCACTCGTCCCACGGATGTTGGAAGGGCTTGGTCGGGGCGTATGGAGAACAGGACTCATCTGAAATATTAATATAACTGGTTTATGGTTATACCCGCGTGGCCAAAAATCCTTTCTTAGCTCTACGTCATAAAAACTATCTGAGTTCCAAATTTCAACCCGTACCGTGCAGTGGTGTCGGCTGTGCGTTGATAGATCAGTCAGTCATTCTTTTCCTTTGTATATTTAGACGGCTTTTGCTCGCGGCTTTGCCCGCATAGCAAAATCCTTTCTTAGCGAAAGTCAACGTCATAAAACCTATCTTTGTTCCAAATTTCAATCCAATCCGTCCAGCGGTTTAGGCTGTGCGTTGATAGATCAGTCAGTCAATCAGTCACTTTTTCCTTTTATATATTTAGATTACTAGCTAGCCAGTCGGTATGCCTTAAGATGATCGGAATCGCTAAGCGGTCATTGTAACAGTGTTCCGACATGATTTTCAGTGAAGCCACGGAGCAATTTTTCCCGCTTTCTAGGTTTAGTCGACATCTAAGACCGCATCGTCGCTTAACATCACTCGAGATCGTAGTCAAAAGCTAACCAATAATAAAAAAATATATATATTTATACTCTACATGAGGTTCGATTTACTTTAAGGTGAAAATACGAATATTTTGTCGTGAAAACCATTTAGTAATATATCTTTTTTATAAACATACGTTGTAAAGCTACACTTCACAAAATTATGCCGAAACATTGTTACAATGGCAAGAGAGCATACATACAATGTTAATAAAATATCATTTAAATCATAATATAAAAGGAAAGTTAAGTAGATGATCAATACAGACGGTACACTTACTTTTCCATCGATAATGACCCAAGGTTATGATACATTTTTCACTTTGAAAGATGTTTTAAAAGCTTATACACCGCCATGAAGGCTCTTAATCATAATTGATGATGATGCAAATGAAGCAGAGATAACTCACGCGGAGAGGGGCCAGGCAGGGGGCCAGACAGGGGGCCGGGAGGGGAGGGGGGCCACGGCGCTGAAACAATAACCTTATAACTAGAGAAATAAGGCCTATTTTACAATGATGTATATCTGACGTGTGAAATGTTGACAAGGTCAAAAAATTGAAAATGATTACCTATTAGTTCGTAATTTAGATATTAAACAAGTGAAATTTTAAAAATACTTTTTAAAAACAAGCTTTAATTATCATTACCATCTTGCATCATATAGTACTCGTCAAGACGAATCAAATGAGCCCAAACTCGATGGGGTTGCGTTGTTTAATGACAGGGTTCCTATGGCCACCTTCCAGCTCCATCATCAGATCAGCTCCATGTCATAATAATATTGCATTGTCATCCGATTTACACACGCATGCAAATTTTCAGCTCAATTGGAAACCGGGAAGTGGGTCAAATCAAACTTGCAAGATTTGATTACAGACAGACAGACAGACAGACAGACAGACAGACAGACAACAGACAGGTGAAAGTAATATAAAGCTTGTAAAAATACACACGTATACCTACTCAAACTCAAACTCAAAATTAATTTATTCAAATAGGCTACAATGGAGCACTTTTGCAAGTCATTTTTACATATTATTTTAATATTCTACCGCTCATTCGCAAGGCACCTCTATGAGAAAAACGAGCAAGAAACTCATAGGGATTGCTTTTATATACGTATATTTACTTTTTGGTAAGGGTGCTAATAATGTTTTGTGTCTTGTTACAGGTAAGTGGCAAGATGTACGAGTACCTCCTAGCTATAAATAATATGTAACTGGAAAAACAGGTAAGTCCCACAGTATTTTGACTTACCGAGAGATGCTGGTGTGGTATCTAAAAAAATGCATAGGAATAGGGGGTTATTCATGATTGAAAACTGCGGAAAACACAACAGCTCTGTTTTCGAGGTTGGAACGCGAGTGCTGAAAATCACAAACTATGTGAATTGTCAAAGCATTTGTCCATACAAATTAAATTTCAGGCCCCTGGGCTAGTTCTATGAAACGCCACCGCTGCCAATGTGTTAAAGTATCTCGTCACCTTCCTGGCGCTTGAGAACAAAAAAAATCAAAAATTCTTTCCCGAAATTTCATTTTTTATATCTTAGTAACTCTCAAATTAATTAAAAAAAAAAACTAAAATACGTTTCCATAATAAATAATAACACTCACCACACTCAGGGTTATGTATGCAAGTGATGTACTCCCGCGGAGTGCCGAGTGACGTCATCTTCACCGAACACTTGCACAAGCGACACGTGTCAGACGGGTGAGGGAATGACACGTTGTTGGGGTATTTCGTGCACATTTGTACTGCAATATTGAATACAATGTGGTAAAAATATGTTTTGTGCTATCAAAAATTAAGTAAATTAGGGAACAAAAGAAACATTATAATAGGTAACCAAATATTTAAAAAAAAACACTCACAAGGGACTGGCTTATTATCAGGAATCGCAGCTGAAAATATTAATGTTGTTTCATTTAATGTTTTTCAAATGTATACAATATATTATACTTTTTTAAATACTTACGCACTGTCGTCACTGCCTCTGATGGAATAACTAAAACAAATTTATACAAATATGCAGAATACAGACATACACTTCTAAAATGTTATTATATAACTTACTAATCTAATCTTACTAATATTATAAACGTGAAAGTTTGTAAGAATGTATGAATGTCGAGATGTATGTATCTTTGTTACTCATTTACGCCAGAACGGGTAGACCGATTTAGCTGAAATTTTGTATAGAGATAGCTTATACCCTTGAATAACACATAGTGCAGCGGGTAAAAGCACTAAGTGCAGCTAGTTATTCATAATAATACTCACCACATTGTGGGTTTGCGCGACATTCAATCCGCACGTCTGGTTTGCCGTACGCATTCGCAGATTCGGTGCAGATGCAGATCTCACACGGATTCAAAGGGCTTTGGAAAGGTGTTCCACTTGGTAATGGCTTACATGTCACTAAAATAATATATTATAAAATTAATTTTTTTAATAAATTTTGACATAGTATTTACATAACCTAACTATTAAACAATCATTTTAATACTAATAAAAAAACGTCGTAGAGGGTCATGACCCGCAAGAAGTGTACCTAAAAAGCTGGCTACATTACCTCTCTGAATCGCCAAACTTATACGTTGGCCGAGGTAAGAGCCAGATTTTTGGTCATTGATTGCTACTATTAGGCGCCTGGAAAGCTTATATAATAAATTAATTATTATAAATACAGATTAATCTCCGATAAGAAAGTATACAGCCACGGAAAGACATTGTTGTTAAATATAATACTTACTAGTTTCAGCAAGCTCAGGAGGTGATAACGTGAAAGATTCTGGTGTAGATGCTAAAAAAAAAGTATGAATAAACATCATTAACATGTAAGCCTTAAAGCCTGCGCTTCAATTCGCGCAACTCGAGCAAATTGCTATAATTAGAATTAGAAAATTCGAAAAAGCCAAAAATCCCTTGCTAGGAATACTGAGTTAATTCAGTTTCATGTTGTATCCCCCCTTCTTGGTTTAGTCTGCTACCATCTACGGCCGCATTGTCGCTTAACATCATGCGAGATCTTGGTTAAACTCTAACCTATAATGAATAATTATTTTTAATTATATTTCTTTTAAAGTTTTGTGAAACCACCCTCCTTCCAGTGTTGTATATTTCCTCTCCCTGCACGGTTGTCTGGAAGAGATCGCATAAGACCGCCAATTGATGCACCCTTAGTTTTAATTTTGTTGTTTGTAAAATTTACTTTATATGTGGATCAATAAAGAGTTTGTTATCTTATCTTATCTAATAATAAAAGTTTCCAACATAACACTCACCACACTCAGGGTTATGTATGCAAGTGATGTACTCCCGCGGAGTGCCGAGTGACGTCATCTCCACCGAGCACTTGCACAAGCGACACGTGTCAGACGGGTGAGGGAATGACACGTTATTGGGGTATTTCGAACATGCTGGTACTAAAAAAAAAATAAAGAAACAAGTGAATTAAATTTAAAAAAAACCCACAACGCAATATATAAAACATAATATGGAAGTCCAAAGGGGAGGCCTATGTTCAGTAGTGGACGTCTTACGGCTGAGATGATGATGAATATGTAATTCACCATTTTGTGGTAGCTTAGTGTAGTATCTTGGATTCTAAATTTATTGTAGTGCGTTGTATTCTACTAGTTAAGCCTACGAATAAATAAGCCCTTTTATTTGATACCCATATTGAGGGGGTCGTGGAGAAAAAAGTAATCTGCCATTTTGTAGCGGCGGCCATCTAAGACCGATTTCCACCAAACATGGCTAACTAAACAACTAAATCAAAATCTGTTCATCCGCTCGGGAGCTACGATGCCATAGACACACACACACAGAGACAGACACATCAAGCTTATAACATCCCGTCATTTTTGCGTCGGGGGTTAAAAATAAAGAAAAAAGAAAAGAAAATGAAAAAGAACGTATGATGATAAAGAAATGAATTGAACAAATAAAACATTGTAATAATGTTCATCGATTAATTGCTCTATGCGTGAAGACCACCAATTTTTTACGTCTGCTTTTAAGATATATTATTTTTTAAATTAATATAACTTCGTGTATACTCAGAGAAGAGAGATATTATCCATAGTAGATATTTTATTAGAAATGAAAAATGAAAGATTTACACTTACACGGTACTGGAGTATTATTGTCAATCGTTGCTGAAAAATAATAAAACATTAATTTAAATATTTAAATAGAATGGCATTTATGCATCTTTTATTATATTAATATTTTTATGAACCGATGAATTATAATATTGTTTTTTTTTTGTAACATATATTTTTATAACACATGGTCTAATTTTTATCATATTTTAACAGAATAATATTAGGTACAGTCAACACAACATTTTGTAAGACTAACATGGATACATCTCTTTTTAGTTGACTGTACCTACATTTTTATAACATTTTTTGAAGTCTGTAAAATACACATCATATGTAATGGAAATGTAAATAGGGACATTTTGAAAGTCCCCCAATTATTATAATTTGATGCAGATTCTGAAGAATGTATGTATCATTAAATATTACTTACGCACTGTTGTGACCTCCGGCGGTATCACTGGGAAGAGGAATCATTTTGGATGAGGATGCATTATAATTATTATTCTACGAAATATTTCAGATGTGCGTACAATGTTGAAAGTCTAATAAGTATAGTATAATAGGTTATTTGTAAGAGTAACAAAAAGGCACAACTAACGTCTAATATTGTCGAGAATATCTCGACCACACTCACGATACACACACACACACTCACTCGCGATAGTTTTAAAAATCATATTTGTAAGAGATTGCTCTATGCGATAAGACCGCCGATTGTTTCGATTTTTCGTCACATTCCGCACGTTCATGTGATACGTTCATGAGATACAGCCTGTCACCAACCTATATCTCATGAACCGCGATAGACAGTCGAAAATTTCACAGATGATGTATTTTTCATAATAAATATACCATACCACAATGTGGGTTATGCTTGCACTCGATATTGACATCGGGTCCGTTGGCGCCAAGGATCTCTAAACACACGCAGATCTGGCACGGGTGGAGGGGGTTCTCAAACGGTTTGCCGGTTGGAAGGGGAGCGCAAGACACTGGGAATGTAAAATACTCATATTATTATATTTTAATATACATAATAATATATTATATAATATTTTTTTCAATAAATTTAAGTATGAAATAGAATCTTACCGCCATTATTATTAGGTCCGTTATATCCGTCAGGATGAGGCAATATTACTGGCGCTTGTGTAGATCCAGCTAGAAAATATATTATGATGAATTGTTTTATAAAAGAAACCAATTAAAAAATGTTACCTGACATTGGGTGAATACACCCCTGTGCAAGGACGAATTAATTTTTTTGGGCCCACATACGGGCAAAACAATAATCAGGTGATGGTTCTAGAAAATGAATTTGGAGAAGATTGTGGTCTAGTATTTTTTTTAAATAATAAAAATTCTGGGCAAAATCCCGAATGAAGAAAAGAAAATAGGTATAAAGTAGAAATATCAAAATTAAAATAGACTTACAGCACTCAGGCTTTACATAGCAGCTGATTTGTCTTTCTGTCTGTCCGTAAACAGTATTTTGTAACGTACATTTGCACACTTTGCATTCGTCTTGTGGGTCCGGAAATAATGCGTTTGCTGGGTATTTATCACAGATTGCTGCAAAAAAAAACATTATTAAATTAAAAAAAAATTAAATTGTCATTTATTTCAGTCATACAACCATAAATCTAATCTTTCATTTTTTACTTAGATACTTATAATAATTAATGAAATATAAATTTGCAATAATAAATAAAAACACAAATGAGCAATAATAAATAAAAAATAAAAATTGATAATACTAAATACAACATCGAAAATTTTAATAATTGTTCATAAATGTATTCAAATTTGATTTAAGTATTATTCTATAATACTTAAATCAAATTTGAATACAATATGAATACAATAGTTAATTAATATTAACAACAAAATGAGGTTTTTTTTTAAATTAAAAAAGTAAGTATAAATATGTGTAGTGTAAGTGTAAATAAATATGTTGTAAGTATAAATATACTTGCATGATTCAAATGGGCTTGGAGTCATTTCTGTAAGAAAAATTAAAATACTACGTTAGTTACTTTAAGCAACAAGGGAAGAGTCAAAGTTATATCCTACGAATAAATAATATGTCGTTATATCTAAGAAAATGTTGACTTTGTTAGAAAAGTCACTTTCACAAAATGTAGCCAAGATCAGCCAGTGACGTCACAACCAAGCATCTTTAGTGCGTTGTATCTCACACATTTTTTATTAATTTACTAATGGAAAATATACTTAGAGGGACAAAAAAAATACATTATTACAAGCTTTATATTACTTTCACCTGTCTGTTGTCTGTCTGTCTGTCTGTCTGTAATCAAATCTTGCAAGTTTGATTTGACCCACTTCCCGGTTTCCAATTGAGCTGAAAATTTGCACGCGTGTGTAAATCGGATGACAATGCAATATTATTATGACATGGAGCTGATCTGATGATGGAGCTGGAAGGTGGCTATAGGAACTCTGTCATTAAACAACGCAACCCCATCGAGTTTGGGCTCATTTGATTCGTCTTGACGAGTACTATATGATGCAAGATGGTAATGATAATTAAAGCTTGTTTTTAAAAAGTATTTTTAAAATTTCACTTGTTATCCTATCCGTGAATAGATTCGCAAAAAATCACTCGCGCCTAATTTGACATAAATTAAGGCTCATATTTTTCGTCCACAAGTATAGCACGAATTGAGGGGAAAACCCACCCTTACCCAATACATAACTACAAGATAAA
The DNA here is from genome assembly GCA_947507615.1 of Hemithea aestivaria. Classification (NCBI taxonomy): domain Eukaryota; kingdom Metazoa; phylum Arthropoda; class Insecta; order Lepidoptera; family Geometridae; genus Hemithea; species Hemithea aestivaria. The sequence continues at coordinate 15,773,480 of OX382341.1, read as the reverse complement.
TATAAGTTACCACAATTAGGATTAGTGTAACAAGAGATGAACTCCTGAGGTCCAGCTGACGTGACCTGGACGGTACACCTGCAGGTCTTGCAGCTGTCTCTCGGATGAGGGAAGGGCACGTTTGTTGGCAGCTTGGAGCACGATGGAACTGTGGGGATGGAGCTGCTGTTAGAATATTAATAAAGAAACCAAAGATGTCACAGTACGGTATCCAAGAGCAGGACATCGACTCCATAGTTTTACGTGCCGTTCTAAACACGGTAGAAGAAGCGAATAAAAATAGAAGATAAAGTGTACTATCAAAACAGAAACGAACTTACGTGGAACTGGCTCGTCGATGGGTGCTGAAAGAAAAAAGAATGTTAGCTCAATGAAATTGATTATTTTAATATCCACTAACTAGGGTTGCAAACAGAAACTTACGAATAACAGTGACATCTTGAGGTATGACTGAAAAAAAAAACCAGATACAAAATATTAATGTTAAAAAGTGATAAAACGAGCAAATCAGATGCTTGATGTCGTAGTTGCTCTTATCAGACACAATATCACCCAAAAATTCTATCAAAACATGAAAGACAAAGATATGAAGGTATCAAGGACATACCACACTCCTGGTTGTCATCGCACTTGATGTAGACATCAGGTCTTCCGAAGGGGTCTAAAGTTTCCGTGCAGATGCAGACCTGGCATGGGTTTAGAGGATTCTGGAACGGGACTCCGCCTGGGATTGGGTTGCACGTTACTGAAACATTTTACGAATATATTTTTATCAGAGAGAATACCAAAACCTGACGAAACGCTGAGCCTGTTCCCATTGACGAGTACATTTTTTTTTTCATACCACACTTGTACTTATTATATAAGATTGAGCCAGTAAATTATTTTCATTTCATTTCAAAACCTATCTACTAACTATCACTTATTTCATCGTGTCCTTGTCTTCAAGTCAACTTATTTCGAAGAAAGAATAATATACACTTACCTGGTGGTGGTAAGTCGGGTGGTAAAGTCACTATGGGCTCAGATGGTAGAGTTACTGTTGGTTCTGGTGGTAGAATTACCGATGGTGTTTCTGAAAAATACATAATATTATACCAAGATAAATTATTGAGAAAAAAAAAAATTTACCGGCTCCGAGCTCATTCTCAGAGCGAAAAGCGTAATTTGTATTTTAAAATTATTGATAAAATTTGCACTGTGCCTTAATATAGTCGAAATTTAAATCAATGAAAAAATTATATCATTTTGGTATTTTAGCATTTTTTTAATGCAAATAAGTACTCGTAAAAAAACGAGCTAGACGCTCTCCTGATTTAAGAGATAACGCTGCCCATAACATCAGTACAGCCTGAGTGACACCCAGGATTTTAAAATAATGTAAGATTCAAAGTGCACTACACCATTTCGAAAATAAAAAGAGAAAGTTGAAGAAATTCGAGGAAAAACATTCCGCAAGTGGAGCATCAGCTTTATTAACACAAGTAAACAACTTACGGCATTCGGGATTGTTGTAGCAAGTGACTTGTGGTTCCATCGATCCCCAGGCGTTCTGAGTGTTTGAACATCTGCAAAGCTTGCAGGCGTCTTGCGGGTGGGGAAATATCACGTTTGGGGGGATCTTCTTGCACACACTTGCTATTGGAAATAGAATTTTTACGTTAATTGTTAATTATATTTTAGGATACTGACTGATTGGAAAAAGTAGAAGTTGAAACAATTTTAAATTGTAACTATAAGCCGAGCATAAAGCCTTATAATTTAGAAGATAGATCAAACCACAAATTGTGAACTTTGTATAATTAAAAATCGTGCTTCATTTTATAACAGACCAGAGAAAAGAGGCATATTCTTGTAGTGGAGCCCAATACTTCGTTTTGATCGTTGCTCAGCAGTTTTATTTAACTTTATGTAGATATGAAAAATACTTACGAGATATCGGACCATCAACGATAGGTGCTATAATAAAAAAAACGCTATTAGCGATAAGACCACCAATTGCTACAATGTTTACATTACAAATTCTATTTAGTTCTAAGTTCTTGTATGTTATATCAATAAAGTGTTATTTAATCTAAATTAAAACAATATTTCAAAGAAATAGAAAATCGAAATTGACAATAAAAAAAACAAAAAGAACTTACAAACAGTGGTAGCATCAGGTGGTATTACTGAAAACAAAACAAATCCTTGTACTTTCGTGTTTAAAAATCTCATAACAATAAATTAATAATAATCTTACCGCACTCTGGATTCCTCTCGCATCTAATATTGGCATCAGTTTTCCCCCAAACATTGACTGTTTCTGTACAGATACACACTTTACACGGGTCCAGGGGGCTCTGAAATGGCTCGTTTAAAGGCAGGGGCTTGCAGGATGCTGGAAACAAACAATTATTATTCGTCATCATCATCAGCCTTTAATTGCCCTCGGCTAAGCATAGATCTCCCTTTAATGTATCGTCCTCATCCAGTTGTCTCCTGCAAGTCTCTTAATGAAATCAGTCCATTGCGCCATCAGATGACTTGGGTACCGTGATCTAGGCCACAATTCTAAATCTAAATAGTACACAAACTACAACTCATATCTCAAAATACAAAAGGAAAGTATGAGTGATTGACTGACTAACTCTATTAACGCACAGCTCAAACCTGCCGTTTAATAGGCCTACATTTGACCACATCACACCTGATGGAAAGTGAAAATGCGGTTGACAATGGATCACGTAAGATGCTTAGAAAGGTACCTTTTTACTTGTGCCTTGAAGATACCCAAGTTGAAGGGAAACACGGATGACGGCAAAGTGTTCCAAATGCGACCAGTAAATAAATGAAGATTTAAATAAATGATGCCTAGGATTTGGACTCACCTTGATTATCAGGAGATGGAGCTAACGGTGAACCAGTCACAGGTGGAAGAAACCCAGGTGGAGTCACAGGCACAAAAGGTGTCCTTTGCTGCGGGCCTGATGCCGAGCAAACTGAACAGCTGACGCACACAGGCTTCGTTGACTTGAATAAACTCTCCTTGAGGCACACGCAGACGAAGCAGTCTTGGCCATATTGCCAGAGTCTGTGGATCTCTCCGGTTTTGGAGCAGTTTATTGCGTTGTTTGCACCTGAAAATCATCAGTCATTAAATTCTAGCTTGGTATTGCCTGTTTTATAGGATTTGTCTAATTTATCACACTATAAATCCCATGCAGCGAGAATGTATTGGTTTTTATTGAAATATCCTCACGAGGGAACGCCAATATTACCGCAGAGCCGAAAAATACCGCTTAATGCGCTCCTGTTTTAATAGGCCTTTATTGCGTACGGCTTTTAAATTAAATAAATGAGAACAGCAGACTTTTGTTGAATTTATGTTATGTTAGAAAATATGGTGAAATGATTTTAAAAAAATATATCTAGTTTCTCACCTGGTATCTTATCTAAATGAATGAGATCTTCCGTGGAAACTAAATTTGAGATCAATCCTGAAAAAACTCAATAGCATTAATATTATTAAGTTCTTTAAAAAGCATGATTGTTATTAATCCTATCATGATCAGTCAATCAGCCAGTCATATTACCTGTCGTTTGCTGATTATAGTCAATATCAGGAACAATAACTGGTTGAAATTGTCTCTGCTGATACAACTGGCCCTGATTCAAATCTGGACCTGGATTGACACCAAAAGTCAATCCTTCATCGTTTCCAACAATAGGTCCATTTTTCAAGAATATATCTTTTTGCTGACCTGTAAAAGTTTGTCTTACATTTATTTTTTCCAAAAGTAATTTACTTAATTTCGTTTTAATATTATCATGTCGCGTTTTACTTGTAAATGTTTAACAAATCATATTGACGACTTCATAAAGGCCGGTCACAGTTCAATGCTGAGGGAAACAAAAGTGTATTGAAATATCTATACTGCTTTGTTTTACTCTCGCCGACAGTAGCAAATATCGCTCAGGTTTGAACATGCCTTAAAATAGAATAATAATGTACTTGCCATTTCCCATAGGACCGTATTTTGAAGGATTCCATAATCCAATGGGTTCATACCCATTTGCTCCAATTTTTGGACCAACCCCATATACTGATGGTGGGATACCCACAATATCTTGTTCTTGTGGGTTATAAGGCTGATTGGGATTTATTAAATTGTAATTTGGAACGATTTTGCTTCGTAGATCTCCTTGGTAAGGGTAATTATTGATTAAATCAGTATAACTACTAAAAAGTTGTCCAGACTGTGATTTTCTTTTATCGTTTGGTCCTAGATATAAATCTGGTGGAGATAGTAATCCTTCTTCATATGATTCTAAAAATAAATTATGTTTTTTATATTTTTATAATTTTTGGCAATGGCTATGAAATTAGATATTTCTATTATATGTATATTTTTCTTACCTTTGCTTTCTTCGTTAATTGGAGCACCTGATCTCAATCCTGTTTCCTTTAAGTCTTCAAGATTGTCTAGATTTATAAAATTGAGTTTAGTAGATATTCTTAATATTACAAACTCGTAATTTGATTTTAATATGTTTTTTAGTTAGTATATTCTTATATATTTTTATGGAATACAGAAACTACTAATGGCTTCATTTTTTTAGAGATATTATGAAAAAAGGGTTTAAGTTTATTTTAAATAAATAACGATGATAATAAAGAACTAACTGATTGATATAAAGAGATTAAAGTCAAATCAATATACCCAGATTAACTTGTCCAGAGCTATTTTCAGCTTGACCCACTGCCAGCAGGAAAGCGATGAGGCAGAGCCTCAAGGCTGAGCCTCCTCGCATATTACTTCCAGAATATTCCAGTCACTTTTATATTTTATCCTTACAACTTCTAATTCCCATAATGAACATTAACAAAAGTACATTTCTTTTATAGAAAACAGCTAATTATCCTTAACCAATTCTTGACAACTATAGCAATATTTGATGTATTAAAACCACAGCATAACTTTTTAATTTGGTGCCAATAAATATTCGCTACACTTGTCAATTATATGAAATACTGAATCTTGAACAAGTGATAATGAGAAATAAAACAAGTATTTGTGCCCACTAAATGCTTATATTAGAAATATATAAAATGTTGTATCCTTGTCGTTTTATAACTTCAACTTAAAATTAAATCTTTATGTCCTTTTTCTTGCGGCTGTTGTGTTGTTTCTGAAGGTTGACCATTTATTCTGTAAGAAGATTATTCGTAATTAGAATTTTAAATTTATTACATTTCTAATAACTAAGGTCTGTATAATGCTAATGAGATGATGAATTTTAATCCATCATATTTACAAGAATGACCAAATATTTTAACATCTTTTTGGTGTAGTAAAATTTTTGGGACAATAAACATTTTTTATTATTACACTATCGTAAAAAAAAGAAAAACAACACACCTCCGCTCCTAATATTGCCAGCTAGAGCATTAGCGAGAGCGCTGGCCGATGAATCTCCCCCGAAAGCGTTAGCGATGCCGTTGGAGAAAGCATTGCCTCCATAGGAGTACGAATTGGCACTTGCATCAGCTTCTGCTCCTCCAAAACCTCCAAAACCGCCTCCATTAGCGGCGGCGTTGGCGCTTGAAGATGCACTTGCTTCAGCACTTCCAAATCCTCCATATCCGGTCAAACCTCCTACCGGATACCCTCCTCCGTACCCTCCACCACCATAGCTCATCGCGTTACTTAATGCATTTGCTTCGGAACTTCCTCCTAGGCTATATGCATTGCTTAAAGCATTGGCTTCGGCCGCACCTCCACCTCCTAGGCTATAGGCATTGCTTAACGCATTCGCCTCAGCTCCACCTCCTAGGCTATAAGCATTGCTTAACGCATTGGCTTCAGCCGCACCGGCACCTCCTAGACTATAAGCATTGCTTAACGCATTAGCTTCGGAAGACCCTCCAAGGCTATAAGCATTGCTTAAAGCATTTGCTTCGGCCCCACCTCCCAGGCTATACGCGTTGCTCATTGCGTTCGCTTCGGCGCTACCACCGTATCCATAAGGACCATTTACCAAACCACCAGGGAATCCATTACTGCCCCCGAAGCTCACAGCATTTGTTAATGCATTTGCTTCAGCACTTCCTCCATTTGGACCAACAAGGCCTGGATATCCACCGCCTGACCACATACCACTTGGGAACCCTCCAATTGGTTGTCCACCAGGGTAACCATTGCCTTGTCCTATGAAACCATTTGGAAATCCTGTGTATTCGCCGTTTCCACCGCTCGTACTTATGGCATTAGCAACAGCGCTGGAGGCTGCGCTTCCACCACCAGAAGCGAAAGAATTCGACTGAGCTTGGGCTTCTGCACCACTTGCTCCGAAGCCTCCACCAGAGAGTGCATTAGCTTGGGCGTTAGATATAGCGCTTCCTCCGCTGCTGACAGCATTTGCTTGAGCGTTTGCTGAAGATATAAATCCTTCGTTGAATCTTCCTTCTGAAAACAACATATGATAATAAGAAAACCGTCAAAAACTTATCTTTTACCCATAATTTTATGTTTTAACGTTAAATACTAACGGCAGTATGGCAGTATCTGGGACTCAAGGTAAACGTAGTTGTATTGAACTTTGCACACGTATATCCGACAATTGTCACCAGGTAGCTTGAACGGCTGCAATGGCTGTTGACCCCTGCATACAGGTGCTGTAGAAAATTAAGGAAAATCATCTATCTGTATATTTGTAAGCAGCGTGACTGACTGATCTATATAGCTCAAACTGTTGCATAAATGAAATTTAAATTTGAAATAAAGATACCAAGATATTGTAACTCGAGACAACTGTTAAGAAAGACGTTCTTAACGAGAGTGCACCTATTCATCTATAAGATCTTGATTACTTAGAAAATGATAACACTTACATAAGTAGTTGACTACAGGAACCGGATAGTAATTTGGATCTGAAATTAATTAATTCATTATTATAGTTCCCATTTTGCACACGTTAGCAGGTTTACCCCTCTCCTGCCCTGGCTGCAAGAGGCTGTTATAAAAAAAAGCCATTTATTGCCCTATGTAAGAATACAGCTTAGATACTTACCTAATCCAATACTTATACTAAAAAGACTTACTATCAACTGGTACTCTGATTGGTACGGGAACAAATTTCTCAGGACCAGGTACTGGAATGTATCTGTTCACTGGGTACGGGATCCTGACTGGTGGGGAAGGCACTGGTACAGGAACGGGGACGTCTCTCGTTGGTCCAGGCACAGGCTCAGGGTACGGCACTGGTACGATCCTTGGAGGTGATGGAACTGGTATGGGCCGGTCTACTGCCACAGGGTACGGTACGCGTTTCTCTACAGGTACCGGTACGGGTACAGAAGGGCCTGGAACGTAAATCTTCTCGGGCGCAGATGGTACGGGCACCGGTACACGGATGTATATGTTTCTGCCTGGAACTGGTACTGGTACGGGGTATGGACGAGGTGGCCCTGGTATCACGATGGGAGGTGGACCTGGAAATTAATATAATTTTATTAGTTCCCTTGTACTTTCTTAAACGTCGCGGAAAAGGGAGCAGGGTACGCAGCGAAGTTTTAACATACGTATTTACATGTTTCTTTTATTCCTTATGTACATAATAGTCTATTCTGACTGACTCATCACCGTAGTGACAAAACCCCTGAAACTAAAATATTGAAATTCGGAATATAGGAAGAAACACTTTCAGTAATTTGACAAATTGTAATAAGAATGGATTAAACAAAATTCCTACAAAAACAGGAATAGTTTGATATTAAAATCTGAGTCAATTTAATTTTTGTCCTGACAAAGGCTTCTCATACTAAAGGTTTTACTTACAATAAGGCGGGTACGGCTGCGGGAATGGTTTTGGTACTATCGGTCCTGGTACTGGCACAGGTTGTGGTTGCGGCAGATCTGGAATTGGGTACGGGATCGGCGACGGTGGTATCGGGAATGGTTGAGGAGGGATGAATGGTGGAACTGGGGACGGTATCGGGATTGGCACTAAAACAAACAAATAGGTACATTAAGACATTTTAAAGTGTTAATACTCGTATATTCTACTCTGTGTTGTTTACTGTGTTGTTTGTGCTTCTTAAAAATTAACAGGCTTTTCTGAAACTTCGGTCACTTTTTGGGTCTTCTGGTAGGATGATTTCTGGCATCTGCAGACCTGAGCTTATTTTAATTTATGTGACTATGCAATTTATGGCGGATATAACATTAAATAGTAATCAATATTATCTGCATCATGTTCAATAAAAAAAATATATATTCCTCCATACCTAGGCGTTGCGTTGTGCAACTTTCCAGGTCTCGTTACTATAACATGGGGTGCTGTCTGAATGCTATGTATCTTTATCATTGACTTCTAATCTCAATTAATTTAAATATAAAGTTTAATGAAAATAAAATTAAAAGAAATACCTGGTTGTGCTGCAAAAAAAGTTTGTAAACATTATTATTTAATAAGAAAGGGCATTTCTTTACGATATAACGAGTCTACTTCTACTATGAGAAGAAAACTGAAAACATTACCTAGATCACAAAAAAGGGCACTTTACTGTTAAATCAATACTTATAATATCAATAGCCTAATAAAACAGTATAACCAAATTAAAATAAACTTATTAAAAATTATAAAGGGAACTTACATAAGCAAGAGCTGCACGGGGCACACTTGGCGACGACTCCGGAGCCCCATTCAGAAGCGAAACAGGCGCAGATGTAGCATCCACCCCACGAGCGAGCTGCGTACATATCGCCGGGTTGGCTGCATCTTGACACTCCTGGAACATTTAAATAAATCAAATCAAAATAATTAACGGTCTTCGCGTCTATTGTCTGTAATAAATTCGATTTACTCGGCATTTCCGCCGGTGAATAATAAAACCAATTCTGAACAAGCAGGGTCGGGCACATGTTGGGCAAATGTCTATTAATTCTAGTCCTTTTCACATAGAAATTGTTGAACCAAGCTCGGTCTAAAGCTTACTGACCGTTTTGATATGATCTCTCTATGAATAATTACAATCAATAAAAGTTTAAAGTAGGTATACCTACATTATAATGAATCGTGTACACAAGATGGAACCTTGCGCGATGCCCAAAAATTTTAATCACATAAAACACTGACTATTTCTTAGCTAAATTTTAATACACGATACACTTACTTTAAAAATTCAAAGTAATATATACACGAATCAACTACGCCATAATTTTGTGGTTTTAGAATAATTAGAAATGCAATGACTAAATCAGATTTGATGTTCTCACCTATCCCATCGACATTGATCTGATCTCCTGGAATGAATGAGCGAGATTCTTCATCTTCGACTACCTCGCCAGAAGGACGAGCTGAAAAAAACAATCAAACAGAGAATTTTACCAAAAAATGTAATATTTTATTCATTACAATATTATATTTATATGTAAGTATTTTTTTATTTACGAAAAATATTACTAATATTATAAACGTGAAAGTTTGTAAAAATGGATGTCTGGATGTGTGTTTGTAACTCTTTCACCCCTAAACGGGTGGACCGATTGAGCTGAAATTTGGTATACAGATAGCTTAGACCCTAGAATAACACATAGTCTATAGAAAAGCGGGTAAACCCGCTGGACGCAGCTAGTCTTTCGTAACATTACTTTTAAAACTAGATACATCTTGTTTGGTCGACGTAAGTTTGCTGGTGTAATTTTTGAATCAATCTTCAGTCTTTGTGTTCAATAAGTATGTTTTTATGTTAGGTATATAATAATTTTTAATTAATAAATGTACATAATATAATAGACATGCGAACATCTAAACAATCATTTTAATAAAATATTTTTCTTTATGAAAAGGAAAGAATAAAGAATAAACAATATAGTGACTTACCTTCAGGCCTAGCCCAAACCCCAACGACCAGCAAACCGAAAAGCCAGAGGATCTTCATCATGTCAGCCCTGGTCTCCAAGAGCCAGCCTCCTCGAAGATGGCCTGCTCCTCATTCCACCCGCTATTTAAACCTAAACTCTTTACGCGTTGACATTCGAGACAAATTGATTCACTTATTAAAATATATTTAATACAATATTTTATTTATTTTAAATGAGCCGTTCAGTTTTGATTAAGTTATGAAAAATTAAAGATATTGTTAAAATACTTTTTTTAAAACTTTAAAGGGAGATTATTTTTGTGTGTGTGGAAAAATAGAAAAATAACAATGGCGTATTTAAGGTCCCAGCATTAAATTTAGCCAAATACTTAATTCAATAGTTTTATGCAAAAAGATAAATGAGACGAGCCCGACGCTGTTTTTAACTGAAGCGGTAACTCCTAGACATCACAGTCCCAGTGTTACCTAGGTATTTGATAGGTAGGAAGTCCTAAGTACAATGTGCTGCACATCATCAAAAGTCATAAAATTATCTTAAAAATAACTACAGTATTCATAGAATATTCTGGTTTCATTCCACAGGCCACAAACAAGCCGACGCCACTGTGTGTAATTTTGATGAAGTTGCGGCCATCCTTTTTATTTTTTTATTCGATACACGATGTCAAATAACAGCTCGGAATCTAACTCCAATGAAATTCTTTCCAGTAGTTTAGAAGATACAAGGTCTTTCTTGAAACTATAGAAAAAACATTAGAAACGCTTTTGCGCTTTCGTGTTCTCGCATTTCTTTGATTAATTAATGTATTATGTTGAGGAGCATGCTAACGTATTTTTTGATATTAAATAACTACAAGAATTCGAATCACAAGTACGTAAAAAAATACATTTTGTGGTTTTTCAAATATAATTTTTTTCTCAGAAATCCTGTTTGTTTAGCATTTTCTTTTAAAACTACAGTATCGTTAGGTTATGTTTTATCTCTCCACCAAATATAAAATCAAAATATCAAAGGACCGCTGAGTTACAGATTTTCAAAAATATTGGTTAGGGCTGTCCCTTTTCATATTTTTACATAAAATAAATATTGACCACTAGCTAACACGTTGACATGTGGCACTGCAAGATTAGTATAAGCGGATAAAAAAAAACAAGAGTTGAGGACAAGGAACAATAGATGGCGTGAGTGGTCAGTCAAATTGAAAACCTTTTTTAACAAAATAGATTATATTTCAGAAATATTATATTCTATTGATCATATTTTGTTAATTGGTGCCAAATAATAGTAAATATATCGATAAAATTATTTTTGTTTACAGATTGATAAAGAAAAAAAATTAATTACTCTAAATTATATATCGTTTTTTAATTTGCAAACTTTGGACTTAAAAAGTATAATGATAAGGCCGCCCATTGTGGACCAATGTGTTATAATATTGTCATAATAAGTTTAAGTACTTTTTGTATATTGGTGGCAAAAAAGAGTATATCTATTCTGTAAAATCCTAGAATAAACGGATGGTTAGAATAGGTATACAATAAACATTCAAGAGAAAGGTAAAGGAGTTTGAAGATTTGTGGTATACCTACTGGTTTATTAGGTTTCGGCGCAGACCGCGATTTCAAAAAAAATGGCGGTAAGTATACCACAAATCTCCAAATACCACAACAAAAGATATTCCGACAAACACCAACCCCCCACCTTCATAAATTTCATAAAAACATATAATACGGACCAGTAGGTATGCCACGTTCCGTACAACCCCATTCAATTATTTGTTCCCCAATTACACCTAAAATCTTTTATAATTATTTGAAAACTTTAAAAATCGTCATTTATTCTAAATATATCGCAACATACTTACATAATATTACGAACTATGGACCTACTTTTTGAAGTTGGTTAAAAATACTTACAAGCTACTTTTCGATTTAATTCGCTTTATGTTTAAACATAATGTGGGCAGATGTAAATTTTATACGCTAATATAATTTTTAAATTTTGACAACCCTATTTCCATAGAAATTTTTAGTTTCCTTAGAAATACATTTACTCAGCCGTCCTTTGATAAACGCATTTGAAATTTTAATGTCTCATAAGTAATTACATTTATTACCTAACCTAAAAAAAGAAAATGCTAATATACAAGGAAAACTAAAATATTTAAGGAAAACTGAAAATCAGAAAAACTTTAATTAAACTGTAGGTTTATGAAGTACATCATTGATTTTAATATATAATATGTATTAAATATGTTTATATCATCCTATATTATTACAATTTTAATTTTGTTTACGATTTATATTTTATAACAATATAAACATTTTTGTGAGGTCATTAACCTTTTTCAAAAAAAATCATAGCTTCTAAACTATTGGAAAGAATTTCGTCGGAGCTGGATTCGGAGCTTCAATTTGACATCGTCTATCGAATAAAAATATAAAATAGGATGGCCGCAACTTCATCAAAATTACACATAGTGGCGACGGTAAGCGACTACAGTCATTAGCAAAACCTACAATTTTAAGGCTTCCATACTCTCTTTTTAAAGACATCTTGTAACTTAACAGAAAAATCTCAGAATCAACTTATTCAACACCATTAAACCTGTTAATAACAGTTAAACAAAGAGACAAAAACATTTAAAAGATTTAACAAAAATACCAGTAACCAACAATCACACCGCGAGCCTGTACGCGAGTTTTACCCCACTTTACCCCCATTTTACCCCCATTTTCCCCCCAAGACCCCCCGGAAAGGCGGGGTACCTGCCGGAAACGGACGTGCGACCCACTAATGACGCTCGGTGGCGCCACCTATGCGAGTGTTTCGGTTTTCGTTTTGATTTTTATTCCTTTTTCGTATTTTCAACGTTTATTTATTCGATTCGACGTGTTAAAAGTTTTCTCGTGTTTTTGGATGCTTTGTATTGGTCAGGACGATTTGGGAATAACGTAATTTAAAGTACTACTTTAAAGTAGGTAGATACTAGTACGTTATCAAGGTATTATGTTTTAAACTATTTATTTATTATTTAAACGATAAATTCCGATTAATAAAACTAATATGAGTTCGGGAAAGTTTAAAGTGTTATAACGTAACTTAAATTCATTGGTACTAATAAAATAATTCAATTCCATTCAATTTTTATTTATTGCATAAACTATACAGAGAAAGGTGTTACATAATATTAAATGCGAATGTCTGTCTGTTACCAATGTCTGTTACATAATATTCCCGCTGAACCGATTGTGGTGAAATTTGGTATAGGGTTGGTTCGAGTCTCAAGAAAGGATCTTAACTAATTACTAATTAGCATAAAATACTATCTTCTGATCTATTACAATCGGTAGTAACAGATAAGTCATATTACATAAGTACATAATTTCTTTAAGAACTTACAAATACCTGTATGTAGTAAATAAATTATTCACTAATATCTTCAATTGATATTTACATTATTGCATATTTAAAAAAAAACGCTTATGCTCATTAAAATCCTGGTAACACGGCAAAACCGCAATGTACCGAGCTCTAAAACCAAAACCATGTAACGCCTAAATTAACGGGGTCATTGGAAATTATACACCTACCTATAATATACGAGTATGTATACCTATATACATAAGCACACTTTACACTATTGTTATAAAGGCGAAAGTTTGTGAATGTGTATGTTTGTTACTTCTTCGCGCCTTAACGGGTGGACCGATTGAGCTAAAATTTGGTATAGAGATACCTTATACCCTGGAATAACATATAAACTACAGTACATCAGGTAAAACCGCTGGGCGCAGCTAGTATTATATAGACTCCCTATTATATAGAAACCGATTCCGCACTATGTACATCCGAATCTGGCTCTTATAGTTACTTGCTCTATCTTCTTATTGAGTTGCTTTCTGAAAGAAGACTAAGTAATTCTAATTGTAATTGACTTACAACCTCACTCGCTCTAAGCGATAAGGCCGCCCATTGTGGACATTAATATTAGTACTTTAATTTAGTTTTAAGAGCTTTACCGGGGGTAGACTTCCTTTGCAGGAGGTCGTCTAGGTGGGTACCCCAACAGTGCCAGTTATTCTACCGCCTGAGCAGTGATGTGCATATATCGCTGTGCTCCGGTAGGAGGGCACTGTAGCTAGTGAAATTACTGGGCTAAAGAGTCTTAACATCTTATGACTCTTGAGTAAGAAGCGTTGGTGCAGTGCTCCTAGAATTTCACATAATTGTGAAATCCTAGGTAACACTGTACTGATTATGGGCAGCCGTTATCTCTTAACATCAGGAGAGCGTCTTGCTCGTCTTCTACTTTGCACATAAAAAAAAAAAAAAAAAAAAGTATATATCGAGTGACGCTTTTAAAATGTGTTAATATTATGGAGGGCTGGTCTTAAGGAATTTTCAAAAAATATATTCAATGAAGTTATATTTTAAAATTTGTCAAATAGTGCGAGCGAGAGAGCGTCACTCGATATATACGGTATATACGCTCTTAAGTCTATTTTGTTATTTTTTGTCCCAAAAAAGAGTATTGTATTGTACCATAAAAAATATTCTACTGCAACGGTGGACAATCATTCTAAGAACTCTTTTTATGCATTGTAGGTTAGCCTTTGACCACAATCTCGCGTGATGTTAATCGATGATGCGGCCGTAGATGGTACCAGACTAAACTTAGAAGGCGGGATAAATCCTTTGGATTGGATCGGACGTGGATGTGATGTAGTGTGGAAGGGCTTTAGTACTTAAATACTCATCAATCTTTTAGCCAAGTGCCGATGACGCCCTTAACCTACAGACATGCTTCAAACCTAACTCCTAATATAGCATCGATTAAATTCCTAGAAGGGTCCGTGGCCTAGTGGTCCTTAATATATCTGGCATAAATGCCAAGGTCCTGAGTTCTGAGTGTGTGGCAAAATTTTCACCGTATTTCGGAAGGCATTTAAAACTGTATGTCCCGGCGTCTTGTTACAAGAATCTTGGCGACGTGAAACGGCAACATAAGGTGGGTCATGCAACCCAAAATGATTATTGTGATTGTTACTTATTGATTTATTATTTTAATTTACGTAACTTAGACCTTGGAATAATAAACTAAGCAACTTACCTAACATAATCTCATTATTTCAAAAAATCTTTGTTTTTGTTGATGTTCCTGACGAATGCTAGATTTTTTCCCGAAAAACAATCGATTTAATATCTGAACTGTTAGTAATATAGCTTTCATGATAAAAAGTGGAAATAATAAAGCTTTGACTGATTGAATCGTAAAAAACCGTAGTAAAATAGGTAGTTCACACCACAACTTTGGTTCTTTTCACCTCAAAACTTAACCCCATGCAGGTGTGACACACGTCGCGTCAGTTCAATTTAAACTTTACCAGTCATTCTACGGAACCGCGGATCACACTAAACCTCTAAGGAAGATACTTTCACAACTTTTGGAAAAAGAGCTTTGGTAAGAAGAATTTATGCAATAGCAAAATAGTGCGATCTGTGGCTTTAATCTATTTTTTTTAGAGATAAGATAAGAAAACTCTTTTTTAATTGTATCACCATAATTTGTATTGTATCACAACAGTTTACATTATAAGTGAGACAATTGGCGGTCTTATCGCAAATTTATTGTTATGTAGTCAGATTAAACCTAGAAGCTCCGACAAATAAACGTTAAATGGAGAATCTGATGAATAATTGTGAAATCAGCCGTCTTCGAGTATTAAAAGGTGAACATAAAAATGTTTCAGAGAATTGTGAACCTTCCCAATCGGTTAAATTATTTAAACATACAACCAAATTGACCATTAAAACTAAATTAATCAAACACAAACAAAGTAAACTGACGTCCCACCGACGGTGGCTAAGTTTAAATTGAGCATACGATTGGCCACCTGTACACCGGCGACCTCTGGGGAAAACACGGGAACTAGCAGTTTGATGCTATCTCTTTACAGAATGTTTTATTTAACCAACTCCGAAAAGCAAAGGTTTAAAATTTCGTCGAAATTGTGTTTTTGGTGAATCGATTCGATTTTTTTTTTGTTTCAAGGCGCTTTTGACCCACTTTTTCTGGGGACATTGTTCCTAGTTAGACTTTCAAACTCATTATAATATGCATTCGTAATTGTAAATTAGTTTTAATTAGGTGATTTTAAATATTATTATGTCAATTATTCGATCATAATTGACTGGTAATGAATAATATGGGGGACAAATCTAAAGAGTTGCCCGAACAGCTACTAAATGGGAAGAATTTCCAAAAGGTCCACCCGTTTGAGCGTGGAAGTGTAACAAACATCCTGACATCCAGACATCCATTCTTACAAACTTTCACGTTTATAATATTAAGTAAGATGCAACAAAACTAAACCTCATACATGCAACTTTTTAAAGTAAATAGCAATATTAAACTGTCGCGTATTACTTCAACTTTATGCTGCTCATAAACTACATTGAAAACTAGACCTAATTGCTATTCGTATAGAGTCCAAAATGCAGATGTTTGAAATTAAAGTTGAAATTGTTAAAGTTTGCTTGAATTTTATAATTTCCGACGTTGATTCGTTGAGAAAATATTACTGGACTAAGTTTCCTAGAAAAGTAAATGATGTACGTATAGTAAGACCACTAGCTTGTACATACATGAGTGCATAAATAAAAACTGAATACTTTTTACGGCCTGAAACACGGAAGAATTTATTGTCAACCAAATCGCACGTCAAATATTTTGCGATTTATAATAATTGTTATAAAAATGACTACTATACTGGATCACAAAAGATATGTTATATAGTGTGAAAAACAAAATAAAAATTTTAAGACGTGTTTATGATAATTATTAATGGAATTAGTCGTTACTTTGCGAAAATCCATTGCAATAATAATTAATTAATATTTAGTGTTAATTTCGCTATTTAAAGCGGAAATCGAAATTTAGAGCGGGATTAACACTAAATATTAATTAATAGCTAATAATTACGTTGTTTATGGTAAATAAATAATTCTTTATTCATAGAAAACCAAAACAAAATCTAATGACTGTAGTTGTAAGCAATTCGCAATAAGCTAAGTAGTTTATGTGTGTTTAAAAAGGCGGGTTGAGGGTGCTTCATTTCTATTTAACTGAAATGATTCTAAAAATTCTTGTTTTTTCTGCTTTCATATTAGAGATAGCAATATTCAGGGGTTCACCTTTTTACGTGTCATTTGCTACTTTGTCGCGCGGAACATACGACCAATATGACGCACGGCCCGCCATCTTGGATTTCCCTACATTTTTCTTTGAAAAGCTAGTTTCTGAACTATTGGTTAATTTTGACTGTAAAATATAAAGCGACTGAAAAGTAATGTGTTAAGAGATAATATAGTACCTATACGGGAAAGTTAAAAAGCATTTATTAAGTTAGTTATATCATTATGCAACAATAAATCTGAGAAACAAATGTTTTGTTTTAAATTTAACCAAAATTCGTCTTTTCGACTCATCTCTGTTGCAAGTTTTCAATAATTTAGTGAGCACGTCTATGAGATAAGGAGAACGAACAATAAACTTATCGGTTTTTTTTTAAATAATAACCATAATAATGAGACCGTAATAAGTAATATCCTAATGGGACGGAAGTGGCAGGTGCCGTAGTCTCTAGCAATAGCCTCATTTACCATCCATTTAGAATGCACTTCCATAGTCTAGTTAGAGTAGTAATTAATTAGCAATAGTCCTGTCACTTGGCGGAGACAGTCCTTGAGCCCATTTTCTGTAGATGGACGCATACTCCGATAAGTGTCACCCATTACATAATTCATATTAATAGCTGAAAAGGGCCTTTTTGTCTCCGTGTACGCTTATAAAAAGGCCTGGGTTCAGCAGGTGTTTTTAAGAGCACCATAATAATTATTATTATTATGGTTAGCATTTTTTAGCTACTAATTTATTTTTTATCACCTTATAGAATAGAATAGAATAGAATAGAAAACTATTTATTAAACATCCTTCATTATTTCTGTCACTAAAAATATATAAAAATAGTGATATTAAGTTTAAAACTAATAAATAACCCCTGTGATACAGTGTAGACGGCGATTGAGTAGAAACTTCGAGGGCTAGTTAAGGAACTTGTTGGATTTTCACTACTTTTCAACTACTTTACTTGCATTGATCTTTAATCGGATCGGGCAACGAAAGCGGTTTCAATTTTGTAACAAAGTTGATTCGGGGTTAAAAAACTTTCTATACAATGTGACTAAAAAGAAAGAAGTTCGAAATTAATCCGTTTTCTATTTACGATTTTTTTTAAACTATCATTTTATGAACTGATCTATAAAATTCGTTTATTTTTATAAAATGGTTGGTTGCTTTTCAGAAGTTTCTGTTTTTTATAAGTTTAAAGAAAAAATTCAACCTCTGAATAAATAAATAAATATAATGATGAAATTCTTATAATTTTGCTGTTGGTTTAAATAAAAGCTAAGGTAGTGCAAGAGAGATACATGAAAAAATTTGGAAATCTTTGTCCAACAGTGAAACTGAATACCGACTAAATAAAAATTTGAAATTTTTATGACACACATGGAGAAAATTGTTTTATTTAACACAATTTCGTTCCAAAACTAACACAAAGAAAAATACATTAACTCAATCCCAAATATCGAAATTCAAAGAGAAATTGAAGAAAGTAGAGTTTTGCAAATGAATAGCAACCCTCGGAGCGCCCTAATGAGGCCTCCTTATCTACCCTTATCTGCCCCTATCTTTGAAGTTTACCTATCGATTGACATTCTACCTGGAATGGAAATTTGATTAATACTGATTGATCTTCTATCAGTACTTTTTTAATTCCATTAGTCTGTTTGACGGGTTTTTTTTGTACGATTTGGTACAAATACTTTATTTTTTCTTTTTGATTTCGTTCAATTACTTTGTTTATTTTTGATTAAAAAAAGGTGCTCTTTTTACGTTGTAGACTTTTTTGGATGTATATACATATATTTTTTCATCGAGAATTTTCTGGGTATTTTGGTCACTGTATGTTTGTTGCTCTTTCTCGCTAAAACTACTGAATTGATTGCGATGAAACTCGATGTGAAAATTTAGGCTTCTATTTTTATCTACAACGACGTTATAGGGGTCGAAAATGATTTGAATTGCTTCGAAAAAAGGATGGTAGAAGGTACGGCCATGCCGTTTTTTTGCACGACTTGGCAGGGGCACTGTCGTGCCCCCAGATTGCTGCAAAAGTATGAATGTGTATTTGATACATTTTCACCCCTATACGACTGAACGTATTAAGTAATTTCTTGTTAGCATAAAAACACTAGACAACAAAGATTGTTACAAAAAGTTATATTGCAATTAATTGCCTTTTGTAATTCTCTACTGAAGAAATTTTACGAACAAAATGTTATAGAAATAGCAAATAGTAATAATTTTTATCATATAACCAACTTCTTTGTTATACCTTTTGAAATAAAGATCTTTATTATTATTATTATTTGTTGTGTTTCAAATAAAGAGTTAAGTATCAATATAACGTTAAATAATATAATCTATTTATCTTAATTATTATTCAATCGACTCGAAAAGAAGAAGAAGAATTATTATTCTATCATAGGTAAAGGTAGTCAAATTATAGATACCTATAAAATTGGTACCAGTGGATTAATGATCGGAGAGATAGAGAGAGAGATAAGATATGCCTCGTTAGTCTAACATCCGGATCGGAAGGGATGGCTTTACGTTCATTTGCAATCGGACAGGAAGGGACTTTTTCACATTTGAATATTTTTGGGATATTTCAGGGGATGAATTTCGTTGACAATGGAAAAACATTTTTGGTATAGGTAACTTTTTTCTTTAACGTAAAATTGTTTACTTGAATAATAAAAATAAAATTATGAAGTAATATATTTACATTAATAATAAACAATACCATATTAGTCTAAGTTTATATAATTACGCCGTTGGCATACCCATTATTTAAGTTTCTTTCTAGGTTCATAGTGACCACTGCAATTTTAACATTATTTTTGTGATCTAAGTTTAGAAATTTACGTTCAAACGAATTTAGTTAAAGTGAGTCTTAATTAGAAATTAGGTACAAAAAAATCCAATACAATACAATACAATAATACTTTATTGCAAACCTGGTTACAAGAAATTGTTTCATAAGTAGACAATACACATAGAGCTAAAGGTATACAATCGGCGGTCTTATCGCATAGAGCAATCTCTTACAGAAAACCTGGTTGGAAGTAGTAATGGGTGATATCTATATTTCTGAATATCGAATCGAAACTACTATATATTGATATTCAATATCGGATATCAAAACTATATATTTTACGAAACTATATACTGAACAAATAACTCGATTCGAGTCGATGTGGTTATTGGTTATGATTTAGATATTTGAATATCGTGTCATCTTACGTCAACAGCTGAATATAATGTAAATATTATTTTTAGCAAATCGTTTCTAAACAATATCTTCATTACAACAGAGTCACAGAATGAACTTCCCTTCATACTTTACCTAGGCTTAGGACTGGCTACTGGCTACATTATTATTTTATTTTGTACATGTTACAAGTTATGATATTTAGTAAAGCGGACTATTTTTAAACATAAATACTTTCTAAACAAGTATGCAGAATGCAGATAGGTATATGCAGAACAATAATGCAGATCGCAGGCGTATTTAGAAGTTCATTCGATTTTATATACATGATTTTTATATTTACATAATTGTACATGTTTTTCTATATACATTATTTACATCATTGTTTATTATCGTACTATTTACACATGAAATCTGTCGTCGTGTAAATTCACCAATTCAAAAACCACGAAACTGAATCAAAACAAACAAAATGCAGTGATAAGTGTTCAATTTATTTGTATCCACTTGTAACTTTCTTTCAAGGCCAGAGGTCAGATCAATATTTATTTTAAATAAAAAATCCTTAACTTTAGGCAATAGAGTCTATAATTGTAACATGCCAAAATTCTTCCAAATAATATTCAAAATCATTTTTTTATCTATTTTGAATACCGACTTAACCACTTATGAAATAAAGTTTAAAATAGCATGGTAGACCTAAAAATATATCGCATCTCGCTCTAACTCACGTGCGCTCTTTCATTAACCATCGTCTAAATTCGTGAGCGAATCGTGTAACTTCGCAAACACTATACTATCAAACACGATATTCAAACACGATATTTCAATATAGGGTTTGGGACTCGGGACGGCTTCGTTGTACAATCGGATATCTTCGTAAAAACTATTTCGTGAATCAAACACGATACTCAATATACGTTTCGGTACCGCATCGTTACGATTTTCTCCCATAGACAAATATAGTGTTTCGCAAAATATATAGTTTCTGCAAAGGTCAATATATAGATATCCGATATTGATGCGATATATAGTTTCAATATCTATATACGTTTCGTATCACCCATCCCTAGTTGGAAGGAATATTGAGAACATGTATAGAGGCGGTGTGCAATACTTCTGGAAATAATGATATCTATTTTTACAATAATTAGATAGTTTACTAATTAGAATACAAATTATGTTTACAATATACTTGTAAATATAAAAAATTGATATACTTTTTTTCAATTAAGTAGGTACCAAATAGTGCGAGCGAGAGAGTGTCCAGCGGAATAAGCCCCTCAAAGTTAAGTTCTACAAAAAGAATTAAAATTATCTACAAGCAATGAATATTAGTAGGTTCTAAATTCACCTCAGCATCCCTTTAGAACAAAATTTTCACGTCATAATTTTGCCACAAAAATAATTGAAATTTGCATTAAAACGCTTCACAAATAGAAAGGAGAGTCTAACAGCTGGTAGAGCCCTGTCTTCACAGTGCAGAGACTAAACCGCAGTAAGTGCAAAATCGCGGTTTCGAGAAAATCGCGAAAAACGTTTTGAAGCCGTTTTTTTATATGTTATGTATAAAAAACAATAATTATTTTTTTTCTATCGGAACAAGATACCACAGCAGTATAATTTATGTAGAAAAAATAATGAAAATATTTGTTTTATAATATAGAAAATAATATTTTTTGAAAATGGTGTCAGTTACTACAGGCAAATTAGTATATATTAACTAATTAAAGTGCAGTAATAATACACATTACTGCAAAATTTCTAATTTTTGTAAAACATTAACAACTAATTTGCAGTATCCAGCTGAACTAACTGCATTTTAATTTTATGTCTGGAATAAATTTTTCAGCAGTATATTTATAACTCAAATACTATTTATATGAAATGTTTCAAGTATATGTAAAAATATGTAAAATAAATAAGTTTCTATATATGTTCTTTTTTTAAATATATAGATCTATCAACGCACAACCTAAACCACTGGACGGATTGGGTTTAAATTTGGAACACAGATAGGTTTTATAACGTAGACAACCGCTAAGAAATGATTTCGCCATGTGCGCAAAGCCGCGAGCATAAGCTAGTATTAATATAAGTTGGATTTTAGGCTTTTATAAATGCTTTCAGTCAGTTTTGTCAGAATTATGTCTCATATTTCGATTTAGATAGTTTATACGGTAGGTGGATGATACTTTCAAATAAAATTATAGAATTTTAGTACGAAAATTAGACAAACCGAATTCTAAGACTTGGTGGCTCACTTCCTTATTCTTGTTCAAATCATTGTAGCACTTTGACGTTTCTCTGTTCCAGGTGGTATAGCGAGGTTGTTTCTATAATTTTATGTAGGTGTGTTTTGTGTCTGTAGCTTTACAAATATTTCTTTAAACAATTGTCATTTAAATTTTATGTCCTAAGTTAAATTCGTTATCATGTGAAATGACTTTGGTACTATTAGGCAACCTTATTTATTAATCTTCAATTAAATTTATTTATTTAAACACATCTGGCACATAACTTATCTTCTTTTAATATCTGTAGAGTCTTTCTTACACCAAAATTGGAAGAGATGGCAAAATTGCTGTGAGAATTGTGTAGCCAAATACATTATTTGGTTTTTTTTTTCACAAACAATGTGCTATGGTAAAAATAACTCTGGATCGTTATAATAATTTACTCTTTTCTCTCTCTTCTGTTAATAATAATTAACTCGTTTCTCTCTTTTCAATATCAGATTAAGCAACACTATGAAATTTGGATTAAACTTGCATTTCCCTGATCAGTTACAATTAATTCCATTCACAGAAAACGATTTTCGTTTTCTTCGTTATGCGTAATAATCAGAATGATTTCTAGATATTGATATTGTCTATGTTAAGAATATTCTGACAGTTCATAAAATGAAAATCTGGATTGCTTACAGATGTATCGATAAAAAGATAATATATTTGTCTTTATTTTTAAGTTATGAGTAGTTTGGTGTTAAAAGTTAAAAGGCTTAGGTGTGTCTACCTTTTTTTATGTGGAGAAGTAAGAAGACGAGCAAGACGCTCTCCTGATGTTAAGAGATAATGCTGTCTATAATCAGTACAGTGCTACCCAGAATTTCACAATGATGTGCAATTCTAGGTGCACTGCACCAACGCTTCTTAGTCAAGTGTTATAAGATGTTAAAAGTCTTTAGCCCAGTAATTTCACAAGGTACAGTGCCCTCCTACCGTAACAGTAATGTTTGGACATTACTGCTCAGGCAGCTTGAGTAGGAGGCGATTCTATTAGTATTTTAAAGTTTCTTCTACCCATCCTTGTATTTGTAGATAGTTCTCTGCTTTCGCTGGCTTGTGTGGTTATTTATTCTTTAGTTTGATTTTGACTTAAGAAAACCTTTTGCTTTAAACACTGGTGTTTGTTTTGCATTTTATTTTACTAGATTAAAATGAACCAAACGGAACTTTTTTACATTTATGCAACACCGTTACTCATTTTTATAAAAATTGAATCGAACTAAGGAGTCAAAAATGTAGGATTATTATTCTTTATCTTTGAATTCTGATAAGAGTAGCAATATTATATAACAATTGTGTGCTATTTGAGTGAATTGCTATACGCCATTAGATTTGGCGGGCCAACCTGTTTATTCAATGAAACTGTTGTGCGTAATGTAAATTAAATCAAATCTAATCCGACTGACGCTTTCACTACTCGACGAATCAAGGGTAGATGCATACTAAATCGCAGTATGATCTATAACGAATGAAGTAAATTCCAAAATGACTATCTAAAATGCCGATAAGAATGCAGCCAAAATGAACTTAAACTGCAAATTCAGTAGTAACTATAATTTTAAAATTTGCTTGAAAACCAACCATACTGCAGTAAAAAAATATTTTACTGCAATTTCGTCAGTAATGTTATTCGAAAACCAAAATGCAGTATAATTATTTTCAGTACATTATCGTGTTACTGCATTTTCGTTTAATGAATCATTTTTGGTTTTTGTAAATAAAACAGTAGTATGCGTTATATTGACTACGTTTACTGCATTTTAACTAGGGACTCTATAGGTCACAAAAGACGTAAATGCTCTTACTGTATTTTAAATAGTGTTTTGATAAATAGTGCTCAAATGTGACCCGCAGTAACTATTTTCAATCAAGGTTTTTACTACCTTAAAATTTATTAATTGACAAATGGGTTAGATTGATGTATTCCTTATTTTGTGCTCAATAAGGTGGCATATATAACTAAAAATCGACAAAATGTCGAATACTGCGGTTTAGTCTCTGCACGGCAGAGGTGTCGCCGAGTTCAAACTCTACCGGTTTCAGAACTCTACCCGTTTTATGTTTTATGTAGAGCTACTTGTGAAGAGTTAGGAGCATTTTAGTTCAGGATTTTTTTTTAATATTTTCATGTTTTATTTAGTTCAAATCAAGAGTGAATAGGTTCTTACTGAACAGGCGTGCTACAACTTCGACTGCATCGTCACTTTCGTGAGATAAAAAAAGTTCTCCAAAAAAATATTGTGAAACTTGATCTTGGAACTTAGGTTAGGGAACTCTACCGGTTTCAGAACTCTACCCGTTTTATGATTTATGTAGAGCTATTTGTGGAGAGTTAAAAGCATTTTAGTTCAGGAAAATTGCCCTTTTCTTTTTTTTTTCTTTTTAAACAATGCAAATTTGCGAGACAATGTTTTGTAGTTTATTTTATTTTCTTTTAGTTTTACAAAAAAATATTGTGAAACTTAGTTGTTGGAACTTAGTTTAGGAAACTCTATCGATAAAAACTCTACCCGTTTTATGTAGAGCTACTTCTGGAGAGTTAGGAGCATTTTAGTTTAGATGATATTACTATTTTTCTCATGTTAAAGCTTCTTTTAGATTAGACCTACAAAAATATTGTGAAACTTAGGTTGTGGAACTCTAACGGTTTCAAAACTCTACCTGTTTTATGTAGAGCTACAGTCCACTGTAGCTCCACTGTAACTAACTCTCCAGAGTTAGTTTAGTTTTTGGAATTACTTTTTTTCCTTTGTGTCATTAAACAATGCAAGTTTGCGAGACCATGCAAAGTGGTTAGTGGTTTTAAGAAATATTTTCATGTTGTAAAAGTTGCATCTTTTAGACCTACAAAAATATTGTGAAACTTATGCTTCTAAAATATTTTGTGGGTAAAAAAGTTTTTTTTAATAGATACGGAATTCGTTTGAGGACCAAGAATGTCATTGGGACACTTTTATAGTGATTTATTAAAATAAATAATTTTAGAAGTGTTGTTTTAATAAACAAAAAAACTTAAATTAATAATAGACTACATAATATTGTATGTTATATATATATATATATGTTACGCACATAAAAAATATGCAACTTTAATTGATTTCTCCCCATCATTCCCCCATGGCCATCACCCATTTTTTTCCCCCATTTTTCTCCCATGACGTCTTTGATTTTTTTCCTTTTTGTAAATGTATGTCTTATTAATTTATATCTTTTATCAGATTAAATAATATGATATCGTTACAATAAGACAGAATAAACATAACAAAAACAAAGTTCCCTCAAGAAAAACTAGCGAAACTATTAATTGCGCCTCTGATAAACCAGAAATTCGCAACAATTAGTGGAACTTTCGCCAAGTTTTAATAAGACTGCACCTTGACGGCTGTTACTTCTTCCAGGATAATTACTGGAACAGGGGCGGATGTAGGGAGCTCTTTTAGGGGACACTTTATTTTTTTTACATAGAATAGGACTGCGTTTGACCACAGTCTCATCTGTTGGTAAGTGAAGACGTGGTCGAAGCTGTTACACATAGGCCTAGCAAATACCTATTAACCCTCGACTTGACCCACAGACAGACAGACAGACAGACTGAGCAGACAGACAGACATGACTTAGCTTAAGACTGACCCTTCATAGGGCATGTGTGACTTTCGTGGGCGTAAGATTACATTGCGTTGTCCCTTGGCTTAATCACTCGGCGACTAGGAATACTCAATCTACTTTGAATCGAACTTCTAGAACGATACGAATAGAAAAAATATATATAAAAAAGTGACAAAAATAATGTTGTCCATAAAGTAGATTATTAAAAAATATATTAATTTTTGCCTTAGATTTTGATGCGGTTGAAAATATTCTGAAGAATAGATATATCAGTTCTTCAAGCTCTTCATAGGTATACCATAATACGTAGGTACAGCTTACTACAAGAACCGGTTTAATTTATTCTGAATCAATATTAACTTAAAAACTTTATAACGGACAAGATTTTCGATTGGCTTATGCCCCAAGCCCCATCCTAGATCTGTCACTGGCTCGAGTAACTTCGCTGTAAGAATACAGACCCCAGTAACTTTACTGGGAGATCAGGAAAGGAAACTTCCTGGACGCGGATTTGCTTTTGGGTTACCAACTGCTTTGTTTTTGTTGTGTTTCAATAGATATCGTCGGCTAAAATCATAATAGATGTAAATGAAATTAAAGGGGAAAACTTTTATTGTAGTAATTTATGAAGATGGTCATGAGTGTCCGTCAACATAAACACTAGAATCTAAACATGAGAAAACATCATGAAAAATCATTTTGTCTTACCATACTCAATTATATTATGTCTGCTGATGAATGTCATTTTGTTTATCACGAATTTTTAAATTATAATTTCATTTACCAGTAGTTCTGTACGACAGGAAGATCCGCTCTTAATATTATTCCGCTATTAATAATATGACTTCCCTTTGTAATATAAATCTCATAATATCTAAATATATAAAAGGAAAGAGTGACTGATTGACTGATCTATCAACGCAAAGCCCACACCGCTGTAAGGATTAGGTTGAAATTTAGAACATAGATAGGTTTTATGACGTAAACCTCCGCTAAGAAAGGATTATGACACGCGGGCAAAGCCGCGAGCGTAATCTAGTTATCTATATTTTGTAAAAGCAATCGTGGTAAAAGTTGATAAATACCAACATCTAAACAAATAAGCCCGTAATAAAACACACTGGCACTATGTTAAAAGGTTTTCAACCGATAAATAACCAAATGGGAGTAACTACAAGT
The DNA here is from genome assembly GCA_947507615.1 of Hemithea aestivaria. Lineage (NCBI taxonomy): Eukaryota > Metazoa > Arthropoda > Insecta > Lepidoptera > Geometridae > Hemithea > Hemithea aestivaria. The sequence goes on along the minus strand of OX382341.1, from coordinate 15,746,138 downwards.
ATTTTATCAAGTGGAAAGAAAGCAATCAGGTAAGTGGTTCATTTTTTAAAAGATTTCCCGGGATTCTCGTTGGTAAAGCACTGGTTTAAGTGAAATATGATAGATGGTTCCGTCGCGATCGGTTTGTCCTTTTGTTGTCCGATCGGGTTTTATTGAACTGTGAGATGATAAAGGATTGCAGTTTACTATTGTTAAAGAAAATATAAAAATTGATTTTGAAAACACTGCCGTTTGAGACCTGTTCTTTTGAGACGTTCCTAAGACACGGTTCAATATTTTTTAAAGTGTCGATATATTTTTTTAGATAAAAATGGAAAATCATTATTAATAATCTTTATTTTTATTTCATAAAATCCAGTACATGATTGGAGTCCACTATGCCTCACACTAGGATCCCCTGTGTTGTGAGGGCTAGTCTCTTCCCCTTAATATACGTATATACTTATAGGTAGGTACATTCATTCAATACATAATAAGAGATAAAAATTAAAACAAACTAGAATATGAGAATTTTTGACTCTTAATTTAATTATTATCTGCTTTGCTTTGTGGTTTTACTTACGTGTCATTTAAGTTCTATTTTACGGTCTTATTGAGTACTTAGCAAGTTTTTGGTCAATTCTATAGTAGTTAGTAAAGAAAATTTCGTAAGTTCTTCTAAATATATTATGCGTCAAAATATTAGTATTATTTATTATCAATGTGGTATACTGTACTTTAAATATATAAAAGGAAAGAGTGACTGACTGACTGACTGATCTATCAACGCACAGCCCAAACCTCTCGACGGATACGGTTAAAATTTAGAATATTGATAGGTTTTTTGACCTCCGCTAAGAAAGGATTTTGCCACACGGGCAAAGCCGCAAGCATAAGCTAATATTCGATATAATAATATAGCCAATGACAAAAAAAACGAACGAATACTGACATGAGAAGGGACGTTGATACAACCCGAAAATAATAATGTAGGAATAATATGAATATTTATGAAGGGAAAATCTTTTTGCAAATAAGGTCTCGTGTGAATAGATTCGGAGTAGGAATCAGTAAAATGGCCGAGATTGTGACAACGGTGACATTTCCTGTCGACGCTCGACGTCTCACCAACGAAATAATCGCCCGAAATTGAGGAAAAATTATACTGAATACTTTTAGTCAGTACTTTAGTTTTGGATTTTATACAATACCAACAATATCTGGTTTTTTTTACAAGATAATTATTATTGATGTTATTAGATTTTAGTTATTAGAATGTGTGTTGAAAATCAGCGTTGAGAACCTGTCCTCAACAGATACTTAGCTTGAATCCATTTGCATCGATACTGCACCCAACTTTTCTTATCTGTACCTATTTTTTTTGTAACTGATATTCAAGATGTGTTGTTAATAAATACTTTATAATTATTTTTAGTAAATGTCGTGGAATTTACTAATTTAGTACCTACGCCTTATAGTTTTACCTGCTTAAATAACCTTTTCTATGATCTAATCGTATAAGACATAATGAGTTCAATCAGTTTTTTTTAGGCATGGAGAAATAACAAACACACCCGGCACGCGGTAATTTTTTATGAATCACAAAAAGAACAGGACTAAAAATTACATCAACAAATTTATTATATACAAAAAAATTACATTTTGCAACTTACATTAACTCACTTTCCAACTGACGATAACTATGTGAATAATTGACATTTGATTGATCTAAGTGACTTCATATTTAATTCCAAAGGTCATGTACTGTAGTATACAGTCACCGGATGCAAGGGGACTGGAAAAAAATATTATTTTCGCAAACAATACCTCCGTCAAGAGGTCTCGAGTCGCCCGATATCGTATCTGCAGTATTGTGTGGGAAGGCTATTGAATATCTCTGATAGAATATTGGCGACTTCTGCTTTCTTGTCCTATATTTAGCTTTAACAAAAGAGCTTTATTTTTTGCGTATTGCTGTGTTTTCATCGAAAGAATGATACTTTTCGTGCCAAAATAAAAAGAAATGCTTGTTACAAAAAGCTCAGAGCAAAGTGTTTGTGCGTCTTGCTATTAACTTTTTGTAGGCGTTTATTAAACTATCGAAAGAAAACAGCTTTATAAAAATTCTTTTCTAAGGAATTGGTATTAAGACTATCAGTATGAAGCCTAAACTTGGATATTTCTTTAATAATAATATAATATAATATTTTATAATTAAAGTAAGTAACATTCTTTACGTAAGTACAAAAATGTTTTAGCTACGTAACCTGATAAAGCCAAAAAGCCTGCAAAAGTGTCGTGTGACAAAATGTAACATCCTATAGAGCAGTTTCAGTTGCGGCTGGTACAGGGTGCGCGTTTATTACAGGATATGGCCTGTATACAGGGTGGAGTGCACTTCACTGCCTTTACTTTGTGTAGGGTGACTGTGGTTACTGGCTTTTAGGGTTTTTTTCGTGTGAAATGCCTTTAGAAATAAAATCTGCTAAGTGCAAGTTGACCAAGAGTTTAGTAGATGAAAAATCAGTAAACACACATTTAAAAAATACAATCCATATGAGTTTCTTGCTCGTTCTTCTCATAGCGACGCTTTCTGAATGAGTGGTCTTTAAATTAAACAAAATAATTGTAAAATTGACTTGTAAAATATCTCTATTGTATTTATGAATGAAAATTGATTCTATATTATTAATTAAATAAAATTTGAAATCGTCATACATAATATTATTATGAACTTAGTTTATGCTCACGGCTTTCAGAAATCTTTTCTTCTGCCTCTTGCGTCTGCGTTATAAAACCCATTTGTATTCCAAATTTCAACCAAAACCTTGATACTAGATCAGTCACTCTTTCCTTTTATATTAGGTTAGGTATACTCAGAGTTATTCTAAAGTAAGTAAAGTCCGAAGTTATAAAAGAATGGTCACCATACCTTAACCTCATGCCACCATTATAGATCCAACACTTGACTAGGCATCGACTCTGACTAGTGCTATACACTGGCTTTACTTGCGTGCCCAATATCGATACATGATAACTAAATTATTATGATTCATTTAGACTTTCACTAGGGAAAATAGAATCGTACTAATATTATAAACGTGAAAGTTTGTAAGTATGGATGTCTGGATGTGTGTTTGTTACTCTTTCACGCCCAAACGGATGGACCGATTGAGCTGAAATTTGGCATAGAAATAGCTTAGACCCTGAAATAACATATAGGCGGGTAAGGCGGGCAAGAGCGGGTAATACCGTTGGGAACAGCTAGTATTTTATAGTTCATCCAAGCTAAAGACCATTCCACTATCAAATCAATTATTTATATCAAATTAGCCTAATAGGTCCAGACCTAACTTATACACTGGATGGTGCTTCAGCCGTGGCTAATTACCACCCACTGGATAAAAGTGGTAATTATGTTCCCATGTTCAGTGAAGCCAAGGAGGGAGTTATCCCACCTTCTAGGTTTAGCCCGCTACCATGTGTGTGTACTCTTCACGCCTGAACGGTTACCTCCTTTCTTGAAGTTGGTTTAGTGGTTTTTAGAACTAGTTGAAATACTGTCTCTGGATGATTTATTTACATTCCTAAGCGCCTTCATCAGAACTATTTTCCTCGTAACTGCTCAGAGGCTGCATGGGAATGTAAATGCTGATATTTCTTATATATAATAGCATTATTCCCCCTATAAACTTCGTATATATATACATATAGTTATTTCTTTAATATTATTATTATGTGTAATAGTGTAAAATCAGATATTACTAACGAGTACTTTATGGTGTATTGAACATTTTTTAAATACGTTTTATTAGCTTACATATTATACAGATTATCTATTAATTATAATATACTTGAATAAAATCCTTTAAAAATATTTTTGTTTATTACATATAAATTAAATTATATACACACCTTATATACGTATAAATATCGTTCTAATTATATACTCTAAATTACAAATTATGATGACAATTACTACGCTTCGCTACCGATGGGTGCTAACTGAAAATCAGCGCTGGGTGTTTCACTCCAGCACATGCTGAGTTAGCACCTATTCGGCGATACACATGTAATAGTATGGGTACACCGACGCACAACCTCACAGGCCAGGACAATTATAGTTTTAGACATTCTTTGTTTTTTCATTGTTTTAGCTCTATATTTATGTAGTCATAAGTAGATTAACGTTTAGAATTTATTTGTCTTTGTGTTGGTGTATAGGTAATGAATAATTTTGTTTTTTTTGTTGTTACTTGTGTTTTTGTCGAATAAATGTTTTTTCTTTCTTTCTTTCTTTCTTTCTTTCTTATTTCAGATGATAAATAATGATATAAACAAAGGTTCCATCGATCATAAGGTGGATAGCAATCAATTCATGTGTGTATATAATATAGCTACGGATAATAACCTACGGATTATTGTACTGTAGAGGCAGTGATTAATAATATTATAAGCTTACGTTTGATGATTGTTAACTGACGTTAAAAACGTTGATTTTAATAATTGGGGTTTATACCTACTCCAACAGAACAGGTTAACCCTACATACACTGTCAGAGTCAAATCACAATTTATAGGTTGGGTGGCTAACACATATGTTGCCTGTAAGATATGAAGGAGGCAGTCGTTAGGTCAAGTTACAGGCCTTGTAGTTATTACGGCGACCCGCCACACATCCTTTAAATTGTAATTTGACTCTGAACAGAAAAACGAAAAACACTTGTGAAAGTAACATGTTCAGTTGGAGTAGAAACCCCAATTATTCTTTTAATAAATAATAAAAAATAATTTAATTGACATTCTACAATTAAAAATACATAATATATATAAGTTACCACAAGACAAAAGAACACAAAAAAACAAGACATAAGATCTAAAACCAAAGTAGGTACTTATATACCATGTACATATAATATTTTTTTGTCAATTGGGATAGGCTCAGCTTAATGCCGCGTGAGGGGATCTCGCGCAGCGCTGGTTTTCAGCCTATCCCATGCTCGATCGGAGATATTAGTCGAGATTAACAAAAAAAAGTAATTAGCGGGATTATTTCTACATAGATACAGTTACACACAAATACATACAGTTTAAAACATAAAAGCAAAAAGTTATACACAACATAATATTAAATAAAAAGATGTCAGGAATCACAATAATGTGTTGTATTGTACAATAAGAGTGTGTGTGTGTGTGTTTTAATATTATCGTTTATTTTTTATTTGCTTAAAATTAATCACATTTTATTACAGTATGCCAATCTAAAATTCAATCCCAAAACATGCAATTTAGACCCAAATAGCAAAGTTAGTAATTAACTCGTAAAATCAGTTGACATTTTAATCATATAGCCACAATAACTATTCAAATGCAACCAAATCATTTATTTTAATGTAATCTACGTCATTTATCTTGCAATTATAAATCCTACACATTTTCACATAGAACCCTGTGGCAATAACATTATGTCGTTTACTTTTTTGGACAGATGAATGATGATGGAGAAATGATGAGTTGATGAATTCTTTTTAATGAAATCTTACTAATATTATAAACGTGAAAGTTTGTATGAATGGATGTCTGGATGTCAGGATGTGTGTTTGTTACTCTTTCACGCCTAAACGGGTGGACCGATTGAGCTGAAATTTGGTATAGAGATAGCTTAGACTCTAGAATAACACATAAGCTATAGGACAGCGGGTAAAACCGCTGGGCACAGCTAGTTATTTATAATAGAAAAAAAGAAATTATGTAATGCAATATTACTAAGCAAAAAAAAAAGGTAGCACTCCGGGAGTGCCGGCAGAAGTGAAAACTTCAATATTAACGTTGTGTTTAATTATAAGTATAAAAGTACTATCATTTATGAGGTAGAATACAATGTTTATTTATTGCGCTATCGTACACAAATATGACAATTTATATGTTGTTATTTATAATATTATATCGTTATTTATATATTACATTAAATTTTATCTCTCAGAAAAATCAACTTCCATCCATAATTTCGACGACTTTTACACCATCAACAGAGCAGCACACTCAGGCACGGTAGAGAGTGGGAGATACTAGTTCCTCTCCCTTCCCCTCGATCTTACGCTTTTTCGATCAGCATCACGTGACCCTGACGCGAGTTTTAAAGTTTTTACCCATACAAAAAAGTGCTCAGCGCCGCTAAAGAAGTTTTCACTTCAAAAAGACACAATTATTAATAATCCAAGTGTATGAATTGGCGGTCTTATGACTAATGGCCGCGTGATTTCATATGAACATGAAAATTTTCATTTTTGTCGTAAGTTTTAGACATTTTCAAACAAAATCTTTTCATACATTAAACTTTATGAACTGAAACGTTCGTTTTAGCCAATATTTTTGAAAGCAAGCTTATTTTTTTAAATTTACTTGTTTTTAACTCCAGGAAATAGTTAATACGACACAGTCCTAGATAGAGTTCCACACATTCTAAACCCGTGTGTGACACCCACGTTATAGTTTATATGCATGATGTTACGAAATTTGGCCACAGAATCACTGATATTGACTCTGATAAAATATTTCTACTATTGGTTTAGAATTACAACAACAATTGGTTTGTTATGACGTTCCTTAAATTTTTCCAAAAGATATTAAATATTTTGCCAGTGAAGTAAAATATTAATACATAATCATATATTATGTAGGACAGTTCGTTTGTTTGTAACTTTTTTAATGTTATGGACAGCTAGTAAATTTTATAAATCTGTGACATAGTATATCATTATTATATAATATACTTCCAAATAGTGTTTTAAATTTACGATAGAAATTTTTAATAATTTTATCGACATTTTTTTACATTGTATGGATTTCTAAAAAATACAGGTAATATTTACAGTTTTTTACTATTCTGTTAAAAGAAAATTTTCTCGAAAAGTGTTATCTAAAAAATATAGTTTTGACCAAACAATGCGGAAGATGGTAGCAGACTCAATCTATAAGGCGGGATAAATCCTCAAGCATTCACTGAAAATCGTACTGGAATACGGTCACGGTTTTCTCGTCCTAAACTCACAAAATACTCGATCAGATTGAAAAAGTAGCAAATAGTACCCCCCAATTCATTCATACAAGTGAAGAATGTTTGTGTGGGTGTGTTGTATATACCTACCGTTACATTATGGATGTTCATTATCTTTTACATAATGACTCTCTTTATATAGGAACAAAGAAAACTAATTAATACTTAAATACAAGATGGAGTGTAGATAATGTCGTGTCTTGATGCGTATACAATATTGAGGTCATTGCACTGAAGATATTGTATACTTTTGAATAATTACTCAATATGGTGCTAAAGATTTTATAATGAAAAATAATGAAGAAAAATGAAAAGAAACAACAAGGTCACGAATGTTTTGATTCTAATTTTTTTTTATGAAAATCACTTGACCGTTTTCAGTGAAATTTAAAATGGGCTATAATGGAGCTATTATGCAAGCCTAAGTCTCTACCATCCTGACCGGAAAAATCTGGAAGAAGGTCTTACCCGGGATGCCCATAAAACCAAAAAGAATTGATCAAACTTTTATATCGGTGAAGACAACAAAAAAAAATTTAAACCCAAAAGTGTTACAGACATTTTGAAGGTTAAAATATATCTAATAGAAAAGTATGAAAGCAACCTTACTGTGATTATAAAATATTGACCTTAGAGTGGGCGTCCCCCGTTACAAACCTGATAGTTTCTCAATGGGGCCTACCCACGGACCCATGGACCACCTTACTACTGGTTTACTACGAGACTCGCGGGTCCATCGTTATTACGACCTTTTTACAAGCTTTTATTTACTTTCACCTGTCTGTTGTCTGTCTGTAATCAAATCTTGCAAGTTAAAGTTGACCCACATCCCGGTTTCCGATTGATCTGAAATTTGCATAAATCGGATGACAATGCAAAATTATTATAGCATGGAGCTGATCTGATGATGGAACCATTATATGGCAACTAACTAACCATTAGATAGGATCCAACGAGTTTGGGTTAGTTTGATCCATCTTAATGTGGTGATGATAGTAACCAGGGTCTGATGATGGAGCTGCGGAAACTCAGTAGTTATGAAAGCTTTTTTAGAGAAACATTTTTGTTGACTAGTAGAATTAGAGAATTCTTGGAGAATTAAAGAATGGGAATTATAATATAATTGGTGGAATAAAAGTTGTACCTATAAATTTCCTATCCTAACTGATGGTGGTGGAATACCAAATACGAGTTTTAATTAGGTAGTAGTAGTAAGCTAAAATTTTCGTGTATGCCTTCGTTTTTTCGTAAAAATCTAATTTTTAACCTCCGACGCAAAAACGACGGGGTGATATAAGTTTGACGTGTCTGTCTGTCTGTGGGTGTCTGTTTGTGGCATCGTAGCTCCCGAACGGATGAATGGATATTAATTTAGTTATTTGTTTTGAAAGTAGAAGAGTGTTATTAGCCATATTTGGTGGCAATCGGTCTAAGATGGCTGCCGCTACAAAATGGAGCATTATTTTTTTCTTCCACAACCCCTTCAAATGAAAAGGCTAACCTAGTAGTATACATTATGATAAATTTAAAGATGGCCGCCATGACAAAACCGCAAATTACATATTTTGAAGACGTTCCATAGGGGTTATTTTAATTTTTTTATTTTATTCACCTGTCTTTTATGGAAATTTAATAACTGGACTATTCTGTATAGATATTTTGAATGCTATGAAATTCTAAATATTGTTTTATTATTTTCAGGTACGTGGAAGTCCGTTTGATCTAATCGTAAGTAAACATAGGAACACGGAAGGCGCGCGACACACATTCGTTTGAGCTTGCAATAACAACGGCGTCTGTAGGAAGCCTAATATAATAACAACGCCGCTTTGTTCAGGAATTAGGGCGTGACTTATAAATAATGTAAATATGGAGAAATATTATGAAATTACACTGTTTTCAGCGGATTTTGTTTAAAATTACACAGCTGTAATGTAAAAAAATAATGCTTTAAAACAGCTGTGTGGTGATGAAATTTTGAATTTGGTTGTAAATTCATGTGAAAGGAAGATGCTGAATTAACCTACATTTTAAGTTTGTTTTCAATCAAGACAACAACGATCCAAAAATTTAATTTTTTTAACCCTATTATGGTTGCGTCTACTAAATATGTGTTAAACGGTCAAGTTTGACCCATATAATATTATTAGTAACATTAATAGATATTAATTTTATTTTTTTTGTATTTGAATACACAATACATATATATATAGTCCTCCTCATCGATTTCGATGACGGCGACTCTAGCTAAAATACATATATAAAATACCCACGGAGTCAATTCAATATTTTCTAAAATTATATTTATGCTATTCGTTTCTATAAAAGGCATGTGTTGAACAGCGTCCATATTCAACAATAGAAAATAACAAAAACCACCTTACAAAATTAATTTTAAATATTTATTTATGCTAGCATAAAAGTAATTTAAGTAAATACTTTTTAAAGTCACCCAAAGAGATTGTAACACACAAGATGTTAAATTCCATTAGGCCCGCCAAGGCCAAGCCAAGCCAAACGTTCAGTGTACGCCAAAACCGTGACCTTTGCATCAAACTTGACGCGTATCTGTTTAAAGCCTAATTCGAGTTATGCTAATGTGAATAACTAACTACGTAGACGACTGTAGTTAGGACAGATAGCGCTTTTTTAATCTAACGTGAGGCCATAGCAAAGCCTCATTCCATTAATTCTAATATGTAGGTACACAACCAATCATTATGCCGCGCTGTGCATAAAAATTAAACTGAAGCCGTATTGTGGCCAAAATTTATAATAAATTACTTAAATTTTTAGGTAAACTGTTTTTGAAACACACATGTTCGGCCCGACTAGTTAGAAAGAAAATCTAACCAGAAAAATACAAGGATTATTATGAGACTTTCTATTTCTACGTACGCAGTTCATTGTTGCATAAGATTTCGTACCATAATGCTAATATTATTAGGTTCACTGTAACTGTAATATTATATTGGGCTGGTGTTATCGCATAACTTACAGGTAAAAATTAAGTTGGTCTTATTCATCTACTTATTTAAATAAATATGCGTGCAATACATATCGGAAAGACACAACTTTATTTCTAATTTAACATGGCCTCAGTATTATGTCAAGTGTGCGTTATCCTGTGATATCCACCTCTATTACAATACTCGTAAAATTCAATTTGACTTCATTATTCCGTTTGGTGAGCAGCGTCTACGTTATTACAATACTCTGTGCTAATACTAGATACACAATGTTGTGCCTTCTGTTTCAATGCGGATTTGCATGACGTTGTTATGGCATTAAGATTGATGGTGATTGAATTGATATTGACAGAAATATATGGGGCTAATTAAAGTTATAGGTAGTAATAATTAGTCGTCTTGATTTAGTAATCGAAAATTGTATTATCATAAACAAGGTTTTATTGATAGCATAGGTATAGTATTTACTCGTGTTAAAGTGAGGCCTAAGAAACAGCAGAATTTTTTGAGGTTCCTAAAATGGCCCATTTGTAGTTAGACTTTGGTCAGCAGTGAGGCAGAGTAATTATTTTTTAAAAATGTTAAGTTTGTAACTTTTTGTGAACTGAGAGAGAGAGAAATTTACATAGAGAATAATCCTTAGGCGCCTCCTAACCGATAAGTATACCAAATTTTAGAAACGTTACAATATTTGTTTGTCCTCGCATTTCTCTTTAAGTATTAACACGTGTATTTTTAAAACATTTTAACCGCGTTCTTACTAAATATTTTATAATTCAAGTGTTATTTTCCAATTTTTATAGTGTCGTGTCATTACGCCCATTGCTGTGTGGGCAGATGAAACGAACACCATAATAAACTTTCCATAACCTACATTCCTTTAACTTTCTTTAATTGAAAACAACACTTTACTATTGCATTTGTAAATTTTATTTTAGATTTTCTCTTATTAAATCTTGCCTACGCTTGCCACTTGCCACTTTGTTTTCGGTAAAAAACTTTTTTTTTAATATTATGACATTTCACAATATTTTTTGGTAATTTTCAACCTCATCCGTTCTGAAGGTAGAGCAGTGCGTCGATAGATCAGTTTGTAAAGTAAACACTATTATCCTTTAGATTTTTTTTCTAGATTAAGTACCTATTTGACATAATAGTCTGAAAAAAAAGATGTATTAAAATTACGCAAATTTGTTAACAAAGAACCTTATAAGTTTCTTGTTCGATTTTCTTATAAAAGTTCTTCGTGAATGGGTGGCAAAAAGAAATATTACTCTGTGAAAAGCTTTGAAGAATGCTCTATTATTACAACGTATTTTAATAAATGCATTTTAAATTTAAGTTTACACAAGTCATGCATTATAAATTACGAAGGCAATTTAAAAAATCATAATTTCAAATATAATAATTATAATACGCCAGACTTTCAATTAAGTCTCATTATAATAACATCAAAAAAGGCTCTAACGTGTAATTATTCAGTTAATACGCATCACACACCGCCTACTCACCACAGATTAAACGCACTCCTTACTTATAGAGACGCTTCGGTTAGACATCCAACTGGATACGTTACGTCACACTGTAAAGCTTAGAAAAAAACACTAAAGCAAATCCCGCTGCCAAAAAAATTGACCGCCGGGCATACTAGTTGTTACTACTGATTATTATAATAATTAATTATTTGTATGTAACCATTTTCTATGTTTCTCAACCTCCCTTTAATTCTAATACATTTTCTCCAGCCTAAGGTCAACTGGTAGAAAATGCTATTGTAGCATTTAGGTAGTCCTAACTTTGTGAAAAATAATTAAATAAATTATCCTTGTATGTCGTATGTGTATGCACTTATGTCAATAGTTAAAATATTTATTATGCCAATGTTTTACAATTTTGTCGTAGTGACGTTATCGAAAATTTATTAGTATAGTATCATTATATAGGTCGTGTTCATTGCCTTTTTCCTGCAGAAACTAGATTTTTTCGCATAGAAATAAGTACTTAATGGCTTCTATTCCCGTGATTAAATGTTGTAAGTAGAAACGTTTATAGGCAGTAAAACAAGTGATATATACGACTATTGTTGTAGAATGCGACATTTCGAACGTTTACGTGGGCGATACATAGTTTGAAACTGCAGACTTACCATCTGTATTCAAAAGTATTCAAAAATATAAAAAAGAGATTTTTTTATAGAAATGATTTTTTTAATCATTTTCTAATCTTGAAATATTTGACAATTTTATTTATGTAAAGGACTTTTTTAAAAGTCAAATGTAACTCGGCGACTGCGATATGTAGGCTTAATCGCTTAATTTATTTCGACAGGCGGGCTTGTATCAATTCTTATTAGAGCATCATATTCTATTATACCTTTATTCTAGAATATTGACGATATCTTTATTATAAAAGTGACATGTAATAATTTATTACACAATATACTACTTCTTTCTTATAATAACGAATTGCATATCATGTCGTCATCTATATATAGACTATTCGAATACATACTATCAATAATATAAAATGGTTAAAAATCCATTCTAAATAAAGTACTAAAACATCAGATTAATAATATTAAGATATTATTTTAGTTTGTTTATATAATATATCATTCAATCTAATCCATAAAAATGTAATTTTCATCAAAGCATAACAAAATATTTGTCAAAATAATCTACATAAAGCCATAAATACACATAAGCGTAGAAGCTGAATCTTTATGAAGCTCACACACGCACCCATGCGTTCTGTAAACAGATAAACTATTTACCACAACCGTTCTGTACACAAAAATCACTTACTCTATGCCCCGTTAACGTTACGCAACCACGGACAGACGTACAGGCCGTTACCTCAGTATTAATGCTGGCTGCATGAGCACACGCCGCGCGCCACCGTTTATTAAAAAAAAAAATAGTGCCCGCGTAAAATTACTCGACAAAATTACTCGGGATTCCCGCGTTTTTAAATGACATCTGTCAAAGTGTAGTGTGTGTAAAAGGTTAAGGTTTTATTGTTGGTCATTCATGTTGGGATTGTGTCAATGGATTTACGATGCGTAAGCGCATGCCCATTCATCCGTGCGTTTTGTTAGGTGAGTGTACTATTAATTCTGAGCCGGCGTGGCCAATCAGCTGATTGGGACCATTAGCTTTATGTCTTTGACGCTTCTTGTTATGGTTGTACGTTTTTTTAATCGCTGCTTTCACGAACATTAACCTGATTATGATGGGCCTACAAGTTAGTGTTTGTCAAAGTTAAGTTTTTATGGTAGCTCATCGCTATTCGGAGTTTCGTCCTTATGTATGCTTAGATCTTTAATACGCAACAGGTTTTGATGCGATTTTTTATATAGATAGTGATTGAAGAAAATGGTTTGTATGTATAATACATGCATAATATAGTAGAGAAATCCTACTAATTTTCTGTTAGGTTAGACTACGAAGTGCGCGCGAATCCACTAGTAGTGAGTAGTGATTAGTGATATAAAGTACCATAAGAGTTCTAATATCTGACGTAAGACATTTATTTGTTAGTTACACAGTTTTTTTATTGAATCACGTTTTCGACCTTGCTGCCATATTTAGCTACCTTTAAGTGAAGTCGAATTTCCTATATAATATACTTTATTTAAAAAGATCATAAACTTAATGAAAAGAACAATTTGCGAGTAAATTGTGTAGAAAATAATTTAATAGGTATATAAATTGTTTTTATTTAGTGTTTAAAGAAGTTAAACTTGAACTTATTATCGTGAAGTGAAACAAATAATGGAAATCGGATATAGCATGTTTTTTTATTTAATTCTTTAAATTAGTAGTTATGTTTATAATTGACTGCTATAATTCATATTTTTATCTACATTCATACGCTGTTGGATCCTAAACTGCTTTATTATACCAGACAAAAAATAATATTATGTTTGAGGGAAGAAGTAATCAATAAATATTCAAGGTTGGAGACTTCTAAATAAAAATAAAAGATTTTTCTTCGCATACATAATTTAACATAATTACATAATTTAACTGAGAATAAACGTCTTAAATTATTTAATGACCCAATATTATTGTTTCTACAACAACAAAAGAAACGGATAGCACTTCAACTGTAGAGTTACCCATTCTTACATTGCATGTCAATTCTATACACGTAAGAAACAATTTGTTCGGTAACAAATGCAATTTTATAATGGTTTATAAAATGAACCAAAACAATTTAGCGAATTACCTTTCCGGCGATTTATACTTATTTACATAAACTCAGTTGCAAGTCAACGTACAGATAATCTGCTTTAATTGACTGAACTTAAATTTTATAGTTCAAATAATCGTTACTAACTTAATTAGGATTAATTAAGATTTTCGTTGCAGCGGTTAATTAGCCTAAAAGCTGCTGTGCTTGAAATCGTAAATTTTAGCTTCCTTTTATGTGTTATTACTATTTTAATTTATTTTTCTATTTGTAATTAAAATACTTTCTTTGATTAATTTATTAGATTATTATGATGATTATTTATTATTTTTGGGATTATTGTATTAATTTTTTTGTACATAATATATTTTTTGAGTTTTAATAAGGATAACCTATATCTTTCCTACATAGGTATAATAAATACAATAAGTATACGTACAAGACACAAAATGACCGCAGAGATAAAAATATAGGTCCATAACCCTTAAATTAAACCAACAGGATTTAACTAACGGTTTAAACTTTTTCTGAATGAAATTATCGTCAACATAGTATGATCCATTATTGACCCCACAGGTCGTGGGTCAATTATGGCCGGACACGCAGACCCCAAGCGTTACAGGGTTATTAGGGCTACGTGTGGGTGGGGCATTACATTTTACGGGATAATATTGTCACTGGAGGATGTTAGATATGGTGATAATAATAATAAAATATCAGGGCTTGGTTCTAAATTTAAAGTTAGTTTGGTAGTAGTGAATTAAATTAAAAATTTAAAAATCCCCCAACGCAACCCTTTCAAAACATAAATTTCGCGGTTATTTGATGGCGGCCATCTTATATTTTAAATGTATCTTTGTGCGTTGTATTTTACTAGTCTTAAGCCCTTTCATTTGATACCCATATTTGGGGGGTCGTGGAAAAAAAAGTAATCCGCCATTTTGTAGCGGCGGCCATTTTGAACTGATTTCCACCAAACATGGCTAAGAAAACTAAATCAAAATCCGTTCATCCGTTCGGGAGCTACAATGCCACAGACATACACACACACACACACACACACACAAACACACACACACACACACACACACACACACACACACACGCACGCACGCACGCACACACACACACACACACACACACACACACACACACACACACACACACACACACACACACACACACGCACACGCACACACACACAGACAGACAGACAGACACGCCGTCGTTTTTGCGTCGGGGATTTAAAAATTACAAGTTTTGTTACATGTTGTGTGTGTTTGTGTGTTTTGCGTTACAACTTGGATATCTTCAAGACACGAGTGAATAGGTAGCTGTCTAGGCATCTTATGTGAATCAGCGTCGATCGCATCTACACTTTTCATCAGGTAGGATGTGGTCATAAAAAAAAAGAAAATCTGTTTAAAAACAAGTAAAATTTAAAAAACTTTTCAAAAACAAGCATTTATTATTATTACCATCTAGCACCAAAGTCAAGACGAATCAAATGAGAGAGAACCCCGAACTCGATGGGGTTGCGTCGTTTAATTACGGAGCTCCTATGGCCACCTTCCAGCTCCATCATCAGATCAGCCCATGCCATAATAATATTACATTGTTATCCAATTTATACATACATGCCAAATTTAAGCTCAATCAGAAATCGGTAAGTAGATCAAATTAAACTTTCAAGATTTGATTACAGATCGACAGACAGACAATAGACAGGTGAATGTAAATAAAAGCTTGTAAATAAAAAGCGCGACTGACTGATTTATCAACACCATTATGGGTGATTCCTGAGAGTCAAAATTTTACGTGTCTGGGGGAATAAACTACCCGTAACATAAAAATTCTACCCAAAGGTATTTTTTTCCTGTTAGTCTAAGGTTCAATCTACTTAATGCATGATAGACATCAGGTTATATTTAGCTGCAAGTATCTAAAAAAAAATGTAAAAGCCCTGAAATTTGATTACCGTGGGCTGTCCCTTACACATTTTCGGAACAAAATATATTTTTTACACTAATTTATAAAAGGAATTTAATTAATTCCTGTGATCAAAGCTGTAAAGGGTGAACTGTTATATGATCAAAAAAATACGCGATGGCTGTACTCAGCGTAGTTTTAGAAAAAATAACAAATTTAGGTTTGTCCCCGGACAAAAAGTGATTCCCATGGCGCGCGACATAACTACCCACATTTCACAAACCACAATACTTAGAAGCTTGTACGCACGCTATTGGCTAACTTCGATTGCGCTCTAAACATAGTGAAGAGAGGCTCCTCCTCTCGTTGTTATGAACTGGATTTACGAAGGTGAGAAATTGATTACCGTGGTTTTGGTTCACTAGATCATTGATTACCTTTTCCATGTTTAAAAATATTTTTTTATCCATTACGGTTTTTTGACTAGGGTGTGCAGTTAGTAAAAGGGTATTGTTTATCATATATTTTATTAATTTTGGTCTATAATTATGGTATTTAAAAATATTGACAAAAAACTATACAATTTTGATTTACATGGTATTGATTCTCATGGTATTTTACCACGGTGATCAATTTTCCCCTGAGTTTTCTTGCGCATTCTTTCACTTTTTACCCAACTACAGCGAAGCCGCAGGTATGGAAGTGATTTTGACAGTTTATATTTGTATATTTCATTATTTCAGATTTTTTTTTTATATTGTATACATCAGATTTTTTTATATTGTACTATAGTAGACAGACCACATTAAAAAGTCGCTCAGCGAGCTATGGAGAGGGCTATACTCGGGGTTTCTCTACGTGATCGAATCAGGAATGAGGAGATGAACCAAAGTCACTGACATATCTCCGCGGATCAGGAAGCTGAAGTGGTAATGGGCAGGCCACATAGCACGTAGAGCGAATGGCTGATGGGGTCGAAAAGTGTTCAAGTGGCTACTACAGGCAAGCAAACGCAGCGTAGAACGTCTACCCACAAGTGTGGCAGACGACCTTATTTAGGTCGCTGAAAGACGCTTGAAGCAGGTCGCTTTCAACACCAGTGTTATATATGGAGGTCTAAAGGGGAGGTTTATGTTCAGCAGTAGACGTCTTATGGCTGAGATGATGTATGATGAAAAAATAAAACGAAACTATGGGCTGACTGCAACTTTCAGTCCAGATTAACCTAACTAATGATAAATGTACAATCTGATGACAGCTTCTGGAGTGAATCCAGTCAGTGACTGTGACTGAGAACTTAATCTCATATTCTAGGACTATATATTCAATATTTTTACATTGTTTAAGACTGCAATACGTTGATTTTATTTAGTTTACATGATTATTATATAGAGAGCCAATTAGACCTTTTTAATACTTTATGTTTGGTGTATATCTGTTTGGATCACCGTTTTTAATCATTTCTATTTTATATGATTAGTATGTAGAGGTCAATATTTAAAAAATAACATAGAATTCAAACAAAATAGTTTTAATTTTGATTCCCATGCCACACTTTATTGATTCCCGTGGCACCAAAAATTTAAATTTAAATATCTTCTGAACAAAACAAGTTATAATGATGCCTATTTGATTGATGTAATTATAATTATGGGAAATTTGATGTTTTACATGTAAAATGCAATAATACTTTGATTTAAAATCTGCCACGGAAATCACTTAAATACGCCCGATCTCAGGATTTACCCTTATATCAAAAATAAAATTAAGATGAATGAAACACGAGGAAGGCACTCAATTATATCGATAAAATATAAACTTAATTAAACTAAACAAGTTTAGTAACAATCGTAATAAACTAGTAGTAACTAAGCAAGTATATTTATATTTCTTTACATTTTACAACCAGTACGTTATGTGGGTTCAAGGTTGTGAGAAATATTTTACAAATAGACGAGGCGCCAATAATATGAAGTAGAGGTACCTACTTTTCGCGTACCAATGCTTAATAGTAAAAGAAGATAAAAAGCAAAAAATCAATTTGTAATTTTTTTTTCATCAAATTTCAAAGGTTAAAACCACCTACCATACCTACGTCGATATCTTTCTTTTTTTCATCGACTATTAAAAGACGGTTCTACCAATTTGAACATCATAATTATGTTTAGGTCAAATTTTACAGGTACCATAAAAATTTTATCGACATCGGTTGTATAGTTTTAGTAGAAACCCAAATATATTATTTATAAATAAAATTATAAAAAATATAATTGTTATAGAAAAAATGTAGAGTACAAATAGATTTGTTTTTTCGTTCAAATGTTTTTAAATGTAACTTTAAATAAGTGACTAAATAACATTCTCATAGCTTTTTTTTTCTCATACATACCAAACTTTGTCCGACCTTTAAACTCAGTTTTTAAGCCCATCAACAAATATGATGGATAAGTATTATACGTGTAATCCAAAGTGTATGTCCATCAAAAATAACGTCTCGAATCTTGCGCGTGCGCAGCCCGCAAGTCAATTCTGTAAGAACACAACTTGAGAGCGTAGCAAGACGATAGCGACGTGAAGGTTTTATAAAACAAGCGGTTATTCACGATTGAATTCATGTTATTTTTTTAAAATAAATAAAAAACATGTTAATGCGACCAGTTGCCTTGAGTTGCTCTCGCTGTCACATTTAAATAATATAAATTAATCAAATTATTGCTAAAATAAATGTTAAATATAATAACATATCAATATTTAGTGGTAATTCCGCTCGAAATATAATTGTTAGTCGTTAGTCTTAAACCAAAATTTACAAAAAATATTCTAACGATATCGAATCAACTTGTTTTTGTTTGCATTTTTAACATCCTAGCGGGATAGGAACATTTTTCAAAATTAAAATCTATTGTTTTTAATTTACATACATAGGTGTAACCTATAAGTTACATAGATGTAACCTATAAGTCGCTATTGTTTTGCTATGCTCTCGCGTTGTATTGGCATGGAATCAACATGCAGGGCTCACATTTACTCGCGATCAGGAAGCGATGGTGGCGTGATCGCATCATGATTGAATCCATGGTGTCATGGTGTTTATGTAAGCTCTTATTGGTTTAGAACACTTAGGATTAACTGCTACTTGTACGTACTCCGAGGGATCTTCAATTTAATTGTAATAGTAACTTTAATTTTCAAGACAACAGTGACATTGAGTTAAATTGAATTATTAGAAATGTACAGAACGAGGTTAACCCTCAACATACCTCTATATTCTATATGTAATAAATTTACTTCTAAAACTTCTAAAAAGTTTAATATGTAACCAAAGACCTCATTGTATGTAACAGAAGAGTTTCACCAAATTTTTAGTCGTGTCTCGCGTCGCTCTAGACTCTGCTCTAAACAAATCTTTTCGAAGTCGTTTTGTAATTCTAAATTTTAAAGAATAAAGTCAAGAGAATCGAATTAGTAAACATAAAAAAATAAATAATAAAAATATGGGTGTAAGTGTGATTTTTTGTTTCTTAAATGCAATGTTTCAACCATTTTTCTCGTAAGAATGTTATATTCCAAAATACCGGTTTAACAAGTTAAAATGCGCGTACGCATTTTACAAATTGCGCGGCAATTATAATGATTTATTGAAGTAAATTTGATCAGTTTTGGTCGCATATTAAAGTAGCTTTAGTTACCGTAATAGAAAATTACTATGGACTTTAATAAAAAAAAAATAACCTTAACGTGTTTTCTTTAAGCTTAATTCCTCAACGTACTCAGCTTGGCAGTGAATGCGTTTTTTTTTAATGTTTCGAAAAAAGTAATATACAAAAGAGATTTATGAGGTAACAAACATTAAAAAAGCTTATTTGAAGACTTCGTTCTTTATATAGATGAGAAAAAAGAAACAGAAATTCTATTATTAACTGACTAGAAAAAGGAGGGTTATCATTTCCAAACGATTACCTACGTATAATAATATAGGTACACCTATAGTACGCACTGCGACTGGGTCAAACAGCTTTAACATACGTATGTATATTATAAAACGAAAATTAAAAAATATAGCCATTTCGAAAAGAAGAAGAAGCAATGCGACAAATTTTTATTGTAAAATCCTTTACACAAAAGGTGTTACAAAAATATTGTGACTATTTAAAACCATATCGAATGTACATAATATTAACAACAATACCAATGTCTAGTAAAATTAACAAGTAAATAGCTTACTTAGAGTGCTATAAACTATAGTACAGTCAACTACAAAGAGATGTACCCATGTTAGTCTTACAAAATGAAGGAACTTTTAGTATGCAAAAATTATTTACCCTTACTTCGTGACATTTTCAGTATCCACCAAATCTATATTCGATTCATTTTAAATGCTATTATTATGTATTACCTAAGGAAAAGTAGTGGGATACATCATTGTTGCATATTAAACGAGTCGATGATAATATAAAGTTTGATTGCTACTAGAAATGTCACGATCCAAGGGTAGTTTATTGTGGCAAATGAAAATTTACTTCATTTTGTAAGCCTAACATGGATACATCTCTTTGTAGTTGACTGTACAACTAGCTTACTCTGTGACCGCCGAGAGCGGTTCAAATCAATTCCATGAATAAGTAATGCATGACTCACTATAATAACAAACTATAGAAATAAGGATAGATACCGCGCTTCCAAGGTTTAGTGACGCCAGGCAGTTAGTAGCGAGTTTCCATTAACAGGCTACAGTAAAATCGGTCTATATTATGTTATGATTTTAATTTATGGATAAATATGTATCCAATAGTTCCTGTATCAGATCTCACTCTACTCTTTTCATCATCATCATCAGCCTTCAATTGCCCACTGCTGGGCATAGGCCTCCCTTTGGTTTTGCCATTCTCCCCTGTCTCTTGTAGTCCTCATCCAGCTGCCTTCAGCCTGTTTCTTAATGTCGTCAGTCTACTATTTTAGTCAACCATAATTCCGTACAAAGGTTCGTTGCCTGGAAGAGGTCGCTCACAGCGATAAGGCCGCTAATTGTGGACCAAGATGTATCATAGCGCTGTTTAGTAATAAGTTTAATGTAATTTTTCTATTGGTCTCAATAAAGTGTATTCTAATTTATACCGAATACCGCGCGGCTAGGTTCAAATTCAAATCAAATCAAAAAAAAAATACAATGCAATACATCCACATCCCAACAATACATACACCAATCTAGACGAATTATTTCCAGATCAGTGCAAACCTAATTAATTGTAAGAGCGTAACGTTTTATGTCATATTATTATATGCTCCGTTAATTTTCGTCATTATAACATGTAACTAAAACAGTTTCCATAAATAGAATAGAGTAGAATAAAATAGAAAGAAAAACACTTTATTGCATATTAAATACCTTTTTTTTACATAACACCTCTTTTGTTTTTAATTGACGATGTCTAACTTTATTTCTATAGTTTGTGCCACTAACTACAACTATTTTAAAAATATTTCTCAGAATTTCAACTATGGGTTTTGTGAAGATTTTTTATGGGAATTTGATTTCAATGGAAGTTCAATGACTAATGTTAACTAAAATATGAGTAAGTAAATAGTTTAGATGTATATCTGGTTTTTAATTAATTGGATGTATCATTGTCTTTTCTTGGAAAAACTAAATGTTGAGCTATTTTAAATTATGTATTTTTTTCTCCATTATTAAGTAGGTAGCTCTTATCCACGGCTTCGCTAGTTAATTAATTTTTGTTCAATAAGTATAAGTTAGTTTGTGTTTATTTATTATACCACTATTTCTGTTTACTAAATACTGTACTTACATTTGTTGGAGAATTTGGATTGTAGAGGTATTTAAAAATATCTATTTTCCACTAAGTAACGCCAAATTCTATTAATTATCCTATCCTTATTATTAAAATTCGATTTTTTTTTAAAGTTGTATGGGAACGGAATGTCATCAAAAGTGTATGAAGTGTACCTATAACTTATGTCAAATAAATGACATATATGTCAAGTGTCAAGTGAGGTGATTAAAACGCTCAAGTTCAAGTGAGCGACGAAAGCGGCGGAACCCGGCCGCGATAGGTATTCCGCTTGGCTTTTTATCAGGGTTGCCATACCGTGGGAAAATATCTTACTTTTAGCTGACTTTAAAGGAGGAGGGTATCCAAATATATAAAAGGAAAGAGTGACTGATTGACTGACTGATCTATCAACGCACAGCCCGCTGGACGGATTGTGTTGAAATTTTGCATACAGGTAGGTTTTAAAGCGTAGACATCCGCTAAGAAAGGATTTCGCCATGCGGGCAAAGCCGCGAGCATGAGCTAGTTAGTTTAATATGAATTTGTACGTAATTTTATTGAAACTAAGAGTTATCGACTTACCTAATAATACGACACTTTTAAGGCTTCGAAAAAAATTAAGGATTTGTATCTATGTATGTTTGTCCTCAACTATTGAATTTTAGCGATAGCTGTTTTATTTGCTACTTAAGAAACAATTCCATTTTCAACAAAATCGGTTCAGTAGTTTTCAAAATATTATTAAACTGTGTGTGTACATTATGGTGTTAAAGGTTACATTGTTTATATTTTAATTTAAATAATTGTAACATGATATAAAAAATCTAAATCTTAATCTAATTTGAAAGAATTTTGTAATTAATGAAATAATTAGAAATAAAACTTATTAAATATTTTTTTTTTGTTTTTAAATCATAAGTTAAATAACAAACTTTCTTCGCCAAATTTTATTTACATCGAGATATTATCAAAGCACATTTTTTCTAAAAAGAAAGCCGTGATAAAACAAAAAGAGAATACAAAACGCATCTGATATCTAAACTATCTTCATAAAAGCTTATCTCATACGCTTGAGGCGTAGAAAAATGTTGTTTTTTTTTACGCACGAATAAAGATGGCGGTTTTTTGTGAACCTTTTAATAGAGAGGCGTGACGCATCAACATTTCTTTGACGTGTTGAAAGAATTACGGAGTATAATAATGTTGTTTAAGTTACTAAACGGCTGCTTGTTTATGTATTATATTGATTTAGATTATAGAGCATAGTAAATTTTATCGCTGCGCCTTTTTAACCCGACCGAAAGGTTTATAATTCGTAAGTTATATTTTTTCTACTTTTTTGATAAATTTATCCCACTTGAGATGTGAAATTACTGGGCTGAAGAATCTTAACATCTCATTGTGAAATCCTGGGTGACACTGTACTGATTTTGAGTACCCCATCTTTTCAGGAGTCACCAGGATAGGTCACACAGGAATGCGTCTTGCCTGACTTCTTGGCATAAAAAGTAAAATTATATACAAAGAAGTAAGAAGACGAGCAAGACGCTCTCCTGATGGTAAGGGATAATTAGTTAAAAATAAGCCCATAATATATAGTACTTAGTACAGTCCCATACGCTACCCATAATTAGTACAGTGCTACGTAGGATTCTAAAATTATGATGTAAAATTCTAGGTGCACTGCGCCAACGCTTCCTACATAAGAATCTTAAGATGTTTAGTCTCTTCGATAGCCCAGTAATTTCACTAAAATGGCGGTGATTTCGTTAATAGCGATCTCTGCCAGACAAACGAGTGCTACAAAGTATTACTTGATTTGCCTCACAACCATGTAAAACCTTGTACCATAATGTTATGCATCTATTGTTTACATCTGGCTCACAATATTCCCCATTCCAGTATAACTTGATATTATAACTTGTATGCACAGAGAACTCAACCACAAGAGTGCGCATTACAGGATGTATTGCTCTCGCCGACGATATGCATTGACGCTGCATAATACACGTCAAATATCTTCGAACCAAAGAGTTCCTACTTTGAGGTATCCAATCAAAACTAGCCTATTTATAGAAGTTACGGCTAAAGTCCGAAGTGCGGCTATACCTAGGTTTAGCTGGTTAAACCTATAAGCTTATAGGTGTAGCCGACCGCAGTCAGTTAAAGTTAGGTGCAGAAGATTTATTTTCAACCTCACGCGTTTAATACTTGAGACAAGTTGTTATCATCATGTTTAATTGTTGTTGTATGCTTGTAAATGCCTTTGAACCAAAGAGTCTTTACTTTGAACGAGCCAATCAAAACTAGCCAACCACCCCCGCGCCCGCCATCTTTTGAAAATTTTGTTTTCATACATAATTTTTTGCACCTAGCTCAGGATGCTAACATCCAGTTTGACACCATTAGCTGTCTGTACAAGTTATTCGTTATTTATGTGTCTCGTACATAACTGTTTTTATTACAAGCTTTTATTTACTTTCACCTGTCCGTTATAATCTGTCTGTCTGTAACCAAATCTTTCAAATCAAAATGATGGAGCGGTAAGGCCATAGGAACTCCGTAATTGAACTGGGCAACCTCATCAAGTTTGGGCTCATTAGATTCGTCTTGACGAGTACTTTGGTGCTGGATGGTAATAGTAATACAGTGGACCCCCGGTAGTCCGGCCCCTGTCTAATCCGGCGCCCCCTGTAATCCGACATGGTCTATTACATAATTGATTCATAGTTTTTGATTATTTTAGTACATATGTACATTTGTTTGTACACAATTATTTCCTAACGAAAAGTTATTGCATATTTTTTTAAAGTTCTATAGCATTAATGACATTAATTTTATAATAAAACGTAAGCTCTCTATTGTTGTTTAATTTACTAAATTTGACATACATAATGAAGTATAATTAGTATTTCAGAGTACATATATGTATGTACATATGTATATATAATATGTATGTATAAAGAATCTTATCATTGGATCTGTAATTTGTCGGATTACAAGGTACTCTTTTGTAAAAAAATCCGGACTATAGGGGGTCTTAGGCAGTACTCTATAATCCGACGAATTCGATAGTTCGACACTGCCCTGCAAAATGTTTGTCGGACTACCGGGGGTCCACTGTATGCTTGTTTTTAAAAGTTTTTTTTTTTTATTTCACTTGTTATGTATGGGTTAAGTTTAGCAATATGTGATATACTGTTAGCACGACATAATATTCTTTAATAAATAAATAAATAAAATTACATAAGTTTTCTCTGGTTTAGTCTGTGCTTGTATGCCACTCGATCGTCAACCTAAACACGTCCCGTTTTAAACTCTGTCTGATTGTACAACGTCTTGCTTTTACCGACCACGATATTGCATTCATATTGTTACATTAAATTAAAGTTTTGTTCGGTAAAGTGAACATAATAGCTAAATAAATTAATAGATAAAAGCTAAGATATTATATGGAATATAATTCATCGAACTAAATAAATTCTAGAATTTTCCTGAAATGAAGATGAAGATGATGATGCTAAATGGTCTAGATTTTCCGTAATTAATTATTATACCGGGTTTTCCTTAAAATAAAAATTAATATTTCAGATTTAAAATATACAATCGAACTAATCCTAATCCGTAAAAGTCGCAACACTTCCATAAAAATTGTAATAATCGAAGACAACGAAAAAAAAATTGGAAATCTCAATTTTCGAGTAGATTAAATTAGGTCATAATTTATTCTTACATATATCTTTGATCTATAAACGATAAATGGACAACCCTAGCCCGGTTTCCCGGCGGTCCCGTTCCGCGGCAAAAACTTGGAACAATCGGGGTCAACGACCCGCGACAAACTCACCGACAGACGACAAATTCGACTTTAATAACACCGTGAATAATTCACATAAAAAACTCCGCTTAAAAAATTACGTCCGTCTGCGTGTGCACCTCTTTATGTAGACGTCGACATCTCGACAAAAACTCTGGATTGTCCTGTCTGAGCGAATTTGGAGTTTTTAATAAGATTACGATTTGCAATTGCTTAAGAGCTCTTGCTGGGCGACTGTCTCGCTCGCACAGTATGACGAATTTTGAAATTTCAATTCGTATAACTTACTTTGCTGAATACCCGCTGGAAGTCGTCTGCTTCCAATGTAAAGACCTTTCCCGGGGCTGAATGTGGATCGGACCACAACTTGCTCGTTGTTTACTTTGCGCTTAGGTTTAAAGCTCCCAGAAAGCATTCCTCACCCAAACCAAGGCAAGTGGAGGCGGCTCAGGCATCTGCATTCCGGATGATCGTGGGTGATAATCTAAAGGAGGTATCCATGGACCATGAAGACCCCGACTCACTTTGGGAAAAGTTCAAAACCATTGTCTCTAATGCCGTGGATGAGG
The DNA here is from genome assembly GCA_947507615.1 of Hemithea aestivaria. Lineage (NCBI taxonomy): Eukaryota > Metazoa > Arthropoda > Insecta > Lepidoptera > Geometridae > Hemithea > Hemithea aestivaria. The sequence continues at coordinate 15,719,833 of OX382341.1, read as the reverse complement.
TACATAGCTTAATGGCTACACCAAGCGACACCAAGCGTACTTCTTGGATCTCAGACCGTACTTGGGAACTAGTGAAACAGAGGAAAGAATTGAGGATGATGGGACTACAAGATGCCGAAGAAGTTTCGAAATACTCCATTCTCTGCAAAACCATTGATAGGTGTTGTATTGAGGATCAAACAAATTTTATAGAAAGCATTTGTAGCGAAATCGAACGTCATTCCTCAAAATTTCAGACTGCAGATTTGTTCAAGAAAGTGCGGCTCCTGACCAATAAGTTTAAAGCGAAGTCTTGGGCAATTGAAGATATCAATGGTCATCTGGTCTGCGAGTTGGACAAAGTCGCAGATGTATGGCGTTGCTACTGTGAACAGTTGTACAAAGATACTGCAGTTTCAACACCTCTTGCGCATCCCGACTGGAGTGAAGTTGACTATGAGCCAGACATCCTGCGATCTGAAGTCTCTGCCGCAATGTCATCACTGAAGTCCAGGAAAGCTCCGGGGCCTGATTGTATAACCGCCGAGATACTGAAATCCCTTGGCGAGTTAGGCATAGACGTTTTGCATAACATCTGCAATAAGGTTTGGAAGACAGGTGCATGGCCACGCGATTGGACAGAGTCTATAATCGTACCACTTCACAAAAAAGGTTCGACGAAGGTGTGCGGGAACTACCGTACCCTATCTCTAATATCACACGCCAGCAAAATCCTCCTTCACATCCCCAACAACCGACTTCGGTACTATGTGGACTGGCAGATCCCGCAAGAACAGGCTGGATTCGTTAAGGGCAAGGGTACGAGGGAACAAATCCTGAACTTACGGCAGCTCATCGAGAAGGCATACGAGTTTAACACCCCCGTTATCATGTGTTTTGTTGACTACAGTAAGGCGTTCGACTGTGTCAACTGGAACTGCCTCTGGAAAGTGCTGCTGGAATTAGGGGTCCCCCGGCATCTAATTTCTCTCATAGAAAATCTCTACTGCAACAGTAGAGGAGTGGTTAGAGTGGAAAACACGCTTTCGAAATCCTTTAGCTTTGGGAAGGGTACTCCCTTCCCAAAGCTAAAGTACGTCAGGGGTGCATTTTGTCGCCCATTCTCTTCAATGCCTACGGAGAATACATCATGAGGCGTACTTGCGACGATTGGGATGGAGGAGTAAGCATCGGCGGTTTGAAGATTACTAATCTCCGGTACGCTGATGACACGACTCTCTTAGCCGCAAATGAACAAGAGATGGTTGCTCTTTTGAGGAGAATGGAAATCATAAGCGAAGAACTGGGTCTCTCTATAAATAGATCCAAGACCAAGCTCATGGTCGTTGATCGTGCGGAAAAGTTGGGGCCCATTGGAACTTTAAATTTTGAAATAGTTGACAATTTTATATACCTGGGTTCCAACATCAGCAACAACGGCTCATGTGAGATGGACGTGCGTAGACGCATAGGTATGGCGAAGAATGCCATGTCACAACTCGACCGTATTTGGAAAAATCGGAAAATTTCTTTGAACACAAAAATGAAACTTGTCCGCACATTAGTGTTTTCGATTTTCCTCTACGGAGTAGAGACGTGGACATTGAGAGCAGCTGACCGTTCCCGCATTGACGCCTTCGAGATGTGGTGTTGGAGAAGAATGCTGCGTATACCTTGGACGGCGCACAGGACCAACGCATCTATTCTAAAACAACTAAAAGTCAAGACTAGGCTATCCGCAATTTGTCTCAAGAGGGTACTCGAGTACTTCGGCCATATAGCAAGGAAAGAAGATGCAAACCTAGAGAAGCTTATGGTTACAGGCAAAATTGAAGGAAGGAGACCTCGAGGTCGTAGCCCGATGCGTTGGTCTGACCAGATCCGCACCACTCTCGACACTCCAGTGCACGAAGCTATAAGAATCGCTTCCAACCGTTCCAGATGGCGCTCCATCATTTATGATCGCATCCTGAAAGATGTGGGTCACGACCCCCAGTAATGGGGAATACGACTCAAGGAGGGAGGACTTTGCAAAAATGTTTTCAGAGAAAATATAGCAATTTTTTTTTATTGTTGTTAAAACTATTCCCAAATTGATATTTCAAATAACAACGAAGCTAATCTTAAATTTAAGTCGCTTATATTTTACAAAACCTTTGCCATTTTTTAAATTATTGAAATTTCAATTTCAAATTACAAACACATTACTCAAATTATTACATGGGAACATTATTAAAATTTCTTGACAAATCAGTGCCAGCCCTTATATTCCGATTGAAAGAATAAATCGTCGTCGTCGTCGTTTCGTACCTTTTCGTCTAGCTTAGTTTTGCGTTATTACATTATAACTAACTCAACAATTATTATTGAATAACCCTGAATGCATGCATATTTGCATATGAAGGTGGAATTAATACTAATTACTATTATATTAGTATCGTTTGAATTTGCCACTTCTAAAACGTAGACTCATAAATTAGATCGGAATTAACATTAAATATTAATATTTAACTAAAAAAATATTAACTTTACGATTTATGTTTACAGTTCCAATTACGAAACTAGATTGCCTACACGCCGTACAAAAACTATAATTACAACAGAAATGTAATATCCCTTCAGGCCCATGGGCATTCCGATTACCGATACTTGCTTTATGTTAGACTACCTTTTACTAGGTAGGCCGAGAGCTGGCTGCTTTAAAATGTAAACAATATATTTAGGGATAAAATCATTTAATGTATTTAAAAAAAAACACACAAATGAAAGTAGGACTTAACCACAGAGGATTTCGTACAAAAATATCTGCAAAAATTTGGAGAACCAAATACGTACACAGTACACACGCATAAAATTGCCTTAAATTCGATTGGCTACGTACTTTAATTTTTTTTTATGTTTCAGAGTTTTTCCTTGAAAATATACATACTCGTATGTAATGTACATAAAGTGTGTCAAATTTCGTAAACATAGGGCAACGACAAGTACCCTAAGATTTTTTTATTTATTGAGGGGGTCGAAATACACCGTCTTTTGGCTATCTTTATATTTAGCCACAGCGTCGCGAGATCGAGATCGTGGTCATGGCTAATAAAAAAATTAAATAACTACAAATTTAAAATGCACGCTAGCTCTTGGTGTTCTAGGATGGGCTGCGAAATCGTAAAGTATCAATAATTAACTCAGTTTCGATAATTCCCTAATTACTATTCACTATTCTGTCGAAACGGTATCAGTCTACCACTGTAGCTCGGAAATTAGTACCATTTCAATTATAACTCTAATAACTTGGTACTACGAGTACTACTAATTCTAGTCATAAAACCATAGCATAAAACTATTAGGTATCTAAACACTAAATGGATAAGTTAATTTTTGTCCTTCAAGTAGATTATAAAAAATAATGTGATTAAAAAAATCACTAGATAATATAAAACTAAATAATAATAACTAAATAATAATATGTACTTAAGTCTCCTTATATATCTTTATAACCACTGTCGCTCTATTTTATATATTTCCTTTCCCTGCTTGGTTGTCTGGAAGAGATCGCTATTAGCGATAAGACCGCCAATTGTAACACTTATTCTGTGTAATCTTAGTTCTAAGCTATATTATTGTATTTGTGTGAACAATAAAGAGTTTTCTATTCTACATATTTTACAAAAAGTCGCACCCTGCGACTGTCTCTCCCTATGTATGCATAAAACTTTAAAACTACGCAACGGATTTTGATGCGGTTTCCTTAAATAGATAGAGTGATTCAAGAAGAAGGTTTATATGTATAATAAATACATAATATAGTACAGAAACACCGATAATTTTCTGTTCGGCGTAACAAAGTGCGCGCGGTTCCACTATTTTGAGATAAAACGCTCTAAAGTTGCTTGGTTGTCATGACCGAACTCTGGTACATTTTGTATCGGTTTATGACGTCACGCGTTCCCACCCAAACACTTATGAACGTTATGTTATATCAGCCATTTATTTCTTTATTTACAAACCAAAAAATACGTGTTTCTAATATTTTAAAATAACACTTTATTGCACACTAAGTTACAAGGAATTTTTTTAAATTATATAAGTAAAACAATCTGAAAACTAAACGTAAACAATTAGCAACAATAAATTACGTTGTATAATTCATAAAATTACGGACTAATTAAAACAAAAAAATCGACCTCGCTAAATCCTTAATCTAATTACTACAACTAACTCTAGTAATAAAACTATTATTACTAAATACACTAATTTCATAGATTTTCATCTATTTTCCCAAACTCAATGGACACGAAATTTCAACGGAATTTATTTCCCAAATTCTATTATCTTACTTTCCCAGGGCACTTCCTGGCGTTTCCGCTGAACCTTCCAGATAGGTTCTATTTAAACTATTTCCAACCTTATTTTTACTTAGATAAAGTCTATTTTTACATGATATTTCGGGTTAATTTCGGATAGAGTTATAGAACAGTAAATGTCAAAGGCAGGCGGCGCGACGCAGCGATTTTCAACTATTTTTAATAGTCTTATTAAAAAAGGAATAAAGTTCAAAATTGCAGTTGAAATGTGCCGCCATTTTAAAACTCTGACTGCGTTGCGGGTAGTTTTATAAAAATATATTGTGGGAAGACTATGGTGTTAAATAAATGGTAGATTTTTTAAATATTTTGTTAAACAATGAAGTTTGTCTTTGTTTTAATATTGTGTGCGAAAATGTCTCAAGGTGTTACCAGCAGCAAAAAAGTTCATATCCCGTATATATAAAAATGGGATAAAACTGTGCTGTGTCCTTTCTCAAGACATGAACTATCTCTAAACCGAATTTTATTTAAATCGATTCTGCTGTTTAAGTGCGAAGAGGTAACAGACACACGCACATTCACAACTTGTAATATAACTGCGCCCAGCATTTTTAGCCTATGTGTTATTCCAGGGTCTAAGCTATCCTTATAGCAAATTTCAGCTCAATCGGTCCACCCGTTTAGGCGTGAAAGAGTAACAACCATACATCCAGGCATTCATACATTCTTACAAACTTTCACGTTTATAATATTAGTAATATTTAAATATTCATAGCTAGGCCACAGATAAAATAATACTGGCTAGGCCCAGCTAATATTTTTTGTCAAAGTACCGAATGCAGAGTAGCGCGTATTTTCATAAACTCTTCATATTCACGGGTACGCGGAGTCACAGATTGAAAGCTCGCGTGATCATTACTCTATACAGCTTTGAGCCGCTCTGCGCCGCTTTCATCTGGAAATATCCAGTTTTCGGCTTTTTATTTCAATGCGTTTGTGAACTCTGCCTTTCAAAAGTTTATTTTCTATGAGAATTGTTTATTGAAATTTTCGGATTTTTCACATATCAAAAAAAATTGTTTATGTAAAATTTTGAAATAAAATCAAAGGTTTTCTGTGTTAAAAATTAGTACCTAAATAATCTATTGGTAAAATCTATTTTATATCATAAATGAACACGTTTTCAGAAATACAGGGCTTGAAAATGAAAATATAATAAAACAAACAAAGACGACGGCGAAATTTCAACGAGATTCCAACCCATTTTTAACTTTTTAAAGTTTATTAAAATAACTAGCTGACCCGCGCGCACTTCGTTGCGCGTGAGAGTCAATTAATAAAGCGAATTCGGTGCTGCTATTTTGACTATGATTGTATTTCCATCCCCGCGACTTTGTAAGCGTAAAATAAGGCATGGCTATAATTTGCTCCCGCTGTGGATAGCGAAGAATATCGGGCTGGATATTTCGATGCAGTTTTGTTCGCTACCGTAGGAACCAATGCTATGTCCTTTCTCAGAGATCACACTATTTAAGTTTAGCGGTTATTGATTTCCATCACAAATTTTCACGCCTCTCCTCAGGAATTAATACTATTTGTGGTCCTTTCCCGGTAACTCTTTAACTTATCTCTATTATAATTTTTCTAAGCTAAATTATAATTATTATAGGTTACTAATTTCTCACACCATCCTTCCCGCGACTCAAATCAATTCCGTGGTTCCTGAATTTCCATTAAAACTCTGACCCTGAAGGTGGGGGAAGGATCAATACTGAGTCTCCTTAAAAGTTAATTTCTGACATAACAAACTATTCATTAACAGAACCAAAATTCTGAGTACTGGTGAGTTCGCAAAATCTCTTCTTATCGGTCGCCTACGTTACATAAAAAATACGTTGTCCAAATTTTAGCTTAAACGAAGAAGTGGTTACCGATATCCTACACAAACTGCACCCCCTCTTTCCTCCCTCAAAGGTTGATTTCTGGGATAAAAAGTATCCCATATTTTTTTTAAGTCTCAGTCTACCTTTGTATCAAATTTTAACTCAATAGGGTCCTATTTCCGATACAAACTTTGACCCCCTAACGCTTCAATTCGAAGGTAATTTTTGACATAAAACTTTTTATTATTCCTCAACACATCCCCAATAATCTTATTGTGGATTTGTATACAAAATTTTTTTAGGAATAATAATTCCCGTTCCCGTAAGAATTTCGCAAAATCCCCTCCCCTCTTACGGGTCGTGAAAGTCACATAAAGAACACGCTGTCTAAATTTTAGCGTAAAATATAACTGGTTACTGATTTCCTACTCAAACTTCTACCCCCCTTACTCCCCCGCACCCCTCCCTCTTAAAGTAAATTTCTGTCTAAAATAATATTCAGTGTTCCTAAACAAAACTCAAACCATGATTCCACAAAATTTCACCTGAATTGGTTTAGCGGTTACGGATTTGCATACAAAAGTTTTTCGGGAATAATTCTCGTTCCCGGGGGAATTTCGCAAAATACCTTCATATCGGTTGCTTACGTTACCTAAAGAATACGTTGTCCAAATTTCAGCTAAAACAAAGAAGCGGTTAACGATTTCTTACCCAAACTTGCATCCCCCCTTTATCCCGCCTTTGAGGTTGATTTCTGGGATAAAAATTATCCCATATCATTTTGTAGAACTCAGTCTACCTCTCTACCAAATTTCAGCTCAATAGGGCCAGCGGTTCTAAATTTCCCATACAAATTTTGTACCCCCCTTACCCCCTCTTAGAAGTTAAATTTTGTCATAAAAACTATTTAATGTTCCTCAAAACAATCCCAACAATCGTTTTACAAAATTTCAGCTCAATCGGTTCAGCGGTTAAGGATTTGCATACAAAAGTTTTTTAGGAATAATTCCTGTTCCCGCGGAAATTTTGCAAAATTCCTTTATATCGGTCATCTACGTTACATAAAAAATACGCTGTTCAAATTTCAGCTTTAAAAGATGGCCAATTACTGATTTCCTACTCAAACTACTACCCCTCTCTTCCCCCTTCAAAGTTGATTTCTGGGATAAAAAGTATTCCATATCATTTATTTGGATTCAATCTACCACTGTACCAAATTTCAGCTCAATAGGGTCAGCGGTTCTAAATTTTCCATACAAACTTCGAACTCCCTTTACCCCCCCTTAAAAGTTAATTTTCGTCAAAAAAAAAAACAATATTCCTAAACACAATCCAAGCAATCGTTTTACAAAGTTTCAACTCAATCGGTTCAGCGGTTAAGGATTTGCTTACAAACGTCTTTTAGGAATAATTCCCGTTCCCGTGGAAATTTTGCAAAATCCCTTTTTACCGGTCATCTACGTTACATAAAAAACACGCTGTTCAAATTTCAGCGTTAAAAGATGGCCGGTTACTGATTTCCTACTCAAACTTCTAACCCCCCTCTTCCCCCTTCAGGGTTGATTTCTGGAATAAAAAGTATTCCATATCATTTATTTTGACTCAATCTACCTCTGTACCATATTTCAGCTCAATAGGGTCAGCGGTTCTAAATTTTCCATTCAAACGTTGACCCCCCTTTACCCCCCCCTTAAAAGTAAATTTCTGAGATAAAAACTATTCAATGTTCCTAAATACAATCCAAACAATCGTTTTACTAAATTTCAGCTCAATCGGTTCAGCGGTTACGGATTTCCATACAAACGTTTTTCGGGAATAATTCCCGTTCCCGGGAGAATTTTACAAAAATCCCTTTTTATAGGTCGCTTACGTTACCTAAATAACACGCTGTCCAAATTTCAGCTAAAACAATGAAGCGGTTAACGATTTCTTTCACAAACTTGCAACCCCCCTTTCCCCCTTTTAAGGTTGATTTCTGGGATAAAAAGTATCCAATATCTTTTTTTAGGACTCTATCTACCTGTGTACCAAATTTAAGCTCAATAGGGTCAGCGGTTCTAAATTTTCCTTACAAACTTCGACCCCCCTTTACCCCCCCTTAAAAGTAAATTTCTGACAAAAAAACTATTTCATGTTTCTAATCACAATCCTAACAATAGTTTTACAAAATTTCAGCTCAATCGGTTCAGCGGTTACGGATTTGCATACAAACGTTTTTCGGGAATAATTCCTGTTCCCGAGGGAATTTAGAAAAATCGCTTCTTATTGCACGATGAAGTTTTTCAAAGAATACGCTGTCCAAATTTCAGCTCAATCCGTCCAGCCGTTTGGGCTGTGCGTTGATAGCACGAAAGTGTACGAACGATTTTATATAATAAGAAGATAAGTAAATCTTTAGATAGATATAACTCTTTTATTTAAAAACCGATTTAAATAAAACCAATACTATTTACAAATTAGAGAAATTTGCAACGTTTTAGCGAAAACTGCATACAATTCGGTTGTGCCGTTTTATCACACATAAGTAATAACCTTTTTACAAATTAAGCCTAAGAAAACTACTCTGGTAAAGTTTCGTTTATGGCCACATCGATAGATGGCGTATTTTTAGTTTGTCGCACTTTTTGCTTTTTGATTTTTTTGAATTGAATTTACTTTATATTCTATTACTTTTACTTCGAAATTTTGATGTAAATTAGGGGCGATGTGTCCGATATAAATGATTATTATTTATTTTATTATTTTATTTTACGTTTCCCTAGGAAAAATTGACAAAATGTTTTACGATCTAGATCGCGCAAGCGACTTTTTCGCGTCGTTTTGTTCATATGCGTATTTTCACAGTTCACCTTAGTAAAGGATCACAATGAATGGGGAGATATTTCCATTCTTATTATATGTATGGATATGGATATGGATAAAGCTTTCTGAAATATTTTTTTTTATTAACCATTGAGTCGTTACTCTAATCAGTCAAAATGTGGTCAAAGTATAAAAGTTTCATACTTAATACTTAGTATTTTTCAAAGTCGTAAAAATGTTGTAAAATTGACGTAGAAACGGCGCACTGTTTACATGTTTACTTTTATGTACTTTCTTTTTATGTTTCAAGTTTTTTATGTATTTTGTTTGATATGTTTTGGAATAGATCATTTCAGAAATCCACCAATAAAGTAAGTTAAAAAAAGATAAGTGACTTAAATTGTACGTAAACAGAATACCTGTCATCTATTGGACCAACTATAAATGGCATAGGCGTTGCGATGGTTTTGCTTCCGAGTAATGTGGCTATGAACATCATGCACACATTCGTGATGACTTGGCGACACGGTTGCGAAAAATCTAAATCTTAGGACCTGTAAAAGTATTTAGTTGCAGACTGCAAAGCTCCTTAAAGTTATCTTTAAATACATTGTCAGAAACTGCGGTCACCATAAAGCCATGACAATGTCTCTAATCTCAAATGGCTAATAAACTCTGGTATTAAACCCATGGATCTATTTTGATGGCTCATTTTGCATTATTCTCTATGAAAAGCTAGATAATACTGTTTATTACTTATTGTTTGTATACTGCTTGATAGGTTTCATTGAGGTAAAGTAGAACCAGTATTAAATCACATCCTGTTTGTTGAATTTTAGGAACATTGTGTTGAGTTTAGAAGTGCAATTTAAAACTAACTTGAGTTGCCTATTAAATTATTGTTTATTGTTGTTGGTTACATAATAAATGTTTAATGTTGATTATATCTAGGACCTGGTGTTAAATACTGCTATAAATTTAACCTATTACAAAAGAGATAATTATATTAAAAGAAAATATTATGATTATACATATACTATTAGGTATGTAATCTATAGATAGTCTTTTTAAAAAAATTGAGCTGTCTTTTCCTGCAGATTTTTTATTTTTCCATGAGATAGGATGTAGTCAAACGTAGAACTATCTAAATTAAAAAAGATTTTAAAAATCACTGCTTGTCGCATTATGAATTCTCTTAAATTACAAGCGCTAAGAGTCTGAATATTGGCATGAAGGACGTTGGACGGGATTTTGCGTAATTCCTTTACCATGGGGAACGGGAATTATTTCAAAAACAAGTTTGTGGAAATCAATAATGGTTGAACCGATATAACAGAATGTAGTATAGAGATATAGTTTGAGACATTAAAATAGGACGAAGATACTCGTAGTATTTTTTATATATTATTTGCGCGTGTCCAATAGTTTTAGTATAAAAATACCTGTTTCCCACAGGAGCGTACGAATCTCACCAATAAAACACTTGACAAATGGGGGCGATCCTGTCTGTCAACAGATTGATATCAACATCCTGGATCAACACAATTTGGACGTCCTGTATTGTCACTGTTGATTGTTGATATAGTTTGGGAGCCCACGGTGCGAAGAAGCTCACCTCTCTGGGGTCCCGCTTGTGACGAAAAAACGGGAATATGAGACCTACATTATATTATAAAGTATTTATAACAATCGGTCCACCCGTTTAGGCGTGAAACAGTAACAAACATACATCCAGTCATCCACACGTCCATACATTCTTACAAACTTTCACGTGTGTAATATTAGTAAGATGTTTCCATAGATGTTATCTTGCAAGTTAAACTTGATTTTGTGTGAAAATTCAATTAAATTATTTCAACGGTTTCAAAATCGATTAGTCACATTTTCTTTCATATTATATTTGGTGAAATTATATTATTATCAATTAGTATGATGTTGTTGGGATATTCATATTTTTTTTTAGGATTTAAGGTTTTGTTAGCATTTATATGCTGCATCAAAGTGGAGCAGCTATATTTTCTATTAAAAAAAAAACAAAGTTTAAGGTCTGAGTTTTAAATTGCGTTTAAAGTTACTAGCCCTATATGTAACACCAGTTTACGCACTTTTATCATCCATCGTTGGAATTGGACGGTAGCCGTCGTAAAGTGACTGTTCACTTAGATTTTATTGCCGTTCAACCGTTCGATTTACTGTCTGTTTATACAACTCTTTCTTTTATTTGCGCACTTTATGGAGTAGTTTGTGTTATTGCTTTATAGATCTGGGAGAGAAAGGCCTTGAAAATAGTGAGATATTTTACTAAAGGGCCAACTGTATATCACTATTAACTGGTTGCCATTATTTGTGTTACCAGAGAAAACTATTTGGAAATTTAATGTTCATGGAACGATTGATTTTTTTAGTTGCAAATGCCTTAATTGAGAAAAACAAACTAACAATACTACAGCAGTAAAGAACACTTTTATTAGCCACAGATCAGCCACAAGCCAATCTACAGAAAATCCAAGTGCTCCAAACCACTGTCAGATGGCAGAGTGCCCAGAATGCTGGCAGCATTGCCACGTTGAATGGCAATACTTATACGTTAAGCCAAATATACCCCAGCATTTTGTCACACGGGAGCGTATTCGCACGCATAATTTTTTTTGTCCTAATTTTGTTTCGCCGAAAATGTTTCGCATAACTTTTTTTAGCCTAATCATAATTGGGCATAATTATATCTAGACATACTTATGTCTTGCCATAACTGTCAGTTGCCCTAACGTTTTTTAGCATATATTTGTAAAGCATAAATTTGTATGTCATAATATAAGTACGCATAATTTTGTTAGTCCTAATTTAATTTGTCCGAAAATGTTTCGCATAACTTTCTCGGGCATAATCATAATTTTACATAACTATATTAAGGCATACAACTAATATTGTAAGTTAATAAAATTATTTAGGAAAGTAGTTTATGGCACCCAGTAAGACTGGCTGTCACAAAACCGACTCGGATAATTTAGGTTAGGTTAGGTTTGAACAATGTCCACAGTGCCACGGCAGCGGTCAACAAAGTGCCAAAAATGACCATCCACTTTCTAATTCAGAGAAAGGGTAGGGTATAGAGGAGATTAAAATGAAACAACCGCACAGTAGCTAGTGAAGTTACTGGGCTGAAGAGTCTTAACATCTTATTACTCTCAAGTAAGAAGTTATCTCTTACCATCGGGAGAGTGTCTTGCCCGAATTCTTACTTCGTCCTATAAAAAAAAACCGCGAGAAGGCTAGGTTAGGTTTTAAGTTAGAACATTGAAATTAATAATTCGTTTCTTTTAGTATTAATAATATTTTGCCGATTACAATCCTGGTAATAGTATTATGACAAGATATCACTTTGCTTAAAAAATTAGGGCTGGATATATCATTATACTGAAAATTATTAGCCTGGATATTATTATGTCGACGAAAGGTACATCGTAGTGATGAGAAATCTGCAACGGAAGGCCACTGCATGTGTTAAACTACATAAGGAAACACAGAAGTTTAACCTTGCACGGGGTGTAAGGCAAGGCGACACGATCTCTCCTAAACTTTTTACCGCGACCCTTGAAAACATCTTCAAGAAATTGAGCTGGGACGATAAAGGTATAAATGTAGAAGGACAGCGCCTCACGAACTTGTGATATGCTGATGATCTGGCGCTATTCTCAGAAAATGTCCCTGATATGTTGGAAATGATAGAAGAGTTGAGGGTTCAATCGGAAATGGTGGGGCTGAGGATGAACCTCACCAAGACAAAAATCATGACCAACATACCAGATTCATCAGACTACCAAATGCCCGTCGAAGTTGTTGACACCTACATATATCTAGGCCACAAAGTAACGCTAGGTTTCGCAAACCAAACTACGGAGGTGGATAGAAGAATATCTCAGGCGTGGGCAGCATTCGGAGCGAACTCGCACATAATGCGTGGAAAACTGCCACTTAAATTGAAGGCCAAAGTGTTCGAGGAATGTATCATGCCTGTGTTCACATATGGCACTGAAACCATGTCTCTCACAGAGAGATCAGCTGAAAAGTTCAGGGTCGCGCAAAGGGCGATGGAGAGAGCTATGCTTGGAATCACTTTGCACGACCGCAGAAGGAATGAATGGATTAGGCGAAAAACGCAAGTGAGAGATGTGGTGGAAACCATTGCGAAGCAGAAGTGGACATGGGCTGGTCATGTGGCTCGAATGAACAACGAAAGGTGGGCACGGCGAGTCCTGGAGTGGAGGCCGTGGGCGAACACCAGACCACGAGGGCGCCCACCAAAACGATGGGTCGATGACATCCGGGGACATGCGGGACGTGACTGGATTGCCAAAGCGGCTGACAGAGCGGCTTGGCGATTGTGGGGAGAGGCCTATGTGCAGAAATGCACCACAAGAGGCTAGAGAAGAAGAAGAAGAAGAAGATTATTATGTCGAAAAATATTAGGGCTGAATATAATTATGCCAAAAAAAGTTATGGTAAGATATTTTAGGCGTTAAAACAATATGCGTAACAATTTTATGCGTAAATATTATTATGCTTAAAAATATTATGGGAGAAAAATTTAGGCCAAAAAAGTTATGCCTAAAAACTTTAGGCGTTTTGATGTTTAGGCTGAAAAACGTTATGCCACATTAAATTAGGACTAAAAATTTTATGCGAGCCAATATGGACCCTTGTCACACGGCGCCTCGACCTAGCGCTTAGATAAGTTTTGAAAAATAAGTAAATGTATACCATCTGCCCGCATCTGCCCGCACCATTAAGGAAGATGTGGTCAAACGCAGGACTATAATTAAGATTAAAAAAAAAGTAAAATAAAGAGTCATAGCTTGGTGCCCCAAGAATTTAACACCATTGTTAAATTCTCGGTAGCACTGCTCGTCTTCTTACTTCGTTGCATAAAAAAAAGTCAAATAGCTTACTTTAAGCAAGTGAAACAGTAAGTCTCAGTTAGTGTAAGAGTTAACCCACTAACTGTAACTAATCAATGGAAAGTGTTAACCGTTTAACTGCGTTGATTACATCTCCGTTAACTGATTGCGCCTTGAACCAATTAGATAACCTATGTTTGTCTTTTGTATCTTAGGAAAATCTTTCGACATCTTTGTTTGTCCACTGTTGGATTTAAGACTTTGTTATCGGTCTTCTTTCTTTACCATCTTTAGCGACTTTTTATTTATTCATTATAGGTTACTAAAACAACAAAAAATATTGTCGAGAATATCTCGTCTCGCCCACGGTTTCGGTCGATTACGATGTCGATTCTGCAGGCGTGAACTCCTGATGAAGGACATCGTAATTGTCCGAAACCGTGGTCGAGATATTCTCGACAATATTAGACGTGAGTTGTGCGGTTTTTGTTGTTTTGGTTATGGAGAACACTCGCGATAGTTTTAAAAAATCATTATAGGTTACCTTTTGACCATGAGCTCGGCGATGATGCGGGTAGCCGGCTTAACTGAACATCATTCCGGAACACGGTCATAATTTTTTTTTATTATGTGGAGAAGTAAGAAGACGAGCAAGACGCTCTCCTGATGTTAAGAGATAACGCTGCCCATAATCAGTACAGTGCTACCCAGAATTTCACAATTATGTGCAATTCTAGGTGCACTGCACCAACGCTTCTTACTCAAGAGTCATAAGATGTTAAGACTCTTTAGCCCAGTAATTTCACTAGCTACAGTGCCCTCCTACCTGTGCACAGTAATGTTTGCACATCACTGCTAAGGCGGTAGAATAACTGGCACTGTTGGGGTACCCACCTAGACGACCTCCTGCAAAGGAAGTCTACCCCTGGTAAAAAATAATGCTATAGTCACAGCCGAAGCCTACCACCAGAATAACAAGAGGAAGTGCCGCACATAACTAATATTATAGTTAATTGCCGGGCCGGGATTCGAACTCGGTGATCCATCATTGAATTTGTACCACATAGCTCATTGGCCACCACCGCTTCAAAACCGTGTTTTTTTAGTAACGATCATTATTTACAAATTATGGTAATAATTTATATTCACAAATTAATATCTAGTTCACAAGTTCTAGTTCCAAGTGCCAATATCTTAACAATTATTATAATCATTATGACATTTATCAACACGTTTATGAAATGGAGTACAAAATACCCAGTTACCACTTACCACTAACAAATGGTCAGCGTTAGGTTTGACAGTTTGATTGTTAGCGTTTGGTGTCTTTTCGAAACAGACCTTCGGCCGTTTACTACTTGCCACATCATTTTACTGGATACAGTGACGGATTAAGGGAGGCTCCCTAGCCTACTAGGGGGGTTAAGCCCCCAAGCCAGGGGGCTGAAAATCCTATTGTGAAACCCCCTAAAATCCCATGCTTAAACAATCGCACTATTATTACGTTGTACCACTGCATTCTGCATGCCCCCGGATGTAGTCTACCTCTATATGGCAAAAAGCAAGTAGGACCATGGGAGGTGTAGGGAATAAATATTATATGCGCACCTCGATGCAGGCTGTTCGCATGCAGTTTTGAAATCAAAAAACTAGATATACTAATTAAAATCTTAAGAGTATCTCTAGAGCTGACGTTTAGCCCCGAACAAAAAGGTTTTTCTAAATCTCAGGTTTGAACCGTACGGTACATGTATTAAAGCCCCCCAGACAATATTATTTTATAGCCCCAAATAATAGTCCTAGATCCGCTACTGTCTGTATACATTGTTCCGAATTCACAACATTACAGTGCACTTTGTTTTGAGAGCCAAAATGTTTTACTAAAATTACGTGTGATTTTACAATAATTAAAGTTAACGAATATTTTACTACTATCTTAGTTTTCGTAAGGCACATAAAACTGTATTTTTTATTGTCACTTAAATTATTGGGACAGTAGGTAAAACATTCCCATATTATTATCTTCAGGTCCTTGAATTATAATAATTTGTATCTACATAGTCTTATATAGCCACCGTCATCCTAAAACATATATTTTTCCTTTCCTGCTTGGTTGTCTGGAAGAGATCGCTATTAGCGATAAGACCGCCAATTGTAACACTATTCATTTTCAAATGTATTTAATGTTATACCTATATTGTTTGTAATTTTTTTGTGTGCAATAAAGTGTTTATCTGTCTATCTATCTATAGCTATATACATAGCAATAAACTACCAATTATAGGTATAACATTTTGCATATTTACATAGATACCATCAAAGTGTTCACTACCTTGTAGCTTATATACTAAGCTATAATATATAAGCTATACGTATATATAATATTATTATGAACTCGAGTTATCAACATAACAGCTTAATGCCACGGTTCAGAACACGGCTAATATTAGAGGAGATGCCGTAAGTTTACTCTCTTACGTCTCTCTTTCTTTACGTGCCCGAAGAAAAAATATCTTGAGCTTGAGATACTCTCAAGTCTTTATGAATAGTAAATTTAATAAGAAAATATCTTAAAAATAAGCTTTTATATTAATGCTCTAAAATGAAGAAAATTAACTTTAAATAAATAAATCCATAATATTATTATAAAATAAAACACATTTCTATAATATTATTATAACAGCATGTCGTGAAAATTAACTATTCTGTTCAGTGCAAGCATAATTTTGCGCAATTTGTGTACCTATATTGTATCAAACTTTAGATAACATTTTGAAGTCGCGGGTCGAGAGAAATCCCTTGATATAATGAAGCACTTTTGAAAATATGGTTTATAATATAATAATAATAATAAAAGTAGGAAAAATATTCGATATCTAAAACTACCCCAAGTCTGCTCCCATCGGCTTATAAAATTTTCACATAGTATTTTTTAAGTCTCTACCACATTTTTTAAAGTACCCAAGTTATTTTTCTCTACCACAATCACGGCAACTACCCCATTTAAGTGTTGATGCGATAATAACCTAGGCAAGTAGGTCGCACCTGGTAACTAGAGTGAGCACTAAGCTCCTTAGCTCCAGGTCTTAGCTTATTTTCTAGAAATTGTCTATTATTATGTTAGCGCGTTTTTGGAATGATTTATTTTGCTGACGACGGGAGTAAAGGTACGGTTTTTATATTGGAAAAATAAAATATTATTGGCCTGAAATTCTATCTTATATCTGCTAACATAAAATTATTAGTTATTTTGAAGAATGTCACGTTTTTTGTCTTACATTTTTCTGACATAATTTTATTAATGTTGAGATATAAAGTACTTATTCCATAAAAGTAGTAGTTATTTCTTATTCTGGGATCTAAGCTACCTACGTAGCATCATCAGCTCCACCGGTCTAGCAGTTTTGCATGAAAGAGTAACAAAAACATGCCTAAGTCATTACACACTTTTTATTTTATAATATTGCTAGATTCATTTGTGAACTTAACCTTTTTTTAAAATTTGCTTTAGTACCTACTGGAGGTATGTAAAAAATAACGCTTTTCGTCTTTTTTTTAGTTTATAGAGGTAAAAATAACAGGTGACTGATATGAGCCGATCGATGCTAAGGCATACCGACTTAATTTTATAAGATAATTACGACTTTTAGGTTAAGCGACACATCTTAATCTTAAAAATAAATAACAATCCAATTAAACAATAAATTTGAAACAATAGAACTGTTTCCGTAATACGTAACGTTAACGGTACATTAACGTCTCGTTAACGATACGTACACGTCACGGCTAATCACAGGTTAACTGTTCTACGATTAACGGTATCTATTAACCTGTTAGTCCTGACGTTCTTTATAAAGTACTCATTTCTATTGATATTGCATGTACTTTATAAAGTACAAACTGCTTTTAACTAGAAGACTAATTAAGACCTGTCGTCTGTCATTGAAAAAAAAAAACTGACAAATCAACTCAAGCGTTTATTTGCGAGAATACATAAAATATTACCAAAGTTGTTACAAATTGCTTAAAATTAAGTAAATGTATTCAGCCTGCAAGCAGTCGTGCAAATATTATATTATACATAGCAAATCCATATTATGACAGGTACCTCCACCGTTTAAGTCAACTTTTAAATTTGATTTTTTTATCTCTGTCTGAAGATTTTAATTTATTATAATAATGTACTTTTAAAATAAAATAGGTCGTTAAAATATTGAAATGTAATGTTTTTTTTTATTAATAGCCACTAGTGGCCAAAAGTCCATCGCAGCGTTATATTCATCAATGAACATTATGTTCCAGTAAAAAAAAAATCACCAATGAATTGTAAATTTGAGCATAAAAAGGAGGTTATAAGTTTTATATCTTTTTGTAAAATCCGCCTCGAGGGCGACATGCTTGTGCCAATAAATAAAGATTAAAAAAATAATAATAATATGTAGTACTGAATTGTCTCCTTAAGTTTAGTGTGACGCAACACGGTTAGGCATTTGCGGCTTTTCTGTAATTATAGTCCATAAGTATAATTTAAAATGTCACAGACTCAAGTAAAGTTTCATGTTTAATTGTGTGGAAACACGCCTCTACATAAATACGAATGAGGTAGATGATACGAATCCCTTATAACTTACTTTTCAAACTAATTAGAACCTTATTTACTGTATTATAAAGTTGAAATTTCTTAAGCTTTTGTGGGACAAAGAACCACACGTGTGCCCTAATTCACCTTTTAGGGGAAGATCACTCAAAACCCTATTAGTTAATGTATTTTATTCACGACCATACTTTTTAAGTCGTGAGTGAAGAAAGAATATTATGTACTTTTCCTTTATGGGAAGTAAAGATTGAATTAAGAAAATGAAGCGTAATCGGTTATCTACGAATACTAAATAAAAATGCGAGTACTTTAAAAAGAACACTTACTTTTATGAATTAAATAATACAGCTATTAAAGATTTTTTTTAAATCTTGGATGTTCAATAAGACTACTAAACTTTAAGTTACTACAACTTAATTAATATTTTGAAAGCCTTTTTTTTTAAAGAAATAATATAGCTTATTAAATTTACATCAGATATCACGAGTTTGCTCAATATTCTGCACTAAATCGCCTTACGGTTAAAAGGATAAAGTTGTCAGGAAAAAATTACGCTGTACTTTTAAAAGTACTTTAATGCAACATATATCACTTTTAGAGCATTGTCCATCAAAACTAGAGTACCCACGTCATAAAATTTGATAGGACAATTCCAGACTAC
This sequence comes from Hemithea aestivaria, assembly GCA_947507615.1. Classification (NCBI taxonomy): domain Eukaryota; kingdom Metazoa; phylum Arthropoda; class Insecta; order Lepidoptera; family Geometridae; genus Hemithea; species Hemithea aestivaria. The sequence goes on along the minus strand of OX382341.1, from coordinate 15,700,712 downwards.
GATATAGGAATGTCCGACATGAAATACTGACAGCCATATTTTATTACGACTGAATATAGTTACTACATGCAGTATTGTCAACTATGAAATATATACGAGTAACAACAATACGTAGATTCCTTTTCACGAAAGAGGTCCCGCGGAATTTTAACGGAACTAAATTTATTTTTATCGATTATTCATATCCTAAATAATTTTTGTTTGTGAGATAAAATATATACGTACCTATTTAATTAAGAAATTATATATTACGAGAAATTATGTGGAGTTACAATGATAGATATTTTAATTTTTAAAATATGCGATAGTGGCGCCCTGCAAAAAGGACTCCTTTCGTGAAAAGCACTCTATTTATCAAAATTAAAATTCTACTGTCGTGATTGTTTCTTATTCAATTCTATATTTATTCAATTCATTATTTATAGGTTGTGTGGCTATGTTGCAGTTTCAGGTCGCCGAGATTACTACAGGGCCTGCAACATGACACACTGAGATTTGAACCCAGGACCTCTGTTAGAGGTCCTGGGTTCAAATCTCAGTGTGGCAAAGATTTTCGCCTAGACGCTAACGTGTTTCGGAAGGCACGTACTGTGGGTCCCGGCTTTTTCCTATAAGATATGTAGGAGGCAGTCATTAGGTCATGTTGCAGGCCCTGTAGTAATCTCGGCGACCTGAAACTGCAACATAGCCACACAACCTATAAATTGTGATTTGATTCTGACAGTGTGAGTAGGGAAACCAGTTCTGTTAGAGTGTAAACCCCAATTATATTTTTTTTTAACGCCTGAATGACTAAATTGGCGAATAAATTGGGATGAATTTAAGTAGCTCACTCCTAACATAGCGTGTAGGCTCTTATGGAATATCAAGCCTACAATAACTGTAATCCCCATAAATTCTTAATTGTGGGATGAATGGGATGAAAGTCGAAAGTTGTTGTCTACCTCAGCTACTAACGCTTCAATTGTTTAGGAAAGGGGGGTTGATTGAATTAGTTTTACCATTCTTAAATTTAAGCCTAAATTCGAATGGGGTGGTTGCGGTCTGATCAAGCCGCTCAGGAGTTTAAGGGTTAACATTACTGCGGTTTACCGCTGAACCCCATATGTTAGAAAGGTTAGTCGCTGAAAAACAAAGAAGGGGTTAAACCAATATAAAGAAGTAAATACAACGACCTATTAACTTATTTATAAAATAGGTTAAAAATAATTTCAAACAAATACTTTTATTATTAAACAAAATTGTCGAAATTTGTAAACCAAATAGTAACGAAAATCGATTTGTCCTATTTAGCACCAATAAATAACATTTATATATTGCTATTGGAGTCGTTTCCTTTATGTTTTCGTATTTCAAAATAATAGACCGTATTTCAATGCAACAAGGTTCATAATAAAAAGTAATATAGCACCGAAAACAAAGTTTATTATTTATTTATAGCGTAACAAAACGGGATAGTTTTCGCGTCTATAAAATTAATTTTATTGGTCGTTTGTTTGTGGTACAATTTGTTATGAATGCAGCGCTCTAATTGTGATTTGTTTGAACATTTATATGTAAATAATTATTGTTCTTTTGTATCCATTATTCATTTTTATTTGTTTGTTTCAGGTATGTTTACTAGTCCAGCAATAATTATAAATCAAGTATTTGGTAATGTATTAGATTTAAGTATACAAAAATGTTGCTTTGATATATAAAAGTTTATGAAGATTATAAATCGAAATCAAAAGTTTTTACACGAATTTGCAATTTGCAGTTTATATAGCATAATCATTTTCTCTAAAAACTTTTTACGTCTTTTCTTTAAATCTAAACGACTGAACCGCTATCTATGGATTGCTTATAAAGGTAAAGCCACAAAGCTGCTTCATTCACAATTTATTTGAAGAAAGTGGGATGCATTAATTCTGATGACTGCAATTTTGTACACAGATAACATTATCATTTAATTAAAAGTATTTATGTATTGTAAAATATTAAAACAAGCGGCGACCATTTTCCAAATGGCTGCCCAGTCTTTCCGGAGCGGAATCTAATTTAGGCTCACAAAGAACACTTACATTTACATATAATGCTTACTTAATGGACCCGAAGCTCGGCTTTGACCGGAACGTTCCGAGAGAACTGGTATTTATTGAATTTTCTATTGTCTCGAAACCACTCCGGAGGAAATTTCTATTTCGATTTAATTTATTGGTGGGACACTTGTTGATTTAGGACCTGTCAGGTTAAATTTACTTTTTTTACAATTTAAATGTAGGTATTTAAATTTAAAAGAAAATTGTGAATTTCCTATAGAAGATGATCTACTCGATATTAATTATCTTCTGTCTCTTCTAAATGTATAAAAAGAAAACGACTAACTGACTGATCAGATGGACGTCCTCTAAGAAAATAATTCTTCGGAAGGGTAAAGTTTCGAGAATATCTAGTATTCTTGTAATTATATTTGGCTTGGATTTTAAATATAATCTTTAAAAGTCATGAATGATACCTACGGCTACGATCCAAATTTCTTCTAAATCAGTTAGGCAGATTAAGTATAAAGAAGTCACAAATTATGATACCCATACACACACGCACACACTAACAAAAGTGGTGTGATTGGCATGATACGTCCTTTATAAATCCATAAATTATTACTACAATAATCCTACGTAAACACACGAATATGCGTACCCTACCAAACCGCACAAGTTCTAGAACAATATATTATCTTAACAAATATGAAACTTAATCTCGCATGCTGTCAAACTAAGTTGGAACAAATGACACGTAGTGAGAAGGGATCCGAGACTTGCGTGTGTTTGTTGTCACCCTACTGTTACGTAAACAAGACTGTCCTGACTTGACGGGGAGATAATGGACACACTAGCTTTTGTGTCGCTCATTATTAAGTTATATTATGACTATTGAATAATATTATATACTTTTATTACATGCTTTTAACCCTATTGAGTACCCTTAGGGGTAAAATTTCAAAAAGTCTTTCATATTGGTAGTAAAATTTAAAAGAATCAATAATAAATGTCAAATACAAATCTTAATAATATGACGTCACATTATATTATTACTAATTGTAATATTTTATTAGACACCTGCAATCTAAAAATGGTTCCACAAGATTAATATTTTTCTCTTAATTTTACAAAATCAGGGTAGGTACCTACTTAGGTTTCCAACCGCTAAATCATAAATTTGAAAACTAACTGAAAAATGTAAAAGCGTGAACATGCAGCGGCAATAATTCTCATTCAAGACATGTCCGGACCAATTTACACCGAAAGCTTTACCATGTTGCTGCCAATATGAATATCAATATACCCGGGGTTGCCACTTACCACTGTAGGGGGACGTGTAAATGAAGTATGCGGTAAAGTGTCAGAATTAAGTGGTTAATGAAAATGTAATGTGAGATATGAAATTTAAAATTTTCGCTGCAGATTTACCAAGAATACAAAAAAATACTTGCATTCGATGGTGGAATTTATACTACATTTATATTGGTCTTGTTTTAATTATTTGTTCTTTAGTTGGACTCACAAATTAGAGCAGAATTAATTCTAAGTAATATTGATATTTAATTAATAATATTATCGGAGGATTTCCATAAAGTAACGCCTAATAATTTTGCAATTAATTACAATAATTTGGGAGTTACTCTACGTTTGGCTATTTGTTAAAATCTGACAGAAATAATGCACAATTAGTATGTCCACTTGTTTTATTGATTAATGTTAATAGTAAATAATATTTTAACATTTTATTATAATCATCGATTCGAATGTAATATGCCCAAACTCGACGGGTTTACTAATAGCCATTGAAGAGTTTCATTAGACACCTCCTGGCTCCATCATCAGATCAGCTCAGTGGTACCAGATTATTAAACTGTCATCAGATTTCTAGACATTTGCAAAGTTTCATTATGATACGACAACCAGAAGTTGGTCAAATTTTATTTGTTAGATTTTTTTACCAACTTTGTATGGAAAACTAATTTAAGCGTCTTCAAAATAGACCATGTTTGGAAGCTCATAGCTGGACAACAATTGGAGATAGATGAAAAATGTCAAGGCCGAAGTTGTAGAAAATTTTATGAGGTTTAATAATGTAGTACAACAAAATATCGTACAACGCACAGTTTTTGACACATAAGCAAAAAACCTAAAAATGGGACCTTCTTCGGCCTCCCCCCCCTCGGGCTCACCTCGGAGGGGTGGGGACTTATAGTATGTTTATCTCCTAACTAGTACAAACAAAGTTACTAAGTTAGTTTTTCTGCTTTCGACTTTTCGATCCACATACCCTTTTTGGGCACTCATTGACTGGGCTATTTATACTCCAACAGAACAGGTTACCCTATTTACACTGTCATAGTCAAATCACAATTTACAGGTTGTGTGGCCAACCTATATGTTGCAGTTTCAGGTCGCCAAGATTCCTACAAAGCTTGCAACATGACCTAACGACTGCCTCCTACATATCTTATAGGAGACAGTCGGGACCCACAGTTTTATGTGCCTTCCGAAACACGTTAGCATCCAGGCGAAAAGTTTTTGCCACACTGAGATTTGAACCCAGGGCCTCCAGATCTCCAGAGCCTCGGAAGTTACACATACACATACGCTACATAATTTTAAAAGAACATATTGTGTCCGTCCTTTAAAAAGAACTTCTTCAATTACTAATTATATCTTGAATTTTACCTAGCCTATTAATAACCAATGACTAATCGAATGAGTGCTACCTAACCTCAAGTATATCACGTTAGTTACAACCACATATAGATCTGTAATCGGAGAGGCGGTGTCGGGTGGCGGGAATCGAACCCGCACTTAGCTTCCCGGATATGTGGCCTGCGTTTGTGGGAATTGGCCAGCGGAGACTTGCGCAGATTCCAAATAGGGTTGCCTTTTATTAGTCTAGGAATAGCTAGACTTTTTTATAGAATTAGGAACTGAACAACTATTTTTATTTTATTCTACATCTATTTGATGAATCCAGTTCTAAACTATTAAAATTATGATAAAAACTGAAGAAAAACAAAGAAAGAAAAAGGATTTATTTGAAAAAACACGACATGTAACATAATGCAAAATCAAAACGACTTTCTAAATTTGGCTTGTTGATTAAAATTTTATCATATTGAAAAAAATTATTAAAATATCATATAACTAATACGATCCCAAACTATATAAATATATAATATTTTATCAGTTTTATGTAAATAGCTGTACCCGGTGTATTTATTCATTGAAGAGTTCTTTGTGGTATTTTAATAAGCCATTTTTTTAATAAGCCTAAGCCAATCGGTCTAGCAGCTTAAGCGTGAGTATAGTGAGTAACAAACAAATCCATTCATACAAACCATATAAGACTAGAAGATTAAAAAATACATTATGCTAGTGAAATTACTGGGCTAAAGAGTCTTAACATCTTATGACTCTTGAGTAAGAAGCGTTGGTGCTGTGCTCCTAGAATTTCACATCATTGTGAAAAGGATTTCATCGGAATTTCATCTTTCAAAGGATGTAGCATTGTACTGATTATGGGCAGCGTTATCTTTTAACATCAGGAGAGCGTCTTGCTCGTTCACTTCATCATCATCATCTACAGCCCTCTACATCCCACTGCTGGGCATAGGTTCACTTCATCACATAAAAAAAATATATATAACTAGGTCATGCTGTATCTTTGCCCGCATGAAATCCTTTCTTAGCTGAGGTTTAGGTTATAAAAATAGTGTGTTTCCGATTTCATTTCAATCCAGTTGGTGCACCAGTTTGGCCTATATTATATTGATAGATCAGTCAGTCAATCACTCACTCTTTCTGTTTATATTTTTAAATGTATGTTTTATCTCTTTTATCCAAAACCGATGAAAAATACTATTTTTTCTAAGCTTAACAAATTCTAAATGAAATAAAGGTTATTGAAATCACGTGAGTTTTTTAAAATAGGTCGGACCACCCGCGGCTACAAACTTGTGTTTATCTCATATAATAACGTTTTTATGTCAATGTTTAGTTGTAATGTGTATGTAATGGCATTATAAATTAAAAACGAGATAAAATGCTTAGTTTTAAGAAATGTAATATAGAGTTGTAAACAAGATATGAACAGAACAATTATAATTAGAATAATTACACTACTGGTCTCGCATTCGGAATTAAACCTTAGGAATCTTCAAGGTACAAGTGGTACACTTCTGTGGTGGTACCTCCAGTGGTAGGCATCTTATGAATGTGATCCATCGTCGACCACGTCTGATCTTTCCATAAGCTAGGATGCTGTCAAAAGGCCCATTTAGTATAAAAAAGGACAAGACGTATACTTGCGACAAATATGATTGACGCATTTACGACGCGTTACTTTGTACTACCGAAAACATTGATTAAATTATTAGTAAATTAGATTATTGTTTAGCTTAGTAATTTAAGTTATCATAATATGATGCCTTTCTAAAGGTGTTGCCAAAACATCTGATACATTTTAATAAGAACCACGCAATATCGTAAGCAAAATAAATCAAACCCCAGAAAATAAGCAAATAAGCGCGAAAATCCCCTTAAAATTTTCCATTTACGCGCTATAAGCCGCTATAACTCGAAATAATAACAAATCAAAAATGTAGAGGCATCAGAAACGCAATAAATTCTCGTATCGGAGATTGAATATGAAATCTGCATAAAATTTCACTCAAAATCTTTATGCTGGGGGAAAATGGACTCTATTTACCCGTGCTGTGATGAAATTTCCTTTGGTAGAGTCGTGGTAGAGCGTTTAGGTTTTTTCAGTGTCGATGTAGAGTCGCTTTATTGATTCTCTACGTTTTTGGTAGAGTTTGCGGAGAGGAAATTAGGTTAGGATTCGTTTATACTGATGTCCTTTATAAAGGATTTTTTGCTGGATTACCTAAATATAGGTTTTTAATACGTTAGGGGTTAAAACAGAAACTTATCCTCTATCTGTAATATACGTCAGGATATGTCAGGAGGAGGGAGGGGAAAATGTGACATTATGTGATATGCCGCCTGAGCAGTGATGTGCAAACATTGCTGTGGTTGGGTAGGAGGGAACTGTAGCTAGTGAAACTGGGCTGAAGAGTCTTAACATCTTATTACTCTCAAGTTGTTGGCGCAGTGCACCCAGAATTTTACCTAAACGGTTGGACCAATTAAGCTGAGACTTGGTATACTGATAGCTTAGACCCTGGAATAACACATAGGCTACAGTCAGTACAGCACAGTACAAGTAAAATTGCTGGGCGCAGCCAGTAAATAATAAATCGGAAAACATTATTGAGTTAATTTTCCAAAATTTGTATTTATTTGTAGTAACTAAAGCCTCATGTTAAGTAACGCAATATAATATAGGTACAGTCAACTTTGTTAGCCTAACATGGATACATCCATGTTAGGCTTACAAAATGAAGTAAATTTGCATTTGCCACAATAAACTACCCTTGGTTCGTGACATTTCTAGTAGCAATCAAACTTTATATTATCATCGACTCGTTTAATATGCAACAATGATGTATCCCACTACTTTTCCTTAGGTGATACACAATAATAGCATTTAAAATGAATCGAATATAGTATAAGATTTGGTGGATACTGAAAATGTCACGAAGTAAGGGTAAATAATTTTTGTATACTAAAAGTTCCTTCATTTTGTAAGACTAACATGGATACATCTCTTTGTAGTTGACTGTACATGATGTACTATACCAAACGTAACAACACTTCAAATATCAATTTCGTCTTTATCTTTACATTTTTAAGGTCCAAAATTCCTTATCAAAGTGGTTGTCAGTTTGAATGACAAGTGAGACAGGCTGTATCTTATGAATATAGTGAATTATTTGACAACATTTGATTAATGGCGGTTTGGTACACTGGCGCCCTCTATGGGTTATTTGATATTGGGCGTTAATGGGAATAAATGGGGATGGTTTAATGGGATACTGGACCCGCGCGCACTTCGTAGTGCCTAACACAAAATTATCAGTGCTTTTCTAGGTACTATATTTTGCATTTACCTCTTTTATACATTATAAACCTTTTTGAATCACCCTATCTGTTAAACCGCATTTAAATCATTGCGTTATTTTAAAGCTCTATGCATACTTGTAGACAGACAGCGTGAAGCTACTTTATTTTATAATTACTTATACCTTATTAATTTTAATGATTATTCATAAAAAAAAAAAATCCAAAAAAAAAAGATAAGGTGTACATTGTACATAATTTCAGCACAACCATTTTTTTTTGCATATTCAATAAAATGCATTACAGCAGAGATAAAAAAAAAAATAGTGACAAGACAGACAGTCAAGCGACTTATTGTTTTGTAATGTGTAGTGATTATTGTTTATTATGTATCTGAGGATATAAAAAATACATGCTAAACATCATTTCATATGCGATTTCCTTGTAAATACCAATTTCTCGATATGAAGCTTTCCAATCAAACACCCTGTATAACAAATTAGCTGGAACACTTTGCCCATTCCTAACCCACGGAATAAATTACGAAGTGGAACGGCCTTAATCTCCGACGAAATAAAAGTGTGAGCAAAACTCGCTCGAATTATGCCTTCGACTCACTTATCGGTCGGTTTTACTAAATATGAGCTGATGTGTGTAATTTACTAGGTCTAAGCCCTAAGCTATGTAGGTACCAAATTTCACCTCAGACTGCTTAGGCGCCAAAAAGTAGCACACACTTTCGCCTTTATAATATTTATTTCATTATTTGTTTCTATCTGAGGCCGGTTTTTGTATTAACGAAACACTTATGATGGCCGATCAAATCTCACTAAGTAATCGAAGTCCGGAACAATTCACCCACTCCCGGGACAATTACAAAAATTAACGTTTCCTCCGCGCAATCCCGCAAATGATTCCCGGTTTATCCCGGCCTCCGGGGACCTGTCCCGGTTTGTTAATCACAGCCCGGGAACATAGCGAATGGATAGTTGTAGGCCGCCATTATATTATAAGTATGTATATATTACGTATACGTGTACGTGTTACGTATATTACGTGTGTATTATTTATTTTTAGACCGCCAATTGTAACATTGCTCAGCTGAAATGTATTTATTTAGTGTTAATTGTTTTCTTTGTTGCAATAAAGAGTTATTTATCTATCTATATTTATAAAAGAAAAGTATATAAATATTGTATTCGTTATTCTAACCACCATAACACAAGCATTAAGTAGCTTAGAGTGGGGTTAGGTGGCGCTGTGTGAAATTATGTTCTAAAATATTTATTTTACTATTTATTCTATATTTATTGAGCAGTGGTGTAGAGGTACAAACATTACTGGGCTAAAGAGTATTAACATCTTATGACTCTTGAGTAAACGTTGGTGCAGTGCACCTAGAATTTCTCATCACTGTGAACTCCTGGGTGGCACTATCAAGAGAGCGTCTTGCTGTGCACCGCATTTTATGCAATAAATATTTCTATTTTTATTACTCGTCTTATTACTTTTTGCTTAAAAAAATGGCTAGGTTATGTTTAGAGCCTAGCCTCTATAGTTTGACTGGCAACTATCTTGCTTGCACGTTATTTTATGAAAAGGTTTCCTATTGGAAAAACGTAATGAGTCATAAATAGTACTTTATTTTTTTTAATACCTACTTATAGTATTTTTAATGCGTTTTCTATTGTAAGTTATAGCGGTTTCTTAATATTAAAATACAAATTTATACAAGTTTCGAGAACACAAACAAATTTTACTTATATCAACTCAAGTTGGCATTGTAAATTTTTGGCACTGAAAAACAAAATGTAGAGCTATAAAAATGTAAGTTTAATGTAAACCGAGCGAAAAACATAATATTAAAAAACTGTTTTACTCTAAAACGGTAAAAGTAGGAAAATTCTGATGCGACAATTCGGGAGGGGACTATTATTTTGAAAGTTGGTAAACTTTATGCTTCCTTATTCACTTCCTTCCTTCGTCCCTTCCACCGAATATATATGGGAGGAAGATCGGCCATGATAAGCTTTCAGATGAAAGAGAGCTTAAACAAATTAGGTAGGTATATTAGATCGACGCAACTTTGTCTTCGTCTGTTGAAAAATATTTTATGACAGATATTATAATCAGACCTACCAAATAATAAAGATACTTTAAAAAAATCCGTTTCGAAGTAGTTCAATAACAAACTCTGTCTGTGTATTTGTTTGGTATTACCTACCGACCCTTCAAGACTAATCACTCACTTTTCGAAGAATCCATGTTGTTGCTCAACCGAAAAGCCACGGGTTCTTATCTCATGCATGGGTGCGCATGGTTCTTCAATAAACGAGCTAGATAGCTAAACAAGAAGACCTCGAGAGGGAAATTTACATACGACGTGGTGACGTTAGTTTTAACACATTGACTGCTAAAATCACAAAAGGCAGTGATTTTGAGGTCGAAACGCGAGTGCTGAAGAACAAACACGTTGTGTTATCTCAAAGGATTTTTTCCATACAAAATTAATTTCAGACAAGTGGGATAGTTCTATAAAACGCCGTCGCAGTAGGTCGCCGAGGCGAGTCGAGATCTTGCCGGGATTAGAATTTTGCAATGGCTGATCCATCAACTAAGTAATCAGTGGTCCCTTCGCTTCCTTCGTACATAAATACTGTCGCGAACACAATCCGTCTTCAGTTCCCTACCTACTGTTACTAACTGGTTTCTAACTTTTAAATAAATTACACGAAATTCTTTATGTAATGTTCGTACAACATACCAAATGTTAGCAAATGAGTCAGAAAACGTCTCCGCATTAAAAAAGGTGGCTTAATAATAACGGGCGAATGTTATTAAACAACTTAAAATAAGTTTTCTCTAGCGAAAACTATTATTTTACAAGCTTTTGTTTACTTTCACCTGTCTTTTGTCTGCCTGTAAGTCTGAAACCAAATCTTGCAAGTTTAATTTGACCCACTTCCCGGTACCCGATTGAGCTGAAATTTTGCAGCGGGATAAATCCCTCACTGGCTTCACTGAACATCATGCCGGAACACGGTCACAATGACCGCTTGGCGACACGATTATTGATATTTCCTCGCTAAACATCATACCAAAGTAATATTCAGATGTTTAATATCTAGTTTTGATGAAAACACGTCGAAAAAGCAGAACGGGCCACACACCAACTCCCTCGGATAAATAAATTAAAATCGGCTTTGAACAAAAGTTAGGCCGTTTTAATTAAACACTGGCCTATAGCAAACATTATTGCCGACTGAGGCTGAGAAACAGCTGCGCCTTTTCGCCATTATTTCGGAAACTAGCTGTGATCGGCGGTTTTACTCGAGAAATGAAGCCTATGCAGTCTCAGTATCCAAAATTCTTGTTTTATTTTATTATTTATTTTTATTATCTTTCATGATAGGTAGACAATTGAGCGGATTTTTTAATTTAATTTCTATAACGTAAAACTACAGATATAAGATCTCTACAGAATGGGTACCCAGAGAAAAGCGACGCCGCCGAGGCCGGCCTAGGAAACCATGGCGAGACGATTTGGATGCGCACTAGATCGAGTGGGCCGAGGTGGCGCAGGAAAATGATAAGTGGAAGTATTTGGGGGATGTCTTTGCCCATCAGTGGGACAATACAGACTAAATTAAAAAAAAAACGTAAAACTGTAGTTCCCGGCTGTTTCCTATACTAGTCGCAGTCGTTAGGTCATGTTGCTCTGTAGTAATCACGGCGACCTGAAACTGCAACATATAGGTTGGTCACATAGCCTATAATATTGTAATTTGACTCTGACAGTGTAAGTACCCTACTTACACAATTTGTTCTGTTATAAATAATAAATAATAATAAATAAATAAAATCCTTTATTTGCAAGAATGTTGGTACAATAGATCTTAAAATTAATTTAGCGCCTAAACATTCTGCCTCTTTGAGGCGTGCAAAGTACAATTTTAGGTATACAGTAGATTAGTCAATTACAATATCAATTTTTAGTATTACATTATAACTACAATAGATTTTAATTATACCACCAAAGGCGAGAAAAAGAAATTTGCAAAATAACAATAAAAAATAATAATAAATCATGCTTAATGTCAATAAAATAATAATATTATAAATGTCTATACAAATTTGATTAGATATATAAAATGAATATGTAATGTCATAGAATCAATTAATAATTATTAATTTAATATTTTTTCTCCATATACTCTTTAACGCTGTAAAAACAATTATCTAATAACCACATTTTTAATTTCTTTTTGAAAGAATAGATTGTTAAACCCCAAGTAATTTTAGAAACCTATAATATGCCGCGGTTTCAAGTCGTCAAAATTACTATAACAAAGCTTGCTATATGACCTGTCGACTGCCTCCTAGATACCTGAGACCCATGTGCCTTCTAAAACACGATAGCATTTAGGCGAAAAACATGCCATCAACTGAGATTTGAACCTAGAACCATCGGATTACAAATCGGTCGATTGAGAAAATTTCTAACAACAGCCTTAATGACTGCAGACTTCGATTATCAGTACAATTGTCAGTACAACAGTGCCGGTTATTCTACCGCCTGAGCAGTGATGTGCAAACATTACTGTGCTTCGATAGGAGGGCTGGGCACTGTAGTTAGTGAAATTACTGGGCTGAAAAGTCTAAACATCTTATAACTCTCAACTCTCAAGTAAGAAGTGTTGTCGCAGTGCACTGGGTAGCACTGTTCTAATTATGGGCAGCGTTATCTCTTACCATCAGGAGAGCGTCTTGCTCGTCTTCTTACTTCGTTGTATAAAAAAAAAAGTTTCCTGGTTACACAGATGTTTCAGTGCTTATGTTAAAAATAACCGTAGCTCTTCTGTCCGTAATGCGACAGGCGACAGACAGCCCGCCCGTTACTGTTGGCTACGGACTAAATACTGTTATACCTAGGTTTTGCTGTGTTTATCGTTGAAAGCTTTATTTCAACTTTGGTGTATTGATATTATATTTATATTATTATGTTTTTAGGGTTCCGTGGCCAAGCGATGACTAAGATTTTGTCAAGAATCCATCCACCCTGAATTTGCCGAAATCATAAGTCGAGCTTAAATGTATTTTTTGTTATTTATATTTTTACTTATATTACTCGCATGTTTAAAAAAGTGATGTGCCTAAAAGTAAAAGTATAGGGAATTACTCCGCCTTCTAGGTTTAGTCTGCCACCATCTACGGCCGCATCGTCGCTTAACATCAAGCTTTTTTTTTATGTGATGAAGTAGAATACGAGCAAGACGCTCTCCTGATGTTAAGAGATAACGCTGCCCATAATCAGTACAGTGTTATTTAGGATTTCACAATGATGTGAAATTCTAAAAGCACTGCACCAACGCTTCTTACTCAAGAGTCATAAGATGTTAAGACTCTTTAGCCCAGTAATTTCACTAGCTACAGTGCCCTCCTACCGGAGCACAGTAATGTTTGTACATTACTGCTCAGGCGGTAGAATAACTGGCACTGTTGGGGTACCCTCCTAGACGACCTCCTGCAAAAGAAGTCTACCCCCGGTAATCGTGTCGTGATCGTGGTTATATGGTACCTATAACAAATAAAAAAAGCACGAAGCGGTCAAACTTAGATCAAAAGAAATACACAAATTACACTTAAAACTTAGAACTAGAATGTAATACTAACATTAAGTCCAAAACGGGCGACCTTATCGCTGCTTACTTCATGTTTTCCATGAAGTATTTGATTAATCCCAATGTAATCCACCCCCCCAGAGCACTCGAGTAAATCCTCATCAGATAATGTGTTTACACTCCTGCTTATTAACTTTACTCGCAAATATTTACTCGCGCCAACAATTCGTTTAATTAATTAGCTTGTTTTATTTCAATGTATTCCTAATAATATTGTTAAAGGGAATGGATGTTTGTAATTAAACTTTTTCTCATGAAAACTGGACGGTGGCCCAGACCGTCTGATATTTTTTTTTCATTTTATTTTAATTTAGTTTTATCATAATATTATGGTATAGAGTCATTGTGACTGTAATCCGGCATAATATACGGCTTCATACACTGACTCGATATTGAACAACGGACGTCCCAAAATAATAACTAGAAAAGTTCCAAACAGCTGTTTAAAAATGAACAAACCAATTATGTAGTTTCCCATAATGTTTGACCGTTAACTAATAATCCGGTACACGGGGTGGAATCCGGGATAATCCGGACATTGACAGGTTAATCCCGGACTCTCCTGTCCGTTCCCGGGAAATGTCTAACTACTTTTTTTAGTTATTGTATTTATTTACAGCCCTTTCATATTCGATTTTTTTAAACTAACGTGGGTGTTATGTATCTTCTAAATATATAAAAGGAAAGAGTGACTAATTGGCTGACTGACTGATCTATCAACGCACAGCCCAAACCGCTGGACGGAATTGCTTGAAATTTGGAATGTAAATAGGTTTTATGATGTAAACCTAATAAGACGCTAAGAAAGGATTTTACTACACGGGCAAAGCCGCGAGCACAAGCTAGTTTATTTATACTCAAACTGAAAATTCATTTATTTAAATAGGCTAAAATGGAGCACTTTTGCAAATTTTACAATTATTTCGTTTTATTTTAAGTCTACCAGTTGTTTGAAAAGCACCTCTATGAGAAGAATGAGCAAGAAACTCATAAGGATTATTATATTTAACGACCAAACTCATGGTTGGTCAAGTAATACGGGTTCTACTCCAACATTGATTTAACTTGAATATTTTTCAAATGGAACACTAAATATAGAAAAATAAATTTAGTAACCCATCTTCATTTTAAAATAAATCAACGATATCCCATATAATGGGATCAGTTAGAAAAAAAACTATCCCTGTCTTACGTGTATGGGAGGTACCCAAAAATTTATTAATTTAAAATTATTTTTATTACCGTTCTCTTACCCTGATTATTACCCTCATCTGTGCAAAATTACCGCTTTCTAAGTTACAAAGATTTTCCGCAAAACCGCGAAAGGACAAAGCGATACTATAAGGCTTCTTTATTGACTACGGAGGCCTAAAAGATATATAAAATCTAACATTACACAAAACATTTGAAGTGATTTTTAACGCCATGATCCGTCAGCCGTCCGCAGTTGGTACGGTAATCGTCCGCAGCGTGTGCAACTGCGCAGTTAACGAGCTGCCGACTGCCAGAGCTAACTGCAGTTACCACTAACCACTGTTAAACTGCGTGTGAACCACCCTCACTGTAATCATTACCAGTAACTTGTGCCTTTAGCTTGAGATAGGGAAAATTTTAATAAAATTAGCTCGCATTTTAAATACGTGTAGGTATCCATAAAAAAATAATAATAGATACTACGGTACTTTTTTTTTTGGGCTTGTGGATAGCACTCTTATTATAATAGGCTATGTTATCTCTTACCATCAGGAGAGCGTCTTGCTCGTTTTCTTTCTTCTTTGTATAAAAAAGATTTAAAAAAAAAACTGGCAGGTTATGGTGGCTCACGTTGCCATAGTCAAACTACGGAAATTGTCGCGTTGATTGGCGTTACGACTTGCGCAAAATGTGACTTCAGTAAAATTGTGTGCATGAACTGTGAAACACAGTAATATTGTGTGCATGTACCCAATCGGAGCGGTCAATTTGCGAGACGCCTGTGCCGTATCTTCCCTTTTTTTAATCGAAGCTAAAATACATAAGACTTAATGTCAACGACCTGAAACTGCAACATATAGGTTGGTCACACGACCTATAAATTGTTATTTGACTTTGACAGTGTAAGTAGGGTATCCGTTGGAGTATACACCCTAATTATTAATCTTATAAAACATCAAAATGAGTAAATTATAAACAATATACCGAGAGTACAAAGTGAAATGAAACATGATGATACGCGTAGATCTGTCGACATCGCCCGCATCTGTTTGGTACCCTTTGTTCCGTTACTGTTTACATCACTGAGTACCGTGACAGTTTCACTGATAATTCTCTTTGAATTTCACGTATTTTAATTTGATAATATTGTTTTTTCTCTTTTGTAATATTGAGTTCGTTTAGGCACTATAGACTATACTTCGTTTCAAAAACAAAGATAATTTTTACAGGGTTCGAAGGTTCACAAGCACAAGTCCGGTCGTGTATGGAGTACTGTTCTCATCTTTGGGATGGTACTGCCAAATACCAGCTTCAGACACTGGAGTCAATTGAGAGACGTGCCAAAAAGCTAATAGGTGACCAAAAGCTTACGGAATCTCGGCTGCAGAGCCTTGAAGATCGTAGAATGGTCGCTTCGCTATCGGTCTTCTACAGGATTCATTTTGGAGAGTGTGCGCAGGAATTACACGAACTAATTCCTCCATGCCCATTCTATCGACGGACGTCACGGCAGACGGCAATGCGGCATCCATACTTAGTGGCGCTACCAACAGCCCGCACCAAGCGTTTTGCTTCGTCGTTTCTAATGAGAACTGGTCGCATTTGGAACACTTTGCCGTCATCTGTGTTTCCCGAGCGGTACAACTTGGGTATCTTCAAGGCACGAGTGAATAGGTACCTTTCTAGGCGTCATACGTGATCCATCGTCGACCGCATTTTCACTTTCCATCAGGTGGGATGTGGTCAAACGTAGGCCTGTTTAGTATAAAAAAAAATATATCAATGAAAATATCATTGATATATACTCACAAAAAATTATGATAAATATCCGATATACATATTATCCAATTCATTAAGATATTGATCCTTTGAGCCCTGCAAAAATTATCTTTGTTTTTGAAACGAAGTACCTATTGTATAAAAATATATAAATCTATAAGTACCAACAAAAACCTACCTTTAATATGTATTACATAATAACTTAAATTAGAAGAAAATAGGTAAATCTGTAAATAATAAAGATTTCGGACTTTATAACATGACTAGTTGCGCCTAGCGGTTACCCGCTGTATATACTCGTATTATAGCCTTTGTGTTATTCCAGGGCCTAAATTATCTCTACACTAAATTTCTGTTCAATCAGTCCACCTGTTTAGGCGTGAAAGAGTAACAAACATTCATCCTGACATCCATACATTCTTACAAACTTTCACGTTTATAATATTAGTAAGATGTGGGAAAGAATTCTTGAAATTGGTCGCATTTTGAACACTTTGCCTTCATCCGTGTTTCCCGAGCGGTTCAACTTGGGTATCTTCAAGGAACAAGTGAATACCTTTCTAGGCATCTTACGTGATCCATCGTCGACCGCATATTCACTTTCCATCAGGTGGGATGTGGTGTAGGACTATTTAGTATAAAAAATCTTCAAATTTGATCTAGACACGCGGCAGCGAGTCAAGCCAAGTTTAAGCAAAGGAACTGGCGACCGCGCCGTGTGTTATATTACACGAACCATCCAAAGCGCGTTTTGACGACTTTTTACACCCTCGTTATACAAAAACTATTACACATAGACAAGTCAAATTTGGCACATATACTTAAATATACGAACTATATCTCTGTTCCAAATTACAATAACACAGCTCAAACGGTTATTTAGATATAAACATCCAGTAATCGGTGAAGTTAATACATACTGAGGGATAGATCAAAAGTAATATCCCACTTCCAGATGACCTAGAAAGTTCAAATTTGGCATCCAGATAGGCAAAGTTATAGTAACAAAGGAAAAAATCAGAAACTAGTAAATTTTAATGATTTAATAATATTTTTAAATTTAATAAAAATTGTTAATTTTAAAGTGTGGTAATTAACTTGCAAATTAAATATGATCCACCTTCCGGTTTCCGATTAAGCTGAAATTTGGCATGCATGTATAAATTGGATGACAATGCAATATTATTGTAAAATGGAGGTGATCTGATGATGGAGCTGGAAGGTGGCCATAGGGACTCCGTAATTATATGACGCAACCCCATCGAGTTTGGGCTTATTTGATTTGTCTTGACGAGTACTTTGATACTATATAGTAATCAGGGTCTGATGATGGAGCTGGAAGGTGGCCATAGGAACTCCATAATTAAGCGACGCAACCCCATCGAGTTTGAGCTCGTTTGATTCGTCTTGACGAGTACCTTGGTGCTAGACAGTAATAATAAATGCCTGTTAAAAAAAATCACATGTTACCTACTATAAGTACAAACTACCTCTATGACTGATAATAATGGTATGGTAATTTTAAGTAGATACATTTGTTATATTGTTTATGAGTCACGATAAGGAGTAGATACCTAATACCTATTCTATTCCACCTCGATCCTCTCTCGTCGGCGGAGAGTAGAGCGACAGTCCCATGGCCGGTGCACCGGAAATAATTAAAATCAAATAAATATAAATTAAGTTCTAGTAAGCCCAAAGGGCTTGATAATTAATTTATATGATAGGGCTTACTATGACTACTTCATTTCTGATATGCGTCTGGTGGCTCAGTTATTTATTACATGTGGATTTTAAGAGCTTCACGTGAGAATAATATTATAACGAATGGAGTAGGTATTATACCACCTTTATTTTATTTAACCTTACTCTTATCAGTTTTAGTATACTTACATACAATTAAATGATAGGTATTTCGGACCACGCCAGCGCATTAGGTGTATACATCATTAAATTATGGATAAGTACCTACCTACTATTAAATTCTGTACAAAAAGTAATGATATCCTATCAAAAACATAAATGTGAAATTAGAGCCAAGTTCAATATTACGATATATGTATTATGTAGGTACCTATGCGTTAGTTGTTTGTTGACTTCAAAGACAAAAGAAGGGAGATCTAAATTGGTGCCAAGTTCAATGGTTAGTCCTGAAATATATTTATAACATAAAATATTCTATTACAACTTAAAATATTATTTCTTCTTATAACTTAAGATAAATATATTATTGCTTGAGATCTGACTTGGCTTGTTCTCATATTGTATTATGCGAAATATTATAATTAACTTGCCTACTAAAACTGTCTATAAAACTAGCCGCCGTGGAACATAGGGCTCTTTCGTGACTGTTTTTGTATGCAGGTATCTACTTAATAATATGTCGTATATGAGAACAAGCCAAATTAGATCTCAAGCAATAATATATTTATCTTAAGTTATAAGAAGAAATAATATTTTAAGTTGTAATAGAATATTTTATGTTATAAATATATTTCAGGACTAACCATTGAACTTGGCACCAATTTAGATCTCCCTTCTTTTGTCTTTGAAGTCAACAAACAACTAACGCATAGGTACCTACATAATACATATATCGTAATATTGAACTTGGCTCTAATTTCACATTTATGTTTTTGATAGGATAAATCTAACACAGATAGATAGATAATCCCTTATTGAAACACAAAAATGTACAAAAACAAATTAAAACTATATTAATATAAAACTAAATGTTATAATTGGCGGTCTTATCGCTAATAGCGATCTCTTCCAGACAACCATGCAAGGAGAGGAGAGCAATTGTAATTCACATGGATTAGGTGGTGTGTTTAAATAAATACACAGGTGGTTTAAAGGAATATACACAGATGAGGATAGGCTGTATTGTTATAATTTAATCTCGAATGATATCCCCATTGTTAATTGACAATTACGCAACAAATCAGGGATGACAAAACACCGGGGATTCAGGACAACGTGTCCCGGATTAACCTGTCCGCGACGGATTATCCGGGATACGACGCGTCCCGGGCACAAGTGCATGTTTACGAGTAGTTTGATCATTTTAGCTAAAGCCGGCGAATCACTGAGCGGAAATATTCGCGCAATGTCCAATTCTCATTTTAACCCGTCAGTCCCGATGCGGGACTGACCGTTGCGGCTCGATCGGGCCGCAACCCACACGCGAATTTGAACCTTATTTTAAAGAATCTAGAAATAATAGATATCAATTTTGATTTAAACCGAAAGTGTTTCCTGGATCAAGGGGTTAAAGTGTTCTGAATATTAAGTAATGTACGCTTTTTTGTCTTTGAATTGTAGAGTTACATGTAGGGCGCCAATAGGCCTGAAGGAGATCGTCTTGCTCGTCTGCATAAAAAAAATACCCTACATTCAAGGACATAATATACAGTGACCAATAACAAACCCCTTATTATAGGTATTTATCATCTGGTCAAGGGACAAGGGAGGTTATCAATTATAACCGTTCGGAATGACCTCACGGCCGCAATAAACGTCGGGTCGCAATAACGGGACCCCCTGTATATATTGTTATACAGGGTGCTACCGGCTGGACTGTTGTAAGCTATGATATTAACTGTTCTGGTTATTACTGGATAAATAATAAAATATATTAATGTAGCTTTTTCTTATATTGTAATATAAGGTCTCAACTTTTTTCAAAATATTTAAAACTAGCTTACACTCGTGGCTTTGCCCGCGTGGCAAAATCCTTTCTTAGCGGAGGTCAACGTCACAAAACCTATCTGTGTTCCAAATTTCAACCCAATCCGTCCAGTGGTTCAGGCTGTGTGATGATAGATCAGTCAGTCACTCTTTCCTTTTATATATTTAGAAGATACGAATAGCAAGGTTAAAGTGGAGATGGGCAGGACACTTGGCAAGAAGGGTTTTAATTAAAGTTACAAAGTAAAAATATCAATATTAACCAACAAATTTTAATTATCTTTCAATATACGGTAATATCTCTATAGAGAATTTAGAAATGCTGAAAATGATAAAATTTAAAATTAAATAAAACAATAATTGCATAAAATGAAACATAAGTGCAACATTAAATTCGCTCGATTGAATGGATCCGTCGAAGCCTTTCACGATATTTCAATAGCACGCATCAATAAAGCCTACTCAAATGAAAAATATGAATTTTGTAAAAGTTTCATGTAATGTGACATGTAGATACCTAATAAAATATCTTATTTACTACATAATACAAATGTATATAATACTAGCTGCGCCTAGCGGTTTTACCCACTATACTGTAGCCTATGTGTTATTCCAGAATATAAGCTATCTTTATACCAAATTTCAGCTCAATCGGTCCACCCGTTTAGGCATGAAAGAGTAACAAACATACATCCAGACATCCATTCTTACAAACTTTCACGTTTATAATATTAGTAAGATGAGATGTATTTAATTTCTAATGTATTTTATGCCCAAAAATATTTGAATAAAATAATTGAGATGAGATGATGATAATATTATGTATTTAATTACTAATGTATTTGCCCAAAAATATTTGAATAAAATAATTGAGATGAGATGATGATATTATTATGTATTTAATTACTAATGTATTTGCCCAAAAATATTTGAATAAAATAATTGAGATGAGATGATGATATTATGTATTTAATTACTAATGTATTTGCCCAAAAATATTTGAATAAAATAATTGAGATGAGATGATGATATTATGTATTTAATTACTAATGTATTTGCCCAAAAATATTTGAATAAAATAATTGAGATGAGATGATGATATTATGTATTTAATTACTAATGTATTTGCCCAAAAATATTTGAATAAAATAATTGAGATGAGATGATGATATTATGTATTTAATTACTAATGTATTTACCCAAAAATATTTGAATAAAATAATTGAGATGAGATGATGATATTATGTATTTAATTACTAATGTATTTGCCCAAAAATATTTGAATAAAATAATTGAGATGAGATGATGATATTATGTATTTAATTACTAATGTATTTGCCCAAAAATATTTGAATAAAATAATTGAGATGAGATGATGATATTATGTATTTAATTACTAATGTATTTGCCCAAAAATATTTGAATAAAATAATTGAGATGAGATGATGATATTATGTATTTAATTACTAATGTATGTATTTGCCCAAAAATATTTGAATAAATGCTCTCTCATAAGCCTCTCAAATAATACTAAAATGAAGATAATCTTTTGACACGCTCACATTGTGGTCCCGGCGGCGACCCATGTCCCATCTCAATTGAAACCAGGACGCGTGTCCCGACTTCCAAATCAAGGGGATAAAAGAAATGTGGTTTCCATGTACCCTAATGTAGTGCTTATTCAAAGGATAGTGGATGATCATGGGGTGGGAACTGTTGCATATTTTAACCGCGACTTTTGGTTGGGTGTGGTGTGTTACTTTTCGTGGTCTTTTGAAAGAATTTCTTCATTATGATCTTTCATG
Source organism: Hemithea aestivaria (assembly GCA_947507615.1). NCBI lineage: Eukaryota > Metazoa > Arthropoda > Insecta > Lepidoptera > Geometridae > Hemithea > Hemithea aestivaria. The sequence continues at coordinate 15,678,566 of OX382341.1, read as the reverse complement.
TTGCTATGCGATTTTAGGCACGCTAAACGTGTAATTTATAAGTTATTTTACAATACACTGATAAAATTAATAACTATTTAATATATTGGCGTTGGAGGCTCGATTTGCCGACGATATCTTCAAGATCGTAGAAAAGACGTCTTAACTTTTCTGTGCGCCTTATTCGCTAATATTGTTAGAAAAATAGTAATACTTAATTTTCTCTATGTAAATCAAAATATTTAAGGGCATCCTCTTCCCGAACCTATGACCACATAGAGTCATTTTTAAATATAAATCAATTTAAAATAAGTGCCAATTTAATTGAGAAATTATGAGGAAATAATAACTTTCAAAATATGCGATAGTGGCGCCCCGCAAAAAGGACTCCTTTCGTGAAAAGCACTCTACATAGAGTTTTAGGTCACATGATTTTCCTCCTAAAGTCATAAGATGTTATGTTATCAATATAGGTAAACACCAACCTCCACTTATTTATATTTAGCACAGATAAAAGAATACTAGTTAGGAACAATCTATTCAGAAACTGTAATCCCGATTCACAATATAATACAAGTTAAAGTTATTTATGACAACATTTTGAAGAGGGTCGACAGGTATTCTAAGTTTATTCCATTTACGTGTTTAATTCGTATAAATCAAACTGTCAAATAATGTATAATTGCTATCATAACTATTGTGGATATTATTGATTTATAGATATAATATTATTAAAGGATAAATAAAGCCATAATAATTAAACAAGTATTATAAGTTGCTATTGTAATATTTTGCACATAAACCCCTGTTCATAACAAAATGATTTCGTCCAAATGTTGGTTGCTTGGAAGATATTGCATTAAGCCATAAGGGTCCAATGCCATTGGTTCGCAATGGCGAATATGTTAACTTTTTTTTGTTATATTCACAACGTCGTTGTTCGTTAATAGATTTGTATTTTGTTTTTTTTTTGTTTTCTTTTGTTGATCACACTGAAGAATATTTTACAAAATTGTAAAAGTCCTAAAAAATACAGTTTTTAATGTCATAATCTTCGATTCTACTAAGATTGATTCGCAAACAAAAAGATTGATTACTGAAAACTCGTCTCAAAAAATCTATTTGTAATAGAAACCAAAACCCATAACTTAACTTAAAGGCAATAAATAACATCACGAATTAATATAAGTTATCCCAAGTTACCCTCAATAATGTTAACTTAAGACCTATGTCACGCCGGAGCGTGTCCTATCTCCTAAAACGTAGGGTTTTTATATGTTTACTTAGGCGCTAATGTAAGAGCCTAACTATAACTATAATAATATATCAGGGGTATCGCTTTACAAGATCTTGTTAGTTTTAAAGTAGCCTCCGTAGCTCACTAGACGAGAGTCCGGATTTTAATCCGGAGGCCCTTGGTTCAAATCATACAGATTTGAACGAGTACCTTAAATTTTCTTTTTTCTGTTTTTTTTTTAATTAAAATGAAAGGGAAGATACGATACATGCGTCTCGCCAATGGACTGTTCTAATTAGGTTCATGCACACAATTTTGACACTTTCCGACCCATCAGACCCAAGTTTTCCATTTTTTATTAAATTTAAAATGTGTGACAAGTTTTTCGCCTGGAAGCTTATTACCGTATATCGGAAGTCGTGTAAAACCATGGGTCCCGGCTGATTCTTATAACATGTGGTATAATCGTTTTATTTTTTATTCACAAACCAAGAAATACGTGTTTATCTAAATAATGTATTATTTTTATATTTAAAAAATATAATTTAATTTTGTATAATAATAATATCTTTATAATAAAATTGCGGACAAATTAGATTTTAAATATTTTGACCTTGAATATTCCTGTCAAGTATGTAGGTGCTTACTCTAATATTAATAAAAAAATCTTTCCCAAGAATTCTACCAACAATTCTATTTGCGCTAAATCTCAAAGATGGCACGAATCGTAACTTCCGCCATAATAGTCCCAAGTCCTGATAATATTATGAAAGTGTGACTATTACGCCAAATTGGTCAGGACTTAGGTTAACAGCCTGAAATACGTGGCAAATAGGCATTTTCTCCTAATGGATATGATTATAGTTCCACGTTTCGGAAATTGCTTCTAAAATCTTAGTTGATGTTATAAAATACTACTACTTCTACGTTGGCGCGAGAACCCAAAGTGAGTTTTGGCCTCCGACAATAAGAGCCTCCAACTGTTTCTGTCCTGTGCCACTTCCTGCCAGTTTTCAACTTAAAATGCTAGAATAAATCTAAAATTTGAAGTTATTTTTTTATTAATTAAAAGAAAGCAGGACTAATTGAAAAACTGACATATCAACACATAGATTAAACCGAACCGCTGAAAAGATTTAAGTGAAATTACATTATTATTATATTTTATTTACTCAAATATTTTTTTCTATATTTCTTTATTTACACCTAGTAAGAAATGATTTAGTAAGTAGAAGCCGCGAGCATATCCTGAGTAATATACGTACCTACCTATGTATAGATAACTAAGTTATAAAACATAACAATTGTAAAAAATAAAATAGAACTAGCCGTAGGTATTGAACTAAATATAGAGAGGTAGAAGTCCCATGTAACAATTCAATCATAATTATTATAGACCGGCGAATCGATTAAACATCAGACAAAAGCTTCTTCATCTCTTTTACTGACTCGTGAAAAAAAATCCAACCGGATCTCGTCCCCGCCTTTATACGGGACTTAAAAATATGGCCTTAACAATTCCGCTTTTTCACCAGATGCAAGGAACCCCATAAAATGAATAAAGGAACATTAAACCTGATAATAAACGATAACAGGTTAACCGAACTCTCAGCGATAATTTAATCTGCAGCAATAAAAATACAGTAAAAAACACACTTTTCTACTTTTCAAATGTCACAATAACTAGTACCCCAATAAAATCATAGCGGCATAAAGGAGAAAAGTCTTAAATCTACAAGAAAATCTCGTTTCGTATATAAAAACGCAAGTGGCAGCCTTTATTGCGAGTTCTAATGCTACATTAGCGTTTGTGTATGTGAGCGCGACACGGCGCGCGGTGATTGGTTGGTTTGTAGAGTGTGCGTGTGTGCGTGATCTTAGGGCTGACACAGATTTTTTTAAGCTTTCAATGCGGGGTTAATGGAAGGTTTAGTTAGAATAATAATGATGTTGAAAAACCTAGATCGATTCATCTTCCACGAATCAATAATTTTCTGCGTTCGAGACTTCTATAAAATTTTGCCATTCCGTCCTATTTTTCGACTTTTGTTGACCTCTAAAAACATCTAGATATATAAAAGGAACGAGTGACTGACTGATCTATCAACGTACAGCTTAAACCGCTGGGCGGGTTGGGTCGAAATTTGTAACATAGATAGGTTTTATGACGTAGAGAGTAGATTTTGCCATGCGGGCAAAGCCGCGAGCATATAAGCTAGTAATAAAATGCTTGAGTAAAATTAAATCATCATTATTATTATAGATTTATTGACGTTTGAATGTAATCAAAGTAGTTGGAAAAAAATTAAGGATTGGTTTACTCAACTGTAAAATTTTAAAAAAATCCAAAAGGGCAAAAAAATCTTGAGATAAATGTAACCAAAAAGGCAAGAAAGATCTCTTACTGCAACTAAACTAGCCTACCATCGCAAAATAAAATAAAACTTTCATAGTAGGTAAGTGAGTGAACACATTCATCATTTATGAATAACCGCGGAGAGGCAGCCCTGTCAAAACGCAACTAACAGAGTAAGGAAGCGTGTTTGCCTGCTGACTTCTTAATCTCTCCTACGCGGATTAAGGGGTGGCAGTCAGCGGGTTTAGGTTTTTTTATTACTCTCTCGTGGAGGTATTTGAATGAAATTGGCTTTTTTGACTTTGGAGTTATTTTTTGGAGTAAATTCAAGAAAAGCTTCGTTTTGTTTTCTATATTGAAATTATAATATATATTCTGAATGAATATTATGCAATAAATAGTCTTTTATATGTTTTTAAAACATTAAATAATATCAGAATTTTTGATAGATTTTTTTAAAAAGAAGTTTTAATAGTATAACGCGAAAATGACCTGTAGAGCTGAAATTTGTTATGACAGCTTGGACTCTAAAACAACTCCTTGACTACTTTTCCGCGGGCACAAACGCTAAGCGTAGAAATAGATAATAATCTTTAACTGTGATTTGACTAACACAGTAGGTAAACAGAGTAACCAGACTTTTAATCAATGCAAAAATGTCCTTTTGGTTACACAGCACCTAAGTACCCAGTCGTAAGGCTATAACTTTAATCGCTGCCTCCTATGCCATAAACGTCGCCTTAAGTGCTCGCCCGTGGTTCAATACTGCATAAACTCTGTGATCTGGAATCGGAAGCCGCCGCGGGCTTATAAAACATTTGCTTTGGAAAATGCAATTAAATGGAGCCTTTTTTATTTAATTGCTTTTTACTAATGAGAATACGAATGTTTATTATGTACATACCTATTTCAAACTATTGGATACCTTATAATTCAAGTTTTTGCTCCGTAATCAAACGTATCCGATCCTAGTCCAGATCCGTCCGTCCGAATCCGTCGGACGGATAGCTATGGCTGTTGAGAACAATGCAAGTTATTCTTCGTTATCGTTCGCCTGAGCGCAAACATTACTGTGCTTCGGTAGGACACTTGCTACAAGCTTGTCACTGGCTACAGTGCCATTACAGGGCTCTTAACATCTTATGACTCTTAAGAAAGAAGCGTTGGTAGCTCACCTAGAATATAAAAAATTACATTATTGTGAAATTCTGGGTGGTACTGTCCCTACTGATTATGTAAACTTTATGAATATAGAAATTAAGACCTATAGTTGTTAATTTCTGTAATACTGTATCTACCTACGTTTACTTAACATGAATAAGTTATATTAGAATTCAGAACCTTTAAATTTCGTAACTGAACATACTTCAGCTTGGCCACTAACACTACAGACTTTTAAAAATAACTTCATTCATAATATGTTATATCAAACTAATTCAATTCGCAAGTAATTCGAACCCCATAATAATATGACCGTTCAGCACACATCCATATGTCACAGCATAATCTCCATCCATAGTCCACGCTTGTATTCTGGTGGGACAGTAAATTCAGCTGAGCAGTTTAGTTAGTCTGTGGCCCGCCTATACCGTGTCGTGTGTGCCAAGGAGCTTGGATCTATGACTTGGGATTCATTAGATAGGGATACTAGATTTAGGGTAGTTTGGATAAGAAAGAGACGGAATTTACCTACTTATAAGATATCATCTCTAGAAATTCATCTTACGTATATTACCTATATAAACGTGAAAGTTTAGAATAGATGTCTGGATGTGTGTTTGTTACTCTTTCACACCTAAACGGGTGGACCGATTGAGCTAAAATTTTTGGTACAGTGATAGCTTAGACCCTGGAATAACGGTTGAAATACAACTAAAGCATGACAACCCATAGAAAGTGGTTTGTCCTTAATTCAAAATGCTTAAAAAGTGGAGTAGAGTGTGAAGAAAATATAAGTATATTAGTGCTAAACAAAGTCTGATCAAATTATTTGTTTTCGGTCTAGATTGTTTTTTTTTTTTTTTTTTTTTTTTTCAAAAATAATCAACATTTTTATTTTATATCTTTATTTCTTTAACTCCACTATAACTATTTATTATATATAAATACATAACAGATCTGTCGGTTTGTCTGTAATCCCCATAAGCGTAAAGTGCTTAAGTCCTGCTGACTCTAGCAGCTTAACGTTGGCTTAACGCGAGTTGAGCACATCTGGATAGGCAGGGGTGGCAAAAATTCACTAATAAACTAAATGGATCATTTGATAACTTAGTTATATTATGGTCTAAGGTCCGACCTAAAAACGAGCTTTACCCATTTGTATTATTTTTGTGGATAAATTTTTTTTTGCTATAATTAATGGAATTATGTGTTACTTTGCCGAAATCCATTACAATAATTATTAGCTATTATTTAATATTTAGTGTTAAATCCGCTCTAAATTTGTGAGTCTAACTAAATTTTTAAGAGATGGTCGTCATCGATTCGTATCAATTCTTCTAGCTAAGTATCGCGTAACCACATAACTAACACTAACAATTAGTTATAACCCTTAAGCTTACGTCACACTGAGGCGGGACGGAACGATAAAGCGGTCGCGATCTTCATTTTGTTCCTGCCCGCGTTCGCTTTATATGTGACAGGTTACATACAAATTCGAACATTACAAAAATTCCGCCCCTGACCGCGACCGGTTCCCCGCCTGTGTGTGACGTAAGCTTTAATGCATGCATATGCGGGAGGACGGGTGGTGCACTCGGTGGTGGAATTAATACTAAATACTATTTTAGTAGCGTTTGAATTCCTCGCCATCTCTTAAAAACTTAGTTAGACTCACAAATTTAGAGCGGATTTAACACTAAATATTATAATAACTAATAAATTTACAAGTGAATTATAAAAAAAATCGTTTTAAGGACAAGCTTTTATTATTATTACCATCCAACACCAAAGTACTCGTCAAGATCAATCAAATGAGTCCGAAGGGGTTGCGTCGTTTAATTACGGTGTTCCTATGGCCACCTTCCAGCTCCATCATCAGATCAGCTCGATGTCAAAATAATATTGCATTGTCATTATACATGCATGAAAAAAGTGGATCAAATTTAACTTGCAAGATTTGATTACAGACAGAGTCACAATGTGACAAAACTCCTTTAAACAAATTAAGATAATAAAAAAAATTACAGACAGACAGACAGACCGATAGACAGACAACGGATAGATTATAAGCTTGTAAAAAAACACTTCTGCATACCAAAACTTCAAGCAACATAACTAAAAATACGAGACATTGGATCCAATAGCGGCCCAAGTGGCATTAAACACTGGATGAAGGGAGATTATCCAAAACGCTGCTTCCCCGAGGGATTAAGGGAAACGAATGCCAAATGAAGATATCAATGAGCTCGGCATTAGAAGCCTTCGTGATGTCGCGTTGCCATGGTTATTGGGGTTATTGGCGGTCTTAATGTTAATAATATTGTATAAGAAATAATTTTAAAATGTTATTTTGGTAACTTTTCTAGAACTCGGCGCGACACAATTTTTGATCATAATAAAAACCTTCTACATCAGTGAATCAGTGAAGTTCTTACTATTATGAAAAAAAATCGCTCCGTGTTTGTCAGTTTGTCTGCTAAACGAATTTAATTTTTCATACATTCATAAGAAAATATTTCATAATAATTTTAAGCCAACACCTATTTTCCATCACATCTTATCTAAGTCGAACACTTATGACTTAAGCACTAGAATACTAATGGCAAGAACTGGATATGCATAGAATGTATGTCTAGAACCTAGTGCATAGAGTATAACCTATAGAGTATAGAGCATAGAGAATAGTGCTTGAATATGGAACGCTTATCGACTAATTGATCGCCACTGTCGGAACACCTGTGCGTTTAGGGATGGGATAGTTAAGATAAATAAATATCGATATCGATAGGCGAATATTGTTTTATCGATACTGGTGTATAAGATACCTTCTTTCATGAACTCGTTAAGCCATCAATTGTTTATTTATAGAGATATTTCCTAAATAGGATGAGAGATTTTTGGTTTTTTCTTTTAAAATATTTGCTTGGACGCTACCAAATTCAGAAGACTTATCTAACTGTGTGTGGGTAAGAGATTATATTTTATTAAATTGATAGATAATTATAGATAACCCTTAAACACAAAATAAAGTGTACATAACTATTTAAAACTAAAACAATATTATAAGAAAGTAGGTGTTACAATTGGCAGTCTTATCGCTAATAGCGATCTCTTCTAGACAACCATGCAGGGAGAAAATTTTATATTTATATGGGTTAGGTGACGTGTTAATATTTACCAGAAACAAAGTGTTATTAAGTCGTGTGTATGTGGTAGTGTGTATTTATTATAGTTTTGACTTTGACCACATTCCACAATCTCGCGTGATGTTAACAAACGAAAACAAACAATATATCGATATCATATTGTGAGTTTATCCCATCACTACAAAGATTAAGATATAATCCACCGCCAGCTTAGTGTTGTGTTGAGATAGCGCGGAGTCTGTCAAACTTTGTTCGCATCGATAAGCGGCGCTTGCGGTGTCTGCGATGAATGTTGTTCTGTGGGACAGCTTGTGAATTGTTCGCTATGGAATTATAATTTATGGCATTGTATTGGGAATAGGTAAATAATAATTATGTTTTGAACTGAGACATAATCTCTTTGTAACTTCTTGATGGATTAGTTGTTATTACTTATATTTAAAATTTCAATTTTAAAACAATAATACCATCATTATCCACAGCCCTTTACATCCCACTGCTGGGCATAGGCCTCCTTCATGTTATGCCACTTTACCCTGTCCAATTTGATCCATGGATGGGTGATTTGGTAAAACAATATATTACAGGGGAATCTAAAGCCATGTTAAAGCTATTAAAAATACTCAAAATTAATTTATTCAAAGGCAATGGCCCATTTTTTGCAAAGCAATAAGTATGTAATTTTATTTTTATAAAGTTAGCCAATACATAGGAGACTAAGATGCACACAGCCAACCTCTGAACAGATTGGGTTCAAATTTGAAATGCAGATAAGTTTTATGACGTAGACCTCCACTAAGAAAGAATTAGCAAAGCGGGCAAGCCCGCGAGCATAAGCTAGTGTTTTGTAATTTAACTTGGCGAGTAATAAACCGATGTCGGTATACAACTCAAATCCGTTTTTCCTCGGATTTCCTATAGTTTTTAGAATGGTGTGTGCAACAGCAATTTATTGGTGAACTAGGAATGTAGGTACAGTTCGACAGGATGCATTGTTAGAACTCCGCCGTTTCTAGTCAAATATTCGATTACAATGATAACAGTAACTCAACTTTAGCCCCCGTGGCCCGGTGAAACTTAACTTACTGATATTATAAACGTAAAAGTTGCTAAGAATGTATGGATTCTGGATGAATGTTTGTTACTCTTTCACGCCTAAATGGGTGGACCGATTGAGCTGAAATTTAGTAAAGAGATAGCTTAGATCCTGGAATAACACATAGGCTACAGTAAAGCGGGTAAAACATACTGAAATTTTTAACCCAGGGCCTCCGGATTAAAAGCCGGATCACTGGGCCACAGACGCAACTGTAAACAACTGTATACCTACGTATATGGTAAAAATTTCAACTCGATATCTTTGCGCATTCTGGAGTTTAAAGGGTCTTGACTCTTGACTAACAGACAGACGGACGCACGAGTGTTCCTATAAGGGTTTCGTTTTTTCCTTTAGAGATACAAAAACCTAAAAACATCCTCAATATTTATTTAGTTTTAAGACTCCATACTGCTAAAACGTGCATACATAGTTTACGCGTTTATCCCGAAAACTATTTATACTTTCCATGGAGAAATATGTTGCGTCCTACATCGAACATTATGCGAATTTCTCAGTTCGCCGGCAAGTTCAGCTGAACGAGAATAGTTGGCGAGTCGCACCAACTATGAACTGCTGTGGCTACATTAGAATGGCCACTGCAAATGGTTATTGTGTGTTTTGGGATTAAACGACGAATAGCTTTAAGTTTTAATGATATTGAACACTCTGCCCTTACTATATTATAATTATCAACATCTGTAATTTGATTATCTATCCAATCCATTGACTTAAATATCATACATTGATAAACTTGATCTTCATTAAATTTTTCAATTTATTTTGCTTTTGAAAATGTGTATTTAATATTTAAAAGGAAAGAGAACTGATTGACTGACTGATCTAGATCAACGCACAGCCCAAACCGCTGAACGGATCGGGTTAAAATTTGAAACACAGATAGGTTTTATGAGAAAACTTCCGGTAAGATAGGATTTTGTCGCGGGGCAGAGTCGCGAGCTTAAACTTAACCAATACTTAAAAATTCTTAAGTATCTAAGAATTTTTAAGAATTGGTCCACATTGAGGACATACATACGTTAAACGTAAGTTTCTTAAATAAGGTATTACGTTTAGAAGCTTTTTTTAGACTCCCTTAGGTCGTAACATGGTCATATCTTACACGAGAGAAAGTTTTGATGTTTCGTATCTTTATCTATCTATCTATCTATCTATCTTTAACGGGGGCTGGCAAATAACCAGCAACACGTCGACCCATTGGGATCTATTGTGTTTACCCCTACCTTATCGTTTCTTACTCATGGAAGAAGTGGGTTATTAAGGCGGTGGTCCCACTTAGAGGAAGAAACCTATACTCCTCTGGTTTGGGAAATGCATTCCCAAGGAGCCTCATGCGTTTCGTAGCCAATACGTCACATTCACATAGAATGTGCTCCATTGTCTCCTTGACCTCGCCACAGGCTCTACAATCGTTTATTGTAGTCAGCCTCATTTTGAAAAGCATGTCATTGGTTTCATAATGCCCGGTTAAGGCACCAATGATAGCTCGTCCTTTGCTTCTTCCATTATTTAGTATATATTTGGAAGCTTTTCTGTAGCTGTTACCTAGGAATTTCTTCGAATGTATCAGCCCTTCGCTGTTTTCCCAAACTTGCCGGTGTTTTAGTTCAGCATATTCCTTTATGGCCGTATTGATTGTGCATGCTGGCAGACCCATACATGGTTCTGGTCCATGCATAGCATTTGCTGATCCGCTTCTGGCAAGCTCATCAGCCTTCTCATTCCCTAATATTCCAACGTGGCCCGGTACCCAAACTAATCGTACTCTGTTGCTGTGGCCTAATTTATTTAGGGCCTTAACAGCATCTAAGACCAATCTTGAGCTGATCCTGCAGGAATTTAAGGCCTTTAGTGATGCTTGACTGTCACTGAGAATGTATCTTTAAATCACTTTGTTGTATTTTCAGTCCATATGAATATCACTCGCTGCGTTTCTGATTCAATTAGCCAACTGCTTCTCCAGTTCGTGATTTAAATTACAATGTATTTAAATCAATACCCGAATTTCCTCACAAATCATTTTAGTCAATAGATTTATGGCAGGTCGTGTTGGCTCCAAGTTTGGACAACATTGATCTCCGGTTACGATTGTTTCACTCGATATTGGTTCAGTAACTGAGACACGGAAATTAGTTGCTTCAAATTTAATTTATTGTCTTACAGCCGATTCTCTGAGACAATTTAAATCGCTTCTGCTTCATCTTGACCATTCTTGATAACAAAGTTAATTTGTGCTTTATTTATTTCTGATTTTTTCATAATAATATCGTTTTTACATTGATTGATTGATTGAAACCATAATCATGGCGACCAGAAATTGCAAAATAGAGGTTGGCCACAATTAATTGTGATTTGAATCTGTCAGTTAAAGTAGGGTAGCCTGTGGGTGGGGTGGCGATGCGTATGGGGTGACGATGCGTAACGCATTTTTCCTGGGTCAAAAAAAGGGTAACCTGTACGAACCCCAATAATTATTACAGTTCAAGTTTATTGTTGGCGGTTACCAAATTAACCGCCAGTTAGAAATAACTGTCTCTTACAGTCACAAAGGGACGTTTTCCTTAAGCTACGATAACCTATATTCGCTCCGATAGGCACGAAAGCTACAAAACGCATTCTGGCGTCCCCTTAACCTGCACCCAATTACTGGACGTACAGACCGTCAAACAAACACACATATTAATATAGATGTTGGGGCAGTACGTAAACTTTGGAGATTGTTTTAAGTACAAATTTTCCAATCGCTATACTGGCGGTAAGCTTCGGCCATGGCTGGTTACCACCTACTAGACAAAACCGTGTCGCCAAGGGAGTCATTGCTACTATATTCTGGCACGATTTTCAGTGAAGCCATGGATGGACTTATCCCGCCTTCTAGGTTCTATCTATATACCATAAAAATTTAGGAACCTACTTATAAACATGAATGAATGTAATATCAAGGGGAAGAGACTAGCCCCCACGACACAGGGTATCCTAGTGTGGGGGCTAGTGGACTCCAAACATGCAATACTGTAATTTTTATGAAATAAATAAATAAAAAATCTCTAAAAATGAATAAATAAAAAAATGAACATAATGATCATGGTCAAAGGCTAACCTATGAAAATACATATGCAAATTCATACAAGTAGGAACTACACGAACTAATTCCTCCAAGCCCATTCTACCGACGGACGTCACGGCAGACGGCAATACGGCATCCTTACTTAGTGGCGCTACCAACTGCCCGCGCCAAGTGTTTTGCTTCATCGTTTTTAATGAGAACTGGTCGCACTTTGCCGTCATCCGTGTTTCCCGAGCGGTTCAACTTGGGTATCTTCAAGGCACGAGTGAATAGGTACCTTCTAGGCGTCATACGTGATCCATCGTCGACCGCATTTTCACTTTCCATCAGGTAGGATGCGGTCAAACATAGGGCTATTTATATATAAAAAAAACCGGTCAAGTACGAGTAGGACTCGAGCACCGAGGGTTCCGTACAAACCTACGGGTTTCTACGGAACCCTAAGGAAAAGTGGGTATAATATTATATAGGTATACTGTAGGTTTTGATTCCCTTGCGAGTACTTGCGAGTTTGAAAATATGCGGCTAAAATTGCTGTTTCTTTTGATTGCGTTGACATAGATGTTTGATTTTTTTACAGCTTAAAGTTATTATAAAGCTGAGTATTTGGTATGAATTTCAATTTAATACCTGTACGCGTTCTTGAGGAAAGGGGTAGTTAATATACAAAATTATTAAAAATATTTTTTTATATGATGTAACTAAAAATTTACAGTTTTCGCAATTTTTCCTGTGCCTATGATTTAAGACGTTGCTGCGTACCAAATTTCAAGATTCTGAGTTAACGGCAAGTACCCTGTAGGTTTTGATTCCCTTGAGAGTAGTCGCGAGTTAAAATATACGGCTATAATTGCTGTTTCTTTTGAATGCGTTGAGATAGAGATTTGATTTTATTACAGTTTAAAGGTATTATAGACCTTAGTATTTGATATGAATTTCAGTTTAATACCTGCACGCGTTCATGAGAAATAAGGTAGTAAGTATGAAATTATTAAAAATATTTTTTTATATGATGTAACTAAAAATGTACAGTTTTCGCAATTTTTCCTTTATCTGTGCTCTAAGAAGTTGCTTTGTGCCAATTTTCAAGATTCTAAGTTCACGGGAAGTACCCTGTAGGTTTTGATTTTTTGAGAGTAGTTGCGAGTTTAAAATTACGACTAAAATTGCTGTTTCTTTTGAATGCGTTGACATAGAGGTTTGATTTTATTACAGTTTAAAGGTATTATAGACTTGAGTATTTGATATGAATTTCAATTTAATACGTCCACGCGTTCATGAGAAAAGGGGTAGTAGGTATAAAATTATTCAAAATATTTTTTTCATATGATGCAAATAAAAATTTATGGTTTTCGCAATTTTTCCTTTATCTGTGCTCTAAGGAGTTACTTCGTGCCAAATTTCAAGATTCTGAGTTTACGGGAAGTGCCCCGTAGGTTTTGATTTATTTGGTAATGTCGAAAATTTGCTGCAATTTGCGACATATTCGACTATATCTTTTGATTGCGTTGACCTAGTAGTTTGAAATTTTCACAGCTCTAAGAGGCAATAGACCTTAGTATTTCCTATAAATTTCAGCTTGTTACCTCCACTCGTTCCTGAGAAAAAGGGTCTTGACAGACAGACAGACAGACAGACAGACGGACGGACAACAAAGTGATCCTATAAGGGTTCCGTTTTTTCCTTTTGAGGTACGGAACCCTAAAAAGGTACATACACGCAGGGATAACCTGTATTGTTACAACTAGTTCTGTTCTATGCCCGGTGGACTCGTTTTTTTTTTACACCTACATAGCGAATATATTTTGTAATATATTTTTTAATTGGCTAAATTGTAGAGATGTTAATAACTGTAAGCAAGTATAACAGTGGCAAATCAGAGAGAATGTGGGTGGTGTGGGGTGATTGATGTGCGACCCTTGTCCCCTGAACGAAACGAATCACAACACTTTTGAGCCTGTTCCACTGCCTCCTTAATGCTGTGTTATAACGGTATTGTTTTTGTGTGTTTGTCTTGGCTTTTTGTATTTTTTCTTCTACAACAAATAATATTTTACTTATTATGAAAATTGATTGTTAAATATAATTTATAGGAGGTCTAGTAACGTCTAGAAAGATAATCTAGAAAAGGTAACGCCTGACAAAATACCAATAGCAATTTGTAATTGCATTGCGGTAAATATAATATCAGGCGCTGAATGTTTTCAAGATTCAAAAATTAAATATTATGCTAGCCTATTCAGCCGTTTGGGGGTGAAGAAATAACAAACATACACATATCCGTACTCCTTTATAATATTTGTAGAGAGATACATGTTTCTAAGCCATAATATAAAGTGCTATAGTTCCATTTTTAAAAGGAAACTAGGAAAACCGTCAAGCACCGACAATTTGGTGATTTGTTGTGAATGACCACAGCGTTAACGGCGGCTGTCAGTCAGCGGGGATCAAACGAGGGGGTGTAAGGCGGAATCACACCCCCATTTCGTCCCCCGCACAAAAAAACGATCTAACAAACGACTGGTACATTCGGGGAGGACAAATCGTCTGAGGAAATGTGATTTTAGCTTAGTTTAGTGAAGTAATGATATTGCTTTGTCTTAACGTTTTTTCTTATTGAATGAGTGATTTTTATATAGACTCCGTAGTCTATATAAAAATCACTCATTCAATAAGAAGTCAGTGAGTTAAAGGTATGAGACATCAATTATAATCATACTTTCAAATGAGACAATTAAAGTCATAATGACAAAATAATATAAGAAAAATAAAAATATTAGAAAAGAAGAAAAGCTCTTCTTTGTTTATGAAGAAAAGGGAGTTTTATATTGATTGATGATTATAATGAATGATTTTGACAACCAGACATTTACTATTATTTATTATAGTTTTTCATCCCAGAAAGCTGATTGTAGCGGATTCACATTAGTATAGAATATTTATAAGATCTCTTTGTACCTACTTTTGCAAAATAAACAACATTACCTAAACTGATTTACTGATCAACGGCAAAAACCGTCGAACGGATTGGGTTGTAATTTGTAACACTCAAAGATTTTGTGACGTTGCACACCGCCAAGAAAGGATTTTTCCCAACTCTAGTAGGGAATAAAAGGTTGGTTGACTATATCCATTTACTTTTTAAGCTACTCGTACTAGATAAGATAAATATAAATAAAAAACACCTTCCATCATTATGTGCTGCATTCATTATAAGTCTTAAAATACAAACTTTAGCACGTACCTTATTTGTAGATAGCCATTCTAATTTAAAGCCGGTGCCACACTTACAAATCCAAATGAACTCATAGACTCGTTCCGGAGTTAAAATTAAAACTCTGCAACAGTTGCCTCCAGCAGGATTAGGGCCAGGCGAGGATTACTCTCCACTTTCAACGCTCCTGACTATTCCAGACTCTTCCACTTAACTGAGGCTTTTTTTATATAATTTGTCATGTGCCTTTGAGGCTTGGAAAGTAATAAAATCTGTGTCTCGTTCTGCCTCGCTTTGTGGTCTTAGTCTACTTCAAAAGAAGGATTTTATGTTCAAAGACAACTAACAGTCGAACGGTAAAAGGGGTCGTTTTCAATCTTATTTTTTATATATAAAAGTAAAGTATTTTTTATGAGAAATGAATCTGAAAATAAATAATAATAAAATTATTTTATAAAGTATTTAGTGTATTTATTATTAAATATCTACTTTTACAACTGTGCTCTTAACTTCGCGCACAATCGCGCATATTGTTGGTTGCCTGGAAGAGATGGCTCTAAGCGATAAGGCCGCCCATTGTGGACATTAATATTAGTACTTTAATTTAGTTTTAAGTCTATTTTGTTATTTTTGTCCCAATAAAGAGTATTTTGTATTGTATTGTTTGATACTCATTCAAAATTATTTTTTGAAATTAAGACATTGCTTTGACCATCTCCTATTATTATTTTTAAGCACCAAAGATGTACTATTAATCTATAAATGATCAAAATATTATTCATCTACTTAAATTCCAACTTTGAATTGATTTTATCTACTAAATATCTATCAAAAGTGTAACTTAATCACATCAAAATAACGTCTCGCTAGCTTTTACAAATAAAATAAAAACACATTTTCTAAAAACGAGAAGATTATAACGTCGAGTGGTTACGGAGATAAGGTTTTACGGCAAAATATCGAGAACTCGATAATAAATCGAATCGTATCGAGAACTCGATGATAAATCGAATCGTATCGATTTAACAATCGGTATCGATATGAATATAATTTACGCTTCAACGCGTCGCGACTCAGTGTTTTCTTGGGATTCACATTTATACATGGACACACGAACTGTAAGTTTGGTAAACAGAAAATCACCATAAATTTTTTTTATTAGTTTTATAAGTGAACGGATTGCACAGGATTTGTAAAGAATGGGGGGTTTTTTTAATTTTTTATTTTATTTTCTTGTTCTTCCTTAACATGAAGTAAAAAAATAATCTTTTCTTAGCTCTACATTATGTAGCAGAATATTTGTCGTTAAAAATTTTAAATCGATTTTATTTTTTTGTTATATTATAATTAATTATTATTCATTTCATTCAGCTTAAACTCGCGTCTACTTCACAATATTCATACTATGCCAAATGTCAACTGAATCAGTTCATCAACTGTTTGTTGTTTTAGATGTACTTTATCAGTCATCAGACAGTCACAAAGTCACGTTTTTCTATAAATGTAGATTAAAATAAATTAAACATCTATTTCATTAACTTTACCGACCTTAAAACTCGCCAAATTCGTGACCAGTGTGTTAGAAAGAACCGCGTTCGCCAAACGTGTGAAATAGCGTGGAAGGGTGCAAGTGGGGTGATTCTCATTTGCTCAACAGACTCCTGTGCCGGGGTACCATCCTACCCCAGGGGTAACTACGCACCCCGGGGGTATCTGTGTTGCCATTACGATCTTGTTATAGGAGTTTGTTAAGGTTTTTCCTTCTTGATGCTTTGGAATAACTTGATTTCCCCAAAAAGGGAGATTTTTCTCGAAATAAGTGTGTTTTCCTAGTTCTGTTTATTAAAATTTGGGTAACTTTTGTTGTTTGTTATTATTTTTATAATAATGTATTTTTATTTTGGTTACATTATTACGTATGAACCTAAAATTCTTTTTCGTTAAATTGTGGGCCCCGGCTGTTTTCTATTGAGTAATGTTCTGATAGCAGTCGTTAGGTTATATTGCAGGCCTAGTAGGAACCTTGATTTAAAACAATTAGTTTTGTCACACACAACCTATAATAATTATGATTTGACTCTGACAGTGTAAAAAGGTAAAAGTACACTTGAAGTATAAGCCACAATAATAATTATTTCTTTAACATTTTTCCAATAAGTATCTGATTCGGTTAATTTAGTATTTTTAATAATTTGTAGACTACTTTGTAATCTTCTTTGTACAATAATACGAAATCGTGTTTTTACATAATTCTATATTTTTAAGTAATCCTAAAATTTGTCATAGTAATCATATTCAAAATAAAAATACTGTCAAATTTTGGATAAAACTAAGGATCATGTCAACAAATTTTCATGCCCTAAGCCTATTATTACAAAAAAAAATATAAAAAAAAATAAAAACAACCCCATAATTACCCGGCTATTTGTACAAAGCGCAACAGAATGTGGATCACATGCCCGGGACAAGGGGGGAACGTGGGGGTATGAGGGGGGTGAATAGTTGTCGGGAATGGCGTGTCTTCGAGAATGACACCGGCAGGAGGGAAATGGTGCGAGTATGGTGTAAAGATGTAAAATTTTATGGAATATTACAAATATTTTAAACGTTTTGTTACATTTATTATACTGCGGAATTGTTTTTAATTGAACTAATAACATTATTATGTGTTATCAATTTGTTGACGTGTATGTAAAATATGAATAAAGTGAATATGAATATGAATATGAAAGTCTGCAATCAAGAATGTATGGATTATGGATGCCTGGATGTAGTATGTTAGTTACTCTTTCACGCCTAATCGGGTAGACCAATTGAGCTGACATAGAGGTACCTTAGACCCTAGAATAACACATAAGCTACAATACAGTAGATAAAACTGCTGGGCGCTGAGCGGCTTCTAATAATAAAAATAATTATAAAACAGCTGGGTTTAGGCGTCTTCGAGTAGGTACCTTATCATTAAATCAATTTTTTTATATAGGTATAGATAACACAAAAAATAAATAAATACGTTAAAAAACCCTCGATTTAAATAAAGCGCGAATGATTTTGATACCCACATTGGGAGTATTTGAAAACAATAAATTCTTTCTTATTTTCACCAATCACTATTTATCAAAAGCAAAACCGTTTTTAAACTTATTTAAACAAAAAAAAATACATAGCTTCATTAGGATACAGATATACGTACACGTAAAACTTATAACACCCTTCTGTACGTCGGGGGTAAAAGAAACCCGCTACTTTCCGTAACTTGCGCCACCACATAGGAAATAGCTGAGTAGCGGAAGGGAATAAGAGCTAAACGGCGCGCAGACAGATTTGTTTTATTCACAATATCCTCCTGTTCCACTCTTACTGTTCGGTGACGGGCTGACTTTGCACCGATTGCGTGCCAGGTAAATTGTTGTGGGGAAAATACTGTTTAATTTACTATGTTCCTATACGTACGAGGTAGAAAACCTTTCGAGTTGATCTAAGTATAGTGAAAAATGCATATAACCAGGACTCATTATTACCAGAGGTAGACTCTCTTTGGAAGCCGACTACGTGGGTATCCCAAATGTGTGAGTTACTCTACTGACTAAGCAATGAGATAGGAGGAGATTGTAGCTAGTGAAATAACTGGGCTGAAGAGTCTCTTGTGGGTTGTAAGAAGCGTTGTTGCAGTGCACCTCAGCTGCAGCGTTATCTCTTATCATCAGCTCAAGCTTGCGTGGCAGGTGAAATGTTGTGGGGATTTTTTTTTATTCATTAGAGGTACTCGTATGTACCTTTCATAATATAATAATATTCTGCCCTTCAGCGCTCCAAATTCACTAAGAGAAAACAGTCAAAAGGGTTTTGCGATTGTTTTCGTACGAAATCATGAATTTTGAAATATAAATTAGTAGAATGTACTTTTGAAAATGTTTTTTTTTTATTCAAACATTAATGTAACTTTAGAAATGATTTCAATAAAGGAGGACAGGTTTACCATTCGTCGTAATCTTTTTTATCGAATTTTGAGCTCTATTATGTATTATAAAATTAATTTTTCTCAATGAAGGACTATAATAATAACGTTTTAAATATTATAAACTACGTTAACATTAACAGCTAATACTAACATTTTACGATCTCATAAGTTAACCTAGATATTGGCACAGAAACACCTACCGTCGATATTCAGTTTACGACGTAGAAGTGTGTTCCATACGTAAATCTCCATGACGTACACCCCTCCCATCAGGTGCCACTGAATTATTTATACGGCTATAGAGACGGCTGTAAAAACTTTAGTTGACTTGGGTACATCGCTGATTTTATGACCGTTCTATGAAGTTAATATCTGTGGTTACGTTTTTCATAATTTTATTGCTTTTAGGATGATTAGGATGATTGAATTTAGGATGTCTGTTTTTCTTTGCGGCTAAACCCAAAAGTGTAGCTACACCTATGAGTTTAGCCGGCTAATCTTAGGTGTAGCCGGTCACTGTTGGTTAATCTTAGATGTATCCAATTTATTTTCGACTATAACTTTAAACGTGAAGCAAATTGTTATCTACTCTACTATGCGTAAGGATAGTTTGCATTTAGTTTTTCTGAATTACGAATGTCTCCATAGTTTGCATTTAGTTTTCCTGAATAACGAATATATCAAACTGAAAACAATTTTAAAATGTGTGCAATAATATACAGGGTTCCTCTTGAGGAATTTTCAGAAAGTTTATTCTATGAATTTATATTGCTTTGATACACTAAAGTGTGCGAGCGAGAGAGCGTTAAATTGTACCTTTAAGCGCTCTTAAATATCATCTTTTCAAGATTGACATAGGTCTATATTAATTAAAAATGCTAGGTAACTTAGGTAACAGTTTGTTGATAAAGGTTTGAATTTGGAATAGTTCCCGAGAGGTAGAGTCTTGACCACAGGGTCTCAGGGTTGGACTAATTTATAACTTTACCCTAAGTTTGACCCTGATTATTTAATATGCAGAACTAAAACTAACTTTTTTTTTGGAGTTTAGGTATAGATTAGATAAAATAATCAACATTGATACAATTGATACTAAAAGCTGTTATAATTATTTAATTAGGTATGATAATTAAATCAACACATAAGAAAAAAAATCAAAAGATTTTTTTCTTTTCTTGTATGTGTGTCGTGGGTTGTCTGTAAGTAATTGCCAAGTGTGATAAGACCGTTGTTTGTTTACCTAACATTTTAGATGGATATTTCGCTTAGTTAGTTTCATTATAATAAGTAATTATTAAACTATTCTACATGTGTGTCACCATCGCTTCAAATATGAAAGTGAGAAGTGTTGGTACAGTGCACCAAACATTTTACATCATTGTGAAATCATAGGTGGCAATGTTCTAATTATGGGCAGCGTTATCTCTTACCATCAGAAAAGCGTCTTGCTCGTCTTCTTTGCAAAAAAAAAACTTATTTTTAATACTTCTAATGATATTTTTATTTTGTTTCAGGTACTTTGGCGTTAAATTATAGAAAATAACATTGGTATGAAAAAAAACATGTCTCATCTAACTTGCAACTTAAACTTAGGTCAATCAAGCTTTCGATAACTTAGTTCTAACTTAAACAGTCAAGCAAATCAGCTGACGGCTGACTCCGATGAACCGAGCTTCAAGTTTCAACTTAACCGACTAAGTTTAAGTTGAACTTAAGTTGAAATTCATCTAGATTGTCTTGCCGTTTGCAGACCATCAGTCGCACTTAGATCTAACTTAAGACCTTATAAGGAATTACTTATATTTGGATAGTTAGGTTCATGTAGTGCCGACCCTACCTAGTGTGGGATAAGGGCAGGAAGAAGAAGAAGAAGAGTTTGGTTCGCTTAATTTTAGTTTAGTGTCCAATACTTTCATTGAAATTAAACATTTCTATGCTGCTTATTTGTCGACCTAGGCGTACTTGCCTAGACAAAATTAAAGAAAGAAAGGAAATATTTTATTTGCGCCAAAAACAAACGAAATTAAAAACCTCATAAACTTGACTACTATTATAAAAATACATCCAGTACTAGTCCATAAGTTCAAAGTTGCTCAGAGAGCTATGGAGCGGGCTAAGCTCGGTGTCTCTCTGACGGATCGCATCAGAAATGAGGTGATCCGACAGAGAACCAGAGTTACCGACATAGCAGAAAGGATTAGCAAACTGAAGTGGCAATGGGCTGGTCACATTTGCCGTAGAACCGATAACCGTTGGGGTAGACGAATTCTCGAGTGGAGACCACGTCTCGGTAAACGTAGTGTAGGGCGCCCATGGGCGAGATGGGGCGATGATATCCGGAGGGTCGCTGGGGGTGGGTGGAGAAGAAAGACGGAGGAGCGAGTTGAGTGGCGTGCCATGGGGGAGGCCTATGTCCAGCAGTGGACAAACATAGGAATGGCCAGGTCAAGAGTACCAAGAACAGATGAGCTTGTATGAAGAAGGTGATGAAAGTTGAGGAAGCGAAAGGTGTGTCAGGATCGTACTAAGTGGAGGGAAATAGTCTCTGCCTACCCCAACGGGAACCAGGCGTGATTATAAAATATGTATGCACTAGCTGCGCCCAGCGGTTTTCCCCGCTTTTCTATAGCCTATGTGTTATTCTACGGTCTAAGCTATCTGTATACCAAAATTCAGCTCAATCGGTCCACCCGTTTAGGCGTGAAAGAGTCATAAACACACATCCAGACATCAAAATTTCACGTTTATAATATTAGTAAAATGTATATGCTACCAAGATACTCGTACATACTATACATTATGTCAGGAATAATAAAAGTCATAAATTAAGATACTTGTATCCAAAAAAATAAGTTATTCAAATAGAAAATATCTGGCACGGATTTTTTTCTGTTAATTTAAAAAAGGGGGAGGTCTTTGCCCAGCAGTGGGACAGTACAGACTAAACAAAAAAAACAATTTTTTTTTTAAACTATGAAAAAAGTTATAAATGAAAAATATTATATTATAAATATTCTTTAATCTCACTAAGACTTAAATAATACCTTTAAGCATTAAGTAATAACTTCTCTACAGCAGTTTTATTCAAGTTTGTATCTATAAAACACAATGTCTACCTTTAGTCGATGTATTTTTGAGGGGAAAATATTACAAAAACAAAACACCGAATTTCCTCTACGAGTATAATACATTTTTTCCAGCCACAAATAGAGTAGGTATCCTGGAATCCTGGGAGAGGAAATGAAGAGATCCGGTCACCGGACATTAATGGACCGTCTTAACGCAACGCCTTGGGTTATGTACTTTACTTTATGTATGGGGAATCATGTTTTCAAAGATGACGCGTGTGATTTACTCATAGAAGTACATAAGTAAGAATCCAAAAATTTTATTTGGATTTACGCGCCAATTTCGATTTACTCTTGGTGTTTTTTGGGGTTTCGTACCTATAAACGAAGAAACGAAACCCTGATAGGATCACTCGGGCGTCCGTCTTGACTTGCTTCGGTGTTTTTAGGGTATCGTACTCTAAAAGAAGAAACGAAACCCTAAAGGATTACTCGGGCATCCGTCTGTCTGTCAAGACCCATTTACTTGGAGTAAATGGGTCTGGAGAACCTGTTGAGTTACAAAGTACATAGTTGAATTTTTTTATACTTTTTTGCGTTGGTATGATAAGGATTGAGATTTGATAAAAAAAAAACATATCCCAAGATTTAAACATTGCATTGCATTTATTGCATCTGATCTGCTTTTTTATCTATAAAAGTAAAAAAAAAAAACTAACCAAAAACTGTTTACAGTAAAATAATTATTAGAGCAAATGAAAAGCACTTCAAAACGTAGTATTTAAATTAGTTACTCAAGCTTTTTATAAAAATAATAGTACCCCCAAGTTCGGGGTAATTATGTGACTGGCAACCCGCCAGGACGTGTTGTTCCGGCAATAAAACCTTTTATAAAGAATACTGGCAATACTGAGCGCAGTCACTTTCAACGGTGGCAGAATATTGTACTCGAGTCGAAAGATTTGGAAAATATATTTAACTTTTTAAAAATATTTTAATAATGGAAGTCTATATTAGAGACTGTCAGTATTAGTCGGCAAAAATAAAATTTTCTTATTCTGACTATAAGAAAATTTTATTTTTGCCGACTAATACTGACAGTTAATTGAGCGGTCAGCGATCATTCTGACAGTGTTTAGAAAAATAAAATGTTTAAAAAAAGAACAGAACAGAGGACGATTGGGCGCCTCAAAAATTTTGGGGGTCGAATGGGGAATGGAGAATTAATCAAAAATTAAATAAACGAGTAAGAAATAATATTAAAATAATAATAATAGTAATTCTGGGGGACGAGTGGGTTCTCTCCCGACTCTACACTGTTAAGTATAGTGGTACGATGTTCAGTAAATCAAGTAAAGGATTTATCCCGCCTTCTAGGTTTAGTCTGCTACCATCTTCGGCCTCATCGTCACTAGACGCGAGATAGGCCTTTGACCGCTTTGATGAGTCTTTGACCGCAAAGTCTAACCTAATATTTCTTTGCAAGTAAGATCCCGTTATTCCTCGTAAATTAACTTTTTGCTGTTTAAAAAGTTCCAAATTATTCCGTACCATTATAAGGAAAACAAATCTAAAGAATCGTATCCGTCCCGGCCACGTTTCCCGCGGGAATCTACATAATCCCGCGTAATTCCCATAATACGATATTAATCCGCGGTACGGATTACGCCATCGAATTTATTTTCTTATAAAGCTGGATTAACAATATCATATTAAAAAATAGGCTGAGGAAATTTCAGAAGGAAATATTGTAAATTTTTTAATTAATATGAAAAAGTGTCTGATTGACTGACTGATTGATCTATCAACGCTTGATGAATTCGAAATCGAATTTTAACTAACTATTTTGAATATTTCATATCACTATTTCTTAAGAGTTTCGCATGTTCACTAGAAGTATAGACAAATTTTGAATTAGCTTTGCCAGTAATAATAGCATTTGACTTGTAAAAAATCAGGCCTTATTTCTTCAACCGTAAAAAGTTGTAGGATCCATGCAATTCTAAGTCGATTAATGAATTCAGTGACTACTTAAAAGACCACATTTAGAATAGAATATAATAGAATTACTCTTTATTGGATACCAAAATACAAGAAATAGCTATGAACATAATATAACAAACTTAAAACTAGAGGTAAACAATCGGTGGTATTATCGCATAAAGCAATCTCTTACTAAGTACTATCTCTTAATAAGTTATTACGTAATGAGCTAACTTAACAACATCTTTCTTTTATAATTACCGTATCAATACTATAAATCTTTTATGTTTTAAGGAAATAAATTGATTTGGTCATGTCACACGTAAGAACGAAACTTTCAAAAGTTTTTTTTTAATATTCTATTGCCACATCCATTCTACATTAACACCTCTCCCTCGTTAATTTCGATTGTACTAATTGCTGATTTTCTAATTAATCACAAGAGAGTTATTTGATTAATGGGCCCGAGGGAGGGATGATTCAGTGATTTCATCCCCCCTCATCCCCTCCAAGGGTCGGTTTTCTCTAATTAGTAACTCGAGTTAAAGAGATCCAAGACTGTATTGTTTTAGACAGGGGATATATTGCAAGTGGAATGGATGTGACCTAGAGATGAGCTTTCAAAAACCCAGTCTTTACAACACTGCCCCTATTTTAGGGATATATATTATTTAGCAGACTAAACCAGCGTTTGACCGCAGTCTCACCTGTTGGTAAGTGACGATGCAGTCTTAGTTGTAGCACACTTGTCCAGTAAGAACCTATTCACTCTTGACAAACCCACGTTATAGCATACGGGAAACACTGACGACGCTAGTGAGACGATTTGAGACCTTTAAATGCTTATTCAAATAAATATTTAGTAGTTTATGTAAGTCGTGTGTAAAAACTAAAAATCAGATGATATTTGCTTAAGAAACCAATAAGATTTCCGACATTGACTCTCTACCAAACTGCCGATATCTTAACGGTTAGACAACTTTACGCTATGTACACTATTTTACGAAAGCATCGTCTAATACCTTATATGGCTGATGGCCTTCAAGATAACTCGAGAAGACGAGCCAATAGACCGGTGTGTCCGTATGTTCCGTATCGCACTGCTCTCACTGGCAGACATTTCAATGTTCTTAGCTCACGACTTTATAATAAAGCAAACAAGGAATTAAATATTTTGTCCCTTCCATATAATAAAGTAAAAATTAGTCTCAAACCTTGGCTTCAGAAACTAAACTACACGGAGGTGGAGGAGTTACTGAAGCCACTGCCACTCTAATTCACAGACTGCAAAGATACTCCGCTATGTCTCTCGCACTTTTCTGTCACTATTTCATCACTCTCATAACATTATTTTACGAACTCAGTTGACACCCACAAACTATACATCTAACTCATAACTCAAACATTACACTCATTACTCATTGGTTTTATTCTTTTCTTTGTCTATCTTATACCTACGTCAATATCATAATAATAATAATGTAATTATATAATAACATTAAAATAGCTGATACTGCTGAACTGCAGTTTTTTTTTTTTTTTTTGATTATGTACCTATTGTAAACCCTGATCCTTTAGTTTTTATTAGCTATTTGTTTTCATGAAAATGTACTCAGTTATACCTACCTTATCCAAACGGGGGGCCTTGGTGGCTGTAACACAGTTTTAATACTAGTACGGTCACCAATAGTCCTACCTACATCTTTAGTGTCTTCTATAGTACGAAATTCATTTAATAAGTAATTAAGCTGTTACCATAATCTTACTGCTCCAAACTTCATAATATTAAAAATTTCAAATAGAAAAGTAAACATTATAGTAAAATTGCATGTTAGTTTTTATAAGTGGTTGAAAGATGTAAATTCTATTTTAAATGGTCAATAAACGATTTATTTATTATTTATTTATTTATTTATTTCACAATTTCGCTGGCTGCAAAATGTAGTAAAATTATAAACTATCGACTGGGCATAGAGTTAGTTGAGCTTAGTTAAATTATAATAAGTCTTACGTTGCTTTGTCAATTTGATTTATTATCGTTTAGAATCTCACGCCTGAACCAATTTTTATTCTTTATTTGTTTCAATATGTTGGTATGCTTTCAATTTTACAAGTAATAAATTAGCGTTTCACGGTCTCGCTTATAGAAAACGAACTGGAAGTCGGGTTTAATATTAATAATCTTTAATTGGCTGTGAGAAATGGATATTGTACATTAGTAAATCTAGAATAATTATTGTGGCATGTGTGTGTGTGTGTATTGGCTGTGGATTTTATTTTATTAATAAACAAAATAAAAAATATTTTTTATGTCATTTGTTTAGGGTGCCTCTGTAATGACCGATCTATTCTTACTAAGTGATGTATTGTTTTAGCAGCTCTGGTGAGACGGGATCTCTTAGTGGGCATCAATTTAATTAAACTCAAAGCTTTGTTGTTTTATACTTCGTCTCCATTTTACTTGCATAGTATTTTTTTAATTCCATTACTTAGCGGAAACCATAGGACTTCCAATGGTACATTAAATTAGTATTTTTATAGTAATTAAAATGGATAACTCTTACATTCACTTTCGTTTTCCTTTGATGAAGTCAAAGTTTTCGGGTTATTTTTTTTATATATCATGCCTGTTTTTTCGTACCGGTGTATTCTCAGGTTATAGGAATGACTTATATATTTTTTAAATAATATATGAAGACAAATTATCTCTTTTATTTTATACTAAGATTATAATTTAAATATTTAACAGCGCGAATATTTTACGGCAGTAAAAAATGCCAAAATACCGTATAAGTAATCCATAGACACAATCTTAACCAAAAAATACCAACAGACCAAATGAATCAACACGAAAACCAAAAACCTTCGGAAACCAACCAAATAATACGCCGGACTCACTGATACCAAACATTAAAAACCACGAGTGATATCCAAATGGAAATGGCGAAAACCAGCTGATCAGAGCCCCGACGACTGGAAGATTCTAAGGAGGTCTTCGGGAGAGAGAGCTCAACTTAATTTGGGCACATGGCCGGGCCGCCCGCGCAGCCAAGCGGGGGCGGCCCTGCATCACACTTTAAACCTTAAAGACTCCAAAAATAAGGTTCAATTTGAAAAATTCATGACCAAAGGACTTTGCTGCGGGTGTGGGGGAGACTGGGCATTCTCGGGAGGCCTGAGAGTAGACCTGGACAGTTTGGAGTATACGGGTTACAAGTACTATTATAATAGACCTGGGTACAGAGTGAAAGCTAGGTCTTGTGAAGATGCTAGGTTTATTCATGTTAATTTTGTGTTGTTGGCTGAAGTGCGGTGTTTTGAGAAGGTGAGTGTTAGTTTTAAGTTTTTAATTTAAGTCCTTGTCCGAAGTAAGGGTGAATTTCCAGTAAAGTTATTTCGCGCGATTTTTGTAAACATATGTTTGGGCGCCTTGAATATCGAATTATGCGAGAGTACGTCACGCAAATAATATGCCCTTATTCTGGATGAGGTCTTAATTTTGCACATAAAGTTTACATATTAGGCACTTAAATTATTAATTTAATTAAATATGTCTTAAGTTAATTAATAATTTGATATATTTATTCCGTTCGGTAGAGAATATGAAGAATCTGAACATCTCCTGTAAAAAGTTAAGTGCTTGTTATTTAATCACGATTAATTTCAAAGAACACCTATAAATGTCGAAAAGTTTCCAAATCAAATGATATTTAAGAAGTGAAAACAGATTAAGTTTCGCGTTTGACTTGATTCTTGTATAAAATTACTGGAAATACCTCAGTTCGCTGATTTTTATGTTCATAATAAAATATTTTGTTCGTCGATTTCACAAATACTTAACCGATTGAAAAAAAAAACATTTCTTTTTTCGAAACATCTCGCCGTATTGAAACCGAGCTTGAAGTTATTAATATGTTTAGAAAATAACTTGTAGGGCAGACATTTCATTATCAGATAATGCGCTCAGTGGTTCACCTGCTAAAACTTAGCCTATGTTTCACTACATATTATTAGATACGTTATAACACTATTTTTATTTGTTTATATTTATATTTTTTTAGCAAGATCATGTTTTCATAAGTTTACTAGACTATGACGTACAAAGGATTAAACTGATATGCGCCAAATATCGTCTGATTCTCAACATTAAAATGAAAATGAAACAGTTATTTTAAGCGGTTATTTATTTGAAGCGGTGGTGGTCAAGGGGTTATGTGGTACGGATGCAAATCTGTACCACCGAGTTCGAATCCTGGCCCCGCACCCCTGACTTTTCACTGACTGACTGACTGACATTCGCTATACTGGTGGTAGGATTCGGCCGTGGCTAGACACCACCACCTACTGGACAAAACCGTGTCCTCTAAGCGGGTATTATGACTGCTTTATCCCGCCTTATAGGTATAGTCTGCTGCCATCTACGGCCGCATCGTCGCTTAAGACCACGCAAGATCGTGGTCAAATGCTAACCTACAATGTATAAAATGTAAATGAAACCGTTATTAGTCAAATTAGTGTTCTCACGATTGAGAGGAGAGAGTCATCGAGTTGCATTCGCACATCTCCACAAATTGGCCCGAGGCTCCCAGCAGTCCCGGGTACCGATTGTAACTCAATAACCGGGATCGATTACTGTCCCGGCTGTCAACTGGGATAAATTACTTAGGAGAATGGCCTTTATTAAGTTTTTTATGTAATAAAAAATAATTTAGTTTTATCTAGAACTAGCTTGGCTATTTTACCCGCTGTACTGTAGCCTATGTGTTATTCCAGCTATTATATATATTATCTAAGCTATTTTTACACCATATTTCAGCTCAATCGGTTCACCAGTTTAGGCGTGAAAGAGTAACAAACATACAGACATCCTGACTTCCCAGACATCCAAACATTCTTAACACTTTATAATATTAGTAAGATACGATAGTATGTAATTTTAAGTAAACTACTCATATGTTATATAGAGGTAAATAAAGGAAAAGTAGACTGATTGAACTGATCTTTTAACGCAAATCTCAAAATGTCTGAACGGATTGAGTTGAAATTTGAAATACTGATAGGTTTTACGACGAAGACCTCTGTTAGAAAAGGAATTTGGCATGCGGGTCAAGCCGCGATCGTAAGCTAGCATTAACTTCAAGATAGAAAATGTGTATTCTAAAAAAAATTCTAACTACGATTTACTAAATTTTCTAATAAAAATTTTGTCACACAGATTTAAATCCCCGAAAGTTTCCAAATGTATGCCGGACATACGGACCTTTGGGCCATAGTTGCTACAATAGGTACCCAATGACCAATCTAATGTTATTAAATAATCTTTGGTCTGGATTCGCTTCAACTAGGATTCTCCACCGTTGAATGATTCTATTAAGGCAATGGTAAATCATTTTAATAGCTGTAGACTCTATAGATTCTGCATAGTGATTAGTGATAGCATTTCATGTTATTTTCATTGATAAACTATAGGTAAATATGAATTGGTACCTTTACCGGGGGTAGACTTCTTTTGCAGGAGGTCGTCTTGGCAGATACCCCAACAGTGACAGTTATTCTACCGCCTGAGCAGGAATGTGCAAACATTACTGTGCTTCGTTAGGAGGGCACTGTAGATAGTGAAATTACTGGGCTAAAGTCTTAACATCTTATGACTCTTGAGTAATAAGCGTTGGTGCAGTGCACCTAGAGTTTCACATCATTGTGAAATCTTAGGTAGCACTGTATTGATTATGGGTAGCGTTATCTTTTACCATCAGGAGAGAGTCTTGTTCGCCTTCTTACTTCTTGGTCTAAAAAAATTACATAGGTATGCCCTGAAAACCGGATCAAAAACCTAACTCAAAATAAAGCAATATTTTCATCCATATTTTTACAGTATCCGTTCAGAACATTATGACCTACTTTAGGATCACTTTTATCCGGTCGCAAACCCGGTATCGGCACAAACCCTTCTCTCAATAAATAATGCATTTCATATTCAATTTGGATAACCGGATATCCGGGTTCACGTCATAATATTGTCATTGTAAAGCTGAATTTATATATCCGGGTGTTGATGACCCGGGTACCTAATAACCGGGTGTAAAATATCCAGTTATTAAGAGCTTGTGAATTAATAGTCTGAGTGTGAAAATACTTTTTTGTTAAGAGAAAAAAAAACAAAGAGACCGGGTGCTTTGAACCCGAGACGTGAACCACGAAATAGCAAACGCAGCGTAGGACGTCAACCCACAAGGTGGACAAACGACCTTATAAAGGTCGCCGGAAGACGCTGGATGCAGGTCGCTTGCAACCAGTATTATAATATGGAGGTCCAAAGAGGAGCCCTTTGTTCAGCAGTGGACGTCCTACGGCTGAGATAATAATAACGGGGTGATAACACACAATACGTAAGTTTTGTAGGCCTTATTGCATTCGATACAATGCAACATAGTGAATAAAAAAAAAATGTATATCTACAGGATATACTTTATTTTTGGTTGGTGCTCATAACACAATTCCATTATTTTCACTCGATAGAAAAAAATAATGAAAATACCTCTAAAAAATGTTTTCATGGTTAAATAATGTATGAAGATGTTACTAAATCGATCAGATTTTTTGCCAAATGATACTTTATGTAATTAACTATATTTGCTTCGTGCCATTTTTTAAATAAAATAAGACAATTTTGCATAAACTCCTTTTTTGTTATTTGCGGAAAAAATTGTTTGCATGTGTGCGTGAAGCCCGTGTACAGACACACCCGGCCGAGGCCTCTTGCTAAACAGACGTGTCGCGCTTTGAGTTTCAATACTCTCGTCGACATTTTTCCATATTTCAATGCTTATATCTTGTGTTTCTGATAGGTCATAGTTTAGTTTTACGTTTGCATATTTTTAACATTTTTTCACTATAAAATAATCGTGTAAATAATACTTCTGTAATATCTATAAAAAAATGGTATAACTGTATGCTTGGCAATAACAGATTAGTTTATTTAGACGCTCGGTTAGATGCTACGGTAGCCACATTGGTTTACTGGTGGAAACGCAAGCTGTATGTCTGGGTTCAAATCTCGATAAGAGATGTAATTTTTGCTTTGTTTTGTTTTTATTATAAGTTTGTATTTTTAACCAAGAACAAATGTAGAGTTGAGTTTTGAGTTTGAGTTTAGAATACTCTCGTCGACATTTTTCCATATTTCAATGCTTATATCTTGTGTTTCTGATAGGTCATAGTTTAGTTTTACGTTTGCATATTTTTAATATTTTTTCACTATAGAATAATCGTGTAAATAATACTTCTGTAATATCTATAAAAAATTGGTATAACTGTATGCTTGGCAATAACAGATTAGTTTATTTAGACGCTCGGTTAGATGCTACGGTAGCCACATTGGTTTACTGGTGGAAACGCAAGCTGCATGTCTGGGTTCAAATCTCGATAAGAGATGTAATTTTTGCTTTATTTGTTTTTATTATAAGTTTGTATTTTTAACCAAGAACAAAATGTAGGGCGTTTACAAGTCGATGCGTAGACCTGTTTTTTACAGAGCACATAGTCCGAATTTGGTTTTTTTTTTGGAAAGGGACGTATACTCTTTTTTTGTTATTTGGGAAAAAATTGTATACCGCTTAGCGCAGCTAGTATTATTATATTATGGAAGCAGATGATGCGAGACCCTGGTTAAAAAAATATTCATACCTACCTATTATAATATTTACATTTTTGTTTTATCCGTTACTATGATTATATCGTGTAAATTATATTTGCAGAAAAAAGAAACTAGAAAACGTCGAAATAACCAATTTTTTGGTCAAATATTTTAGTGCGGCTCCTTAGCTCGATTTTGTATGGAAGTATGGCCCCGAGCGGCAGAAAGCATGAAACTTGGCATGCGTATAGCTTTACCGTTCATTAGAAGAAATTTTAATAGAAACACCCCTTACGACAATGTTTTCACCTCCCCCCCACTTTTATGCCCCTTTTTTTTGTTTTTTGAGTTTTTCTTGAAAACTATGAGAGCTATAATAAAGATATACATATTGTCTTACAATATTGTATATACAATATTGTCCTTTATAGTATATTGCCAGGACTTATAGTTTCAAAAATATGATTTATTTGTTTTTGGATTCTTTTTGAAACTATAAGTCCTGACAATATACTATAAAGTACAATATTGTAGAAAATTTTATGGAAAATAAACTTGTCCTTGATATCTTTATTCTAGCTCTCATAGTTATCAAGAAAAACTCAAAATACAAAAAATTGGGACCTAAAAGTGGGGGAGAGATAGAAACATTATCGTGGGGGGTGTTTCTACTCATATTTCTTCTAATGAAAGGTAAAGCTATACGCATGCCAAGTTTTATGCTTTCTGCGGCTCGGGGTCATACATTGGGCTAAGAATCCGGAGGTATATTTTTAAATTTTTGGTTCATGTATTATACACTAAAAAATCTACCCCAAATCTGCTTAATTTATGATACCCTTAATTACTGATAATAATAAGATAAACTTGACATTATACTTAATATAGATTTAATTTTATATAATTTTACGTAACATTTATATTTAATGACATTTAATTCAATTTTAATGATTGTAGGTAATATTAGATAGATATTGTTAGTGTAAATACTTTTAATTATGTAGTTATTTTATTTGTATGTTTAATATTTGTATGTCAGCGGAGCTGGCCAGACATGCTGAGCTAATTATGACTTTACTTTATCTATTTTTACCATGTTTGACACAAATAAATCATTTCATTACCCAAACACACAAATATAGGCGAAATAATCATTAATAAAAAAACATTGCTGGTATTATCAGGTGCAAGGGCAATTGCATATCACCCAAAAACAATACTGTATATTTGCCGTTTGGGAAAATGAAAAGGAAAAGCTAAAGACAGAAAAAATTGAAACAGACTAGGAGGGCACTGTAGCTAGTGAAATTACTGGGCTGAAGAGTCTTAAATAAAATTAAATAAAAATAACTACTCTACACGAGACTTTTTGTCTTATCCATATCCATATCCAACCATACATATATATAAAAGGCAAGTCATTTGTATTACATACATTTTGTCTTAAGTATAATAAAATTCTTAACATAATATATTATTATTTTTTATAAGTATTTTAGAGATTGAACATTTCATCAGACCATGTTTTAGACATGTAATCATTAAGAGAGTAGAAAGGATGTATTTCAAAAAAGTATTTTATTTTGCATTTGAACTCTAACATAGGTAGTCTAGTAATTTGAATAGGTAATTTGTTGTACATATCTAATTTTATGTTGAAACCCTGTTTATATACTTTATTTAATCTTGTAAAAGGTACTATGAGCCTCTCCCTATTTCTGGTAGGAATTGGTTGTTTATCTTGTCTTTTTCGTAGTTGATCCTTCTGGGAATGTTTTTTTTTTTTATACAACGAATTAAGAAGACGAGCAAGTCGCTCTCCTGATGGTAAGAGATAACGCTGCCCATAATTAGTACAGTGCTACCCAGTGCACTGCACTAACGCTTCCTACTTGAGAGTCATAAGATGTTAAGACTCCTCAGCCCAGTAATTTCACTAGCTACAGTGCCCTCCTACCGAAGCACAGTAATGTTTGCACATCACTGCTCAGGCGGTAGGATAACTGGCACTGTTGGGGTACCCACCTAGACGACCTCCTGCTAAGAAAGTCTACCCCCGGTAACCCCCCCCCCCGGTACGTACCCCGGTATGTACTTCAAGAAGTGAGTTGTAAATAAAGAGGGATACAACTGTCATAATTCTACACATTTTAAAGTACTCCTTGGCCGACTGACGCCTGTGTAACCCATTTAAAATTCTAATAGAATAGATATTATAAAAACTTTTAAAATGAGCAATAGTGGGCCCCGCATAATGTACATTTTTCGTGAAAAGCACTCTAATAGTCATCCGTTGAGATATAAATATTATAGGTATACTATACACCTCAGTGGTAGAGTCCTTCTCACGAAACAGGTCCCACGGAATTTTGCGGAACTAAATTAAATTTTTTCCAATAAATACTGGCCTTCATGCCATGAATAATTTTATTTGTTAGATAAAATAGAAGTTAATTACTATGCTAACTTTTAAAATTTTCGATAGTGGCGCCCCGCAAAAAGAACTCTTTTCGTGAAAAGCACTCTACCTAGCAGTCACGGTTTCCGATTGAGCTGAAATTTAACATACCAACAATCGGATGACAATGCAATAATTTTATGACATGGAGGTGAACTGAAGTCTGATGATGGAGCTGAAAGGTGGTCATAGGAACCGCGTAAACAAAAGACAAAACTCATCGAGTTTGGGCTCATTTGATTCGTCTTTACGAGTACTTTGATACTATATAGTAACAGTAACCAGGATCTGATGCTGGAGCTGGAAGGTGGCCATAAGAATTCCGTGATTAAAAGGCAAAACCCCATCGAATTTGGGCTCATTTGATTCGTCTTGACGAGTACTTTGATACAATACATATAGTAACCAGGGTCTGATGATGGAGCTGGAAGGTGGCCATAGGAACTCCGTGATTAAAAGACAAAACCCCATCGAGTTTGGGCTCATTCGATTCGTCGTAATAGAGTGGGAGTTTCGATCTTAATCAGCTTATTTGGAGATAAGGAATCATTGTGCCAAGTTTTAAATCTCTGCATAAAACGACGTTTTGCGCCCAGAGTCTGTTTTATATGGTAATAGCTGACCCGGCGAACTTCGTTCCGCCTTAGAGTAATAAAATTACCCAATTTTTGTTTTTATTTAAATTAATTTAATTATCGAGGGTAGACTTTCTTACCAGGAGTAGACTTTTTTTGCAGAAGGTCGTCTAGGTGGGTACCCCAACAGTGCTAGTTATTCTACCGCCTGATCAGTGATGTGCAAACATTACTGTGCTTCGGTAGGAGGGCTCTGTAGCTAGTGAAATTACTGGGCTAAAGAATCTTAACATCTTATGACTCTTGAGTAAGAAGCGTTGGTGCAGTGTTCCTGGAATTTCACATCATTGTAAAATTCTTGGTAGCACTGTACTGATTATGGGCAGCGTTATCTCCTAACATCAGGAGACGTCTTGCTCGTCTTCTACTTCATCACATAAAAAAAAAGTGGGGTAGTGGGTGATACAAACTGCAAGGCGATGCCTTATATATTTATTGTATCAATACTTTACATCTACAATGCTTAGAGACTATAGTACCTACGCTAGATATAACAATACTAAAGCCAAAGAGTGGGCTGTGTGACTACCTCACTTAATAGCCAATTGCTTTCCGAACTATGATAGTGATATTCTCCATTCAATGGATTCTTCATTTTGATATGGAAATAATATCCATCTTCTCCTTTCCAAAACATCAGCGGGTATTGCAAAGTGTCATATGAACGATGTGTTTCTGATATTTTTTTCAGTTGCCCATTATCGCGACGTGACAGCACAATATCTCTTCTTTCCAAGTTTTCACCAACAATCATGATAATCCGTGCGTTTCTCCGGAAAACTTCAATGCGTCACAATACTCGCAAAGAATGTCCATTGGCCCAATTTGAACGCTAGTATGCAGGCAGTAATCAGTGATGCAATGTATCGAAACGCTGCTCGATTCAAATCGGGACTTGATACATTTCTTCTTGTGTCTTACATTATCTAACCGTTCAACTCTGAGATTTGCTCGATGATTTCGCATTACCAAGCGTGCCGTTTCACGGGCTGCCTCTATTAGCTCTTGTAATTGATAAGTACGCAGCCGAGATATACTAATGCGGCTCTCTTCACGTGCAATTTCTTGTTCTTCATCTGTCCTTTCATTCGCAATGTTCCGAATCCTAGTCGCATTTCGGCTTTGTCGGTAAAGATTCGATTGTCTTGGTCGCGGCATTATTAATCCAATTTTTCTGAACTATCTGCAAATTTATTTTAATATTTTCCAACCAAAACAAATCAAACGTTAAACTTCAATAATTTATAATTGTCATTGTTTTTATGACGTTTTGTTATACTGGCAGCAAGTAGTTTATAATACAAATAAATTTGTCAAACATCTCCTACATGTTTCTGGTGTCCTGGTACTTCGTAAAAGTTTGAATACTCATAACTCAAGAACGCCTGGACCGATTTTGATGATCTATGGTTTCTTAGATTAAAATTTCTACCATTTTTGAACTCTTAAATTTCTACCAGTTAAATTTCCATCAAATTCTACCATTCAAATTTAATTCACATTCAAAAAGTTACAAACCAAGTCACCGACCTCCTTATGTCATTTACGTCAAATTTAAAAAAAAAATACACGTCAAAAGGACAATCAGCTGTCAAATTTCGCCAACAGTCATTTGTTTTTCATTCATAACTGAGTCATTGGCAAAATTGTGGTGCTAACCACTTTCACAAGCCACAAAAATAAAGAATAGAATAGAATATTTTTAGTTAAAATTTTCTTCAAATCATACCAATCGGGATAAAAAGTATCCTATAGCACGCCCCCGGTCCTAAGCTACCTCCCCACCAATTTTCATCCAAATCTGTTCGGCCGTTCTCGAGTTATAAATAGTCTAACTAACACAACTTTCTTTTATATATATAGATTTTAGAAAATATAAAAGAAAGAAATGAATTATTGTTTGAAGTTAATAAATAAATTTTATGTAGAATAATTGACATTTTATTTTAGCTCTCATAGTTTTAAGTAGTAGTAGATTTTATATAGATTTAAAGGGGGGGGGGGAATTGTCGTAGAGGTGTTTCTACTAAAATATCTTCTTAGGAACGGTAAAGCTAAACGTATGCCAAGTTTCATGATTTCTGCCGGACGGGGTCATACTTGAAGCTTTATGTAAAATATTTTTTTTACAATGAAGTAAGAAAATGAGCAAGACGCTGTCCTAATGGTAAAAGATAACGATATCCATAATTAGTACAGTGTTACTCTCGATTTAACAAAGGAAAAAAACTGGGTGCACTGCGCCAACGCTTCTTACTTGAGAGTCATAAGATGTTTAGACTCTTCAGCGAAGTAAAATATGGTTTCTATAACAATCGTGAAAAATAAAATTACTAATTACTAAACGCCGTTCCACCTTTTCCCATTGTTAAATATTTGTTTATAAAACAAGTGAGTATAAATAGAGCATTTTATAATTATTACCATTCAGCATCAAAGTACTCGACAAGACGATTCAAATGAGCCTAAACTTGATAGGGTTGCATCATTTAATTACGGAGTTCTGTGGCCACCTTTCAGCTACATCATCAGATCAGTTCGATGTCATAATAATATTGCGTTGTCATCCAATTTATGCATGCAACATTTCACCGCAATCGGATTTCGGGAAGTGGGTAAAATTAAACATGCAAAATTTGATTAAAATAAGACAGACGGACAGGTGAAAATAATAAAAGCTTGTGAAAGTATTGTGTTGATTAAATGAATAAAATAACCTTACCAACCAACAAAAATAAAAAAATATTTTAGTTATCAGATTCATTTATTTAAATAAGCGACATCTATTGAGTTTTATGTGGAAATTACAACACGATGCGATACGAAGTCGCTTGCGCTATCTAATAGTGCGTGCAAGTAGTTTTGTGTGCCGCCGTCCGATGCTCTAGCGCCACGCCGCGCCGCGCGTGCAGTGTGACTGTGTGAGTAGAGTACCCATTTCTGAATTCGAATTAGGTGTTATCAGCCCGATAATGATGATGATAGTTACAATAACTCTTGCATTCCCACCTATATTTTTTTTTTAATAACAAAATACAAAAGTGTTGATACAAAATGAAAAATAATAAAACCGTAAATGAATCAGTGAAAATAGAATAAGGCTAAGCCATGTTGAAACAATTGAAACATTTTATAAAGTTGCGAGTTGGCAGCATGCCCCTTGGCAGAGCGTCGGAGATTCCTTCCACGATAAGGGATTTACAAGTTTACTTGTCGGGAAACGCTCCGCGGAACATCTCAGTTTCAAAATAATACTTAGACTTTAGTCTTGAGACTTGAGATCTCATCTTGCAGCTTTGTTTGTGGTCTCAACTTTCAAACTTAAAAAAATGGATTCAAGTCGTAGTGAAAACTTTTAAACCATAGAGTTACTTATAAAGAAACAAAGCCGAGCAAGACACGAAATCCCTTACAAATAGATCAGATAGATATTATCTATTTTTGACATGGTGTAAAATGAAGCATTAATTTATTCATCTATCTATCTATATGACAAGATAGAAAAGAAAGGTGAATCTATTGTTGTGACGATTTTTGGTTGACAAAACAATAAGAAGTTTGTCTGAGTTGCCTGCAAGTCTTAACGAGCGCCTCAGGATTTAGATTTTCTTATGATTAAGACAGAGTGTCACACAGAGCGAGAGATTTTTTCTGCTGTTCCTGATCGGGGTTTCTTAAGACACGGGGTCCTTCCGTGCAACTCTCTCGCTCGCACGATAATAATACTAATTTGAAGTGTTTGAAGATTCATAGAATTTACTTTTAAAAAATGTATATTGATAAAGCTGTAGATAATATTTTAAATTATTTTTTAATGTATTTCATTAGCGACAGAAGGAAGAAAATCTTAAATTTTATTTTTAAAGTATAATTTATTAGACTCCCATTCATGTTTAACAAAGACTCGCCGGTCAAGTGAACTAATTCAATGTACAAATAATCTGTAGCTTATAAAGCTAACGAACGAGCGAACGGCTCGTTATCGCAGGTGGCCGAGCCGGTCGTATCCGGGTAAAGCCGGTTACAACCGGTTACTACCGGGATTACACCGCGAGCCGGTCCCACAGTCGTTTGTGCCTTGATTTATGTACTCGGTTTCTCGGCTTTTTCCCAATGCTGTGTTAACCGAGCTACATTATTGATACGGTTTTATTAAATGGAATCGACGAAGAAAATAGATGAACTGATATTCCAACGCGTTACCATTTTTTTCTGAAGTCTAAATTTAAAGGCGCTAGTGACGACTTCTCACACAATTCCTACATACCTTACTTTAAATTGAAATTGATCTAGTCAACGAAAAACAGTCGCAATGACATAACACTTTAAATTTCGAGATTTGAACTTTTTTTATTAATGTTAGAGACAGACAAACAAGCAAACGGCCCGCCTGATGGTGAGCGGTTACCGTTGCCTATGCAACACCAGTGGTATTAGAGACTCATAGTTAATTTTATTAATCGTGACTTATCGCGTAATTATCCTATGTTAGTTTTACAAAAACATTATTATAAAACCAACCTCGACGTTTCGGATCTGTTGCAAGATCCGTGGTCACGAGCAAACTGAAGGGCGAAGGGGTGTCGGTCCTGCGGAATGAAAATTAACATAGTCGCAATGCCAATTTATATATTCGCTACCCTTTTCTTTTTTCTTTTAGATACGTACGAGATAATAATATTATTTTGCTTGCTCGGACTGGTTTCTCTATATCATAACTCTGTGGTTATATATTATCTAAAATATCACTCAAGACTTCCAAAAGACGTATCCAAATGCGTGGCAATAAAGGATGATACGTGCCAGCGGCTCCCAAATAATTAAATACGATTCATATTAGCAACAATGCATATGCTTTGTATTCCGAGTGAAACAGGGCACGTTCGGCCGGGGTTGTACGTGCCGCCATCTTGTCCGGATTGCTAAGATGAACGGGTGGAAAGACAGGTTAGCGATGCAAATTTGGTACAATTTTTTTACCTGAAGGTATTTAAAGTATTTAAATTAAAGAAATACCTAATACATACCTTATTCTAATCTGATGAAAGCTGAGGAAGCGAAAGAGGTGTATCAGGATCGTACCAAGTCGAGGGAAATAGTCTCTACCTACCACAAAGGGAACCAGGCGTGATAATATTATTATGTAGAGGTATATATAATATACAACAAAGATACCGTATTTAGTTTTTTCAAATTTATTAAAGTAATGAACAATTTTTTTATTATATATATACCTTAGTTTTGCATTGATACGAGTAGATTGAGCCAAATTTCAACTACCACTATTATATACTTTTGACTACACGAGTAGATCATTCTCTCGCGCTTTTTAAATATTTTGTATTATTATTATAAAGCCTGTTCGATCCCACTGCAGGGCAAAGGCTACCCTACCCTCTCTCCATCTGTCACGATCTAGGGCTATGGATTTCCATCCTTCCGCATGTGAGTCAACGTCATCCCGCCATCTCTTCCTTGGCCTGCCGCGTGGCCGTTTGATACTGGGACCCCACTCAGATGTAATTTTGAACCAACGTTCTTGTATACCTAGTACTTATATAAAAGACATAAAATACTATAAATAAAGCTGTCGACATAATGACAAACGTGATCGTGTCACCTGTAAAATGACGATAAAACCGCGCGACGCCGCCATTTTGTCCGGTGAATGTTTTAATCCGGGACATTAGCCATTCCGACCGCGATCCTTCTCAACCGTGACCGGTTCATCCGGGTGAACTAAAGTTATATCCACAATGGGTTCATTTGTTGCTACAGTAATTTTATTTTAATTGAAATATAAATTCAGTAAGTAACTCTAAAATAAACTTCTACAAATAACAGTTATTAACGAAAGCAAATTCAAAAACTATAATATTTTTTTACATAGTTTCAAAAACTCGTTTCGAAAACTCACAAACTCGTTTCAAAAACTCTGAAAACATATTTATTAATAACGCAAAAAAAATGCAAAATACAAAAAAAAAAACAAGAAAAAACCAAGTTTTTTTTGTAATCATTTAACGCTATATATAGAAATTATTTTTTCTGTTCAAAGCCTTAGTGCAATAAGTAAATTAACTATATACTACGAATAGTAATACGTTAGGATTACGCGCCTATTTTCTATGATACATTGTCTTTTATTAATTCGTTACAGTTGTGAAATATTACTCAAATAAATTAAAGTAAGTACAATTTCAAACTATCGCGAGTATATCGAGTGTGTGTATCGTGAGTGTGTTGTTGTAGTTAATAAAAGAAGTGCTAACAAAAGTTTAAAAGTACTTTAATTTAAATATAATAATAATATTAACGCTCCCGTTGTACCCCGACCTTACTAATTCATACCCGGGTTGATATCCGGGCCGATTGTCCGGATGATTCTCAGGTTAATTCCCGACATCTTGACACATCTACCGACTTGATAGGCTTTCATTAAATTAACATAAGTCAAGTCAGATTACAACGTATTTCAGATTTTGGGGACGTGACCAGGATCATAATAGAAAATTGATAAGAAAAATGTATTATATGTTTTTAAATAAATTGTTCATTATATTCTTTTCGAGACGTAGATCTTTGCTAAGGCTATGTTAATTAATGGAACTAGGCGTTACTTTGCGGACATCCATCACAACAATTATTAGTTATTATTTAATATTTAGTGTTAATTCCGCTCTAAATAGCGGAGTGGCGGGGGATTTAGAGCAAAATTAACACTAAATATTAAATAATAACTAATAATTGTTAAGGCTATGTTATAAAAATATAAGTTAATGGTTTTGTGTGCGTTGAAAAAATAAGTCCAACCGGTCACCATTTTTCTTTTATATAATACTAGCTGCGCCCAGCGGTTTTACCCGCTGTACTGTAGCTAATGTGTTATTCCAGGGTCTAAGCCATCTCTATACCAAATTTCAGCTCAATCGGTCTACCCGTTTAGGCGTGAAATATTAACAAACATCCAGACATCATTCTTACATCAATCAACTT
Source organism: Hemithea aestivaria (assembly GCA_947507615.1). Lineage (NCBI taxonomy): Eukaryota > Metazoa > Arthropoda > Insecta > Lepidoptera > Geometridae > Hemithea > Hemithea aestivaria. Next base: position 15,636,552 of record OX382341.1, on the reverse strand, counting down.
TTCCGTTTATAACATTAGTAAGATTATGTATTACGTATTTAGATATTATAATATATGCTTTAAGCTAGCTACGCACTACATACGTACATTTCACATTATAAGATTAGTGATAGATCTTTTAGCGATTAAAACCATAGGAAACAGTGAGTAAAATATAAAGACCATAAAAACTATTTCAAGATTAAGATTCATCTCGTTCAAATAGAAAAGTAAATAAAACTTTTAGAAGCGAAACAGCAATGTTTTGGAAAACTTAAGTTACGAGTTAAAGCACTATAAGTAGAGAGATATTAAAAAAGTTTAGTTTCGTTTGTCGATGTTATTTATGACAGTTCACAAAACTATAGCTAAACGAATAAAATGTTTATGTTTGAACATTTTATTGTTTTAGAATGTTTGTTTAATATGTTTGAACTAGAGTTTTTTTTAGACAACAAATGTGTTGTTTTTATATTTAAGTAAGTATAAATAAAGAAATATGTATTCCCGATTTCAAACTCGTTTTCAAAAAAGTAAAACGCACGTTTAAATTCATATCTAGAAAACTAGTTGACCGATCTTAATTTAATTAAAATAGGACTTAGGACCCACCTTCTTCTCGGTATAAAAATAATATTATTTACCCTTTACAAATTAACGAAACAAACAACAAAAATATAATTTTCCAAATTGATTGTTCGAGTTATCTTTGAGCAAATGGAAGTTTGAATAGATCCTATTTCCTTGTGAAACATCCTTCAGAGTTAAAAAGTTACCTCATTTTTAATCAAAATTGCAACCCCATTAGCGTACATAAACAATATATAATATAAGTATCAACATAACGACCCCCCCCCCTCCCCCACCCCTCGTCTCCGTAGGTTAGTGCGCACCTGCGTCTTACATAGAATAAACTAAATTGACTACACATATAGGACAATTATTTCACATCGTGAATTTGCCTAATTTTAAATCATAGATTTTGATGTTCGAGTAGAATATATTAAACTGCGCCCAGCGGTTTTATCAGCTATTCAATAGCCTATGTGTTATTCCAGGGTCTAAGCTATCTCTATTCCAAATTTCATCTCAATCGGTCCACCCGTTTAGGCGTGAAAGAGTAACAAACATACATCCTGATATCCTGACATCCAGACATCCATACATTCTTTAAAACCTTCACGTTTATAATATGAGTAAGATTATAATAGGCAGATATTAGGTAGAAATCGGTTTAGGCGACGAACTTACAAAAAAAATCCCATCAAGTTGTGCGCCTTTCTTGTAAATAATGTCAAAAACACATTTTGAATAACAATTTCACACTTACCGCGAACATTACACTTCTTAGTGTAAATGTGGCTTAACGCTAACGTTATTTTTCAAAACTCTAATAGAGACATGAATTCACACGTTAGTACATTTGCCAAAATTAAATACCAAGTGTAATCAACAGTAAATCTGGCCGTTTAATAATGTCATCCATATTTCGCCGTCAACATTAATATTTTAATATTTAATACAAATGCGATAAACTGTGGAGTGGAAGCGGATGATAGGCGCAAGCCGCAAATGAATCGGTGCAATAAGCTTATTGTATTGTATTTTACTTGTATAGTATTGTGAAATTTTACAAATCATTTATTGTGATGAGTCGCTCTCGACGCGATTCATTGTTAGCTGGGTTCGTTTTCAGTGATTTCACTACTTCATTACATAGTATAAAACAAAATTGGGAAGTGTCTGTCTGTCTCTAGTATGCTTTATATATTAGGTATATCTTTATATCTTCGGTAACGGAATTTTGTTGATGTAGAGGTATAATATTTATGATACCTCTATTGATGTTAGGCGCAACAGAGTGCGCGAGTTTTCACTAGTGTAATGTATTAAATGAAATAAAAACCGGTTTGAACTCGAGAACGACTGGACCGATTTACATGAGTTTTGTTTAGTTGTATTTGTCCCTGTACCGAATGGCAGAATAACTATTACAAACATTGGATTAATTAAAAATGATGAAAACACGAAATAAATAAAATTAAAAACATTTTTTAAATAACAATAAACCACTATAAATATAGGTATAATATGTCTTCCATACATCTTACTGTATCAAGTTTAGACATATTTTTCTTCCCTTATCATAACACAAAATTATAGGTAATATTTTATTCTTTGCCCAAAACGTCCGTATAAAAGTACTCAAGGGAAAGCTGCGTCATAATAAATCTGTTGAAGAGGCATCTTAGAGAATATAACCAACGGGAAACGGTGGAATGATACTACACTAATAAATTTGATTATATAAAAAATTGATTTGATGGTTAATTGATTTGATAACGTAACTACGCACGCACCCGACAAAATTGTCTAAGACTGTCATTAAATATATGCATACAAGTGTTATATAATCGAATACACACACATAATGATAACAAACTTGTAATGTGACACCTAGTTTAGTCAGAACTTATGGCGTAAGTATTGAATGCTAGTTTTACAAAAACATACTTTTGATGGGTAGATATAAATCTACCTTTTCAATACTGTCGCCCGCCAGTCCTCTCGTGACCACGGCTCATGTAACTGAGCTGAAACTTCAAGGTTAGTTTTATTATTGTTTTTGTAAATAAAAAAAATTGGCTTAATACTTACTACTAAGTCTAATTGCAAAAGTGCTCCATTGTAGCCTATTTGAATAAATTAATTTTGAGTTTAAGTTATATTTCGAACGAAAAATTAATTTACTCTAAGTAACCATTGTTCTCATGACATTTGTCTGTTTTGAGAATAAATATCTTTAAACCGAAATACCTACGTATTTCGGTTTAAAGATATTTATATTCGATAAGTCCCGAATAATAAAATTAAAATGAGTGACGTATCCAGTTAAATTGATGATCTAAGAGAGGCATTCTCAAGACGCGGGGAGACGGATGTCGAGCGTGCCCGCTCTCCCCTCACATTGTAATGAAATATTGTTTTAACATAATTAAAACGTTAATATCGGCTGCGTTTCATTTTGTATTTTACTAGCTTATACTCGCGGGTTTGCTCGTGTGGAGAAATTCCTTTTTATCGGAGGTTTCGGTCATGAAACCTATTTTTGAAACCTTTTTCTTAGAAAAATCAGTAAAATACTTTATATAAATTATTAATAATCTTTTTTTCTAAAATTTTATAATATCAAATCTCCATTTTAATACAATACAGTCTTTAGTTCGTACCTATTGACCACAACCATAGTAAAATAAATACTGTAAAAAATATTTATGCTCCCGAACGATATTCATTTTCTAACAACCGTTAATCACCCTAGTTGCTTTATTTTACCATGCTATAGTATCTATATTTTATATGCAAAACTGTTATATACTGCATTCCCAACCAAGTATAGCATGAAAGTTGTAAACCGGGGGCTTACATTCTCGCTAATCATACTAAATAGCCCTACCAAATCTTTTCTTTATAGACGTAGACATGTTTTTATTATTGTTTTATCTTGGAAGAGGCATCCTGTAGACGGATGCCAAGCGTGCCTACTCTCCCCTCACATTGTAATGAAATTTTGTTTTAATATAATTAAAACCTTAATATCGCCGATTTCATAACGGTTGCGCTACATTTTGTATTTTTAAGACGCTTTTATTTCTATGAATGTTTGTCTTTAATGTATTGGCTTCTAAAAATTTTTTTTTTAATAATTCTTACAGCTAGGAATATAATATTTGATGAAATTTAGGAGATTTGGTAGGCATGATAATTAGTGCAGCCAGAGAGCCATCTGGTCGCATAATCAAATTCTAACCTAAAATGAATAAAAATATAGTAGCTCAATCTCCAAAACGCCTAAATTCTTTAATGACTGGTTTTTTTTTCATACAAAGTAGTAAAAATATGAGCAAGATGCTCTCCTGATGGTAAGAGATAACGCTGCCCATAAATACAGTGCTACTCAGGATTCTACAATGATGTAAAATTCTAGGTGCACTGCGCCAACGCTTCTTACTTAAAAGTCATAAGATGTTAAGACTCTTCAGCCCAGTACCGTTCGTGGTTCATCTAAAGTACACAGGACCTGCCTAATAAAATTATTATTACAAAATTGTGAAGTGAAATGTGACGAATTCCCTTTCTGGAGCTGCCTTTTGTTCCCCGGGCTCGCAGGGCATTCCTGCTGAATATTTGGAAATATAAAAATTACGTGGATTTTTAGGATTCATTTTATCATACTTTTGTTTTGATTTTTTTTTAAATAATCTCACTCATACTCAAAATTCTTTTAATAGGTGGTCTATTGAAGCCTTTTTGAACATTTTAAAGATTTAAATTTTGCATTTGAAGATTTACATTTTGCAAGGCATTTTTACAATTATTTTGTTTTATTTTTATACTCGACCTCTAGTTCGAAAAATAAATACCTCTATGGGAAGAACGAGCAAGAAACTATTGGGATTGTTTTTCAAATATAAAGTTTTTACTATGTTTATCATGCCTAGTACACCTCTATACCTCTTGCAAAGGAAGTCTATCCCTGGTAAATCGATCAATATAATTATTTTATATTTTTTTTGTTATGTAGATAAGTGTAAACCTTAAAAAACTTCTGGGCACATCTGATTTGTTATTGTTGTAATACTTTTTTTTATATAATCAGCATTTTATATTTCAATTTGAATTCAGAACCCCAATTTATCAGCCAATCACAGCCCGCCAATAAAAATGGTAAACCGTTAAATGGTATCATGAAACCAATATCCATGAATTAAACGTTACCTTTGAAAATCGAATATCGCGTTACCGTAAACAAAAATTGAATTCAGAATGTTGCGATTCCAATTTTAAAATGTTTTTAAACTTGCACTTAGGGTGGCCATTATTTTGGTCAAAAACATTTTTTGCGACTATATTTACCGGCACACGAATGTAATACCAACATAATAATATTATGAGAATATTTAAAATAAACCTTCATGATTCAATAAATTTTAAAACACTAATACATTTTTTATTACATACATACATTTACTTACATACATTTTTTATTTATATCGCTGAGTCTGAGTGCTTGTTATTTACCTTCATGCCTAAACGGCTGAACCGCTATGGCTGAAATTTGGTATAAGGCGGCCTACTCGGCGACTCGCGCTATGCGAATCTGCCTATTTGTTATTTTAATAATATCTATGTAAAGCTCTAGTGTATATTTTTCTTGAAATTGGGCAATAAATGTTTTTTTTTATTTTTATAAGGAGACCCTGAAAAAACACATAGGCTATTCTTGAGCTAGTAAATCTGCTAGACACAGTTAGTATAAAAATATTTTTTAAAGTTGATTAAAATAATAGTTATCATCTCATTGTGGGCTCCCTCGGCACAGGCCCAGCCTAGTGAGGAGCCACAGATTCTTACACATATAACTCTAGAAATATAATACATAGCGCTAAAAAAAAAAAAAAAAAAAAACTCGATCTATCATCATCACTTAAAATCACGCCAGATCGAGTAATTATAATAATGATTGTATTATTTTTTCTGCGCTTTTCCCCAATAATAGTAAAGTTATATCCACCCTAACAAGGTCGGTGATCAACGGACGGACAATCAAACATTTTGCATACGTAACGAGTTTTTAATTAATGTGGGTACTATTGAATTTATCGGGTTTTGTTTGCATTTGTACTCATGTACCATGATTGATTGCTCTGATTTCTGGGACTGACAAAAATTATAATTATATTATATATCTAATAAAGAAAGAAAGAAGAAAGAAGAAAGAAAGAAAGAAGAAAGAAAGAAGAAAGAAAAAGAACGTATGTAGATGCTCAAATACTTATTATTACCACACAATATAACCATGAAAGGAGAGTTTGTGTGTATGTGTGATTGTTGGTTTTCTTAGAACAAATACGAAGATGAATGTACAAACTTACGTTTCTGAAATTTGATGAAAGTTGTAGAGAATTTTATTAGGTTTAATAATGTAGTACAACATAATATCGTACGACGTACAGTTTTTGACATATAAGCAAAAATCCTAGAAATGAGACCTTCTTCGGCCTCCCCCCCCTCGGGCTCACCTCGGAGAGGTGGGGACTTTTAGTATGTTTATCTCCTAATTAGTCCAAACAAAGTTCCTTAGTTAGTTTTTCTGCTTTCGACTTTTCGATCCACAATTCTTCTTTTACTGGACTCGATAATATTATACCTATTGTTTTAAGTCCGCAAAAGACTGTCCTATATAAATCTTACTAATATTATAAACGTAGTTTGTAAGAGTGTATGGATGTCTGGATGCATGTATATCTGTTACTCACGCCTAAACGGGTGCATCGATTGAGCTGAAATTTGGTACAGAGATAGCTTAGACCCTGGAATAACACAGGCTTACAGTGCAGCGGGTAAAACAGGTGGGCACAGCTAGTTTATTATAATTCCAAGAAAATAAAGTGTTTTATACTGCTAACCTATCGAGCTGAACATTGGTATACAGTATACAGGTAGCATAGACCCTGAAAAACATATTGACTTTTTGAGCTCATAAAACTGCAGCAGTTAGTGTAAATATATATTTTTAGAGTAAATCTACTCTCTCTCTCTCTAATTTAATCAAATTTATAGGTTTCTTTACTGCTGTAGTAGCTGTAGAGTGCTTTTCACGAAAGGATTTTTTTTTTGCGGGGCGCCACTATCGCAAATTTTAAAAGTTAACATGTCTATAACTTTTTAACGCCTCATAATTTCTCATATTTAATTAAATATGTATTTATTTTATCTAACAAATAAAATTATTTAGAATATGAAGTCCAGTAATTATCGAAAAAATTAAATTTAGTTCTGCAAAATTCCGCGGGACCTCTTTCGTTAAAAGGACTGTAATATTGTTTTTCTCAATAAAGGCATTTGGTACAATTAAAAAAACATGTCATAATATTGATAACCTGTTTAGAAAGGGATCGCAGTCCTTTTTTTCTCGTAGTAAACGTAAAAATATGGCAGCCCCAGTAATTTACATATACATACATCACAAGCGACCGTTCTGCCTGAAATCTCCGCTGAAGGAGGTTACTTTACACCGCCCTCGATAAGATAGCCTTTATTATAATAACAAAAAGAACCTCTTTGGCCGCGTTGGAGCCTTGTATTTATGTTTACAGTGAATATAGGTGTAGAAAGTTATGTTGGTTCTATACTTTTTTTGTTTGCCGCGGATGAGTGCTTCGGCGTAACCTCTGCCCCGGCATTATGGCGGCCCGCAGGAACACCCCCAGGTTTTTTAGTGGGTATCCCCGCCGCGCCTATCTTCGGCGGGGAGTCCCACATATCGCGTAACGCATTTTTCCTGGGTAAAAAAAAGGTCTAAACTTTTTCTATTTAATATAGGTTAGCCTTTGACCACGATCTCGCGTGATGTTAAGCGACAATGAAGCTGTAGATGGTAGCAAACTAAACGTAGAAGGCGGGATAAATGCCCTGTAGCTTGTAAAATTCCTGAGCTGAAGAGTAAACATCTTCTCCTGAGTAAGAAGTTTACATCATTGTAAAATCCTGCGTGGTACTGCACTGTACTGATTATGGGAAGCGTTATCTCTAACCATCAGGAGAGCGTCTTGCTCGTCTGCTTACTATTTTTTTTCTCTCCATAAAAATGATGTAGGTATATTCTCTTCTGTTAGTATATGTACCTATGTTCTGTGTTATTATATTATATCCTTCGTTATTATATCAGTCCCTTATGTGAGCAGGACCGCGCGGCGTCGATAGGCGCGGGTAAACAACATCAATATTGCCTTGTGGACGCACTGTCGGCGGTCTGTAGGGATGTCACTGTTACTATCGATATCGATTGTTAGCTTTATAACCAAGTAGTTTATGTTTCCTTTGTATTTTTGGTCTGCGTGATGTTCATTTGATCTATGCTTTATGGTTTTATTTGCATTGGGAACTCTTCGCGAAAATATCACTTTTAGACATTGTCAAATGAACATCACTCACTTCTAAGATAGAAAACGGAATGCAACAAAGAAGAATAAATATCTAAGTTTTCTGATCATCTTGTCTCATTTATTGAATGGAGATTGGATCCTACAATTCAGAAGAGGGAATAAAACTTTCAGCCCACTATGATTATGACAGACTGTTTAGAAGGATCTTCCAGATTTCACAGCTATAAAGCACACACGTTCTTTGAGTAAAATAAATGATGGCCATCATCGTCGAAAGAGCGCGCGAGGGCGGAGGTCATAGTCGATCACTTCCCCTACAAGTTGGAGCAGGAGAAGGACAAGCGCGACATATCAGCCGTCACAGCAGAAATGCGAGTCAAGGACGCCCGCAGCGGCGCAGTCGGAGTAACGAGCGGAGACACAGTCACCACGAATGGCGAGCAGCGAGCGGAGGTGCAGACGTAGATGGACGGGGAGCAGCGAGCGGAGGTGCAGACGCAGACGGATGGGGAGCAGCGAGCGGAGGTGCAGACGCAGACGGACGGGGAGCAGCGAGCGGAGGTGCAGACGCAGACGTGGATACAGCCGGGTGCGGTGCCAAGCAGAGACGTGGATACAGCCGGGTGCGGTGCGAAACAGAGACATGGATACAGCCGGGTACGGAGCCAAGCAGAGACGTGGATACAGCCGGGTGCGGTGCCAAGCAGAGACGTGGATACAGCCGGGTGCGGTGCCAAACAGAGACATGGATACAGCCGGGTACGGAGCCAAGCAGAGACGTGGATACAGCCGGGTGCGGTGCCAAACAGAGACGTGGATACAGCCGGGTGCGGTGCCAAGCAGAGACGTGGATACAGCCGGGTGCGGTGCCAAGCAGAGACGTGGATACAGCCGGATGCGGACCTACCGCGCGGCGTTTTTCGGCTCTAAGCGGAGCCGCAGTGGCGCGAGACGGAGCTAATGACGCTACAACTGGGAGCTTGAGTGCAGGTGCTATGCAGGTGCCGGACACGAGGTACTGGTATTGGTATATGCTTAGAAATAATACGCACATATTTCTCTCTAAGTTACTAAGAAATTTAAATAATAGTCGACCAGAAGGAAATAAGTTCTCGATGTTAGGCAATGTCATTCCGGAATTCGATTCGATGGTCAAAGATACATGTATGTTTAAGTCAAGTAGAGAAATGCGCGCAGCTGTAAGATTGGGGAGATGTCCAAATCATTCATCTATTAGAATCGTTCCCTAGAAGCGACGACTACGCCGAGCTATTAACTGAAATGCTGTCTAAGCGGGTTAAGATGAATTTATCTACCGAACTTCACTTAAATAATATTATAAGAATAAAATTTATCGATGCGAATTATATAGAATAAACGTGCTGTGGATAGTTTTTTTTATAGGATAGGAGATCGTTTCTTAATAAGACTGGGTGAGATGGCTCTCAAATGTCAGGAAACAGTGCAGGTGTTACATTATTTTCTTATCTATAAAACGACAGTCACAGTGTACTGATAGATTGAATAATATGATTAAAGAAGGCAAGCGGAGTGGTATATGTAGTAACACAGAAAGTAATAATATGAATGTGTATGAGTTGACTGCAAACTTTAGCTAGTTGGAGAGGCAACGAAAGAAGAAGACGATGAATGTAAATGCATTAAAGGACACCCACACGATGTTAATACGAATTTGGTCTTTCTGTATGATAGTACTCGCATATTTATTTATAAGGGGGTTGAATATCAATACCCCCGTATTAAGAATTAAGACAGAATTTACTAGATAATAGGTCCGAACAGTTAATTGAGCTTGACATAATATTTAGGAGATAAATTACGTCGGCAATTTCTATTTTCTTTGACAATGGTAATATTATATGGACTTGGATTACTTGAACTTGAAACATAACAGCTTAGTAAATGTGGTTTGAATACGATCAATTCTTGCAACAACGAGAATTTGTCTTAAATTGAGGTCCAGATTTGAGAAGAATATTCTTAAATACTTTTTACAAACATACAAGTACAACGTATTTCAGATTTTAGCTTTACCTAATGATCCACACGTTCTAATTACCAAGTCCAATGTTTTGGAAGCTTTTTAAAGACGTAGTCTACATGCTCATCGAAAAGACAAGAATGACACGAATTCTACATTGGAGAAATCTGCTCTATACAAATTGAAACAGACAAATATATAATAATGCAATAATATTATGACTAGAAGGTTCGATAGTGAATAGGTGTAATGATTTAGGTGGTTAATGTTCTTCTTAAAGTGTAGCGAAGTTAACAGACTAAGCATCACCCGGATTAGTGATGGGCTGGCCCAGTTATGAGAGGGTTAGGTGGCAATATCGTAGTACATTTAGGTTTGGCGAAGGTTAAAATGAAATACGAATATTGTTTGAGATTTAGCTCATGGCTATAAAGGCAGGCAATCTGTGATACTTCAATTGATTTTCAAAAATAGTTTTCAATAACCATTTGACAGGTAATAATTTTACCTGTCGATTGTAGTAATAGGTACGGTAAATATCACCGGGTTTTTGAGACGGAAATCTGGCAACGAATACTTCGTATTAGTACAAGAATATGGTTTCCGTAAATGGTCAAAGCGGAGTGCTGATACGAAACGTGAGAATGAACTGTATTTCTTTTGATTGAGTTGAGATTGAATTGAAATATGTTTTCGAGCAGTCATCTATAATAATATAAATTATGTGGCTGATATGGAAATTTAGTGACGCAAGATAGTGTAGCGCCCATATAAGGTTGTCGTTCTCTGAACGTTAATTTTTAACAGACTCAAAGAGTGGCTTATTAAGACTTAACTACCTATAGAATTGCACACTAACGTGTCAAAGGTAGGAATAGTGGATATTTTGATGCAGTGAGGTGAAGATCGTTTGCTTAGGCCTTTTAATGGATAAAACAATGCGAATAATGCACAAAATCGTCTTAGAGTTGGGAATTTTGGCTGATATTATAGCTTCCTTGAGTTGGTTCCGCGTTTACTTACTACCATACACATTAAAAATAATGAAACCGATATCGAAGGCGGAAGTTTGGACTTTACTGAAATATTATTGTGATGACCTAATGATTATTGTGAGTGATCTTATGATTATTGTGAGTGATCTAATGATTATTGTGAGTTGAAAAATAATATGATAGATAGTACCTACTAACTTAGAATTCGAATTGGAAAAGATTATTATTATTACTTTTACGTTATAGAATAGAATTGAATAATGCTTTATTGCAAACCAAAATATACAAAAGAACTTATTACTATAACATGAGAACTTATTACTATGAATGAGTTATATTGAGAATAGGAACAGGGTTAAGAATATGAACGATTGAGGATATGAACACTATTGAGAATAGGAACAGGTTTGAGAATATGAACGATTGAGGATATAAACACTATTGAGAATAGGAACAGGTTTGAGAATATGAACGATTGATGATATGAACACTATTGAGAGTAGGAACAGGGTTGAGAATATAAGAGATTAAGGATATAAACGCTATTGAGAATATAACCGGGATGGATAATATGAACGTGCTTAAGAATGTTAACGCTACTGAGAATGTAAACGCGGTTGACAATGTGAACGTGGTTGAAAATATGAATGCGATACACAATAAGGAACGCGATTGAGATGATTTAATTTGATTGATCGATTGTTTTAGATTCTTTGTTTTGATCGATGCGAGCATAGACTTTGAGCGATCAGTGTATGCAATTGGTACTGCCCAGATGGCAGATCACATCGCGATCGAGAAATAGATAAGAGATAGAATTTTAGAGATGGAATATATACCTAATATTTATTTATGGATTGAGATAAGTGAACTTTATTAATCAGTCGTTTCAGAATCTTAGATTTCATTGATGCGAACATAGGCTATGAGCGATCAGTGCAGAAAGCGAATGGTGCTAGGCAACTAGTATCGCACAGATGATCGCAGATCATAGCAGACTATGCAAATTTAACTACGATTGAGAAATAGATAGAATATGTTTTATGAATTGAGATAAGTAAATGATATTGATCAGTTGTTTCAGATTCTTAGATTTAATTCTTGCGAGCATGGGCTATGAGCGATCAGTGCAGAAAACGAATGGTATTAGGCAACTAGTACCGCACAGATGATCGCAGATCATAGCAGACTATGCAAGATTAACTACGATTGATATGAGATAGAATATAATATTTGATGAGTTAATAACGATTCGTGATTCGATTAATCGAGATCAGACATTTAACCCTAGAGTGGTCGCCCGGATAACATATTATGTAATCCACTCGTCGGAAATATCTCGAAAACGCATTCGGTTAATTATTTGCCCTTCTGGATTCTTTAAGTTGGATTTTTGAATATTAATTGTAATTTTCTAACACTCATACGGCTACGTCACAGGAGGTCCACAAAGTACTTGGATTACGCCTGTATGCCGCGCGACCAGTTCTGTATGGTTTTGGAGCGTGACCACTGCAGGGCTAACATTGTAAAATTTTGATGAGAATATGTTTAAGTGAATTATTTATTGTGAAAATACGATTTACTTTCTTAAGGTACTTATGTAAGTCATAGGTACTATGTGTAGTATTTACAACATTTTTTTCTCTCTCTCTTTGACTGCTATTTTGTTAAGATTGAATATTCTTTTCGATGTGAGAGGACTCACCTTAAGAGGATGGCCGAACTGTTAGCTTTATAACCAAGTAGTTTATGTTTCCTTTGTATTTTTGGTCTGCGTGATGTTCATTTGATCTATGCTTTATGGTTTTATTTGCATTGGGAACTCTTCGCGAAAATATCACTTTTAGACATTGTCAAATGAACATCACTCACTTCTAAGATAGAAAACGGAATGCAACAAAGAAGAATAAATATCTAAGTTTTCTGATCATCTTGTCTCATTTATTGAATGGAGATTGGATCCTACACGATTGTTGTATTACTGGCTGTTATACACATTGTAATCAAAATTTGAATCATTCTTTTTATATATTCTTATTGATGTATGTTTTGTCACTTCAATAAAATGAGTCAAATACAACATACGTTATCAGCACGAATTTATAAGAAAATACAAGAATAAACTGTTTTTCTGCATTAAAAGTGAAAAGAAAGTTTTTCTAAAGTATTACGTGCATCATATGTGTATTTTTTGGACATTGACCAGCTGTTCGTGAGTTATAAAATTATGTCAAATAATAATTCCCTTTCTTGCATAAAACCTTTAGTTAATAGGGAAGGCTACTCTACATGGAAGTTTAAGATGCGGATGTGCCTTATTCATGAAGAATTGTGGGAAGCCGTCGTAGGTTACCAAGATAGTAATGTATCCACCGATAAAAGGTTAAGAAATGATCAGAAAGCTTTATCGAAGATTTGCCTTACTCTGGATGGACTGGCAATAACCCACGTAAGGTCATCAAAAACTGCAAAGGAGGCATGGGACGCTCTTTCGTCCGCATACGAAGACAAAGGTTTGGGTCGACGTATAAGCCTTGAACGTAAACTCTATAGATGCAGCCTTGAAGATTATAACTCAATTGAGATGTATATAAATGCCATCATGTCTACTATACAAGACTTGGCTGACATCGGAAAAACAATAGAAGATGCATCAATAGCTGCTATTCTTCTGGGAGGTCTGAGTCCACGATATGAGCCTTTAATATTAGCTCTGGAAAATTCGAATACACATATAACTTCGGACCTTGTAAAGACAAAATTATTGAATGAATTGAATAAAACTGAATATGATAATCCTGATACTGCTCTTCGTTCCCGGATGAATCAAAGTAAATCTTCTGCATCCAAGCCTAAGAAGCCTATTGTGTGTTATGACTGTAATGAGCCAGGTCATAAGCGTCCAGACTGTCCCCATAAGAAGGACAAGAATAAGAAATCTGTAAATCATAAGAATGCTCTCTGTGCACTGAATGTAAATGAGAAATTAGATAATGAGAAATGGTATATAGATTCTGGAGCGTCAGCACACATGACATCACGAGCTGATTGGATGGAGAATGTGAAGGATTCCCCTATTGGAACTGTAACTATAGCAAATGGTGATATACTGGAAACCCAAGGTGTTGGTGAAGTTTCGATTACCAGTTGCAGTGATAATTTGACATCGGTCAAAAAGATTCTTGATGTAGTTCATGTGCCAAACTTGGACTCGAATCTTATATCAGTTAAGAAGGCAGTAGATAAAGGTTTTAGTTTAGTTTTTGATAAAACTGGTTGTAATTTTTATGATTCTGATGCTTTTACTTGTAATGGAGATGTAATTTTACATGGTTCTATTTGTGGTGGACTGTATTCATTAGATGTTACAGTCAATTCTAAACTCAATGAACGATTATCCGCTTTTGAAACGCACTCTGATGTATCTTGTTTCAAGCTTTGGCATAGACGATTAGGTCACTTATGCCGCATTGGAATGGACCAACTTAAGAAGGGTCACGCGGTGGGCGTTGATTATTCAGAAGTCGATAAGGAACCTTGTATCTCCTGTATTGAAGGTAAGCAGAATAGGAAAACTTTTAAGAAAGTTTCACATAAAAAATCAACTTCAGTTCTGGAACTTATTCATTCAGATGTTTGTGGTCCCTTGCCTGAATCTTCATTTCAAGGCAATAAATATATTTTATTTTTCATAGATGATTTTTCTCGTATGACTTTTGTCTACTTTATTTCTTCAAAAGCTGAAGTAAAGAATAAGTTTTGTATTTTCCAGTCCTCTGTGGAACGGGAAACGGGAGCCAAGATAAAGACACTGAAGAGTGACAACGGAAAAGAGTATGTTAATGCAGCTTTTTCGAATCATTTACAAAATGAAGGGATTAAACACCAAACTACTGTTCCCTATAGTCCTCAACAGAACGGTATTGCTGAACGGACGAATAAGTCCATTATGGAGAAGGTAAGGTCTATGCTGTCAGAAAGTTCTCTTTCTTCTGCCTATTGGCAGGATGCAGCAGATATGGCTGTATATCTTAAGAATAGATCTCCACATCGTGCTCTCGAAGGCAAGACGGCATACGAGAAGTGGTATGGTATGGTCCCAAATTTATCACATCTACGCGTCTTCGGATGTAGGGCTCTAATTCATGTCCCCGACTGTAATCGGAAGAAATTGGATATGAAAGCATCGGAACACATCTTTGTCGGATATTCAGAAGATCCGAGAAGCTATTTCTTTAGAGATGCTACGTGTCCTAGAAGACTTGTGAAGAGTAGAGATGTAACATTCTTTGAAGATCATTTTCATGATTTAAAAGGTAAAGGTAATACTTGTAAGACTGGTAATGATTTATTGGAACCAGCATACTCGTACATACCTCTTCTGTCTGAGAATTCATTAAATAGTTCAGAGCAGAGAAATACTGTCACTGTGGAACAGTTAATAAAGCCTAATATTGCACCAGTATCAGAAAATTGTGTACCTGATAGTAGTGAGGAACAGTGGCATAATGCTGATACATCAATTTCTTCAGAAGAAATTAATTCTGATACTGAGGTTGTAGAACCAAGATATAATTAAAGACCAAGAAAACCTAATTCTTCTGCTAACTATGTATGTGTGCAGACTTCATCCTCTGAACTGGATGAACCTTTAAGCTATTCACAAGCTATTAATGCAGAAGATAGTGAAAAGTGGCGTCTCGCAATGTGCGATGAATACCAATCATTGCTTGAGAAGAAAACTTGGGTACTCGTTGATAGACCAGATAAAAAGGTTATTCCATGCAAATGGATATACAAGTTAAAGAAAAATGCGCAAGGTGATGTTGTTAAGTATAAAGCAAGACTTGTTGCAAAAGGATTTAATCAAGTATATGGTGTTGATTTCTCAGAAACTTTCTCCCCGGTTGTCCGGAGCTCCTCTTTACGCATGTTGTTTGCGTTGGCTGCAGAAACAGGAATGAAAATGCATCATTTGGATGTTGATACTGCGTTTTTAAACGGAGACTTAGAGGAAGAGGTCTACATGAGTCAACCAGAAGGTTTTGCTAAACCTGGTCAAGAAGATAAGGTATGCTTATTAAAACGTTCACTTTATGGCCTAAAACAGGCCCCAAGGACATGGTTTAAAAAGTTGACCGAAATATTGCAATGTATAGGATTTAAACAAACTCCTTCAGAAGCATGTATTTATACCAAGAAGGTTGGTAACGAGTTACTTATTCTGGCCTTTCATGTCGATGACATTGTTGTATTTTATAAAAAAGATTCTACACTTGACTCTGTCATATCTGACTTACAGAATCATTTTAGTATGAAAGTGATTGGGCCATTGAGTTATTATTTAGGTTTAAACATTGATTGGAAACCTAATGAGATAAAAATACATCAAGCTACTTATATCCGGAGCTTGTTAGAAAAATTTCAAATGGGTGATTGCAGATCTATGCATACACCTTTACAAAAGGAAAAATTAGTGCCATCTAAAGGTAATGAGGACTCTACTGTATATCCTTACCAGAAATTAATTGGCTGTTTAATGTTCCTTGCAGTCAATTCTCGACCCGACATAGCTTTTGCTGTTTCGTATTTGAGTCAGTTCAATACTAAATACGACAAAACTCACTGGATTGCGGCAAAGCGCGTGTTACAGTATTTAAAAGGAAGTATCGATGTGGGTATTACTTACAGGAAAGATAGAGGAAATTTAGTTGGCTATGCGGATGCAGATTGGGCTAATTGTCCCATAGATCGTCGTTCATACACTGGATTTTACTTCTCTTTGGCTGGTGGAGCAATCTCATGGGAGAGCAAGAAACAAACAACAATTGCTCTTTCCTCTAGTGAAAGTGAATATATGAGTTTAGCGGGAGCGGCAAAGGATGCTATATTTTTAAAGCGGCTAATGTTGGAAATAACAGGTGAGTCAACTGTTGTAACAATTTATAATGATTCGCAATCTGCTCAAAAATTAGCAATAAATCCAGTCCACCACAACAGAACAAAACATATAGACACTAGGTATCATTTTCTACGTGATTTAGTTGCTAAGAAAGTTATCAATGTTGTCTTTAAACACACAGAGGAGATGTGGGCTGATGTATTCACTAAGCCGATAGCACGCATTAAGCATCAGAATTGTATAAAAGGGATAGGTTTATGTTAATTGTCTCATTTTGATTACGGGGGTGTATGTTGTATTACTGGCTGTTATACACATTGTAATCAAAATTTGAATCATTCTTTTTATATATTCTTATTGATGTATGTTTTGTCACTTCAATAAAATGAGTCAAATACAACAACGATAAAGATTAAAATCTAAATATATAAAAAGAAAGAGTGACTGATTGACTGACTGATCTATCAACGCACAGCCCAAACCGCTGATAAGATTGGGTTGAAATTTGGAACACGGATAGTTCTTATATATAATGTAGACTTCCGCTAAGAAAGGATTTTATCACGCGGGTAAAGCCGCGAGCATAAGCTAGTTAATAATAAAATAAAATAAAATGTAACGTAATGTAAAAAATGTAATAAAATAATAATAATAATTGGGGTTTATACTTCAGCAGGACAGGCTACACGTACACTGTCAGAGTCTAATCAAAATCACTATAATATAATCTCTTTTTTCCATTTTATGTATGTGTAATAATTACTTGTAAGCCGCCTTATCCAATTTAGATATATTTTCCTTTTGATGCCAATAGGTATACTTTCCTGGTAATCTTTTAATTTTTTTTACCAAAAACTGTCAGTAGATACTGTTTTAAAACTGTTTTAAAACAATTTTTTATCTGTTTGGTATGTAAATTTGATATACATAACTTCGCTCATTGACTGCAAACTTGCGCGTTTAATTTTTTTTTATATTCTCATATTTATCGTACGCTCGCCCCATCCCTACCCAAAACAAATATACCTCTATTTTGGCCACGTAAGGGCACCATACGTATTTTATACGTGATATTATAACCTATGTATACATACCTATGTATACACTATACCTATGTACACAAGACTTCATCCCTTGCGATCTCGTTACTATAGAGGTAGTTTGTTTAGTTGGCAACTTTGAATTATGTGGGTCATTTATCAGATCACACTCATATTAAAAAGGCAAAACTTTGTATGTATGTTTGTCACTTCTTCACGACTAAACGGGTGGACCGATTGAGCTGAAATTTGGTATAGAGATTGCTTAGACTGTGGAATAACACATAGTACAGGTATAAGTGAATTAAATTAAAAATTTAAAAAACCTCCAACGCAATACGTAATTCACCATTTTTTGATGGCGGCCATCTTGGATTTTAAATTTTATATAGTGGGCTGTATTCTACTCGTTAAGCCCTTTCATTTGATACCCATATTGAGGGGGTCGTGGAAGAAAAAAGTAATCCGCCATTTTGTAGCAGCGGCCATCTTGGACCGATTTTCACCAAACATGGCTAAGAACACTTTCGACTTACTCTACTTTCAATCAAAAAAAACTAAATCAAAATCCGTTTATCCGTTTGGGAGCTACGATGCCACAGACAGACACACACACACACACACACACACACAGACAGACACGTCAAACTTATAACACCCCGTCGTTTTTGCGTCGGGGGTTAAAAACTGCTGGGCGCAGTTAGTATTGTATACTTTTCTTTAATTTAGACTCTATAATCAAGACCCCAGGGCTTTGAACACCTGTAATAAGTCAAACTATGGCCTTAAGTGTTATTACTATTCTAATTTGTGTTTGTTTTCTTTCTCTTTTATTCGTGCCACCTAGGATTTCACAATAATGTGAAACTTAGGTGCACAGCACCAACGCTTCTTACTTAAAAATCATAAGATGTTAACACTATTTAGGTCAATGATTTCACTAGCTACAGTGCCCTCCTACCAAAGCGCAGTAATGTGTGAAATCACTGCTCAGGTGGAAGAATAACTAGCACTGTTGGGGTACCCACGTAGACGATCTCCAGCAAAAGAAGTCTACCCCCGGTAATCACTACATAGTATGAAACAAAGTCGCTTCCAGCTGTCTGTCCCTATGAATGCTTAGATCTTTAAAACTACGCAACGGATTTTGATGCGGTTTCTTTTAAAAGATAGAGTGATTCAAGAGGAAGGTTTATATGTATAATACATACATAATTTGCTAAATTTAGTCTAGTTACGCAATTCTTATTAGTACCTACCTACATATTACTTAATTAGAGTTAAATAGTAAATAAAACATTAGGTAATAAGAAGTTCCTCGATTTATCAATCCTTTGTCTAGATGTAAGTTAGTTTTAAGCTTAAAACCACTGTATTTTTTGGAAATAAACAAATTTTTATTATATTTTTAATTATTATTATAATATAATAGAGAAACACTGATAATTTTCTGTTAGATGCTATGAAGGGCGCACGGGTCCAGTAGTAATAATAATAAGAAACAAAGATATTTTGCTAATAAAAACCGCAGAACACGGCGCGTTAATTAAACGTAACATGTACAAACGTTTACACAGACCCATTTTAATTTGTTTATTCAACGCAAACTGTTTTGAAATTAATTTGAGCCTCACAATCCGCACATGCCTGGTTAAGGCTTACCACACACCACACAATTATTAGTTTAGGGTCGTAGGATGTGAAATAAGAACAGACGTCGCAACAGAAACAAAAGTGAAGCAGTATTGTAAGTACAGAATTATGCTAATAACTGTATTGTGTTTTTCATACAATTATTTAATTACTAGCTTTGCCCACGAGCTGAAATCCTTTCTTAGGCAGTTGTCCCACTGAAGGCGAGAAAACGAGTAACTAGCAGCTATTTTCTCGCTCAAGAAACATATAAAAGTTATATACATTATGTGTGAACAAAAGATTTGCATATTATACAAATTTAATACCTGTTCGCTGACTGTTCACACTGCCAGCGAGGACTCGCTTCACTAGCTTGTCGCTGAGCGACAAAAGCTATGAAAGATAACACTCGCTTAGTGATACTCGCGCTTATCAAAACTCATGCCAAGAGAGCAATTAGCAGTCATTTCTCTACAGTGCGAGTAATCGCTCATCTCACTCGCACACTCGAGCCTAATTGTAACCGAGCTACACAGCTACACAACTATCGGTACTACGCACTCGCTCCTCGCCGCTCGCCAACTCGTTTCTACATTCTAGCTCTACTCGTACTCGCTTATTGTTGCCGGTGGGACAACTCCGTTAGCGGTGGTCTACATCATAAAAACTATCTGTGTTTAAAATTACAGCCCAATCCGTTTAGCGGCATAGACTGTGCGTTGATAAATCAGTCACGCTTGCATATTTAGAAAAAAGGTTTATGAAGGATGAGAGCGTTTGTTTTCATCCAGCTAAAAATATTGAAATGAAAATTATTATGATAGCTTAGACAGTTGCCTATTTAGTTATTTTTATTATTAGTTTAGTGTTTTTACTCGGTGTCAGTATTGTTTGATGGAGCGCGCTATCTGTCTATATTACTATAGTTTGTATTTAGGGTATTAACAGTTAGGGCAACTAATCCGCAACTTCCCCGCAACAACTTGCAAACAATAAATTAAATACTTTCGGTTGTTTTAATTAAGGTAAGTTTTGTTGTTATTTGTATCTACTAATCTGTGGGTTTAATCTAATCTAATTTAGATAACAATGTAAACACAAATTAAATTAAAAACCTTGTAAGTTGCTTGTCCCTTCTTTTTATAATGGTACTTTCCGAGCCTCATAATCTTGAAAGGTTTGACTTAATTTGATATTTTCATGTATTATGTTTTATTGTGAATCTATACGATTATAAAAACCTGTATAATATTAAAAAAAACTTTGACTGATTAACTATAAAAACCGCTAAACCGATTGAGTTAAAATTTTGCTGACACACAAATTTTATAACAAAAATCCTTTTTCAAAATCAAAGTGAGTTCTCAAAGTGTCTAATACTTGGTTATTAGACACAAAAGAAAAATTTAAAAAAATAATACAGTAAATACCTCTGAAACCTAGAGAAAATACAGATATTTCTACAAACCAGTTTTTATCCGCATCAGTTCAGGTTGCAGACGATTTGTCTCCGCGATGTAACCAACTTGGGTGATTTTCTTTCGGCTATAAGTCTGACAAACGATGCTAGACAGACGTTGCTGAATCGCAATCGTATGTCGCAAGTCGCAAGGAGATTTGTCGCTAAACATCGCGACGTCTGCAACTGAAAATGTAAAAGGTTTTTTTTGATTATTTGTAAAGCACTAAAATACGATTTTGGAAACTACCGTGAGTGTTATCCATATTATAAATACGACACGGCTGTACTCACGTTGACTATTTGTTGAGATACGTCTCAACCACGGTTTCGAACAATTACGATGTCGCGGCGCGGGCGCGGGCCAGTCAGCGTCGGTTACTGCAGGATGAAGGACATCGTAATTGTCCGAAACCGTGGTTGAGACGTATCTCAACAAATAGTCAACGTGAGTACAGCCGTGTCGTATTTATAAGAACTAAAATGTTTTTAACTGACTTCAAAAAAGGAAGAAGTTGTAATTTTTTCTGCAATACTCTTTCATTAACGGATTTCAAAAAGGGTCCCAAGAAAGGTTTACTATTAAGTAACTACATATTTTTACAACTCCCTCAATATGGGTATCAAATGAAAGGACTTGTATCACACTAATTCAAGTCCTTTCAGTTTGTGATGGGTGGATCGATTGAGCAGAAATTTGGTAAAGAGATAGCTAACAGGCTACAGTAGGCACAGCAGGTAAAACCGCTGGACGCAGCTAGTAATAGAATAAGATTCAATTTAATGATAAATTTCAAATCCAAGATAGCCAACATCACTAAACAAAGTTGTTTTTTTTTTAATTTTACCTATTTATTATTTTCCCCAGAATCGGAACTTACGCGTGCAAAATCGCAAGGTTCTCATGATTTAATATTTTCTTAACATTGATGGTGCGTAGTAAAAGTTTCCCAAGAAATTTCATTCTTGTAGGAAATAACAAACTTTACATCACAGTAAGAATAACAAATCGCCGAAACTCCGCCGTTGAATTAAAGTGGCATGTCTCACAAAACATCGTCTGTACACATCGAGGACATATCCAATAGAGGGGCAATAGACAAAGTTTTCCTTGAAATAATTTTTTTCACAATTTGACGACTCCGCCCACTTTTCCTATTGGCTACGCTGGTTTTAGTGATGGGCAACGAAAAAGTTTCAATTTAAAACTCGATTATGCCAAGTAATCGATTACAAAGCGATAATATAATATTTTTGACTAAGAGGCAGAACATACGCACGGTTGCAAATCTGATATTTTGTTTTAAATGGTGTTAATGTCGGAAATCATAAAGGAAGACTTTTGCTTTCCAAAGACATTGTTAGTTCCGATTTCATCTTATAGCAAAAATAGCGTTTTAGTTTTAAACAAGTCAAATATAAAATACTAGCTTATGCTCGCGGCTTTGCCCGCATGGCAAAATCCTTTCTTAGTGGAGGTCTACGTCATTAACCCTATTAATATTCCAAATTTCAACCCAATCCGTCCATCGGTTTAGGCTGTGCGTTGATAGATCAGTCAGTCAATAAGTCAGTCACTCTTTCCATATATAAATTTAGATTCTTAAAGACATCCGATTTATACTCATGCATGCAAAGTTTAAGCTAAATTGAAAACTGGAAAGTAGATTAAATTTTACTTGCAAGATTTGATTGTAGACAACGGGACAGGCGAATGTAAAAAAAAGCTTGTGAATTAAATAAATAAAAAAATTGCCCCCTACGCAACGCTTTCCAAATTACCTATTTTGTGGATGGTGGCCATCTTTGATTTTAAATTTATCATAATAATATTATATACTACATACTACTACTAGTCAAGCCCTTTCAACTTTAATTTGATGCCCACATTGACGGGATTATAGAGAAAATAATTAATCAGCTATTTTTTAGCGGCGGCCATCTTGGATTTTAAATGTATTAAATGTAATGCATATATATTACTAGTCAAGTCCTTTCATTTCATACCCTTACATTTGACGAGGTTGTGAAGAAAAAAAATAATCCGCCAAATTGTAGCGGCGGCCATCTTAGATCGATTTCCACCAAACACGGCTAAGAAAACTCTCGACTACCTTTCGACTCTACTTTCAAACAAAAAAACAAGATCAAAATCCGTTCATCTGTACGGGACCCAGAAGTAAGACAAAGTACATGAGCAACGATGCCACAGACAGACAGACAGACACGTCAAACTTATAACACCCCGTCGTTTTTGCTTCGGGGTTAAAAAGAGGTCAGGTTTTTATGTTTTTGGTGAATAACTTTTAAAAAGAGTTTTCATTTCTTGTTCGGAACTTATTTTAGTCTATAACAAAAAAATGACGTTTTCATGATGTGGATGGTATATTCTCATCCGCTCATAAAAAAGAAAATATTAAATTTGTAGGTATCTCGATTGAAAAAAAAAAACAGGGGAATGGCATCGGAGCATTTTTATATTTTAGCAAATTTTATATTTGTATATCAATACTGTAGGTTTTCACTAACCTACTCGCAGCGCCGCGTGATGCGACTAAACAAGAGGTTATATGATAATATTGTAAATATTATAAATAATAGACATAATATTATAAAAGTGTCTCCCTGTTGTATAGATAATGAATGATACGTAGCTTTTTGTGCGCAAGTCTGACTCGCATTCGCCATAGGTTTTATATACCATAATACGAGATGATCTTTTGTCACGAAAAATGACGGTAACTTTACGCAACTTCACGTGTCATATTTTTTTTGATACATCCTAAAATACCTACTTATTTTACTTTTTATTTATGTTAAAATTTCGTTGAAATCAAATTTTTAGGGTAGTTCCTGCGTGCTCCACTATCCGCCCCACTGGTGGGGCAGGTGAAACTGTCAAATAATTTTTGTGTCTCACGCACCCTACTGATCGCGTTTTGGTGGGGCAGGTTCTTCCAAGACACCATCAGCCTAAGACTACGAGAACTTTCCGAGATATTGATATTTTAATTTTGATAGCTGTCATTTGAAATGAAGATTTCCTCAAGACCCTTCATTTCTTCCATCACTTTCACATATTTGCAAGGTAGATAAGAAAAAGGAACCAGGAGATCATAATTGAAATGAAGTCGTACATACGAGTATTCGTTGACTTGTACTGCTTTGCCTGTACCTGCGTCTATTAATGAAAAAAACACATGTTATCCCATTCATATAAATTACACAAAGGTACATAAAAGTTCGAATTAATCAGGAAAGTGCGACTAAAATAACCGCAATACGAGATTTTAATAATATATTTTATCAGATGGGATGATTTTCTTATGTGTTGTTTGTCTTCTAAATAGTACACATAGTTCCTTATAATTTCTGATCTCCTAGTTCTTCGCAAAATATTTGCATTAATAACACCATTCATCATTTAGTCGTGCCCAATAAATTATATTTTTGCATGAGTTACAGCACCCTGATGGGGCGCGTGAAGTGTACTTTTTTTTGATATTATCATCCGCCACACTAAAACGCAATCAGTGGGGCGTGTGAGAAGCAAAAAATATTTGACAGTTCCACCTGCCCCACTAGTGGGACGAATAGTGGGGAACACGGGAACTACCCAATGTTTACAACACAAGTGAATTAAATTAAAAATTCCCCCAACGCATTCAAAATATGTAATTTTGTGGTTGCAACCATCTTTTAGTTTTTCAGGTGTTAGTTTATTAAAATCTGTTTGTTATAGTTTGTAGATTTCTACTAATCAAACCATTTCGTTTAATTCCCATGTTGAGGGAGTTGTGGAAAAAAATGTAATCACCATTTCATGGCGGCTAAGAAAACTAGACTATTTCTACCTAAAAAAAACAATCTCAAAAAATCAAAAAAAATCCGTAATACAGAGACAGACAGACATGTCATACTTATAACACCCCGTATTTTTGCGTGGGGGGTTAAAAAATAAATTGTGACGTTACTGCCATGATAAAATTTTATGAGAATAACCCTCTATAAAAAATCATCTGCTCTAGCTGTCAACTTATAAATGACATGGACTTCAAGGTGACTGTCCATTATACCGTATCATACAATAATAATAATTGTCTTAGGAACATGGCAAACCGAAAAATAGCATCGGGCCCTTTTTTTTTTTTTTACACTAAACGATTCGTGAATATTTAATTTACCTTTGTAAATAAACGGCATAAACTCACTATTTTTTTATGCATAAACTCATTATTTACTTTGGCTTCGTGCCGACTGCAGCTACTCCTTAAAGAAGATCCTCGTACAGGATCGAACCGGTCGGCACAAAGCCGAAATAAATACAAGTGAGTTTATGCCGTTTATTTACAAATATGAACATCTGGCCCATGCCATTATTGCTCATAGCTCAAAATTAGGTTTTGGTAGATAACCGCATTATATATATACCACGGCAGTATTGTATGCATTGAAAAGTAAGAGAACATCGTTGCGAGCCTTGCACGGAGCGGAATAAATATCGCTGAGAATATGTTGCTGATACTGACAGGCATAATGCATGGCATGCAATGTTGTCAAACAACTGCGTGTAGGGATCAGAATGCAGTGAGTGTACGGGTTTATAGCCACGAATGATGACCGATAAAAGATAATAATATAAACTTGTTTCCGTTATTAATAAAGAAAACTCATCAAAGTTCATCTGTTGCCAGTTCAACGAAAAAGGTTAACACGTAAAGATGCTTGAACATGTAAGCAACATATTATATTGATAGGCATGCAAAAATGAAAATGGTACTGCATTCTCGTGATTAGATTCTGTTTTGAACACGCAAAATACGAGAGAAAGAAGAAATGCAAACGGGCATATGGTACGGTATAGTGGGCAAACTCCTTAAAACTCATTTATTGCAATGTTATTTTGGAATATTTTCTAATAAACATACACATTACACATTAGCTATTTTTAACATATTTACAGCTGAACTAATCAAATTTGGTATAATAGGTAGCTTAGGCTCTATAAGCCTCTCTAGGCTCTTGACAAAAGGTAACAGTAGGTACTTTTCAATGGGTAAAACTGGATAGGAATAAATGAAGCTAGGACATGGGCCTACAGAACATATTATGCGCTAGTTGTACCTAAAGATAGCATGCAATTAGACCTGGTCGAAGATGTGGTATGCATTTGTCCTCTAATCGATTATCATGCATCGATTCAATCGTCAAAATATTCACAACACTGGCTAAATACGAGTCAGTAGACAAGGATAGCTATTTGGAGAATACGCTTTATTAGAAACAGAGGCAATTTGCCTAACCAGTATAACTTGATCCCTCGCTATAACAAAAAATATTCATAATTTTGAGGATTATTTTACATTTCTGGGGATATTAAAATCGATTTAATAAATTTAGATATTTTATATGTATACTTTATTATATAATAATACAGTAAACAGTTTTATAAAAAAATAAGAAGTCGTGATTTTTTTGTTAAAGAGAATATTCCGTGAGGCCCGCGTAGTTCCTTAAACTGGCCGCTACTAAACGGCGCGTCACGTGGCGCTACGAGTGGGGTAGCAAATACAACCAGTGTTGATATACAAAAAATCCGCCGATGCCCTCCCCCTGTCTGTACAAGACCTAAGGATTAGGGCTGCTACTAATTCTGAATATAATTTTTTTTTTATGTGATGAAGTAGAAGACGAGCAAGACGCTCTCCTGATGTTAAGAGATTACGCTGTACAGTGCTAATAATTCTAGGAGCACTGCACCAACGCTTCTTATTCAAGAGTCGTAAGATGTTAAGACTCTTTAGCCCAGTAATTTTACTAGCTACAGTGCCCTCCTACCGAAGCGCAGTAATGTTTGCACATCACTGCTCAGCCGGTAGAATAACTGGCACTGTTGGGGTACCCACCTAGACGACCTCCTGCAAAGGAAGTCTACCCCCGGTCTCTTGAAAATCCGTAACCGTGACCGTGTTCCAGCATAATGTTCTGTGAAGGCGGGATTTATCCCGCCTTCTTGGTTTAGTTTGCTACCTTCTACGGTTGCATCGTCAATTAACTTCACGCGAGAAGAAGAAGATAGGCTATCTTATAATGAATACAAAATCCGTGTTCCGGCGCGATATTCAGTGATGACAGGGATGGATTTAATTCGTTTAGATTTAGTCTGCTATCATTCATCATATCTGTCATATCGTTGCTAATTATATGTGTATGTACGTCGTAAGTGTATGTGTGTGTGTATGTACTTCTTTGCGCTTAAACAGCTGAAACCAGGGGGGTCACATCATCGTGGCCACCTGTGAGACAAAAAACAGCTTACGGATTTTCATTATTTTATGAAAATACGCGATATATTGATATTTTAGGTATATAATCTAGTTGAATAACATTGTATTGTCTCAAATTGCTTTAAAATTTTGGAAAAAAACGAAACACATATGTAGGTATTTTTGTCACAGTGAAGCAGTTCGACAGAGTTTGACAAACAACATAAACCGGCCACGCTGAAAGGGACGGAAAAAAAATAGGTTCTCCTTTTTCTTCACACAGAATTTTTCCAATTGCCATCACACTCACACATAAAATGGGTACTTCTAGTTGTATTACTTCTGTGGCTGAAACAAATATGCTGAAATTTGCAATAAATATAAATGCAAAAAAAACAAGCGCCCTGACAGGGTAAGTGGAGGTGTGACAGTGGTAATTAAGACCTAAATATTTGTACCTACATAATAATTGGTTGTTGGTTAAATTATAGGTAGCTTAGACTCTGGAATTACAAGCTTTTGAACGGGTAAAACTGCAAGTCAGAGCTAGTTTTATAATAAACTAGATGCGCGCAGCGGTTTTAACCACTGTACTATATGTATGGTATAAGCTATCTCTATACCAAATTTCAGCTCAATCGTGCTACAACTTCGACTGCAGCGTCACTTACCAACAGGAGAAATTTTGGTCAAAAACTTGTTTAGTCTGCTATAAAATAAAAAAAGTAAAAAAATGTTTTTAAGTTAAACGGTTTTATTTTAAACATGTACTAAAAGCTAAAAAATAAAATCGTGAGGCACGTCAAATATCTACAATTGTCAGAGAAAATGTTCATTAGAGATTTAGATATTTGAGGTGCCTCACGATTTTATTTTTTAGCTTTTAGTACATGTTTAAATAAAACCGTTTAACTTAAAAACATTTTTTTACTTTTTTTATTTTAAGGCTTTTTAGTACAATGTATTCTACTTGTCAAGCCCTTTCATTTGATACCCATATTGATGAAATTGAAAAAAAATAGGTTATCCGCCATTTTGTAGCGGCGGCCTTCTTGGATTTTAATTTTGTATAGTGCACTATATTCTACTTAGGGAGCGTATTCGCACGCATAATTTTTTTTGTCCTAATTTTGTTTCGCCGAAAATGTTTCGCATAACTTTTTTTAGCCTAATCATAATTGGGCATAATTATATCTAGACATACTTATGTCTTGCCATAACTGTCAGTTGCCCTAACGTTTTTTAGCATATATTTGTAAAGCATAAATTTGTATGTCATAATATAAGTACGCATAATTTTATTAGTCCTAATTTAATTTGTTCGAAAATGTTTCGCATAACTTTCTCGGGCATAATCATAATTTTACATAACTATATTAAGGCATACAACTAATATTGTAAGTTAATAAAATTATTTAGGAAAGTAGTTTATGGCACCCAGTAAGACTGACTGTCACAAAACCGACTCGGATAATTTAGGTTAGGTTAGGTTTGAACAATGTCCACAGTGCCACGGCAGCGGTCAACAAAGTGCCAAAAATGACCATCCACTTTCTAATTCAGAGAGAGGGTCTATACCCTATAGAGGAGATTAAAATGAAACAACCGCACAGTAGCTAGTGAAGTTACTGGGCTGAAGAGTCTTAACATCTTATTACTCACAAGTAAGAAGCGATGACGCAGTGCACCCAGAATTTTACTTTGTAAAATACTGGGTAGCACTGTACTAATTATGAGCACCGTTATCTCTTACCATCGGGAGAGCGTCTTCCCCGAATTCTTACTTCGTTCTATAAAAAAAACCGCGAGAAGGCTAGGTTAGGTTTTAAGTTAGAACATTGAAATTAATTATTCGTTTCTTTTAGTATAATAATATTTTGCCGATTACAATTCTGGTAATAGTATTATGACAAGATATCACTTTGCTAAAAAATTAGGGCTGGATATATCATTATACTGAAAATTATTAGGGCTGGATATTATTATGTCGAAAAATATTAGGGCTGAATATAATTATGCCAAAAAATTTTATGGTAAGATATTTTAGGCGTTTAAACAATATGCGTAACAATTTTATGCGTAAATATTATTATGCTTAAAAATATTATAGGAGAAAAATTTAGGCCATAAAATTTATGCCTAAAAACTTTAGGCGTTTTGATGTTTAGGCTGAAAAACGTTATGCCACATTAAATTAGGACTAAAAAATTTATGCGAGCCAATATGGAATATGCCAATATGGCCCGAAATTTCACCCTCTTCCTGTCAACCGATTGATTTGAAATTTGGTATACGCCTTTGGTTCTGGTGACAATACAATTATGTATATTCAATATTATTGTAAATCCAAGATAGCCGCCGCTATAAAATGGCGGATAACGTATTTTTTTTTAATCATATCAATATGGGTATCAAATATGAAAGGGCTTGATAAGTAGAAGGGTCCAATCCCAAAAACCGAAAGGGGGGGGTCCGAAGGGGGGGGGGGGGGAAGGGTAGAAGGGGGAGGGGGGGGGGTAGGGGGAATTTCAAATCAATCGGTTGACAGGAAGAGGGTGAAATTTCATTTACTAAATTTGACCCAAGAAAAAAGAAAAAAGTATAATAAAAAAAAAAGAATAAAACAAACGGAGTAAGCTAAATAAAACCGTTTAAAAAAACGGTCTTCCCGTTTAGGCGTGAAAGAGTAACAAACATACATCCAGACCATCTATTCTTACAGATGTTCACGTTTCTAATATTAGTAAGATTACAAAGAGAATTTTATAAGAACAATTTTACAAATACTAACAAAAACTGGACATATCTCAAATTACTCTTACAAGTTGGCAATGTGTCATATTTTTTGTGATTCCTCGTATATCAAGGCAGCCCTAGCTACCTAAATGGGGCCAGCATTTGTCACATGATCCCAGCAATTCCTGAGCCACTTTTACAAATAGCCTCTCGACTCAACTATCCCACTTCTGATGTAAAAACTGCGAGTAGAACTTGCGTAGGTAGGGTTCCGTACCATTTAATTTTAAGCAAAATTAAATGGTATATATAAAATTAATTGTTACCATTTAATTTATTAATTACATTACACTATTTGTTATAACACTATAATATATTCATAACCACTACAATAATATAACCTTTCAATAATAATAATTCATTTATTTCAGGCAATAATACACTGATTACAAAAACGATGTACCTGAGACCGATATCAATAATATATACCTTACGGACTAACAAACATAAAATAATTAAAACTACACACTTATTTACTAAAAGTAGTTTTATAGATTAACCATAAAATACCTATATTATTACCTTACTAAATAGTTATTAATATGTAAATAATACGCATATTAATCATTTGTTTAATTACAAAAAAAATAGACACGTTTGTTGTCTGTCTGGGCCCCCCTTTATAATTTATTTTGTTTTTAGTATAAGTTATTTTGTTATAGGAGCAGCAAAAATACATCTGTGATAAGTTCGGTGCCTAACTATCACAATTTGGATAGAGCTTGGTGACAGACAGACAAACAGCGAAGTCATAGTAATAGGACCCCGTTTACACCTTTGGGTACGGAACCCTAAAAACTGTAACTGTATGAGAATATGAATAAAACATGTTTTATGTCGACTTTTTACGTTTTTATCATAATAATATGGTAACACAGGTGCAGATTTTATTATTTTATTCAAATGTTGCCAGGTATAAAATATGCAGTATTTTTTGCGCTGATGTATGCGGTTACTTTGTATGACTCTGTTTAAATCAGAGGGGTTTGTTTTTTGATTCTACCTATAACAAAAATTTGACGTTTTTTAAAGGCAATATTTTTTTTTTTATGTAATTCAGCATCTTTCTCTTTTCTTTCACAATTAGAATTTATTAAAATTTGTTGTTTTACCGATTACTCAAACATGCCGATTTGATTTTTTTTGGAACGAAGTTCCTTATCGCGCCTTGTGAAAGGGGGCTAGACGGAAAAAATTCTTACGAAAAGTTGTCACGACACTTTTTGCTATAGTAAGCTGTGCGGCGTGCGCATGTTTCTCTGTCTCTCTCTCTCTCTCTCTCTCTCTCTCTCTCTCTCTTATAGAAAGCAAGCCAGATATTTTCATTAATCGAAAAGAACTTCGTTCCATCGCATCCGGGTGTCCCTTGACACCTCTCAAGTTTTTTGTTTTCATGGTTTTTATAATAATATTATAATAGAATCCCCATTAAAATTACATTACCTATCTATTTTAAAGTTAAAATAAAAACGCGCGTCTATTTCTTGCTTCTCGCGTCCTCGCTTTAAGGAGGGATTGTAATTGATTATTTTTTAACCCCCGACGCAAAAACGACGGGATGTTATAAGTTTGACGTGTCTGTATATCTGTCTATGTATGAGTGTGTCTGTCCATGGCATCGTAGCTCCCGAACGGATGAACGGATTTTGATCTAGTTTTTTTTTGTTTGAAAGTAAGTTAGTCGAATGTGTTCTTAGCCATGTTTGGTGGAAATCAGTCCAAGATGGCCGCCGCTAAAAAATGGCGCATAACTTTTTTCTTTCACAACTCCCAACATGGGTATCAAAAGAAAGAACTTAACTAGTAGAATACAACGCACTAAATTTAATTTAAAATCCAAGATGGCCGCCACCGCAAAACCGCGTTTAACATATTTTGAAACCGTTGCGTTGGGGTTTTTATTTTTAATTTAATTCACATGTTTGCAGTATCATTTTGAACAAAAAGGGCACAATGCACAGTGATCCGTGTCCTTATTATCAGATACAGGATTTACAGATTCTCCCCACATTTTCATTCACATACAATCGCAAACACCAGCTAATGACCGTTCTCCTTTGCCTCCAGGACCTGCAGTCAGAGATAGAAACCCACCGCGATGTGTACGCGTCACTCACGGGCACCGGGCGGAGGCTTCTCGGTAGCCTCTCCTCACAGGAAGACGCGGTCATGCTGCAACGGAGGCTCGATGAGATGAACCAGCGGTGGCATCATCTTAAAGCCAAGAGTATGGCTATCAGGTATGGAGCAATATATCTTTCTTACTTTTCAGACTGAGGTTCGACATGTTTTTCCTTTCAATTTTTTTTTACCATGGTATAAAACATAGTTGGTTCCCGCGTCTGTCTGTCTATCTGGCTCTATTGTATGCTTAGATCTTTAAATGACACACAACGAAATTTAATGCTTTTAGAGGTAGATAGTGATTAAAAAAAAATTTACATGTATAATACTTATGCATGTATTATCTGGGGGCACGGTAGTGCCCCCGCCAAGTCGAGCGCGAAGCAAGCACTGCCGTACCATCTTTACAGGAACCATTTCGTCGCATTTTCAGGCCCCTATTTGAGAACCTCTGGATAAGACCAGAACACAGAAATTTTCGTCATCCAGTAAGCTATAATTACATACTTAAAATCCAAAATTTCAAGTCTGTAGGTCATTAAGTTCCGAAGTTAAGCGAAAGCAAAGTTTCGCATTTTCGACACTCACTCACTCATGATCATCAAAATAGAACTAGTACTTCCCATAAACTCAGAGAGCTGAAATTTGGTACATACTTAGAATTTATTGTATAAGCCATAGGAAAACTAAAAAAACATGCAATTTCGGTCTCGTTTTCGAGATAATTCATCTGCATAAATAACTTTGTAATCTCATATAAATGTATAGGATTACAAAGTTACATTTGCAGTCAATGGTTAAAATTGTGTAATATCCAACTTATTATTTCAAAATATATTTAAGGCATAGTATATGTATATGTGAGTGTGTATATGTGTCGTAAATCGTCAGTTATGATCAGGCGATATCTAGCGTGGCCAACTAAAATAGGAGCCCAACCAAACTATTAGAAGAGATCGACATACCGCCTTTACTACAAGCTTTTATTTACTTTCACCTGTCGGTCTGTCTGTCTGTAATTAAATCTTGCAAGTTTAATTAGGCCTACTTCCCGGTATAATATTATGATGCATTGGACTAAGAGTGAACGCACACGTATCTAGATGGCGCTGACTGTATTTTAAAACGCGCTTACGGTTTGTATTTCTGATAACCTTATAATATAGCGTTTCTACAAAAATAAGTGAAATCCCACCAAAAACATTCTGTAAAAAACTAGCCAAGTCTCGATGGAGCTGCTTGTTTATCTCTAAAAAGTAATGAAATCTAGACAAAGTCGTGCCAAGTATAAGGTTCCTTACTGCGATTTCTTTATTATTATAGTTAATGTTGTGTGACTTGGCCGTTGAAGGGTACACAAGGGTATTATACCAGGTGCTCCATGACACTATTGCACCAATCTGTCCGCTACCCATTCACGATAGAAAATTTCCACTTGGAAAACGTTGATTGGATAACCAGTCAATTGTAGGCTTGATAAAGCTGCGTATTTCAATAATACTTATGTTTAGGCGATCCAAGTGTCATGGAGCATCTGGTTTTGTACCCTTGTGTACCCTTCAACGGCCAAGTCACACAACATTAACTATAATAATAAAGAAATCGCAGTAAGGAACCTTATACCTGGCACGACTTTGTCTAGATTTCATTACTTTTTAGAGATAAACAAGCAGCTCCATCGAGACTTGGCTAGTTTTTTACAGAATGTTTTTGGTGGGATACATTATACATATAAACCTTATTATAGGCATAGTAGATAAACACAGATATATAATTTTCTGTTAGGAGCTATGAAGTGCGCGCGGGTCCACTAGTAAGTTAAAGTATTATGTTTTATTTTTAATATGTGTGGATCAATTATTTATCTCTATATAGCGATTCCATCATCAATCCAAAGGCATAAATTGTCTGCTACTTAAAGAATGAAAGGCTCAACATTCTCAATGCAAAGTTGGCATTCAATTTGGAGGGTCTATTATAGTAGAGCGCATTGTTGTCTATCACGAAAATTATGCCTCATTTTTAGCTGTTTATGCCATGAAAATCCGTTTAAATTGTCTATGCGAAAGCCTTCGTTCATCTCTTTTTTTTTTTGTAAAAACAATTAATTTACAATCACAACAAATAAAAACATTTTTTTTTTTTGTTTAGTCTGTACTGTCCCACTGCTGGGCAAAGACCTCCCCCAAATCCTTCCACTTATCTCTTTCCTGCGCCACCTCAGCCCACCCGATCTGATGCGCGTCCAAATCATCTCGCCATCGTTTCTTAGGCCGGCCTCGGCGGCGTCGCTTTAAAACAACAAATCAAAAACCTCGTTCCATAAACAACACATCTATTTACGCACCTGTCGCCATTTTGCTAAATTCGCGCCATTTTTCCGCCGCCATTTGCAATCTGTCATTAACCAGTGACATTTATAGATGTCCACTCGCGATGCGATTACAATGCACTGTTGTTTTAAAATTTTACGCGTTTTTAAAATAGTTTTTTTAAATTAAACTGTTCGTACGAAGACAAATTGCTGTGGGGCTGTGATTTATTCATGTCTAGGAGTTTCGTTCTTTACTATTTTTTGTTCTACTTGAAAATGTAAAACTAAAATCAGCATTTTACATGGATTCAACGCATATATTACTAGCCCAGCTGATTTCACCCGCTGTACAGTAACCTATATTATATTATTTCACGGTCTAAGCTATCTACTATACCAAATTTCAGCTCAATCGGTCCACCCGTTTATTATTTATGTAAAATAGTAACAAACATACATGCATTGATACAAACTTTTGTGTATATTATAATATTAAGTAGGATATAACAATATAAGTAATTTATTCTTGCGTGATCCTTTCTCAACTCAGGTACGTCGTAAAACCTCTCTGTGTTCCAAATTTCATCTAAATCGGTTCAGTGGTCTAAGCGTGAAGAGGTAACATACAGGTACACATTCGCATTTATAATATAGTAGCGAGAAGATGAGTTAAGTAGATAGATAGATAGAGATATAAAACTAAGTATATACTCGTCATAAACCCTAATTTTATCTCTCAGAGCTAAGTTAGTAAAAGGATCTTAACAAGCTGAATACTCATTCATAATCTCGCTCGATTCACTCATCGTAAACCTAATCTCGGTCGCAGGTGGCAGGCAATAACGGTTATTCCTTCACCTGTGTACATACAGCCTGAAAATGAGCACAGGGTTTACGATTAGGTTCAGAACACAGTTCAGTTTGAAGTTAACAAGCGAACAGAGTCTTGAAAGGTAGGCAACGTACCAGCGGTACCCCTGGAATTGCAGATTGCAGGTATCCTTGACATTGTATTTTAACGACCCCTGTGGCGCGGTGGGCTAATACCCGGGTGCAACGCAGGAGGTTGCGGATTCAATTTCCGCATGGGACAAATTTTTGTGTGATCCACTGATATTTGTTTCTGGTCTGGGTGGCTCTCTATATCTATTATAAGTATGTATTCACAAAAGAAAAAGTATATAATACTTATATAATATTCGTTATCCTAACCACCATAACACAAGCATTAAGTTGCTTAGCTTGGAGACGAATTTATTGATTGTTGCTAAATTTCAACAAAATTTTGAAAAAAAAACCTTTAAAACTTTACCGTTGTTATGAAATCAAATGTAACTTCGATGCGTAATTTTACGTTAAAATGCGTATTTTTGCTACGAATTCGTCTTCGTCTTACAGAATCTACATGATTCATATATCTAAACGACTCATCGCTTAACAAAAAAATTGGGCGTCAATGTTGCGGGATAACATAATATTTTGCTTTACTGTGTTTAATTAACCTGTTAATTTAGCTAAGTTTTGAGAACAGTAAATAGTAGATACTAAAAAGGTACCAGATATTAAAGGATGCAATACCCAGACTGGTCTCTTTAACTTAACGCAAAAAACTTACAAATCAGTTATTAGTTTCGATAAAATAAAAACACTAACATAAAAGATTTTCATATATATAAGATTAAATTTCACTTTTTTGCCTATCTCATGCCTCTAACTGCATCGTAGGTAACCAAGTTAGGGCTGTCAATTTCTCGGATTAATGGCTATTAGCAGACACGCGTAGCGAGTGGCAGACGGTAATATGTTTAGTAACGTGATAGCCCTGAGGTAACGATTCTGGTCATTGCCCTATTAGGGAGATGTTCATCCAATTATGGAGCAGCCAATTTCAGTTGGATAGAATTGATGTTGTGTTCAAATGTTTTTTTGATAGATTTGTTACAGTTGTAGAACTAAATATTAGTAGGTTTAATGTATTAGAAAAAATGTTAGCTTTATTATTAGCTTTTGAGTAGCTGCAGCATTGGCTCTTAATTTTACTAGTTTTTAAGTGGTTTCTCTTTTGAAAACCTTGTAACGAACACATTTTTTTAATAATGTATTTAAAAACGCAATCCCGAGTGAGTTTCTTGCTCGTTCTTCTTGTAAATGTGCTTGCGAATTGCAAACGAGCGGTAAAGTATTAAAATAGAAAAACTGTAAAATTTACTAACAAAAGGTAGCCTGTTTGAATAAATGAAGTTTGATTTTATAAAGTTTTTCTAAATAAAGACAATTAAAAAAAACACGACTAATTGTAGACCTTCTTCTTTGAAGTCAGTCAAAAAGGCAACATTTACCACTTTATACCGTTGCTATAATACTAAACAATAGTAAGTCAGTAACTTTAACCATATCGACCGCTACCAACTGTCATTCAACCATCTGCATAACAATGGACGTCGGACTGACTGGCGGGGTGAGGTTCTGACCCATTTATTGTTAAACCTTCGAAAATGGACAAGACAAGATATTGTTTAGTTAAACCCATCTACGGCCAAATCGTCGCTTAACATCTCGCGAGATCGAGGTCAAAGGGTAACCTGTAATGAATAAAAACATCGAATTAAGTGTTCATACTGAATCTCTTAAATGATTAGGACAACTTAATGCTTGTATTATGGTGGTTAGGGTAACGGATATAATACTTACCTATATACTTTTCTTTTGTAAAAACATAGTTATAATTATATATATTTAAACCACCCAGACCAGAAACAAATACTTGTAGATCACACAAACATTTGTCCCATGCGGGAATCGAACCCGCAACCTTCTGCGTTGCAAGCGGGTATTAGCCCACCGCGCCACAAGTCACACTTAATAAAAAAATATCAGTGTTCTTCTACTATATTACGCATGTATTATACATATAAACCTTCCTCTTGAATTACTCTATCTATTAATGAAAACCGCATCAAAATCCGTTGCGTAGTTTTAAAGATATAAGCATACGTAGGGACAGACAGACGAGGGAAGCAACTTTATTTTACACTGGCTTATGCTCGTGGCTTTGCCCGCGTCCAAATCCTTGAGGTCTCCGAGGTCTACGTCGTAAAACCTATCTGTATTCCAAATTTCAACCCAATAGGTTCAGCGGTTTAGGCTGTGCGTTGATAGATCAGTTAGTTACTATTTCCTTTTATATATTTAAGAAAACTATGGACTACGTAGTGAAGAGTTATCTACCTAGCATTTTCACTTGTAAGCTATCTCATATTCAAGCCTGTAGGTAAGATTATGCAATAAGCGAGCCTTTGAGTGCATAACTCAGCTGCCAAAGTTCGGAACACGCTGGATTGTTCACGGGGCTTTAGATACATTCTTTGTAAAGGAATCTCCTTGATTTTATGAACAAATTTAGGGGAACAAATGAACAAAATTGTCGTTTATGAAAAAAGTTGCAAATAAGTTAAATACTTAAGCGTGTACTCCTATGCGACTCTCTCGCTTGCACGTATAATGATTTTTTACGTCTCTCGGTATAGCTCAATAAGGTTATCTAAAATGGAGGCTGCAACGTCAACACCAAACTGATGCAAGAAAAATGACGTCACGGTTGTTTGCCATCTCGCTTACTCATTTAATACGTAGATTAGATAGGGTGTATAGGGTACCTGTCCCACCGAAGGCGACAAAACGAGTTACCATCGGCAATTTTATTGCTCAAGAAACGTACAAAAGGCATTCAGTGTAAACAAAGGAGATGCATATACAAATATGTAGTTGATCGTCAACTGTTCACACTGCCGGCGAGGACTCGCTTCACTAGCTTAGCGTGGCAAAAGCTATGAAAGATAATTCGCTCAGCGATACTCGCTCTTAATCAGAACTCACGCCGAGCGAGCAACCAGCGGTCATTTCTCTACAGTGCGAGTAATCGCTCGTCTCACTCGCACACTCGCTTATAGCCGAGTTACACAACTATCCAAACTACGCACTCGCTGCTCGCCTCTCACCAACTCGTTTTACATTCTAGCTCTACTCGTTACTCGCTCATCGTTGCCGGTGGGACAACTGCCTTAGGGTTGTAAGTCGATAGTAGTTTGTTTTTAAATTGTACGAGGTAAGTGTGATGGCAGACAACCCTGACGTCATTTTTCTTTGCTTTATTTTGGTGTTCGCACTGCAAAATCCAATTGAGTTCAAAATTCTTGGTAAAGCTCTAAATATATTTTTTAAAATTATTTTTAACAGTTTTCATGTATCAAATTGTTTGGTGAAGTTGTATACCGAATAATTAATAAAATACTCGTATTTTAAAAACCAGTGGCTGTTGATGAAAATACTTTTTAAATTACCATCTCAAAAGAGCGAATGCATTTTGATTGGCTGCCAATTTATTTTAAAAATTGCATTTTAGTATTTATTCAAATTTATGCATTTAAGACTGTAACCATCTTTGTATCAGGGCCATCGAGGACATATCCAATAGAGGGGCAATAGACAAAGTTTTCCTTGAAATAATTTTTTTCACAATTTGACGACTCCGCCCACTTTTCCTATTGGCTACGCTGGTTTTAGTGATGGGCAACGAAAAAGTTTCAATTTAAAACTCGATTATGCCAAGTAATCGATTACAAAGCGATAATATAATATTTTTGACTAAGAGGCAGAACATACGCACGGTTGCAAATCTGATCTTTTGTTTTAAATGGTGTTAATGTCGGAAATCATAAAGGAAGATTTTTGGTTTTCTAAAGACATTGTTAGTTCCGATTTCATCTTATAGCAAAAATAGCGTTTTAGTTTTAAACAAGTCAAATATAAAATAATAGCTTATGCTCACGGCTTTGCCCGCATGGCAAAATCCTTTCTTAGTGGAGGTCTACGTCATTAACCCTATTAATATTCCAAATTTCAACCCAATCCGTCCATCGGTTTAGGCTGTGCGTTGATAGATCAGTCAGTCAATAAGTCAGTCACTCTTTCCATATATAAATTTAGATTCTTAAAGACATCCGATTTATACACATGCATGCAAAGTTTAAGCTAATTGAAAACTGGGAAGTAGATTAAATTTTACTTGCAAGATTTGATTATAGACAACAGGACAGGCGAATGTAAAAAAAAGCTTGTAAATAAAATTAAACAAAAATTGCCCCCTACGCAACGCTTTCAAAATTACCTATTTTGTGGATGGTGGCCATCTTTGATTTTAAATTTATCATAATAATATATACTACATACTACTACTAGTCAAGCCCTTTCAACTTTCATTTGATGCCCACATTGACGGGATTATGGAGAAAATAATTAATCAGCTATTTTTAGCGGCGGCCATCTTGGATTTTAAATGTAATGCATATATTTTACTAGTCAAGTCCTTTCATTTCATACCCTTACATTTGACGAGGTTGTGAAGAAAAAAAAATAATCCGCCAAATTGTAGCGGCGGCCATTTTAGATCGATTTCCACCAAACACGGCTAAGAAAACTCTCGACTACCTTTCGACTCTACTTTCAAACAAAAAAACAAGATCAAAATCCGTTCATCTGTACGGGACCCAGAAGTAAGACAAAGTACATGAGCAACGATGCCACAGACAGACAGACAGACACGTCAAACTAATAACACCCCGTCGTTTTTGCTTCGGGGTTAAAAAGAGGTCAGGTTTTTATGTTAATGTAAAAAGAGTTTTCATTTCTTGTTCGGAACTTATTTTAGTCTATAACAAAAAATGACGTTTTCATGATGTGGATGGTATATTCTCATCCGCTCATAAAAAAGAAAATATTAAATTTGTAGGTATCTCGATCGAAAACAGGGGAATGGCATCGGAGCATTTTTATATTTTAGCAAATTTTATAGTTGTATATCAATACTGTAGGTTTTCACTAACCTACTCGCAGCGCCGCGTGATGCGACTAAACAAGAGGTTATATGATATAATATTGTAAATATTATAAATAATAGACATAATATTATAAAAGTGTCTCCCTGTTGTATAGATAATGAATGATACGTAGCTTTTTGTGCGCAAGTCTGACTCGTATTCGCCATAGGTTTTATATACCAAATTACGAGATGATCTTTTGTCACGAAAAATGACGGTAACTTTACGCAACTTCACGTGTCATATTTTTTTGATACATCCTAAAATATCCGTGTACTTTTTATTTATGTTAAAATTTCGTTGAAATCAAATTTTTAGGGTAGTTCCCGCGTGCCCCACTATCCGCCCCACTGGTGGGGCAGGTGAAACTGTCAAATAATTTTTGTGTCTCACGCACCCCACTGATCGCGTTTTGGTGGGGCGGGTTCTTCCAAGACACCATCAGCCTAAGACTACGAGAACTTTCCGAGATATTGATATTTTAATTTTAATAGCTGTCATTTGAAATGAAGATTTCCTCAAGACCCTTCATTTCTTCCATCACTTTCACATATTTGCAAGGTAGATAACAAGAAAAAGGTACCAGGAGATCATAATTGTAATGAAGTCTTACATACGAGTATTCGTTGACTTGTACTGCTTTGCCTGTACCTGCGTCTATTAATGAAAAAAACACATATTATCCCATTCATATAAATTACACATTACACAAAGGTACATAAAAGTTCGAATTAACCAGGAAAGTGCGACTAAAATCACCGCAATACGAGATTTTAATAATATATTATCAGATGGGATGATTTTCTTGTGTTGTTTGTCTACTAAATAGTACATAGTTCCTTATAATTTTTGATCTCCTAGTTCTTTGCAAAATATTTGCATAAATAACACCATTCATCATTTAGTCGTGCCCAATAAATTATATTTTTGCATGAGTTACAGCGCTCTGATGGGGCGCGTGAAGTGTACTTTTTTAATATTATCACCCGCCACACTAAAACGCAATCAGTGGGGCGCGTGAGAAGCAAAAAATATTTGACAGTTCCACCTGCCCCACTAGTGGGACGAATAGTGGAGAACACGGGAACTACCCAATTTTTACAACACAAGTGAATTATATTAAAAATTAAAAAAAAACCCCAACGCATTCAAAATATGTAATTTTGTGGGTGCAACCATTTTTTAGTTTTTCAGATGTTAGTTTATTAAAATCTGTTTATTATAGTTTGTAGTTTTCTACTAATCAAACTTTTTAGTTTAATTCCCATGTTGAGGGAGTTGTGGAAAAAAATGTAATCACCATTTCATGGCGGCTAAGAACACTCTAGATTATTTCTACCTAAAAAAAAAACAATCTCAAAAAATAAAAAAATAAAATCCGTAATACAGAGACAGACAGACACGTCATACTTATAACACCCCGTATTTTTCCGTGGGGGGTTAAAAAATAAATTGTGACGATACTGCCACGATAAAATTTTATGAGAATAACCCACTATAAAAAATCATCTGCTCTAGTTGTCAACTTATAAATGACATGGACTTCAAGGCGACTGTCCATTATACCGTATCATACAATAATAATAATTGTCTTAGGAACATGCCAAACCGAAAAATAACATCAGGCCCTTTTTACACTAAACGATTCGTGAGTATTCACCTTTGTAAATAAACGGCATAAACTCACTTGTATTTACTTCGGCTTCGTGCTGACTGCAGCTACTCCTTAAAGTAGATCCTCGTACAGGATCGAACCGGTCGGCACAAAGCCGAAATAAATACAAGTGAGTTTAAGCCGTTTATTTACAAATATGAACATCTGGCCCATGCCATTATGAACCTTATTTTCATTTATTTATTGCTCATAGCTTAAAATTAGGTTTTGGTAGATAACCGCATTATATATTATATATGTACCACGGCAGTATTGTATGTATTAAAAAGTAAGAGAACATCGTTGCGAGCCTTGCACGGAGCGTTAACAATAAATCTGAGAATATGTTGCTGATACAATACAATACACAACTCTTTATTGAAACTCCACAAAACAAAAAAAAACTGAAAAATATTGTTACATAGTATACAAGGGTGTTACAATTGGCGGTCTTATCGCTAAAAGCGATCTCTTCCAGACAACCGTGCAGGGAAAGGAGTAACAAAAAATCACACTGACAGGTCACTGACAGGTCTATCCATGGCATGCGATGTTGCCAAACAACTGCGTGTGGGGACTGGGGACCAGAATGCAGTGAGTGTACGGGTTTATAGCCACGAATGATGACCGATAAAAAGATAATAATATAAACTTATTTTCATTATTAATAAAGAAAACTCATCTAAGTTCATCTGTTGCCAGTTCAACGAAAAAGGTTAACACGTAAAGATGCTTGAACATGTAAGCAACATATTATATTGATAGGCATGCAAAAATGAAATTGGTACTGCATTCTCGTGATTAGATTCTGTTTTGAACACGGGCAAAATACGAGAGAAAGAAGAAATGCAAACGGGCATATGGTACGGTATAGTAGGCAAACCCCTTAAAACTCATTTCTTGCAATGTTATTTTGGAATATTTTCTAATGAACATACACATTAGCTATTTTTAACATATTTACAGCTGAACTAATCAAATTTGGTATAATAGGTAGCTTAGGCTCTATAAGTCTCTCTAGGCTCTTGACAATAGGTAACAGTAGGTACTTTTCAATGGGTAAAACTGGATAGGAATAAATGAATTTCCGTAGTAGTCGTACTGAACTATGAGTCGTCAACATGGGCCTACAGAACATATTATGCGCTAGTTGTACCTAAAGATAGCATGCAATTAGACCTGGTCGAAGATGTGGTATGCATTTGTCCTCTAATCGATTATCATGCATCGATTCAATCGTCAAAATATTCACAACACTGGCTAAATACGAGTCAGTAGACAAGGATAGCTATTTGGAGAAAACGCTTCATTAGAAAGAGAGGCAATTTGCCTGACCAGTATAACTTGATCCCTCACTAGAACAAAAAATTATCATAATTTTGAGGATTATTTTACATTTCTGGGGATATTAAAATCGATTTAATAAATTTAGATATTTTAAATGTATACTTTATTATATAATAATACGGTAAACAGTTTTATAAAAAAATAAGAAGTCGTGATTTTTTTGTTAAAGAGAATATTCCGTGAGGCCCGCGTAGTTCCTTAAACTGGCCGCTACTAAACGGCGCGTCACGTGGCGCTACGAGTGGGGTAGCAAATACAACCAGTGTTGATATACAAAAAATCCGCCGATGCCCTCCCCCTGATCAGGGCACAGGACTCATTTTCTAACAAAATGAATTAAAACATAATTTAACAGAATTTATAGAAACATCGTTTGTAAGTAAACATCAGGGAATAAGAGAGAGAGAGAGAGAGATTCAAAAGGAAGGTTTTTTATGTAGCTGTGCCCAGCGGTTTTACCCGCTTATGTGTTAATCCAGGGTCTTAGCTGTCTCTACACCAAATTTCAGCTCAATCGGTCCACCCGTTTAGGTGTGAAGTAACAAACATACACACTCACACACTCACGAACTTTCATATTTATAACATTAGTGTGATACATGCATAATATAGAGGGTAGTAGAGAAACATTGATAATTTTCTGTTAGGCACTACGAAGTGCGC
Organism: Hemithea aestivaria; assembly: GCA_947507615.1. Classification (NCBI taxonomy): domain Eukaryota; kingdom Metazoa; phylum Arthropoda; class Insecta; order Lepidoptera; family Geometridae; genus Hemithea; species Hemithea aestivaria. Next base: position 15,592,548 of record OX382341.1, on the reverse strand, counting down.
GCGGGTCCACTAGTTATTATAATATCTTTAATTGGCTGTATGGCGTATAAACTGTAAATTATTAAGTTTTTATTTTAGCTGTTGGTTTACCTATAACAATAAATAAATGAATTAATAGATATTATCGCTCTCCGCTATCACTACGACCCCACCCGATAAAACGCGCGATCAGTGCGCGTGACGCAATAAACTCACTATTTAGCGATTTGATCGTCACATAAAACAACATGGCGGCAAGCAGTGGTTTTAAAATCATTTTTATTGCCTTGTTTTATTTCCACGAGCGGTATAAAGGTTTAAGTTCATTATGGCAATTCAACCTCGATGCCATACCGACTCGATCCGTGGCTAAGCAATTAATACAATGGCAATTCAGCGATTCCACTATGGATAGATTTGCAGCAAAGCTAATAATACATTGTAAGCTTTATAATATGGTCAAAAGACATAAAACATCGATACGGGTGGGTGTCAGAATATCTTCTTTTGTAGGTATAGACATAGGCGGTTTTAGGGGGGGGGGGGGGGACAGGGGGCCAAGCCCCCCCCCCCCCCCCCCAGAAGCATTGTAGTGGTACGAATTTTGCACATATTTCATGGTCAAGATTATAATTTTTTTCTACTTTTTTTTTCTACTACGCTCGCAGCAAGCTGCTCGCGCACTTATTATTAAGGATATTTGAACTTTCTAACTGTTAGGCGAGCTAAACACACAGTTCTCGTAGTAAAAAATATAATATTGTTCCCATGCTTTTTTTTTCTACTACGCTCGCAGCAAGCTGCTCGCGCACTTATTATTAAGGATATTTGAACTTTCTAACTGTTAGGCGAGCTAAACACACAGTTCTCGTAGTAAAAAATATAATATTGTTCCCATGCACCTTGACCCCCCCCCCCCCCCCCCCCAGAACCAAATCCTGGATCTGCCAGTGGGTATAGATCTCAGCTATTAATTTACGTAAGATTCTTCGCTGTGGCTAGCAAGGCAGCGTGGCCGCTTTTGAAAAAACAATTAAAATTGTTAAATATCTTCAAACCCTTTAGCAGGAAAGTCTTTATTTTATTTTACAATTATTTTACAACTTAACTTTTTTTATTTTATTTTACTATAATTATCTAATCTTCGCTCATTAACGCATTTCAGTTTCGATGTTTTTTATAGGTAATATTTTTTTTATATTTTACGATTGTTGGAATGGTTTAATAATAATATTATGTCGTTATTAATAGGTCACGTATCAAAAATCCTAATAACTTTTTATTTTTTTGTGGCGTAGCGTACAAGTTCTAAATTCTTTGTTAAGCTGCGAGTTGCGTCGGAGTCACATCGGCGTAGAGTTGATGCAATGTGTGATGACCTTTTAAATGCTTTTATTGTCTACTTTTATACCCAGTGATATAAAACGCCACCGCTCCTGTCCGTAGACACTCCATGTAATTACTTATTTCATTGCCGATATACCGTGAACTTTATTCGCTTTTAAATTTATTTAAATTGAGGTTTTAATTTCCTATTGTTTGCGGTTTTTAAACAAGTACTTAAATGAGATTAACTTCGTAGAAAGAAATTTTAAAATTTTACTCTTATCGCATCGCTTACCGGGGTAGCTTACCGGGGTTCCTTTGCAGAAGGTCGTCTAGGTGGGTAGTGGGTACCCCAACAGTGCCAGTTATTCTACGGCTTGTTCTCATTTGGACAGATTCTCATTTGGACAGATTCTCATATGGACAGATTCTCATATGGACAGATTCTCAAAATGACGGAAATTGTACAGGTACATACATAACACCTAATAAATTACCATTTGCAGTCACAACAGATTCTGATCACACGAGTGTATACTATTTATTGATGTACCTACGTGATTTTTTGAACAGATTTTTTCACACCACCATCTCAACTAGCTTTAAAGTACCAGGAGTTCATTACTAAAAAGGAAGTCGATTAAATTAAATTTTGTAATAATAGCCTAATTTTTAACCCCCGACGCAAAAACGACGGGGTGTTATAAGTTTGACGTGTCTGTCTGTCTGTGTATGCGCGTGCGTGCGTTATGCTAATTTGGTCAAACAATAATTTTTGGCCCAACATGGATTACGTCCAATTAGGAATAATGTCCAATATGAATTTGGTCCAAAATAAAATACGTCCAATTAAGAATAATGTCCAACACTAATTTCGTCCAAAATAATTTGGTCCAACTAGGATTTATGTCCAATATGTTTTTGGTCCAACTATGATTAATGTCCAACACGAATTGGTTTATTCCTGATGGTCATGGAAGAAATGAAAGGAAATCTTCATTTCGGGTGACAGCTGTCAAACTTGAAACGTCAATATTTCAGAAAGTTATCGTCCTAGGCTGACGCTGTCATAGAAGAAATTAAAGTTGTTGAGGAGATCTGCCTTTCAAATGACAGCTGTCAAACTAGAAATATCAATATCTTGGAAAATAATCGTCCTAGGCTGACGTTGTCAGGGAATAAATGAAAGGTCTTGGAGCTATCTTCATTTCAGATGACAGCTGTCATGGAAGAAATTAAAGGTCTTGGAGAGATCTTCATTTCAGATGACAGCTGTCAAACTTGAAATGTCAATATCTCGGAAAATTCTCGTCCTAGGCTTACGCTGTCATAGAAGAAATTAAAGGTCTTGGAGAGATCTTCATTTCAGATGACAGCTGTCAAACTAGAAATGTTAATATTTTGGAAAATACTCATCCTAGGCTGACACTGTCATAGAAGAAATGAAAGGTCTTGGAGAGATCTTCATTTCAGATGACAGCTGTCAAACTAGAAATGTTAATATTTTGGAAAATATTCGTCCTAGGCTGACGCTTTCATGAAAGAAATAAAAGGTCATGGGAAGATCTGCCTTTTAGATGACAGCTGTCAAATTTGAAATGTCAAAATCTGGAAGACCTCCAAAGATTTTTAATTTCTTCTATGACAGCGTCAGCCTAGAACGAGTATTTTCCGAGATAATGACATTTCAAGTTTGACAGCTGTCATCTGAAATGAAGATCTCTCCAAGACCTTTCATTTCTTCTATGACAGCGTCAGCCTAGGACGAGTATTTTCCAAAATAAAGACGTTTCAAGTTTGACACCTGTCATCTGAAATGAAGATCTCTCCAAGACCTTTAATTTCTTCTTTGACAGCGTCAGCCTAGGACGAGTATTTTCCGAGATATTGAAGTTTCAATTTTGACAGCTGTCATCTGAAATGAAGATCTCTCCAAGACCTATCATTTATTCTTTGACCGCGTCAGCCTAGGACGAGTATTTTCCGAGATATTGACGTTTCAAGTTTGACAGATGTCATCTCAAATGAAGATCTCTCCAAAACCTATCATTTATTCCTTGACAGCGTCAGCCTAGAATGAGTATTTTCCGAGATATTGACGTTTCAAGTTTGACAGATGTCATCTCAAAGGCAGATCTTCTCAAGACCTTTCATTTCTTCCATGACGCTATCAGGAATAAACCAATTCGTGTTGGCCTTCAAGAAGAAAAAACTTCAAGAGTAGAACTGTCATCCCATACATTCACAAAAGTACAATGTATAGGGTGCCAGTTCTACTCTTGACATTTCAGCGGGATCCCGTATGGCATGCTACGGCCACAGAAAGAGCAATACGCAAGAAGTAGGACTTTAAAAAATGTAATATCTTCATGGAATCCTAGGATCCATGGACACAAACCTCCAAAAAGTACTAGGAGACCAGATACCATGAAGAGATTAAATTTTTTTGAACTCACACTTGCGTTTCTCTCTTCCAGCTCCTTATAGTTTTGGTTAACCTCTTTCTAATTTCTGGTATCCTAGTACTTTATAATATGATAACACCATGTTGTAATAATAATATGATGAACAATGAAGTCAGTATAATATGAAAAATACGTGAATGTAGTAAACTAGTCGCAATAGGAATTTCTAGACATTTTTGGTAAATACCCAAGGAGTAGTCCAGAGGAAAATTTAAATTCTCATCGGCAGCCATAAGATGACGTAGGTAATGAAAAATATATATTTTATATAACCTTTTTTGCATAAGTGTACTCCCGTCATTTTGAGAATCTGTCCATATGAGAATCTGTCCATATGAGAATCTGTCCAAATGAGAATCTGTCCAAATGAGAACAAGCCATTCTACCGCCTGAGCAGTGATGTGCAAACATTACTGTGCTCCGGTAGGGGGGCACTGTAGCTAGCGAAATTACTGGGCTAAAGAGTCTTAACATCTTATGACTCTTGAGTAAGAAGCGTTGGTGCAGTGCTCTTAGAATTTCACATCATTGTGAAATCCTAAGTAGCACTGTACTGATTATGGGCAGCATTATATCTTAATATCAGGAGAGCGTCTTGCTCGTCTTCTACTTCATCACATAAAAAAAACGCTTCTTCGAATTCTCCACTTCGAATGTCCCACGGCTGGGCCAAAATCAACGCATTTCTGTCTTATTCTGGCTTCTATAGTCAACAAGGAACCCTTATGGTTTCGCTTTGTCTGTCCGTCCGTCTGTATGCAATATAACGGAATACGTCCTAGAAAGCTGTAATTTGCACAGATAATGGTAATAATCAGGGTTAGAGACCAGGTAATAATATACAATGCAATAAAATATTCTTTATTGGGAAAAAATTAACAATATGTTATAATTAAAAATAATTAATTTAGGATACCTCGCATAAGATGGGGATGAAATTACAATCACACTCCATTATCTATACTTTTGCATGTACAATATTAGTAGAGAATCTAGTCTCAAATATGTATCTAGGATTCAGATTTTGTATGTGTATTTCCATAAATACTGCAAGATTGGAGGGCTCAGCCACGGATTTGAATATAAAACGGCGATTTTTAAACAAGTTACATCTAATCCAGGGGAATATAAGAGTATTTGATGCACCGTTGCCAAACACTGTTCATACAAGCGGGCTCCTTCTGAGCCAAGTTTTTGATTACATTCCCCGGTTCGTCTCAGAAGGGATTATCTTTATTTACTTTTAGTTTTATTTTCTCTCTGGAATTATCTGTGGTGATTTTGATCAAGTTTTAAATTGGAGAGAGGTTTACTTACTCGCATTTGTAAAGATCCAATCCTAAAAATTGGAATAAAAGTGGTATTTAGCTTATAACTAATCTAAACGGCTTAAACTCACTTGTATTTACTTCGGCTGCGTGCCGACCGTTTCGAGCGTGCTAAGCGGGGCGCGGACGCCGGCGCGTAACCGCAGCGACTCCCTGAAGAAGATCCTCGTACAGGATCGAAACGGTCGGCACGCAGCCGAAGTAAATACAAGTGAGTTTAAGCCGTTTATTTACAATGATGAATATAAACACTCACGAATCATTTAGTGTAAAAATAACTAATCTATCTCTTAACTTCAGGAGAGCGTATTGCTCGTCTTCTTACCTCTTCTCATAAAAAAATAGTTTTCAGGGTTAAAAATTCCATCCTGATAGTAGCTAGGGAACTTGGATGTTATAATCATCTGCCCATTTTAACATCGAAATCGTGAGTCCAACCCAAAGAACAAATTTTAAACTTAATCAAAATGTGCATCGTGAATGATGATTGCGATAAGACCGCCGATAGCTTAGCTACCTCTAATTTTAGGTTTTTCTTGTATTTAGGTATAACTATTGGTATGCAATGAAAAATATTCTATTCCAACATTATCGTTCACTAAATCCAATCCTGAGGAAGCGACAATATAAACTCCTTAACCCTTCTCATCCTATAGCTTCTATCAAACTTACATTAATTCGTTTTCTTCTTCAGGAACCGTCTAGAAAGCAATGCGGAGCACTGGTCGGCGCTGCTGCTGTCCTTGCGAGAGCTCACTGAATGGGTGATCAGGAAGGAAACCGAACTGAACGCCCTGGCTCCTCCTAGAGGAGATCTTAACGCGCTGCTTAAACAACAGGTGAGGGTTATATCTATGCTATTATATAAGGAGGTAATCTGACTGACTCATCATCGTGATCAAGAAGTAAACCAAGCTCTACGCGCTGGCTCCTTCTAGAGGCACGAACGCACGCGTTGCTTAAACACGAAGACTTAATAGTGACACGATAATAGTTGGAATCTGTTGGATCAACTTTATGTTTTTTTTAAGCAGAAGATGAGCAAGAAGCTCCCCTGATGCTACGAGATAACGTTATCAATACAGTGCTATCCAGGATTTCAATCATGTAAAATTCTACGTGCACCGCTCCAACACTTCTCAAGAGTCACAAGATGTTCAAATTCTTTGGACGGATTAAAACTTGCATTTAAAAGTCGATAACATCGCAGCTATCGAAAAGAAAAACTTGTATGTGAATAATTGCTCAAAACAGAGATGCATGGCGTATAGGGGAGGAACCCTTTTCCCAGCAGTGGGACGATATTGTTTAAAAGTTACAGATCCGGAATTTATCATAAATCACGTCAAAACTGTGATTAATAATAATAATTAAATTTGGAAAATAATAGAATCAGACGCGCAATATTTCACACCACGACTCAGTGATGCGGAATATTTGCAACCGAACGCAACATCTGCTTGTAAACAATGTGACCGCACTAATCCGGCACTACATTTGCATCTAATTGAAAATATCTATCGGATTCTATGAACTGTTTGAAATATTCGTCCAAATATCTAGATTCCTCTTGTAATTATTATATACTAGAATTTTGGTAGTTTAAGGGCAATTAATTTGCCAAATTTTTGTAAAAAGGAGAGAAAAAACTTGGGTATCTTCAAGGCATGAGTTAATAGGTACCTTTCTAGACATCTTCCATCCATCCATTTATCCATCGTCGATCGCATTTTTACCTTCCATCAGGTGGTATGTGGTCAAACGTAGGCCTATTTTAGTATGAAAAAAAGCCAGTTATTTTGTAATAAATGAAAGTTTTTGATGATTCCGTCTGTACGATACTATAAAAACCACTGTATTTACCTATAGCGGTTCGTAGACTCTTAAACTCTAAATCTAAACTTTAGAACCCATGACATCCATTTTTGTACCTAGGCAGAGGTGACCTGGGAAAGTACCACATCCATGCCAATTTCATCCGCCAAGCAACGTTACTGTATCCTGTTTCCGGACTGAAGGGCAATGTTGCCAGCGAAAACACTGGATGGCACTTTGTCTGATACGGGCAATAATGCTAGTTGCTTTCAGGCACCCTGATTTGACCGTCTTGTCAACCAACTCTGTAATTCATTCAAATCGACCATCTGTTGCTTGCAGGATGACCACCGAGCGTTCAGGAGGCAGCTGGAAGACAAGCGGCCGGTGGTGGAGAGCAACCTCCTCAGCGGTCGACAGTACATCGCCAACGAACCTCCTCTGTCAGACACCAGTGATACTGAACGTGAGTGTACCATCATATCCTTATGTGACCTACAGGAGGCAGCTGGAAGACAAGCGGCCGGTGGTGGAGAGCAACCTCCTCAGCGGTCGACAGTACATCGCCAACGAACCTCCTCTGTCCGACACCAGTGATACAGAAAGTGAGTGTACCATCATATCCTTAAGTGACCTACAGGAGGCAGCTGGAAGACAAGCGGCTGGTGGTGGAGAGCAACCTTAAGCAACCTGATTTTTTTTACATTATAAATTATAAGTTAGCCTTTGACCACGATGAACGACGATGCGGCTGTAAATGGTAGCAAACTATACCTAGAAGGCGAGTTGAGGGGTTTATCCAGACTATTTATCACTCATGGCTTCACTGAACATCATGCCTGAACATGGTCATGATAACCGCTTGGTTTTGTCGTTGGTAGTATTTAACTAGCCATGGCGGCCTACTACCAGTATAATAATAATAATTGGGGTTTATACTCCAACAAAACAGGTTACCCTTCTTACACAGTCAGAGGAGTCAAAACCCAATTTACAGGTTGTGTGGTTAACCTATATGTTGCAGTTTCAGCTCGCCGAGATTACTACAGGGCTTACATCATGACCTAACGACTGTCTTCTATATATCTTATAGGATACAGCCGGCAACCACAGCTTTACGTGCCTTCCGAAACACGGTAGCGACCAGGCGAAAATCTTTGCCACACAGAGATTTGAACCCAGTGGTCGTTGGTCCGGCTAGTAAGCCGGAGGTCCTTGACCGCTGGGCCACTGACGCTACCTATTATGACCTCTTCTTCTTGGTGACACGGTTTGGTGCAGTGGGTGAGTGGGTGGTAACTAACCACGACGGCATACCACCAGTATAAACATTATATCAATATCATAGGCAAAGCATTCCACATTATACGCCACAGTGTAGGCAAATCCAATAGTTAGCGAGTGAGAAGTAAACTAATCACAGAGGCGGCGGGGCGGGCTGTTAGCTAGTCTGTGGTAGTGTCGTGCCAATTTCACTTACATGCGCCACACTGCTCGAATTCGACATTCAATTTGGATTTGTTTTAGAGGATTATAATAATTCATTTCTTTTTAGGGATTTTTCATTTTAGGGAACTACATAAATTAACTTGTAGTAAATGTATTTTTGTAGTTGTACTATAACATTATATATTATATTGTAATGATAGTTTTTTTCTTAACTTTTTTTGTTAGAAGAAACATAATTTTGTTAAAATAAAAATCAAAGTTCATAATATACCCCTATATATAGTGTAATGGTTAAATCATAATTATAACTCACAAAACCAAAATTAACTAACAAATTAATTCAAATCAAACCGTCAAAATTAATTAAAGTCAGTATCGTAGTTAATTACCAAAATCAAACAATCAAAATGGAAGACGTTCCGTTATTAGTGTTAAATGAAAAAAGTCAATATTCCAGTTAAAACAAAGCCGTTCAATGAATGAATGAATGAATTGAACGAGTGAACGAGCGAACGCAATTAGAAGCGAGCGGAGTGCGCTAATTGCAAATTCCGTGCGGCGATGGACGGCTAGTGTTCAATCAATCTGAGATAGGGGCGGATTTAGGCATTTCAGGGCGAAATTGCCATGTTTAAAATCATAATTATATAAAAAAAATTTTTTATTAAATATTATCATGACCATCCTTAATAATCCTTAATATCGACACCTGTAGTGAAAAACATTACAACTCATCTTTAGCCAATTCATAATCACAATAAAATGTATGGTTTGAAAATATTAAATCAGTTGAGCTAAAAATGAGTTTTAAAGTTTTTCACTCTTAGCTAGCTTATAGTCAAAATAAAACGGTCAAGTACGAGTAGGACTCGAGCACTGAGGGTTCCGTATAAACCTACGGCATTCTACGGAACCCTAAGGAAAAGAGGGTATAATATTATATACTGTAGGTTTTGATTCCCTTGCGAGTACTTGCGAGTTTGAAAATATGCGGCTAAAATTGCTGTTTCTTTTGATTTCGTTGACATAGATGTTTGATTTTTTTACAGCTTAAAGTTATTATAAAGCTGAGTATTTGGTATGAATTTCAATTTAATACCTGTACGCGTTCTTGAGGAAAGGGATAATAAATACAAAATTATTAAAAATATTTTTTATATGATGTAACTAAAAATTTACAGTTTTCGCAATTTTTCCTGTGCCTGTGATTTAAGACGTTGCTGCGAACCAAATTTCAAGATTCTGAGTTAACGGCAAGTAGTCTATAGGTTTTGATTCCCTTGAGAGTAGTCGCGAGTTAAAAAATACGGCTAAAATTGCTGTTTCTTTTGAATGCGTTGAGATAGAGGTTTGATTTTATTACAGTTTAAAAGTATTATAGACCTTAGTATTTGATATGAATTTCAGTTTAATACCTGCACGCGTTCATGAGAAATAAGGTAGTAAGTATGAAATTATTAAAAATATTTTTTTATATGATGTAACTAAAAATGTACAATTTTCGGAATTTTCCCTTTATCTGTGCTCTAAGGAATTGCTTTTTACCAAATTTCAAGATTCTACGTTCACGGCAAGTACCCTGTAGGTTTTGGTTTTTTGAGAGTAGTTGCGTGTTTAAAATTTCGGCTAAAATTGCTGTTTCTTTTGAATGCGTTGAGATAGAGGTTTGATTTTATTACAGTTTAAAGGTATTATAAGTTTTAGTATTTGATACGAATTTCAGTTTAATACCTGCACGCGTTCATGAGAAATAAGGTAGTAAGTATGAAATTATTAAAAATATTTTTTTTATATGATGTAACTAAAAATGTACAATTTTCGGAATTTTCCCTTTATCTGTGCTCTAAGGAATTGCTTTTTACCAAATTTCAAGATTCTACGTTCCCGGCAAGTACCCTGTAGGTTTTGGTTTTTTGAGAGTAGTTGCGTGCTTAAAATTTCGGCTAAAATTGCTGTTTCTTTTGAATGCGTTGAGATAGAGGTTTGATTTTATTACAATTTAAAGATATTATAGGCCTTAGTATTTGATATGAATTTCAGTTTAATACCTGCACGCGTTCATGAGAAAAGGGGTAGTAAGTATAAAATTATTCAAAATATTTTTTTCATATGATGAAATTAAAAATTTATGGTTTTCGCAATTTTTCCTTTATTTGTGCTTTAAGGAATTGCTTCGTGTCAAATTTCAAGATTCTGAGTTCACGGGAAGTGCCCCCTAGGTTTTGATTTATTTGGTAATGTCGAAAATTTGCTCAAATTTGCGACATATTCGACTATATCTTTTGATTGCGTTGGCCTAGAAGTTTGAATTTTTCACAGCTCTAAGAAACAATAGACCTTAGTATTTCCTATAAATTTCAGCTTGTTACCTCCACGCGTTCCTGAGAAAAAGGGTATTGACAGACAGACGGACGGACGGACGGACGGACGGATGGACGGACAACAAAGTGATCCTATAAGGGTTCCGTTTTTTCCTTTTGAGGTACGGAACCCTAAAAATGGCAAAACGCAGGCTGCGGCTGGTTTATAAAACAAAAAGTTCAATCGTTATATCGTAAGCTAAAATATGTACAGGCTTACGGTGAAATTATAATATATTAAAAAATACCAATCCTTGCTTAACGTTACTATAACCTAATTAAGGATTTATAATTTTCTTGACAAAATATATACTACTAAACTAAAAAAAAAAAAACTAGATATATATTATTTCATGGCTCTTGTGTTTTGAAATCAGAAAATAATATTGAATTAAATCAAATATTATTATAATTATTTCCGTGGCCCCATTTCCGCACCTGAATCCTAATGTTCAATCCAGCTCCAAATCAATGGAAGCGATTGATTGCTGAGCGATTAAGTTTTGCGCCCCCAAGCCCCGTCCTCAGTCCGGCCCTGTTCGGGGCGCCTTCCAATCATTCATGAGCGATTGATTGCTCGACGATTATGTTTTTGTGGCTTATTTGATAGCTTAGTTTGACCGTGTCATGATTTTGAAGAGCTTTGTGTCATCTATTTTAGCCCTTTTGTTTATTAGAGATAGATAAACATTCTGATCTGTGAGATTAACCGTTTTAAAATTGCAAAATGATCCAGATGAGTGTGGGTAATAGCTGCAAATAAATAGTGGTTAACTAATTTCTTTTATTGGCCTAGTACTATTTAGTATAGTCCTTTATTTTTGAATACTGGTAGGTTTTACAATGTAGACTTCTGCTAAGAAAGTAAATCGCCACGCGGGCAATACTTATAAGTATAAGTTAGTTAAGAAAACTGATAAAACAAAAACAGTTCTAACCCAAGTTGAAAGATTACCGAAGCTTAACCCTCAATAAACACCAGCTATAAAGTCTGACCGTTTCGGAAGAATGTCCGTTTAGATCCGCACTCCGTTCCGTTCGCATAATCGTAAAAATGAAACTGCGACCCTAAAACGAGCGAGCTGCTCGTATTATGGTCTGCGAATATTATAGCTATCTGTGATATGGATAGATTAGACGAAAATCGTTATTATTTATTCATTATGCCTTTGACCACGAAGCCGTAGTAGTCTTAACCTCAAAAATCAAATAAAAAATAAAAGTCCAAAAAAGTCAAAAGTTCAAATCTCAGTATGTGGCAAAAAGTTCGGCTTGACGCAACCGTGTTTCGGAAGGCACGTAAAACTGTGGGTCTCGACTGTTTCCCATAAGATATGTAGGAGGCAGTCGTTTGGTTATGTTGCAGGCACAGTATAGTCATCTCGGCGACCTGAAACTGCACCTTATAGGTTGGCCACACAGCCTATAATTGTGATTTGACTCTGACAGTGTAAATAGGAAAACCTGTTCTGTTGGAGTATAAACCCCATTTTTTTTTTAAAATACACATCAAAAATGAAACGCCCAATAAGATATGACTAAGATAATATCTTTAATATTATTAAAGTCAAGTTATTCGGTTAAGTTATTAAAGTCTCCTAACCCCCACAATTTTTCTGGCCGCTATACCCTTCCAACTTCCAACAGAACCAAATTACAGCACAAAATTAAAGTGATCATAACACTATATGCATCATACTATTGCTATGACGCTTCGTCGGAGCCAAAACTTTTGTGGTTCTCACACCAACTTATTTAGTTTCTTATTATAATCATTTGATTCTTATAACGATAAATTTAATAACCTTATTTAGCAGAAAGACAAGCAATTTCAAATTTAACAAAAAAAAAAGCTTCTTACTTAAGACTCATAACTTAAGACTCTTTAGCCCAGTAATTTCGCTAGCTACAGTGCCCTCCTACCGAAACACAGTAATGTGTTTGCACATTACTGCTCAGGCGCGGCGGTAGAATAACTGGCACTGTTGGGACACCCACCTAGACGACCTCCTGCAAAGGTAGTCTACCCCCGGACTAACCTAACATAATAACTGTGATTGATATGATTTAAGAGATCCATCTTAAATTTCCCTTTAATATCTTATACATTTGGTTCTTAAAGCCGTTTAATTAATATGAAAGTCAGTATTTATCCTACTTGAAATAGTTACGCAAACATTTGTATAAGACAATTTGTATAAGATATTGAATATATAATATCTGTTCCAAATTTTGTAGAGTGTTCGCTTTAAATTATAGCACAAACCAATGGCCGCGGACATTTTATAAAAATGGCGACAGACGCCGGTTATGACGGACATTTTTCAAATATTATCCGATTTGTATCGCATTTTGCGCTTCGGAATCCAGTGCCATGGAATATGGAAGATAATATTACTATTTTTATTTAAAACTTTATGCGTATAAAGTTGATTTTGTCGAATATATTGGAGAGAACTAGATGAGTTGCGCGTAAGATTGGGGTACGTAGCGTGAATATAAAAAGAGATATTAGATAATATGATATATGAAACACAAAATATATATAACTACCAGCGCACGAAATGTATATAAAATTAATAAAATCATCGGATACAAAGGCTAGTCTAATATAATACATAATATAAAAATGTCATACCTACCAGTGTTTGTAACTGAGTTGCTCCGAAACGGCTTGACCGATTTTTATAACATTTTTTGTGTGTATTTGGTAGGTCTGAGAACAAAGTTTATTTCAACAGACGAAGTTACGAGAATCAGTTGTAGGTATATAAAATTATCAAATAACTGCAAAACCTTGAAAGAAAATTCAAAAATATACAAACATAACTCTTCCAAATCCTCATTTCTCTTGAACCGGCATCATTAATTAGCTCTCATTCAATACCATCCTCAAAACACCATACAAATGTAAAACACATGAAAAGAAGCCTTAATTAAAGCATGCTTCTGAAAATACTGAAAAACAAGACCTGACTCCACCGAACTCTTAATTACTTTCAAACCGAAAAATGGTTTAAACTCACTGCACTAATATGAACAAGAGAAATTTGTATAAAACTAAGTAACTTGAAACGTTAAACAAATGACACTGAAGTTAGAGTGATTTATCCCGCCTTCTAGGTTTAGTCAGCTAATATCTACGTCGTATAGTCGCTTAATATCACGCGAGATCGTATTCAAAGGCTAACTTATTATAATGAACTAGCTGACCCGCGCGCACTTCGTTGCGCTTGAGAGTCAATTAATAAAGCGAATTTGTTGCTGCTATTTCGATTATGATTGTATTTCCATCCCCGCGACTTTGTAAGCGTAAAATAAGGCATGGCTATATTATTTGCTCCCGCTGTGGGTAGCGAAGAATATCGGGTTGAGTATTTCTATGCAGTTTTGTTCGCTACCGTGGCAACCAATCCTATGTCCTTTCCCAGAGGTCAAATTATCTCAGTTGAGCGGTAGTTTATCGCCTTCACAAATTTTCACGCCTCTTTTCAGGAATTAAAACTATTTGTGGTCCATTCCCGGTAACTCTTTAACTTATCTCTACTGTAATGTACCTCAGCTAAATTATTATTCGTTACTAATTTCTCACAACATCCTTCCCGCGACTCAAATCAATTCCATGGTTCCTCAGCTCATTTTCAGTTCAGCGGTTACTAAATTCCATGCAAACGTTTTTGTGAAAAAATTCCTGTTCTGGTGAGAATTTCACAAAATCTCTTCTTATCGGTCGCCTACGTTACATAAAGAATACGTTGTCCAAATTTTAGCTAAAACGAAGAAGCGGTTACCTTTCCTACATAAACTGAATCCCTCTTTCCTCCCCTCAAATTTCTGGGATAAAAAGTATCCCATATCTTTTTTTAAGACTTAATCTAATTTAGCAAAATCCCTTCTCGTGAGCCGTCAATACCACCTAAAAACACGCTATCCAAATTTCAGCTCAATTATTTGAGCTTTTGCGTTTACGTTTGCGTAAGAAATCGTTAACCGCTTCTTTATAGAAGCGGTTAACGATTTCTTACGCAAACTTGCACCCCCCTTTCCTCCTCTTGTAGATTTCTGGGATAAAAAGTATCCCATATCATTTTTTAGGACTCAATCAACCTCTGCACTAAATTTTAGCTGAATAGGGTCAGCGCAGCGGTTCTAAATTTTCCATACAAACTTTGACCCCCCTTATAAGTTAATTTCTGATATAAAAACTATTAAAAATTTCCTAAACAAAACTCAAACTATCATTTTACAAAATTTCAGCTTAATTGGTTTAGCGGTTACGGATTTGCACACAAAAGTTTTTTGGGAATAATTCCCGTTCCTGTAAGAATTTCACAAAATCCCTTTTTATCGGTCGTCTTAGTTTATTTAACTAAGAACACGCTGTCCAAATTTCAGCAAAAACAAAGAAGCGGCTAACAATATCTTACACAAACTTGCACCCCCCTTTTTCCCCTTAAAGTTGATTTCTGGGAAAAAAGTATTGCATATCATTTTTTAGGATTAGATCTACCGCTGTACCAAATTTAAGCTCAATAGGGTCAGCGGTTCTAAATTTCCTACACAAACTTTGACCCCCCCTTTACCCCCCTTAAAAGTTAATTTCTGACATAAAAACTATTCAATGTTCTAAACACACTTCAGACAATCGTTTTACAAAATATCAGCTCAATCGGTTCAGCGGTTACGGATTTGGATACAAACGGTTTTTGGAATTAATTCCCGTTCCCGTGGAAATTTAGCAAAATCCCTTTTTATCGGTCATCTACGTTACATAAAAAATACGCTGTTCAAATTTGAGCTTTAAAAGATGGCCGGTTACTGATTTCCTACTCAAACTTCTACCCCCCCCCCCCCCCCCCCTCTTCCCCCTTCAAAGTTGATTTCTGGGTTAAATGTATCCCATATCATTTTTTAGGACTCAATCTCCCACTGTACCAAATTTCAGCTCAATGGGGTCAGAGGTTTTAAATTTTCCATACAAATTTCGACTCCCCTTTACCCCCGCTTAAAAGTTAATTTTCGTAAAAAAAAAATTTAATGTTCCTTAACACAATCTAAACAATCGTTTTACAAAATTTCAGCTCAATCGGTTCAGCGGTTACGGATTTGCATACAAACGTTTTTCGGGAATAATTCCCGTTCCCGGAGGAATTTTGCAAAAATCCCTTTTTATAGGTCGTCTTTGTTACCTAAAAACACGCTGGTTTAAATTTCAGCTTAAACAAAGAAGCGGTTACCGATTTCCCATTCAAACTTTGACCTCCTTTATCCCGCCTTAGAGGTTGATTTTTGGGATAAAAAGTATACTTTACAATTTTTTAAGACTCAATTTACCTCCGTACCAAATTTCAGCTCTATAGGATCAGCGGTTCTAAATTTCCTATACAAACTTCGGCCCCCCTTTACCCCCCTTAAAAGTAAATTTCTGACATAAAAAGTATTCAATGTTTCTAATCACAATTCCAACAATCGTTTTACAAAATTTCAGCTCGATCGGTTCAGCGGTTACGGATTTGCATACATTCGTTTTTCGGGAATAATTCCTGTTCCTGAGGGAATTTCAAAAAATCGCTTCTTATTGCACGATGAAATCTTTCAAGGAATACGCTGTCCAAATTTCAGCTCAATCCGTCCAGCCGTTTGGGCTGTGCGTTGATAGAACAAAAGTGTACGAATGATTTTATATAATAGATTTTTAATAATAACATTTACCTACGTCAAAAATCGAAATTAATAAACATAACCTAATAAATATCACTTAGATACACTACATACAATTTTAGCCCTTTTACCCCATGACAAAAAACAATTTATAATAATTATCTAAATAATAGGTATTATGTACTACACACATTATTAGTATTTTGTGAAAACGTAAAAGAACACTCAATCATTCACAAATAAATAGTATTCAAGTTAAAGTTACAACTTCAAACTTCAAACTAATTCTTGACCAGAGTTGAGAGGTGTTGCCAGCAGCGAAAGTTAAAAACCGGGCACTAACACTAAAAAAACGCGGATTTATCTTAATAATATTATAAACGTGAAAGTTTTGTAAGAATGCATGTCTAGTTGTCAGGATGTCTGAATGTGTGTTTGTTACTTTTTCACGCCTAAACGGGTGGACCGATCGAGCTGAAATTTGGTATAGAGATAGCTGAGACTCTGGAATAACACATAGGCTATAGGTCAGCGGGTAAAACCGCTGGGCACAGCTAGTAGTATATAATAATATATAAAATTGTTTGTGATTGTCAAGACTTTATTTCAGTAATCAGGTACATATTTAATAACTTATCTTATTGAAACTTATTGAATAAATGTGTTATTACATTTTTATCATATTAGGTATAGATGCATTAAAAAAACGAAAAAAAAGGGGCAAGGCCAGAAACATTGTAGAGTTACATGCACATATTTCATGATCAAGATTTTTTTTAGCTGTCAACGCCATTTTTGTTAGTATGAAGTTTTGTTTTAAGAAATTGAACTAAATATTTGCAATGAGCCGCGGCGGATTGCAAGTGGAGGCCATTTTGTGTAACGAATAATTTTGTGATTCAGTGGCGACATTTAGATTTGAACTCTTCGTAATTTTACATAATAATAGTTAATTTCTTAATAATTAAATACCTACGTATTTTTTATCTTACAAAGAAAAATTCTTTAGGGTATGAAGTACAGTTTTTATTATAATTGAATAAATTAAATTTAGTTCCGCTGAATTCCGCGGATAAAAAAAAGCAAAAAAGCGGCATGATCTGGCAACACTAAAGCAATACATTCATATAAAGCGCGAAAATACAAATTTTTATTTTCGAACTACATATTTATTTTTTCATCATTATTTTATAATTATAATTTAAATATACTTGTGTTCTATTCTACACGGTACTTAATAATAAACACTACTTAAAACACGCATCAACCCTATTCAAACGATCGGTTATTTTTCAGCATTTTATATGCGAATCTTTAGATTGATATAACTCTTTTATTTAAAAACCGATTTTAATAAAACAACACTATTTAAAAAGTAGAGAAATCTGCAACGTTTTAGCGAAAACTGCATTCAATTCGGTTGTGCCGTTTTATCTCACATGAGTAATAACCTTTTTACAAATTAAGCCTAATAAAACTACTCTGGTAAAGTTTTGTTTATGGCCTCATCGATAGATGGCGTTTTTTTAAGTTTGTCGCATCATATTTTTTTGAATTGAATTTACTTTATATTCTATTACTTTTATTTCGAATTTTTGATGTAAATTAGGGGCGATGTGTCCGAAATAAATGATTTTTATTTATTTTATTATTTTATTTTACGTTTCCCTAGGAAAAATTGACAAAAATGTATTACGAATTAGATCGCGCAAGCGACTTTTTCGCGTCGTTTTGTTCATATGCGAATATTCACGGTTCATCTTAGTAAAGGATCACAGTGAATGGGGAGAAATTTCCATTCTTATTATATGTATTGTATGTTTTGGATATGGATAAAACCTCGCTTTCAATGAGTATTTGCTTTAGAACTTTAAACCGCTGTGCTGCTCGATTGCTATACTTATTATAAAAAATTAAATAGGAAAAAAAATCTGTTTAGGCATCTTTAAGTATCGGTTAACTTCCATAATAAAGAGTTAACTTACATAATAATAAAGATGAATTCATCAATTCATCAAAGAACGGGGGAATTCATCAATTCCATGGAGATTTGATGAATTATCTCCGTCCGTTTTTAAAGTCGGTTAAAATTACACTTTTAACTAATTGATTGTCAAACTCAATGATTATTAGTTTTTAGAAAAAGTTGGCATTTTTTATTTGATCACATCGGAAGCGTGTCCTGCCTTAAAACAAATTTTATTTACACTCGGTTTCCAGTTTAGGTTAGATTAACTCACCACCCTTATAAAATAAAATAAATCTAATTTATTTATAACCGCGAGCAGTGAGTTTATGCCCGGTAATGAGATATTTCGCGGAAAATAAGTTTAATTCTAAATCTGTCGCGATTTCAACGCAGACGTAAATCCGAGGACATTTCGAGTTAAGAGTAACTTTAGAAATCTCACTCGAAGGGTTCAACTTCTGAATTTGTCTACATTTATGTTGAAATTTCTTGGATTCTTGGAAAAGTGAGTAAATTGTTAGCGAAGTTGCAGTTTTATTCGCGAATTCGTGGCTAGATAGTGATGCTATAACGATTTCTCTAGAAACTTACTTGGAATTATTTTTTAGGAAAATGGCTAGAAATGTAAAAAGATTCCGTTAAAATCTTATTTTGGCTTTTTTAGTACCATCATTATGCTTAGAAGCTCTCTCCTGAGTTCCTAATTAAGGGTATCGTAATTGTTCGTAGGTAGGCATCACTTATCCGTTAGGGAACCGAACCGAAGACCCGTTAGTCTTCGGTTCGGTAGTACCTATTACGTTGTATCGATTTAATAATACGTCATTTCATACATTTTTGACTAAATGAATTCTGTCTTCGGTTCGGTTCCCTGACGGATAAGTGAATAGCCCTGCTAGGAATGAATATAATTTCGATTTTTATATCCATGAGTTTAGCCGATAGTTTACGCGGTCGATATAGATTGCACTTTTTAGGGATAACACAAAATATAATTTCTTTATTCAAATAAACTGAAATTAAAACAAGACCATTTAATAATAGCTTTTCTAATACACTAAGTATTCTATAACATCTAGGTACATTTCCCAGCAGTTTTTCCTGATGAAAGCTTCAGTGCAGCGATGCTGGTACTCAGGGTACAGAGCGGAAGTAACGACGTAATTATTAAATTCCACCGCCTCTCTCCAGCCCCTGCATCACGCTCCAGATGTTAAGTGGAAGCTCGGAACTGTTGCTTGGCGTTTATTTTTCAGACATGGTTCTTCTAAAGTTACAAAATAGAAAGAGAAATATTTGATCTACTAAAATAATCACTATGATAATGTTTAGTGAAGTCAGGGAGGCATTTATCCCGCCTACTGGTTAGACTGGTTTAGACTGCTAACTCTGCTACATGCGGCCGCATCGTAGCTTAACATCATTCAAGATTGTGGTCAAAAGTTAACATATATAACGAATAAAGCTTTTCTAATATAGAACCAAATGTTCTAGAGCATCTCATAGATACTGGTACTCAGTACTCAGGGTACTAGCTTGAAACTGTTGCTTGGAATTTTTGCTTAACATTTATTTATTTTAATAGATTGACTGATAGCAAGAGAACTAGTTGGTCTACATACTAAAATTATTTAAGGGTTTCGTAATGTAATATTATAATAAAAAAATTAAAATAAAAACAATTATATTGAATAATAACAAAATAGTGAAGGATCTTTAAAATAACTTATTGTTATAAAAAATATTATTATGTAAACAAACAACAGCCTTATAACATATAGATAGGTGTGAAGTTACAAAAAAAGGATTTCGCAACGTCTTATTTCTATGATTATATCAAAATTAGTTACACACAATGTACACACGCTATGGCATAATTTAATATAACAACTGTTTTGATTTTGAAATATAATTTTCTTGTTAATTTTGAAAATTTGATTTTAATTTTTGTGCCATTTAACAATGTTGACACTTATACACTATGCAAAAGTAATAAGCATTTCACACATGTGCATCAAAATCGTTTTATTTCAATTTTCATCATGTGGATTCTTAAGACTTTCTCCACCAGCTACCCTACCCTAAAGGCTGTATTTCCCTCCTCAGCATCCCGTGACAGCGAAGGCGACTCCCGAGGGTACCGTTCCGCGGAGGAGCAGGCTCGGGAGCTGGCGCGGTCCATCCGCCGGGAGGTAGCCAAGCTGGCTGACAAGTGGAACTCACTCGTGGACCGGAGCGATGCCTGGGGGCAGTGTCTCGATGATGCTGTACAGGTAAGTCTTTAAGCTTTTGATTGTGTAGGTAGGTCCAATTTTTTTTTTTTCAGGTAAAAAACTGAAATAGGTACCTACTAAAATTAGGTATTTTAAGGTTGGATTCTTACGTCATCGATGATATATACAAAAAAAACACTCATAGGATTACCGTTTGAGTGTGAACAGATGAAATTAGACCTCAAAAGCATACTTCAAAAAATGACATTGGAATGATAAACGTAATTAAAAATAAAATCTATACCTACGATTTTAGAAACCACGGTGAGTCTGTATATCATGAATTAATTTTGGTTAGATTATATCAACCACGGTTTAACACAATAAAAACGATGTAATTAAAAACTAGACAGACGTAAAATCTTTTCAAAACCTTTATGAGAAATAAATAATTATCACATTATTATGTGAAGACACGCTTAGGTACCTGAAACATGTTTGGTACACACTTGGTAGGAATATAAAAATCATCAAAACATCTTGGAAACAGCGCCATCTGTAATGATCTATAAGCATTACGAGACACTCGAAACATCTCTTTACTATTTCTTCGTGTTTCATACAAAAATACAGAGATGTCGCTAGTTGTTTATTTTCTAAAGAAAAAACAAATAAATAGGCCAAGCGCGAGTCGGGCCACGCACAATGTAGGGTTCCGTAGTTCTAGTAGATTGAATACACTGCACAACAGCATTTTGGATGATTTTTGACGACGATTTCAAATTTGTGACTGAAATTTCTGTACCAGCTCTAGTTAAAAAGATATGACACATATTATGTTGTTTTCGTAATAAAACGCTATAAATGTAGAGATCATCATCATCATCATCTCAGCCGTAAGACGTCCACTGCTGAACATAGGCCTCCCCTTTGGACTTCCATATGTACCGGTTGGAAGCGACCTGCATCCAGCGTCTTCCGGCGACCTTTATAAGGTCGTCAGTCCACCTTGTGGGTGGTCAATGTAGAGATGACCCTAATTAATTTAAGTTTAAGTTGAAAAACTCTTTATGTTATTTGATTTTCTTGCTGAAACTGAAGGCAGAGCTATTCTAAATGCTATTCTTATTCTAAGGGCTATTCTAAATGCTCTAACAATATTCAGCCATCATATGTGTGTTCCAGAAGCCTTGATAGCGTTACTTCGTCGAACAAAAGTTCGGGTGGAATTGCTTGCCCAATTCTTCACTTAGTACCCCAAGATTGTCATGAATATAGTCTAGGTGGTCGTGGAGAGAGTGTAACTTGATGGTTATGTCACATTCGAGCCTTTGAAAGTGACGCATTAGTTTTTGGACGTGTTGAGAAAAGTCCAAATAATTCTTACTTTACAAAAAAAAAATATAACCACCATTGGCCTAAAACAAAGTAAACCATTTTTAAATGAACACATTATGAGCCAGTTATGTTCCGCATACTTAATTTTTAATAAAATCAAAACAATAGTTTTATGTTTACACTAAGCAAAAATAAGTCATCGTGATTTTTTTTTTTGCCGTGTGGCAACACTGGCGTAAACCGCCAAAAAATCTTAGAATTAATTTTTAATATTTTTAATTAATTAATTATTAGTTTTTAACAGTAAATTTACCTAAATCAATTGTGTTTCAACTTAATATAAGTAAATCTGTGTGTAAAGTGAAAAGAGTTGACTTTATGACAACATAACCTCATCACCGAACAGAGGGCCGAAACGACGCCGAAACCTGGATTCTGGAGGAAAATACATGAAACCCGGGGAGTATTTTGTGAAAATTAACACATCAAAATTAATGTTTCCTAGGAACTTTACTCATAAACATAAATAAATCGCCTTATGATTATTGACAATTGAAAATTTTGTCGCCGGATTCTAGCACTCAATTTTTGCATAAATAAACAGAATAACTACTAAATGGAATGGTAAAACGGCTACAATTAACCATAAAACTGCACTACAGACAGATTCCTTTACAAATAAATCTTTTAATTACATTATTTTATACTATCAAGTGTGAGTAAAGTACCTACCTACATTGACACTATTAAAATTAATAAATTTTTTTTTATAATTATTCATTTTGTGATAACATCCTATTATGAATACCTAAAAATAATATTGTTACAGAAACAGATTGCATTGTGTTGTCTGTAGATGAAATCCAGCCCATTTTAATAACTTAAGCTCTGTAAATATTAAATATTATCATCATACCTAATATTTCCATTGTTCCAGTATCCAGTTTATGCTTTAAATAACTTTATAAGTTGAGGTTGGCTTAAAGAGGGTGCACTTTAACCATTAATTTATATTGCTTACTTTATGTACATTAAAATAGTGCATTGTAAAATAATATTGTTAGCACGGAACACTTGACACAGTCATTCTCACTAAAGTGCTCAAGCTTGTGGTGGCATCATCTGGTGGGCCGCCCTCTTCCCTCAAATATGGTTGAGGAGGACGGCGCTGGCAGGTGTGTCAACTCGTGAACGGGTGCCGCAAGCGGGGGCTGGTCTGGGCCAAATTGTTCTCTGCTGTCATAAAATTATATATATACCTAGTTTTATTTTCTTTAGTTATACCACGGATCTAGCTATTAACTTGAATAATTATTGTTTGTTAACATAACCATATACCTAATGCTGAAAATACTATAAATCATTATTGATATAAATGGTCAAAGTGAACCCTAATGTTGTATGACTGGGCTATTACATGAGACATACAGGAAGGTGACCAAATCTTTACCTTTTCAAAGTACTTAAAGAAATTATTAATAACTTTCAGAAGCTGCAAAATGATGACCCGCAGAGCTACTGTCAGAGACATGGAGCAGCAGCTCAGGGCTGCATTACTGGAACTCAAAACCTGCAAGGACCTCAATGAGCAACTACTCAGAGAGAGAGAAGATAGTGAGATTGAGGTTCAGCGGATTGTTTCAAAAAATGCTGACCTAAAGGATGAGTTGGCCGAGCTGGACATTAAATACACAGAATCATTAAACAAATGTGACCAACTACAGACCATTGTGCTTTCCTTTGATGAGTGTGGACTTACCTATGTGAAGACTCTAAGCCGTGTAAAAGACCTTGAACGCGAACTAGACACTGCTCAGTTGACAATATTAGAACTACAGTCAAAAATTGATGTTCAACAGGTTGCCCACACACAATGCATGTACAATGAGATAGTAGGTGGTGAAACTCAGTGCCCTCAATCTTTAGACATTATCGACCTCACTAGTGAAACATCTTGTGATTGCTCAGCTCCTATATTTAAAAGTCATAAGAAAATTAAAAGATATATAAGAGTTAAGAAACTGGTCCGGAGGTATACACAAAAATTAAAATGTAAAAAATATTTTACAAAAAATGTAAGACTAATTAAAAATAAATTTAACTTAGAAGAACAACTCCAAAATTGTATAGAGGAGTTAGAAATATTAAAACAAATATATGATAAGGACATACTGGCACTACGCTCCGAGCTGTTGCAAAGGGAACACTCACTCCAAGATATCTTCAAAAGCTACGCTACCACTCAGACTCAGCTAGCAGAACACTACAATACTGTCATAGACCTAGTGCAGTTGGCAACAACTAATACAGAGTGTATGTCATCTATATGTGACACCCACATCCAGTCACAACCGCATATGTCACCGGTGCCTGACTCACAGTCACCGCCATGTACTACTCCTGCGGCGGCTCAGAGGGTAGATGATTGTACAAATAATAGTAGTAAACATAAGGTATTTGTGTATTCTGATGAAATCGGTGTAGGTTTAGGTCCATTATTAGGTAATGAGTCTAGTTGTGATGTCACCAATTTATGCTTCCCTGGTGCGTCATATTCACAAATATGTAGTAAAATAAAAATAAATTCCTGTATAAACAAAAACACAATTGTAATAATAATGATAGGACATAGT
The DNA here is from genome assembly GCA_947507615.1 of Hemithea aestivaria. Lineage (NCBI taxonomy): Eukaryota > Metazoa > Arthropoda > Insecta > Lepidoptera > Geometridae > Hemithea > Hemithea aestivaria. The sequence goes on along the minus strand of OX382341.1, from coordinate 15,568,012 downwards.
TTAAGTATTGACAAAAGGGAGATTATTAATAACATAACCTCTCTTCTTGAAATTGATTGTTCTAGGATCATTTTGTGTGCTCTCCCATATTCTTCATCATTAACGTCAGATCAAAATAAGCACATACATGTCCTTAACAATCTGTTTCATAATTTGACATGTCGTCATAGTGACAAACTTTTATATTTTGATAGTAATAAGTTTATTACTAATTTTTATTTGACTTCGAATAATATGTATTGTTCGAAAAAATCTATGTTAACTATTGCCAAATTGTTGGCATATAATATACACATAGTTATAAGTAGTATAACTAAGTTTTATAATGACTCCACAGTGGTTAGTATATGTACTAATGAATTCACTGTGGAACAAAATTTAAACTAAGTCATGAGACAACAGAGGGCGGCAATAATACATTAAATCTATTTTATCAAAATATAAATCGCTTCTCTGGCAAAATAAATGATATTGAGCTGTTATTAGATAAATTTAATTATGACATATTATGTTTTTGTGAAACTTGGTTGAAAAGCGACAAAATGGCATTTAATGTAAATAATTTTCAAGTAGCTAGTACGTTCAACAGAGCATCCGCCGAGGGAGGTGGTTCCATTATACTGTTAAAAAAATGTATTAAATATAAAGAACGAACTGACATTGTCGGCTGTTCTGTCGAACGCACTTGCGAGGTGGCTTGTGTTGAGGTTGGAAGGCACATACTACTATGTGTGTACAGGCCGCCAAGCTCAAATTTCTCGGCATTTTTATCTGCAATGGAAACTATACTTAATAAAATATCAAGGAGCAATAAATCGATAATTGTCTGCGGTGACTTTAACACTGATATATTGGTAGAATCCTCAGATAAAATGAATTTAATTAGCCTCTTCAATTCCTTTGGCATGAAATACTTATTCTGTGAGCCTACAAGAGTAGCCGGCAATTCCTCGACCTGTATCGATAATATTTTTACTAACTGTGAATGTAATAACTTAACGTTAACATCAGGTATTAGGTCCGATCATAGAGCACTCTCATTAGGATTTGAAACCAATCATACTAAAAGTAAGACTGTTATTGAGCATAGGCCGCTCACTAAGTATAGATTAGAAAAACTAAATACCAGCGTAGAGGTAAACCTAGCAAATACTAACCTCACCGCGGAGGACCCTAATATTAATTACGAAACCATGTTCTCAGTAATAAGTAAAGAATTCAAGGAGATATGTCCTAAGAGGAAATTACAGGGTAATGGTAAACTAGAGTTTGCCGACTGGGCCACAAAGGGAATAAGAATAAGCCGAGATAATATGTACCAATTGTACAGCGATAAAGCCCATAATAATTCAGAGTCCTTTGTAGAATATGTTAGATGTTACTCAAAGACTTTCAAAGCCGTCTGCATCCAAGCTAAAGCCTTGATGATTAGAGATAGAATAAGCAAATCAACCAATAAAGTTAAGGCCGTTTGGAATACTATTAATAGAGAGACGGGTAAAAGTAAAACTAAGGATACAGAATATAAATTATTACAAAATAATCAATTAATATCAAGTTCTGAAGAAATTGCAAATATCTTTGCGGACTTCTTTTCTAACATCGCGTTAAATTCAACTAAGTCACTTGACTCTTCTCCCGACTTAGCAGTAACTTATCTAAAGGAAAATTTTAAACATGATATACCTGACTTTTCCTTTACACATGTATCGGCAAATTATGTTAGAAAAACGTATAAAAGCCTAAATGTAAAAGCCACTGAAGACCTCTGGGGCCTATCGGTTAAATTGGTAGAGTCGCTTATAGACACCCTTGCTCCTTACTTATCGGAATTGTTTAATTTGTGTATAGATAAAGGCACATTTCCAGACCTGATGAAAGTTAGCAAAGTCACCCCAATCTTTAAATCGGGATGCAAAACTGATCCCTCTAACTATAGGCCGATCTCGGTCCTTCCTGTCCTGAGCAAAGTCTTTGAAAAGATGATGCTGCACCAACTGCTGTCTCACTTCAATCAACACAAAATATTACATCAAAGTCAGTATGGTTTCACCAAGAGTAGATCTACGACTGATGCAGGTAGTCACCTTATGACTCTGATCCTTCAGGCTTGGGAGAGTTCAAAGGATGCTATTGGCGTATTCTGTGATCTTTCCAAAGCTTTTGATTGTGTGGATCATAGCACACTGCTGAGGAAGTTGGAGGTATACGGAATTCATGGAAATGCCTCGAACTTGGTGGAATCTTACTTGTCGGACAGACAGCAGAAAGTGGATATTGGCGGTGTCATTTCATCAAGCCATCCTGTTAGAATGGGAGTGCCACAGGGGTCAATACTTGGTCCATTTTTGTTTCTGGCATATATAAATGATCTCCCTTACATGGTTAAAGACCTAGCAGACATCGTTTTATTTGCCGATGATACCTCGCTAATATTCAAAGTGGATAGGAAAGATAGTGAGCTTGTACATGTAAATAACGCTTTAGTAGTAATATCTAAATGGTTTGCAGCTAACAATCTGTTATTGAATGCGAAAAAGACTAAATGCCTGAAATTTTCATTACCTAACGTTAGGTACATAGAATCGAATGTAGTTCTTGATGGTGAAATACTAAAGCTTGACAATGCAACTTTATTCCTTGGCATGAATATAGATTCTAAGTTACAATGGGGTAATCATATTAACGTATTGTCAGGGAAATTAAGCTCTGCAGCATATGCGGTGTATAAAATCAGGCAACTATCAGATGTAGCTACAGCTAGATTAGTTTACTTTGCATATTTCCATAGTCTAATGTCATACGGTATTTTACTGTGGGGGTCGGCAGCAGATATTGAGACTATTTTCATACTGCAAAAACGTGCAATTCGTGCCATTTATGAGATGCGCCCAAGAGACTCTTTAAAAGAGGTCTTTAAAGAGATAAATATACTGACCCTACCATCTTTGTACATTTACGAAAATATTATGTATGTCAGAAAAAATTTAGATAAATTCAAGTTAAATAGTGACACTCATAGCTTTAATACTAGAAATAAGAATAAGTTAGCTGTACCTCGATTCAGATTGTCCAAAACGAGCCATAAATCATTTTTAGGGAATTGTGTACGTTTTTATAATAAAATCCCTGATGAAATAACGGGGCTCACAGAAGGTAAATTCAAAAGCCGTGTTAAAGACATATTACAAAAGAAAGCCTATTATAAAATTAGCCAATACATAGAAGACAAAGATGCCTGGAAACCTCTGCAACCACCTGTAAATAAATTATGTAACCAAGATAATAATTGTAAACACATATTTAAAAAAAGCAATCCCTATGAGTTTCTTGCTCATTCTTCTCATAGAGGTGCCTTGCGAATGAGCGGTAGAATACTAAAATAAAATGTAAAATTGACTTGCAAAAGTGCTCCATTGTAGCCTATTTGAATAAATGAATTTTGAGTTTGAGTTTGATGGTTCTCGAGTCCTTTCCACATTATAGCGGTTTCGTACCAAAATCTATTTATTTTCTAATTTGTCCACAAACGTAGATACTCAACACACGTTTTGCATAACTTTTGGGGAATCCAAGGCTTGTCGTTAATTTCCAGGGAGTATCCAAAGTAATTTTTGTAAGCCTAAATGCCACCAAAAACATAACTTGTAAAAAATACCAAGTCTCGCAACTGCAGTTCTTCTACCGTAAAAAGTTGTGAGATCCATGTTCTACCAAGTCGGTAAAATCTTTTGTGTTTTAAATAATTAATAGATCGACTTGGCCATCGCATGAAAACACAACAATGTATCTCTCAAGTAATATACCGACATAATAGTGCGATTGCCAAGTCAATCTATTAATTATTTAAAACAAAAGATTTTACCGACTTGGTAGAACATGGATCTCACAACTTTTTACGGTAGAAGAACTGCAGTTGCGAGACTTGGTATTTTTTACAAGTTATGTTTTTGGTGGCATCTCACTACTTTTTGTTTCTTTTTATTCGTTATAGGTTAGCCTTTGGCCACGATATCGCCTGATCTTAAGTGACGACGCCCGTAGATGGGAGCAGACTAAACCTAGAAGGCGGGATAATCCCTCCCTGGCTTTATACATTATTACGGCATAAATATTATGGCATTATTATTGGGATTTTATGCAATTTTTACCGTTGACTGCAAATGTAACTTTGTAATCCTATACATTTATACGGGATTACAAAGTTATTTATGCAGTTTATGTATCTCGAAAACTAGACCGAAATTGCATGTTTTTTTAGTTTTCCTATAGTTAATACAATAAACTCTAAGTATCTACCAAGTTTGAACCTTCTATGTTTGCTAGAAGTGCCTTAGACTTTTGATGATCGGTCAGTGAGTGAGTGAGTGAGTGACAAAATTACAAAACTTTGACTAGTTATAATTTTTAAACGACTAGTTCAAATTGAATGAAATTTGGAATAAATCGTGTTTATACAATGCATACACGGTTGTTAAAAATTGAAGCTTCTAGTTTTTTCCACAACGAAGTTATAGGGGGTCGAAAATGGTCTGAACTGCTTCCAGAAAAGGATGGTACGGCCGTGCCGCTTTTTTTGCTCGACTTGGCGGGGGCACTACCGTGCCCCCAGATTATGAACGTTGTCACATTCAAACGGAATTCTTTGAGCATAATATTCTCCGCAAATTAAAACAAGTGAAATTTAAAAAAACTTTTTAAAAAACAAGCTTTTATTATTATTACCATAAAGTACTCGTCAAGACGAATCAAATGAGCCCAAACTCGATGGGGTTACGTCGTTTTATTACGGAGTTCCTATGACCACCTCCCAGCTCCATCATCAGATCAGCTCCATGTCATAATAATATTGCATTGTCATCCGATTTATGCATGCATGCAAAATTTCAGCTCAATCGGACACCGGGAAGTGGGTCAAATTTAAGTTGCAAGATTTGATTACAGACAGACAGACAGACAGACAACAGACAAGTGAAAGTAAATAAAAGCTTGTAAAAAATATATCCGGATCATTCACACAAGTAGCCTTGACCATGCTATATCAAATTATAATAAAAAAACTTAAGTTAGAAATTATGAGCTAAGTAACACTGTAATATGGTGATTTATTTGTGATAGCTATAACTCGTAAACAATACAACCATGAACAATTCGCTTGCGCGATCTAATTTTACTACTAGCGCCATCTAGTTATGCATTAATAAACTATAGGCTAGGTTAGCTTTAGGTATTCTTATTTTGCTGATTTTACCGAAACTAATAATTTTATCTTAACCGCTATAGTTTTCCTGGAAAGTTCATGGTTGAAAGCATACCTCTGATTTTTTTCAGAATTTTAAAGCTAGTAGTTCAGATTTTAGAGGGGGGGGGACGCTCAATTTTTTTTTTTAAACTTGAATATCTTTCAAACAGAACATGAAATCGAAAAAGTTTCTTAGCAAACCGTCCTTCATTTTAAAATACCTATTCAACGATACCCCACACGATGGTATCAGCCAGAAAAAAAAAATCATCCCCATCTTACGTGTACGGGAGGTAGCCTAAATTAATTAATTAAAAATTATTTTTTGTCACCGTTCTCTTACCCTTATTATTACTTACCTGTATACAAAATTACACTTTTCTAGGACTTATAGTTTCTCCGCAATGCCGCGGACAGACAGACGGACGGACGGACGGACGGACGGACGGACGGACAAAGCGAAACTATAAGGGTTCCTTGTTGACTACGGAACCCTAAAAACGGCCAAATTAAAATAGGATTGCAAATTAACAAATGAAGGCACTCACATTTTATAAACATACATTACATTTTTTTTTAGAAAGAAAGAAGTTTAAAATTTTTGCGAGCGTAATAATATTATTATAGACGACTAGAAGCTTTTAAAACCGAACATTAAATATAAAAAAAATAATTTATTAATGCTACATGTACAATGATTTACAAGGGAAACCTAAATAACTTTTTACCAAGTAAATTAGTCACTCAGTTTTACCAAGAATGTTTTCTTTTCATTTGACTTTATAAACCAATTAAATATTTTCTCAACGGCGACTTCCTGCTGACTCTGCGCGCAACACGTCGCCGCGCCGGCGCTACGTGTTACTTAGATTTTTTAAGTTTATTATTTTTATGTATGTTAGTCTTTAAGGTATTTATTGATATGGGCCTCTGGTACACTGTACTTGTCGTCAGTGTACTATTGCCTGAAATAAATGAATTATTATTATTAAAGCTCCCGTAACAATAAATAGCTTTTAAATAACAATAGTATTAACACTGAATATCTACCTACTGAGCAAACACAATCAAGATTGATCCCCGAAACAAAGCTGTCAAGTTCCATTGATACACGTTGAATGGAAGCGTCTAATCCGGACGTGCCACTCTATGCAACCATGGAACTAACCAAGGATCGTGTGTTTGGATAGATGACGTGCTTTCATTTGTATGGAAAACTGGCAAATACAATAACGTGTGGGTCCATCTGAGTTCGCAGGATGCTAAACATACTGCGTAGGCGGAAATACATATGTCACTTTAAAATAAAAAATGCCATTTATTGCCAATAAGGGTAGGTACAATATCCTAAATCTTCTAATACCTTTCACTTTTACATTAACTTATACCTATTAGGTACTTCTTGCTTAGGCATGAGTGAAAAGAATGAGTTAAAAGAGTGTGGCAGTACCAATGACTTGGTATCTAGACCTTTAAGTCAAGTATTTATTATAAAACACTTTTTTTCAACCTGTGGGCTAAATAACTTATCAGAATGTTGGTAGTGACAGTTTAAATTGATACTACAACAAGAACCGCATACTATTTTATCAGGGCTTAAGTTCTTTGGCACTCGAAAGTATTGTAAAGCCCTACTCCCGTACGCGTTTGGAAGACTTGATCTTCCCAAATGAGGCTCAACATAAAAAAATCCTCGACTAGCAATATTAACTAGGTATCTATCCTGATATATCAGTATAGAATAGAGTCATCAAAGAGAGGCGTGATCTCGTCGCGGATGCAGGAAGCGGCACGGTCCATTAATGCTTGCATTTGAAAACGCATCACGCCTCTCGCCCTAAATACCTAAAACTCAATCGAGTGAAGCCTGGAGGTGCTGTGACTGGATGTGACCAAATTTAAAAGTTTTTTTGTTGAGTTTAATTTTTTTCATTCTGAAAAAAAGGCAATCTTAAGTTTGCGCCTTCATTTTAGATCATTGACCTTTGACATTCCAGTTTTAAGATGTTTTTTTGCGAGTAAGAGTAAGTAAAATGTTTTTTTTAATTAAATCTTATAAATAAATAACAACAATATGATAATATAAGTTAGTAACAACAAACAAGAATCATATCGTTCCGTTCTCATGTTTCATACAAATATAGTACGATTAACATATTAGATCAAAACATTACACAGAATATTGTTACTGTCAACCAACAACAATATTTTTTTAATTGCAAAAATTTCGCAATAGATTTACCCATATTTTTAAACCTAGTATTTCAACTAGATACATCTAAAATAAATAGAAATGTCTAATATTATATTATCAAACTACGCTCAAATATCCTCCAAACCTACGCTCAAGAAGTCTCTTCCATTAAATCTCAATCAATAAGGGCGTGTTCAAATTAATTGCTACACGGCAGTCTCGTCTACACTTACACAGATTTATTGTCCGTCTGTTCGTAATATTAACTACTATTTATGGCCGGGTTTATGACTACAATTCCTTTAAATTATAATTATTGTTACAATTGTTTATATCCAATTGACCAATCAGAAGTTAGTTTACAATTTCGCGGGTTATAAAAGATAGTAAGATTGTAATTTGACGACTGGATAAGGATGGCATTAATTTATAAAAATGTGAGCTTTGGCAATTTTTACAAGCTTTTTCCTTTCTCCTGTCTGTTGTCTGTCTGTAATCAAATCTTGCAAGTTAAATTTGATCCACTTTCCGGTTTCCGATTGAGCTGAAATAATAATAAAAGCTTGTTTTTAAAAGTTTTTTTTTAATTTCCCTTGTTTTAGATTTACAATAATTAAATTTGTCTTCAGTTTATAACCTGAGTTATTAATTATTTGGAGCATATATAGTGACTAGTGACGCTCTCTCGCTCGCACAATTTGACGAATTTTGAAATATTAAATTCATGGAATTCATTTATTGAAAATTCCTCTAGACCAGCCCTGCATAATATTATTGCACACATTTTAAAAGTATTTTCAGTTTGATATATTAAAATATGAGATAGGGAGCAATATTGAAAAAAAAAATTAAAAAAAATCTCATGCCATTTTAAATAATATCTAAATGAAAACACAATTAAAATGAGTGCAATAATATTATGGAGGGAGGAATTTTCAATAAATGAATTCCATGAATTTAATATTTCAAAATTCGTCAAATTGTGCGAGCGAGAGAGCGTCACTCGATGTATAAGCTCTTAACGGTTCGCTCCATACGCCATAGATTTACCGTATTCTTAGATGAACTGAAATTCCAAAAAAGCGTGACAATCTTAAAATTCTGTGAATCTAAAATTTCTCGTGAAATTTTGAGTGCAATGTCCCAACGCATCTTACTCAAGAGTCATAAGATGTTAAGACTCTTTAGCCCAGTAATTTCACTACCTACAGTGCCTCCTACCGAAGCACAGTAATATTTGCACATCACTGCTCAGGCGGTAGAATAACTGGCACTGTTGGGGTACCCACCTAGACGACCTGCAAAGGAAGTCTACCCCCAGTCTTTTTTTTTCGGTCTACCCTAAGATAACTGCGATTGATATTTAAGAGATCCATCTTAAATTTTCCTTCAATATTAACATTTGGTTCTTAAAGCCATTTAATTTACATGAAAGTCAGTATTTATTCTACTTGAAATAGTTACCCCGAGCAAATATTTGTATAAGACAAGATTAATTAATAACAAATATTAATTCGCTGGGAAATATTATCTTTGACGAAATAGAGAATCCTACTTCCTACTAAATTCGGAAGATGGATGTGTTTGTTACCTCTTTACGCCTAAACTGCTGAACCGATTGAGCTTAAATTTGGTGTATTGGTAACTTACCTTCTTTGACCCAAGAAAAATGAGTCACAACATCGATGTGTGGCTTTTTCACGACCTTACGCGATAAGGCCGCCCATTGTGGACCAAACTGTATTTTAGTACTAGCTATTATAAGTATAATGTAATGTTTCTTTTGGTTTCAACAATAAAGAGTAATCTTATCTTATCTTACGCGTTATAATTGACGGTCTTATCGCCATAATTACTTATCTCATCTTCAATATACTGCGACCACTCTTAAAATGAAATTCATTCCTATGACGTTTCAAGGTTATAGGTAAGCCCTTAACCACGATCTCGCTCGATGTTAAGCAACGTTGCGTAGCAGACTAAACCAAGAAGGCGGGATAAATTCCTCAGTTTGAGATCCACTAATATTATTTTGTCGTCAAAGGCAGTATCGATAGTCTGCATTTGTCGACAGTCGATAACAATGCACCGCACTTCGTTATCGGCTCGTTATGCGACCACTTGCGATGAGTGACTAGGGATGGGACATGTTGTCTTGGTTATCGATATCGATAAACTTTTTATCGACATGTTTATATCGCATGCCAGTGATAGTAAAAGTTTTCAGATTGCCAAGGAACACAATGACTTGAGTATTACAAAGAACTTCGGTATTTTTTATAAATTGGACAAGCTCGGTGTGCCTTCTCTTTTTATTTAACTAACTCCATGGTCTTCACAACTGTAATGGATCGTCATAATATTTTATCTAGCTATTACCTACCAATCAATAAACAAAATAAACAAATGAAAAAAATAAATAAATCACATACATAATATTCAATAATATTATTATTCTATATTAATTTTATCATGATTTTCTTAATTCATAGCTTTCTAAAATATATGTAATTTAAATATATAATATACCTGGTGCATTACTCGCGCGCATGTCTTTGTGAAGTTTATAGAAACCCTGAGGAACCACTTTCGCTAGTTACTCTAACAACCGACGCAATTACGCCGCGTGGCTTAGGGCTTAGTAAAAGTTACAATTAACTACATTGTCACTGACTTTCAATGGAGATTTATCGGTTTAATTGAAGCATTTGTAAATTAAAATTAGTAATTTATGCCTGCGGGTTTACTCTCTTTAAGATATCCTTAACTGACGTCATGTCTTAATATCTTTGACTAAATTTCAATTATAATGATCTGCGCCTTCATTTGATCATTGATAGATCAGTCAGTCAATTTCATGATATTTTTATAATACGGCCTACTAGAGGACCTGTTATTATCGCGCACATGTTTTTAACTGCCAGAATAAAATTTTCTTTGACTTTAATAGATTTTTCTTAAATTTTTCATGTAAAGTGCTAGTAGATTGCTTAAGAAAGTTGAAAAATATCTTTCTAACTTTATCACTCTATGTCTCTAACAACATTTTGTTTTTGCGGGTAAATAGTGATATTGTTCACCAGTGCGTGAAAGGATGAAATGAAATGAAATTATTATGAAATGAAATTATTATTTATTAGTGATAAAAATGACTTTACATCAATTACATTTATCACAGTCAGAAAAAAGATATTGACAATACAAAATAATAACAGGACCAAATAAATATATTATACACGCACATTTGTAGGTGACAAAATAAAAAGTAAATGTAAAGTTCGAATAATTAAATAAATGTCAATATAGTATTTATAAACACAAGAAATAAAATAATTAAATGTCAATAATAATAAAAGATGTCAAACGAATGTTCTAAACTAATCATTATCGCTGTCACTGGAGTCTGAACAACCAGTGCCACTCCATTGATCACGCAGATTTTCACAATATTGTATGACAGCTGGTATCAGCGTTGACCACTTATCAAAGGATTGTAGGATATCGTGACCCATTCTTCAATATTTCATACTTCCTCTAATATTTCGTCCCCCAAATTTTACCGATATCGACAAAACCCAGTGAAGTCCCATCACTAGTAAAAAGATTCAGTGGTTAGGATGTCCTCGTTAGCGGGGATCGGTCCACGAGAGCCGAACGTTGCATGTTTTTATCTTTTTCAAAAAATTCAGCTTTTCGAAAAAATACGCTTTTATACACGGATTTACTGAGGATTAAGGCCTGTTCAAACCTGAGCGAAACCTTCAAATATGAATAAGAATATATTTACTTGTCCATAAAACACATGATTACATTTAAAAAAAAAACCGGTCAAGTACGAGTAGGACTCGAGCACCGAGGGTTCCGTACAAACCCGTAGGTTTGTACGGAACCCTAAGGAAAAGTGAGTATAATATTATATAGGTAATGTAGGTTTGATTCCCTTGCGAGTACTTGCGAGTTTGAAAATTTGCGGCTAAAATTGCTGTTTCTTTTGATTGCGTTGACACAGAGGTTTGATTTTTTTACAGCTTAAAGTAATTATAAAGCTGAGTATTGGATATGAATTTCAATTTAATACCTGTACGCGTTCTTGAGGAATGGGGTAGTAAACATAAAATTATTAAAAATATTTTTTATATGATGTAACTAAAAATTTACAGTTTTCGTAATTTTTCCTGTGCCTATAATCTAAGACGCTGCTGATTACCAAATTTCAAGATTCTCAGTTAACGGAAAGTACCCTGTAGGTTTTGATTCATTGAGAGTAGTCGCGAGTTTAAAATGCGGCTAAACTTGCTGTTTCTTTTGAATGTGTTGACATAGAGGTTTAATTTTAAAACAGTTTAAAGATATTATAGACCTTAGTATTTGATATGAATTTCAGTTTAATACCTGCACGCATTCATGAGAAATGGGGTAGTAAGTATGAAATTATTAAAAATATTTTTTTATATGATGTAACAAAAAATTTACAGTTTTCGCAATTTTTCCTTTATCTGTGCTCTAAGGAATTGCTTTATACCAAATTTCAAGATTCTACGTTCACGGCAAGTACCCTGTAGGTTTTGGTTTTTTGAGAGTAGTTGCGAGTTTTAAATTGCGGCTAAAATTGCTGTTTCTTTTGAATGCGTTAACGTAGAGGTTTGATTTTATTACGGTTTAAAGGTATTATAGACTTGAGTATTTGATATGAATTTCAGTTTAATACCTGCACGCGTTCATGAGAAAAGGGGTAGTAGGTATAAAATTATTCAAAATATTTTTTTCATATGATGCAAATAAAAATTTATAGTTTTCGCAATTTTTCCTTTATCTGTGCTTTAAGGTGTTGCTTCGTGCCAAATTTCAAGATTCTGAGTTCACGAGAAGTACCCCTTAGGTTTTGATTTATTTGGGAATGTCGAAAATTTGCTCAAATTTGCGACATATTCGTCTATATCTTTTGATTGCGTTGGCCTAGTAGTTTGAATTTTTCACAGCTCTAAGAAGCAATGGACCTTAGTATTTCCTATAAATTTCAGCTTGTTACCTCTACGCGTTCCTGAGAAAAAGGGTCTTGACAGACAGACGGACGGACGGACGGACGGACAACAAAGTGATCCTATAAGGGTTCCGTTTTTTCCTTTTGAGGTACGGAACCCTAAAAAGTAACTAGTGGTCCCCATAAGCCTGTCAAATGCTTGCATGCTGCCTGGCAAATGTTCGTAGTTAGGTAATTTCCAAATGGAGGGTCTAAAGCTGACGACAGACAGAGGCGGGCCGGAGCGGTAAAGCGGTCGCGATCTTCATTTTGTTCCTGCCCGCGTTCGCTTTATATGTGACAGGTTACGTACAAATTCGAACATTACAAAAAATTCGTCCCACACCGCGAACGCTTTACCGCCTATGTGTGGCGACACCTTTAAAAAAATATTTTCAGAAGTGACTTAGGTTTGTGATTTTTTTTTTAAGTCTTTCTCTCTACCTTTTTGATTAAACATTTGATTTAGTTGCAAGAGGCATAAATAAATTTAAAATACTCTTGCTCAAATTTCGTCATAAAAAATATACCTCGCCACCAAATATAAATAAAAATTGAGTAGTCGCCAAATTCCCTTTGATGTTTTGAAAATACTTCAATCTGTTTCATGTCCAAATGTATTTTTATTTAGTTTTTATGAAATTGACTCTTGTCGGCGAGTGGGAGTGGGAGTGCAAGCCGCGTTTGTGTAATTTTTGCCGGCACTTCACTTACTGTCGGTGAAAAATTGACTAATCGGTTTTAAGTATATTTTAAGAGAGGTTTTGAATGATTCAAGTTATTATACATACATAGATACATAGCGCACATCTAGAGTTAAAGGGATAACACTTTTTTCTAAAAGGCGTGCAAATTATTACCTTTTCTTTGGCACTGCAGAAGTGTTTTGAATAGAAAATTAATAATATGCTTTTTAATAATATACTAGCTGTGACCGGTGGTTTTACCCGCTGTACAGTATGAAATTCCAGGGTATAAGCTATCTCTATACCAAATTCCAGCTCAATCACCCGTTCAGGCGTGAAAAAATAACAAACATTCATACAGAAATTCTTATAAACTTTCGCGTTACTAATATCAGTAAAATATAAAGCAACGAATAGAGAACCTTTGTTTTTTAAGTCAGTTAATAACCAGACAAACTCAATTAAACCCTGGACTTCATACGTGGACAAAAAATGCAGCATCAGGCGCACCGTCCCATGGACGTGTCCCGGCATACATTACCGTGTTTGTACTGTCACCGATCAACACCATAGAGCCATGGAGGGCCATGGGTAGGGGACTCGTTTTAATCACATACATAGAATATGCAAATTAGTTTACCCATACGTATTTGATTTTTTCTATCCGGACAGACGTAAGAAGGACAAACAAGACGCTCTCCTAATGGTAAGAGATAACCCTGAAAAATATCTTGAAAACTACTACGAATTGAAAACCTTTTTTTTGATGCCGGTTTATATTAATCAGACATACCACACTAATGACACAAATATTATAAATGCGAACGTTTGTGTGTGTGTGTGTGTGTGTGTGTGTGTGTGCGTGTGCGTGCGTGCGTGCGAGCGTGCGTGCGTGCGTTGCTGCGTGCGTGAATGCGTGCGTGCGTGCGTGCGTGCGTGCGTGCGTGAAATCCTAGGTAACACTGTACTGATTATGGGCAGCCGTTATCTCTTAACATCAGGAGAGCGTCATGCTCGCCTTCTACTTCATCACATAAAAAAAAACATACAGTTACTTCTTCACGCCTAAACGGTTGGACAGATTGAGCTGAAATTTGGTTTAGAGATAGCTAAGACCCTGGAATAACACATAGGCTACAGTACAGCGCGTAAAACCGCTGGGCTCATTTTATAAATTAAGGATTAGCAACTGAGCCAGTGCTCAAGAAGTACGGACATTTCAAATCAATTGGACAAACTACTGGCACTTTTGACGCTTAACATGACTATTCCTATTGTTATCTATTTATCCCGTGACGTTAAGTTGTAGTTATTAAATGTAGCAAAGTGGGAATAATTTTAAAAATATTTAAAAAATATAAACAATTTTCGATCGAAAACATTCTCAGAAAGTGATGATTCAAAATTCGTCATACTATAGATATTTTGACGCACCTAGCGTATGTTAAGCCCTTAAACAATAATCTTTCCATACTAAACAAAACTTAACCACGTGCATATAGGTAGTAAGTAAGTACTATAAGGTAGTAAAACAAAGATGTCTGCCAATAGCCCGGCATCCCGTTACCAAGTTATTTATCGACTGTAATTCCGCCGGAACACCAATAGATGCTGATTTACGGCATAATGTGCCACCTAACTGTTTATTAAACGTTTCATATAAGTACATATAATACTCGTATATCTAAATATATAAAAGGAAAGAGTGACTGAAACTATAATATCAACGCACAGCCCATACCGCTGAACGGATTGGGTTGAAATTTGGAATTTGGAACACATTTTTTATGATGTAGACCCGATGATTGATGTTGTGTGATGTAGATGTGAAGGAAGGATTTCTCCATGCGGCCAAAGCCGTGAGCATAAGCTAGTATCAATATTCGACCGAGCGAAGCGAGGTCTTAGAGTCGAAAGCCGCGAAATGCCTGCGTTTGGACCAGTTTAACGCTTGACCTCTGGTGCTTAAGTTTGGTTGACGTTTACTTGAAAACGGTTAATCCAAATTAAATGAAATTTTACACACAAGTTAAGAAGGTTAATTGGATAATTGTAGTGAAAAAATTAGCGAAATAGGTTACAGGGTTGCAGAGATATAGGTGACTTAAAGTCTTTACGATAGGTCTGACGATTATTTCAAAACTGGAGCGCTGATAATTTTTTTTCTAACATATACACATTTTTTATAAGCGACACAAATATATTAGCCAAAGTGTATGTTTGTATGTATGTTTGTTACGCGATAACTGGAAAACCAATGGTCCAATCTGCATGAAACTTTGCAAACGCGTAATATAAATCCATAGAATTTTTAAGTTCGAACATGAGCCAAATCGGTCGAAGGGTTCTAGAGTTTTAGAAAATGCTTAATTTCAACGTTACCAAAGTTCCAATCTTAATGAAACTTTGCGATCAGGTAGTATAAGCTAAAAGAATTCTCATGTTCGAAAATGAGCCAAATCGATCCAAGGGTTGTAGAGTTATGAAGATGTTTAAATTATAATGTTTTGCACAATTTGTTAGGTACATTAAGTTTGAGAAAGATCCTACAGGCAAAAAAGAGCGAGCAAGTTGATAAAGTTAAAGAATTAATAGCGATAAAGTCCAATAATTCGAGAATTTCAAGCAATTTATCATATTTTCAATATTTCTTATTTTTAATTATTTTCATATAATTTTTTAGTACATTGCGTAATACCAATAATTGCGTCAATTATAGTCCGGCCGCCTAAAGTTTGCTATTGAAATAGATGTCACATACATGTAGGTAAGTACACGTTTTGTGCTGTTTTTTTAATCTTTTTATAAACCTCATTTCGCTCGATCGATAAAATATAATGTTATATTTAATTTAAGTATATATAATTTTTATATTTAATTGTTAGTTTGTTTTTCTCAATAAAGATATTTAAGTAGTATGAAAATAAAGTAAAATAGTTATTTAAAAAAAACCTTATTAATAGCGTTATTTTATGCCCATCGCTAATGGCAAGCAACCAAAGTTGGACTTAGTAGTATAGGCATAATTATAATATAATATAATTATGACGACATAACTACGTCACATTGCCTAAAATTTTGTATAAATTATCCCGAACACAATGTACCGGACTATAACTCGCTGTCAAGTAAAATAATATTTTACAGTGGTCGTAGCATGCCAAACGAGATCCCGCTGAAATGTCAAGCGTAGAACTGTCATACCATACATTGTAGTTTTGTGAATGTATGGGATGACAGTTCTACTCTTGAAGTTTGGCCGGGATTCTGTGTGGCATGCTACGGCCACTGGCAAAACACGAAAGTGGAGACCATAAACAATAATAAGCAGGTAACAATGTCTGTGGAAGTGGTGATAGAATAAAAAAACTCGCTGAATCGTTTTATGTTAAAATATAATTTAAATACATAATTTATATGAATACATACAAATATCATCGACCGAGCAAAGCGAACTCTTAGAGTTGAGAGAGCTCTCGGTGGCAGTAAGGTTATTTGAGTAGTCTGCATAACTTTTTAAAACCTAAAGTAATTGTTTGTGCCGGCACATTCAACAATAAAGGTGCACGAGCACACCATAATGCATCGCGGGCCGTGTACTTATAGTCTGCCAAATTTCATAAATATATGGTAACGGCAAGTTCCCTATGAATGTTGATTTATTCAGAGGGTCAAAAAAATTTAGGTACGTTTTTGAAGGATAAACGGGTGTATTTTTTTCTACGTTAACTCAGAAGTTTAATTTAACGGGCACCAAGCGGCTATAGACCTGTGTATTATGGTAAAAATATACAATTCTACGGGATGTAGAGTATTAATTGGTCTTGACAGGCATACGGATGACCAAGTGATCCTATTTATTAGGGTTTCGTTTTTTCCTTCAGAGGAACGAAACTCTAAAAAGGATTATATTCAAAAAATCTCGGTACGTAGGTTTATTGAGTTTTAATTTCTCAGAATTTTTATATTTTGAGTTTTAATATTAATGTTAAAGTTCTTGTATTAGGATATATTTAGTCGAGACCTAAAGTCTAAGGTTTACCACGGAAATTGGGCTGCGAGGTCACAGTTCGAGGCGAACTACTAGTGTAATACTTGTCAACCTTTCACGGCTGAACCAATCTTGATGGTAATTAAACACATGAGTACCATTGAAGCGTTGGCGTACTTTCCTTGACCAGATAAATGTCGTTGTAAGGAAAGGCCAGGTCAAGAGTACCATGAACCGGCGAGCGTGCATGAAGAATGTGATGAAAGTAGAGGAAGGGAAAGAGGTGTGTCAGGATCGTACCAAGTGGAGGGGAATAGTCTCTGCCTTTTTTTTTGACCCAGGAAAAATGCCTTACGCATCATCACCCCACGCCGGGGGGCGCGGGGCGGTATGTGGGACTCCCCCGCCAAAGATGGGAGCGGCGGGGATACCCACTAAAAAACCTGGGGGTGTCCTGCGGGACGCCATAATGCCGGGGCAACGGGTACGCCGAAGCATTCATCCGCGGCAAATAGTCTCTGCCTACCCCAACGGAAACCAGGCGTGATTATTATATGTTATGTAATAAGTATGTATGTAGTACCTTTGATTTGAATTTGTATTTGTATTTGAAGTCGCAAAGTTTATGAACGAAACGAATCTGCTACCACATCAACTTGAAGACTTGAAAGCTACATTTGTTGCAAAGTTCAATTGGTGCAGTTCAGTGGACGATATCGGCATTGCGCTGACGCATACCACTGTTAACGTCACGGAATAAATAACAATAGGAATGGTCATGTTAAGCGGCAAAAGTGCTAGTAGTTTGTCCAAATTGTTTTGAAATGGCCGCACTGCTTGAGCACTCTCTTAATTGCTAATCTTTATTTCATAATATGATCTATTACCTAAGCCCAGCGGTTTTTCCCGCTGTGCCTATGTGTTATTTCAAGGTCTAAGCTATAGCTACCAGCTCAATCGGTCCACCCGTTAAGGCGTGAAAGAATAACAAACATACATCCAGACATCCATACATTCCTACAAAATGTCATGTTTGTTATACATATTAGTAAAATGTATTATTTTAAAGTTAAGTAATATAATAACAAACACATGCATATTAATTATATTATGTCATTTAAACGCGATAGCCATTTGTATTGAAATAAACTTCAATCAAGCAATTTTGTATGTAATTTTAACAAAAGATTCTGGGAAAGACTTTTTCCTATGGTACTGTTTGCAGACGACAGTACAGCCATTTTTACTGAAACTGATCGAAGCGGTAATAAATAGTCTTGAGCATGAAATCAACAATTCCCTAATAAATATTGTAGACTGGCTGAAAGATAACAATTTAAAAATTAATTTAAGCAAAACTAAAATAATGACATTCAAAAATAAAAACACTAAATGTAACCCATTAAACATAGAATATCAAGGAATAAAAATAGAAGAAGTAAAATGTAATAAATTTCTGGGAGTTGACATTGACTCTGATTTCTCATGGAAATTTCATATACAAAATGTATGCACCAAATTGAATAAATTTTCCTATGCACTCTATATGTTACGCAAAGTAGTTAATCAGGATGCAGTTCTTAATGCATATCACGCCTTTGCTGGTTCAATAATAAAGTATGGAATTCTGCTATGGGGTAACTCAGTAGATAAGGAAATGGCATTCAGGGCACAAAAAAAATGTATCCGAGCAATTTGTAATCTGAAACAAACTGAGTCTACAAGACTCAGTTTGTTTCAGATTACAAATTTTCATTCCATTTTTTTCCATACTAACACTCCCCTCGTTGTATATCTTTGAGTCTGCTCTACTAGTAAAAAGGAATATTAAAAACTATAATACTCTCCAAAGTACAAGACATAAATATACCTTACAGATACCAACAATTAGAACTAAAGTGCACAGCGACAGTAACTTCTTTATGAGCATTAAAATTTATAATAAATTACCTTACTCTATTAAAAGCATTGAAAGCTATGATAATTTTAAGAATGCATTAAAAAAATTTTTACTATCTAAGACATACTACACGATCAATGACTATCTATCAGAATGACATTTAAAATATTATCTGGACTCTTATAATTATTAATATACTTATTGTTGACATTGAAATTTAAAATTTGTAAATCCAACAATCTGAATATGAGTGTGATTTTTCCTTTTGTTAATTTTAACTTTAACAATATAAAATTGTACATTAATAAATTTTTGCATGCCTGACGGTGAGACATGGAGTACTTATAATTTCTAACAATAACATCTGTAAACCTGTATACCCATGTGTGCAAATAAATGATTTGTATTTGTATTTGAAATTCAGAATGTTGCCTGAATCCTCTGTGGGAAGACCGAATGAGTAACTCGTAGAGATTATTTTTGCGACAAAGTTCTTCATAAATGATCCTTGTAATAATATTGTGTTAAATTATTTCTGTATTGCATGTTTTTCTTTTCATTAAATAAATATTTTTAATTTTTTTTATTTTCAAAGGTATCAAAAAGGCCGATCTTGGAATTTAAAATATGCACTTATATAAACTAATTGGTGACAAACGGATTGATATAAATGGCAACTCGGTGTTGAAACAAAACTAAATAACTTGAATTTTTTGTGCAATCACATACTTATACAAGAAAAGACGAATTCGAAGCAAAACGCTTAGGCTTTTTAGGTTATAAACATAGGTATTTTTATTTGAAAGCACTTTGGCCAAAATATGCAAAATTTAAAAAAAAGTTGGTTAGTAATTGATTTCGAACTTGAACGGTAGGGTTTTGCAAACATCCTGAAACTTGGCACTCAAATGACAAGACCTCACAATATCCCATCCCCATGAGACCAGACCAATCGCTTCAACTAATAACTTACATTAATATGTTAAACTACTGTGCATTCATTGAGATATTGAAGACTAGAAAAGACTTCGTGATCCATGTCGTGTTCCGTTTTATTGTGGTCGCCGCACTTCATTACTCTCATGCTAGATTTTTAACTCCTCAGCTACAAGCTTTTTAATTGTTTTGTAGCGGGGGTGTGGCTTGAATTAGTTTCTAGCATTCTTACGTTAAATTGGGAATTTAAGGGTTAAAAGAAAAATATGCACGAAGCACGTTAAATTATAATTGCACTAATAATTATGGAAAAAAATGAGAAAGCAAAGTTCAAAGTATATTTTATATGGGAGCAGATGAAAGAGACTTGTCCAACACTTGCATGATTTTATGCGATAATGCCCATAAAAGTTGTAGTACGCTGCACTCGACATACATAAATGTTTTTGCTACCCCGCAATTTTCTAAATCTACATAAATTTTCTTTAGAAGCTAATCGCGAAAGATTATTATCAAAGGCTATGGTAACTAACATCGCATCAACTTTCTCGCATTAGGAAACCCTAAACTCACTCTCTCTGTTCTAGCTCACCATGTCTTTAACTCTTTCTCACTCCTCGAGTTCGCATATTCAATTCCCGAATACCTATCTATCACCATTCGAATAGAATAGAATAGAATAGAATCATTTATTGACCAAACAACAGTAATGTTATTATAGGCATGTCAGGTACATTCATTAACTCTTAAATTAATATATAAATAAACAAAAGTATATAAATAAACAATATTGACATGTTTATTGTATAGCAAGTTAATAATTTTTTTTTAATTCGATTTCATTAATAAAAAATAAATAATAATCATCAAAATAATAACATTTTTAACTGAAATTTATACTGTATCCTAATAACAAGAAGAAAATCAACAAAAATGTCAATTTACATGTCCAAGAAAAATAAAAACAACAAAGTAACACTTTAAAATATTCAATAGATATGTCAGAATGAGTCATTCATCGTTATACAAAAATGAGGATTCTAATAGGTGCATAGTCATAAATTCATTAATGTTATAAAAAGGGTTTCGCTCAAAAAATGTCTTTAATGTTCGTTTAAAGGTACTCATCGGCAAGTCCGTTAAACGTTTAGGTAGTTTGTTATATATCTGCAATTTTGTGTACATTCCTTGTTTTTGAACTTTTGTCAACCTAATGCGCGGTAAGAAGAGTTTATGTTTATTTCGTAAATTGAAACTATGCGTGTCCATATTTTTTGGTAATGAATCTTTTTGTCCATGAATTTCTAGAAGGCTTTATAAATATATAATGATATAATGGTCAAAATTTTATTTATTTTAAAATATTTTTTTACTGAAGTCCGTTTTTTAAGGCCACAAATAATTCGAATAGATTTTTTTTGACATTTCAATATATTATGTACAACTGCGCTATTTCCCCATATTGTTACTACGTAATTTATTTTAGAAAAAATGTATGCATAATATACAGATATCAAAGTGGATTTATCTACAAGAGGTTTTAATTTCAAAAGTGCATAGTTAGCGCTTGAGAGACTTTTACATAATTTATCAATATGGTTTGCATGGCTTATGGTGTAATCTATCGTATACCCCAAAAACACATTGTCTGTTACTTGATTATTATACTGCCTTGGTCCCTTCTTGCTCTGATAATTCATTACTGTATTTTTATCTGGATTGAGAATGATACCATTTGCCTTAAACCACTCCTGTAGTAATTCTGTTACTTTAACTATTTTATCATTTTTATCATTCACCATAATAAATTAAACATTATAATATTAAAAGTCATCTCTTCTAGCTCTCATATTATTAAAGCGTCTCTAGCAACTAGCAATACATAATTCAATGCATGTAGTGCACAGTGGGTTGTATTGGCGCTCTGCCAGGATGCAAATACAGAGTTTTTGTCGATGCACCCCCATTTCAGATAGCTTTAGCGAGTTAGCACCTTGTAAAGTAAACGGAATTGTCTCTGGATTTTTTCCAAATTTCGTTTTAGGATGTGTAGTAAAATTTAGAGCTTTAAGTTTTGCGACGACGTGAAGTTACGAGTTTTTAATACTTTTCGGATATTTATAAGAATATTTTACGTATTTTTTAATGATATTAAACCTAACAAAAGTAATTTTTAAAAGGCGATTGAAATCAAATTTAAAAAGAAATAAGTCAAATAGGTATTATAATTTTTAATACTGTTGCTTTTGCTAGTTAAAATTACAATAAAATTTTAATGCCAGCAAATTCCAACTCAAAAATTCTCTATTCTAAACAAAACATAATGAATAATTAAAAAAATTAGGACAGAAGTCGCAAACTCATCCCTTACTGTGCAAAGCCATCAAAGATTAGTAATTAGCTACACAGACAGGACATCTATACTACCTACAAGTAGCAGAGCCTCCCTGAGGACCGTCTCGTTGCCATGGCAACAAACAAATTATTAAATCCCTGCCCGCCCTTATATCCTAATTGCGTGGAAATTACAATTTACATCGTTTTGCTAACGAGATTTTTTGGACGAAATGAGAAAACGTAAAAACCTTGATTTATTTTCAAGGTAAATTTAATAATAATTTAGGTTAGTCTCCAAATGAAATATTATCATATTATAGTGACAAATTCTATGAATTTCTTATTTGTTTTTAATTGAAACACTTAATATGAACAAGCAAATTATGACCTATTTAACATTATAATCCCACTCATTTTATAAGTCCAAAGTTTGTGTTGTGAGTGTGTACCTATTGTACCTATGTTTGTTACATCGTTATGCCTAAACGGGTGGACCGATTGAGCCGAAATTTGAATAGAGATAGCTTAGCCCCTGGAATTACTCATAGGCTACAGTACAGCGGGTAAAACTGCTGGGCGCAATTAGCACTATATAAAACGACAAATTTTAAAACTCCTTCACCAGTAAGGGATTTATCCCGCCTTCTAGGTTTAGCCTTTTTCCATCTATGGCTCGTTGCTTAACATCACGTAGGATCGTGGTCAAACCTAAACTAATAAAAACAACGCGATAACTCTACGCATTCTGGAGTTAAAGAGTCTTGACAGACAGACAGACGGATGCACGAGTGATCCTATAAGGCTTTTCTTTCTTCCTTTAGAGGTACGAAACCTTAAAAATAATAATTAGGTGAAATAACCTAGATGAAACGTAATTAGCCGAAACGTCCAGTGTTTTGGCAGCGGCCTGCATTCCTTACAGTTCATTAGTGGAGTCTGGCCGGGAACAGTGGAGCCCCTTATTTATTTAGTGCGGAGTAAGTGCCACTCATAACACTGTCTTATTATTTTTAGACTTAATATTAATAACCAAATTATGATCTATTTAACATTTATTAGGAACAAATTTTAACGAAAAAACGATTTGGAATTCCAAATTCCATGTAGAATGAAGGTATACTCTTTGATCTATAACAAATTGTGAACTTGGCTGATGCCGTTTTTTGTTGCCCAACAGCCCTTTTTGTTGGTTAGTTAGGCTTAGGTCGTTAGGTATTAGTCTTGTAACATAATAAGAATTATAATACAACAAATTTAAAAAGACTTTTCGACTTAGGTGAAATAACCTAGATGAAACGTAATTAGCCGAAACATGCAGTGTTTTGGCAGCGGCCTGCAATCCTTACAGTTCATTAGTGGAGTCTGGCCGGGAACAGTGGAGCCCCTTATTTATTTAGTGCGGAGTAAGTGCCACTCATAACAGTGTCTTAATTAACCAGAACTGAGAGATGCTGCAATGGTTGGGGGTGGGGTTTGGTTGTAGGAGGAAGCGGGGGCGGGAACGGGTAATGCGTCAAAAAAAACCGTTTAAAAAAAGTTCGTCGTGTATTTTTTTTAATCCATGCTGTCCCACTGCTGGGCTAAGATCTTCTCTTAATCCTTCCACGTGTCCCTGTCCTGCGCCACCTCATGATGGTATGATACAAGTCCAGGTCATCTCTCCATCTTTTTTTGCTTCGCTCTATTGCTTTTTGGCAAACCTCGAGGCAAATCTGCGATTGGGTCAATTATAATACTTATTAAAAATATTGGACACTTTTTTGTTTCTCTTTGGGAGTTATTCTCTAATGAAGGTTGGCGTTCATCATGGCAATTTGAACCTTCGACACAGCAACTCTAAACAGGGAACGCGTGCTATTGCAGTAACATTGGCGCAGATTTTTGTGCCAAGATGTTCTTCTTTTTCCTGGGTTCAAAAGTTATCGCTTCAAGGCTGATTAGTGAACACTGTGGGAGTCTTTTACACATTTAGGGCATTTCCCCACAAGTGTGTGTTATCAAAAGTATATGTTAAACTTTAGGCGTGACTCAATTCGCTCGATTCCTTTCCAAACAAGATCTTATTACCCGCGCTCCCACTTACCAAGCGCGCACCCTTACTCGGTTTGCATTTTGCCCGCTGCTCATAAATTCATAATTAAATAGGAAACTACCGGGTTTTCTCGTTACTGAGCTGAATTTTATTTAATTTTTACCCCCTCGAACCGGCTCCTTAGCAAGACGAACCGTTTTCAAAGATACTTGGTTATTTAAGGTTCAATTTCCGGATGCTTCTCTGATACTCAGTCCCGATGGTACACAAGTTTGTCTTGTAGTATTTTTTGTTGGGTATTTTTTGGCGCGGCCGATTTTTAAGGCGCTTTTCAGATTGAATATCTTTTAGAGCAATCAGCACTAAATCTGCGTGACGCAACTTTCTGGCTTTCGTCGATTCATTTTTCTCTTAACGCTTAGGCAAAACATTTAGACAAAAAAAACCTTTCGTCGTTAATTTAATTTTTGACATTTTCAATGTAATTTTTTTTGTGTCACATAATACAAATAAAACAAGTGAAATTTTAAAAATACTTTTTAAAAACAAGCTTTATTTATTATTATTATCTTGCATCATAAAGTACTAGTCAAGACGAATCAAATGAGCCCAAACTCGATGGGGTTGCGTTGTTTTATGACATAGTTCCTATGGCCACCTTCCAGCTCCATCATCAGATCAGCTCGATGTCATAAAAATATTGCATTGTCATCCGATTTACACACGCATGCAAATTTTCAGCTCAATTGGAAACCGGGAAGTGGGTCAAATTAAACTCGTAAGATTTGATTACAGACAGACAGACAGACAGACAGACAGACAGACAGACAGACAGACAGACAGACAACAGACAGGTGAAAGTAATATAAAGCTTGTAAAATCAAGTGAAATATAAAAAAAAACTTTTTAAAAACAAGCTTTTATTGTTATTACTATAAAGTACTCGTCAAGACGAATCAAATGAGCCCAAACTCGATGGGATTGCGTCGTTAAATTACGGAGTTCCTATGGCCACCTTCCCGCTCCATCATCAGATCAGCTCGAAGTTATAAAAATATTGCATTGTCATCCGATTTATACAGGCATGCAAAATTTCAGCTTAATCAGACATCGTGAAGTGGGTCAAATTAAACTTGCAAGATTTGATTACAGACAGACAGACAGACAACAGACAGGTGAAAGTAAATAAAAGCTTGTAATAAAATGCGTTAATACGTTCGTTATTAGTTATTTCGGACACTCGATCCATATTATGTCACAAAAAAATGATTTTATTTATTTATTTAAGCAGCTGCATCAATTGAGTTGAAACTTTGTACATAGATAGTTTAGACCCTAAAGTTAGACACGTCGATTCAGCCGTCGATTCTATGTATATGACCGTTACCGCACAGCTAGACTAATTTAATCACTAAACTGCATATGAATTATGAACCATTATTATATTATTGTCTATATTAAAGTTACTGTTAAATCGTCCTAGAACATATCTAATAGAGTTTCTACAATATTATATTGCAGCTTACATTCCGGCTACTCGCTTATTATTACATTGAAATTATATTATAGTCAGCGAGATGGAGGCTTCATTTGAATAATGTACGATTCCATCGAGTTGATTAGTCTTTCAGACTGTGTTGGTTTCTCTCTCTCTTGAGTCGTCCCCTCATGGCTGAGGATCGTGGTCATCATCGGTTGTGGACGTTGGTGTTGTGACTCGTCTGACGATCTGCCTCCACCGGTGCCTGTCCATTGCATCCCTGACGCCCGAACAAAACTTGGTAGGAGGGGGGCCTTTCACTTGATCACTCCGTGTTGGTTTAACTACATCAAAATTATTTTTGGAATTTTAATTTTGATATTTTACGCATTTTGCTATTATGTGTTCCATGTGTAGAGTTAGATTGTAGGTACTAGTAGTAGTTTTCTCTCGTTTAGAAATACATTATTTGGTGATGTTATAATTTGTATTAATTCTTCGATGAAATATACCTACCCATGACCCATGGGTATATTTCATCGCAGATTAACCGATTGGGTTTTTATTATGTGACCTAAATGTTATCTAAATCTGTTGGGCAATTTCCATGTTATGAATTAAAATATGCCATACATATAAAATAAAACCGGTCAAGTACGAGTAGGACTCGAGCACCGAGGGTTCCGTACAAACCTACGGGTTTCTACGGAACCCTAAAGAAAAGTGGGTATAATATTATATACTGTAGGTTTTGATTCCCTTGCGAGTACTTGCGAGTTTGAAAATATGCGGCTAAAATTGCTGTTTCTTTTGATTGCGTTGACATAGATGTTTGATTTTTTTACAGCTTAAAGTTATTATAAAGCTGAGTATTTGGAATGTTTTTCAATTTAATACCTGTACGCGTTCTTGAGGAAAGGGGTAGTAAATATACAAAATTATTAAAAATATTTTTTTATATGATGTAACTAAAACTTTACAGTTTTCGCAATTTTTCCTGTGCCTATGATTTAAGACGTTGCTGCGTACCAAATTTAAAGATTCTGAGTTAACGGCAAGTACCCTGTAGGTTTTGATTCCCTGGAGAGTAGTCGCGAGTTAAAATATTCGGCTAAAATTGCTGTTTCTTTTTAATGCGTTGAGATAGAGATTTGATTTTATTACAGTTTAAAGGTATTATAGACCTTAGTATTTGATATGAATTTCAGTTTAATACCTGCACGCGTTCATGAGAAATAAGGTAGTAAGTATGAAATTATTAAAAATATTTTTTTATATGATGTAACTAAAAATGTACAGTTTTCGCAATTTTTCCTTTATTTGTGCTCTAAGGAGTTGCTTTGTGCCAAATTTCAAGATTCTAAGTTCACGGGAAGTACCCTGTAGGTTTTGATTTATTGAGAGTAGTTGCGAGTTTAAAATTGCGACTAAAATTGCTGTTTCTTTTGAATGCATTGACATAGAGGTTTGATTTTATTACAGTTTAAAGGTATTATAGACTTGAGTATTTGATATGAATTTCAATTTAATACGTCCACGCGTTCATGAGAAAAGGGGTAGTAGGTATAAAATTATTCAAAATATTTTTTTCATATGATGCAAATAAAAATTTATGGTTTTCGCAATTTTTCCTTTATCTGTGCTCTAAGGAGTTACTTCGTGCCAAATTTCAAGATTCTGAGTTTACGGGAAGTGCCCCGTAGGTTTTGATTTATTTGGTAATGTCGAAAATTTGCTGAAATTTGTGACATATTCGACTATATCTTTTGATTGCGTTGGCCTAGAAGTTTGAAATTTTCACAGCTCTAAGAAGCAATGGACCTTAGTATTTCCTATAAATTTCAGCTTGTTACCTCCACGCGTTCCTGAGAAAAAGGGTCTTGACAGACAGACAGACAGACAGACTGACAGACAGACAGACAGACAGACGGACGGACAACAAAGTGATCCTATAAGGGTTCCGTTTTTTCCTTTTGAGGTACGGAACCCTAAAAAACACATACAAACATATTTAATTTAATTATAATACAATTTTCTTACGTGAGCATTCCTCATCTGAGTAAAAATAAACGCTATCTCCTAAACTATTAGGGAAAGAGGACTACAGGAAGCGTCTAAAAGAGAATTATAGTTAACGGTCTACGTTTAAACGAGTCCTAGAAATGTGTATTAATTTCCTAGAGGACCATTAAATTATACTATAGATAAAGTTATAATTACCTTAACAGTTTACTTACTAAAAAGTACTAAGACCAGTAGACTATGTTATACTCCAAGACCTAAATTAAAGCTGCTTCTTTTAGGTTCACTGAGACTAGAGGATGCTTGCAGGGGGTTCGAATCTTGCTCTCGCCTATGACTATAATAAATTACTTTTTTTCTTCATTATTTGGCAGCCTTTCACCAACTTGGTGAAATAACTGGGCTAAAGAGTCTTAACATCTTATGACTCTTGAGTTTGAAGCGTTGGTGCAGTGCTCCTAGAATTTCACATCATTGTGAAATCCTAAGTAGCACTGTGCTGAGTGCTGATTATGGGCAGCGTTATCTCTTAACATCAGGAGAGCGTCTTGCTCGTCTTCTACGTCATCACATAAAAAAAACTGTGTTAAACGATGATGCGCCCGTAGATGGCAGACTATAAAACCAGAAGGCGGGATAAATCCCTCCTCGTCTTTGTTTTAATAATCACCGCTTAAGATAGATTAGAATCGAAAACTCTTTATTGAAAACCACTAATAGGTACCACCTACCAACAATATGGAACTTAAAAATAAACATAATTAAAAAAAGTTATAAACTCCTTAGCTACTAACGCTTCCATTGTTTTTTAGCGGGGGTGGATTGAATTAGTTTCTAGCATTCCTAAATTAAAGCCAAAATTGATGGAGCCGCTCATTTGTTGATTTTCGTCATGCCCAATATTTTTTTCTAGTTACATTGCTATAAAAATATTAAATACTCACATACAAAAAGTTTTAAGCTCTCAATCTGTATCAATGGTCACGCATGACAGACGGACATGTCTATCGTAATTATATTGTTATTCAATATAAGCACATAGGTAGCACTGGGGTCAACGAACGGGCGCGTCAGGATGTTAGTAACAATGCTCCCCTAGGGATTGTACGTAGGTTCGATTCTGGATGAGGTCATAGACGGATTTCTTTAGTTATGAAATTATAATATTATGGTTTTAGGTTTAGCCGATTAAACCTAGGTGTAGCTGGCCATCGTCGGGCAAAGTTAGGTGTGATGAATATGTTAGTAAGAAAAAAACTCAGGAATACTACTATAATGCTTATTATGACAATCACTATACAACAAGTATTAAACAAGTTGATAACAATTTACCTCACGTTTGTATAGGTATTAGTAATAGCCGAAAATAAATTGAATACACCTAATAATTTTAACCAACAGTGGCTATAGTATTAGCCGGTAAACCTGGTCAAAAAAAAAAGGTGTAGCCGCACTTCGGGATTTAACCTCAACACACAGATCATAAAGCGACTAGTACCTATATGCCTCAACATAATGTATCTTACTTTCTTACTTAATATCTTCCTAATATTATGAACGTGAAAGTATGTAAGAATGGATGTCTGGATGTGTGTTTGTTACTCTTTAACGCCTAAACGGGTGGACCGATTGAGCTGAAATTTGGTGTAGAGATAGCTTAGACCCTGGAATAACACATAGGCTACGTAAAGTGGGTAAAACCGCTGGGCGCAGCTAGTATTTCATAATTTAAATCTTGGTATTGTGTACAGACTACAGAAGCTACTTTCAACAAGTGAAACCGGTGGACAGAGCTAGTTTAACAAAGATGCATGATAGAAAATTAACGATCGGCCAGTAAACGTCAGCTAATTGAACATTAACTGCCGTTAACACAAAATTGCCAGGATTTACGGTTAATGTACAGCGGACAACGCTTAATTGGTAAAATTGCTTGCAGTGTTGCCAACAACAAGCCTTCATTTACCGCCAAATGAAGAATATTAAAAAAATACTTATAGAGGATACGAAACTTACAAAAAATAATTGAAAAATAAATACTTAATGCTGTTTTTGAAGACAAAGCATCCAAACTATATTTTTAGGTACTGTAAATCTAAAATGGCCTAGTTTCTTAAAATATTCCATATTTACTCTCTCTTTCTCACGGCATGGTTGTCTGGAAGAGATCCCCCTGAGGGATAAGACCCCGAAAACCGCGGCCGCGTGCTGGCTATGCATTAGGCATTATCTAACATTTTACCATATACACTCAGCGACTTTATTCTATAATAAAAGTTTGTAAAAAGTAGTCTATGTATTAATCCGGGTTCTAAGTGTCTAAGCTACCGTCTTACCAAACTTCAGCCCAATCAGTCCAGTCATCAATTATTTTTAAAAAATATCTAAAAGTTTATTAATATTAAAAACTTTTAAAAAGCTTTCGTCCATGTGGTAAACTTATTTTCGGAGTTAACTTAAAATATTCAAAGCACTGCAAAAAATGATACGCCCTTGAGACCAGTTACTTTCATTCTAAAACCAGTTTACGAGGAATCCTGCGCATGCATCGGCTTTCTGCCAAGATCACGAAGGACATTATAATATGTAAATACACTCTACAACTATATCAAAAACTTGAGAAGAGGCGCTGGCATCGACGATTTGCATTAAATTTAGTTAAAATATTAGTAGTTCTATTTTCAACCACAGTGTTGAAGTAAGTTTGTGGGATGGCGCGCGAGTTTCAAAATAAAGTTGAAAAGTGGCGCTAGCGTCGACAATTTGAATGGGAGTTAGTTCAGATTTGTGTAGTTCCAATTTCAACCGCGGTTTTTGCCCCCGAGTCCCGAGATAAAAAATAAAACAGTTGAAAAGTGGCGTAAGCGTCGGCGATTCGCATGGGATTTAGTATGGATAAATTTAGTTCCATTTTCACCCGTAGTGTTTAAGTTAGTTTGTATGACTGCGCCTGAGTTGAAACCACAGAGTACTATGAATATACGTTGAAACCCCAGTGTCATGGCGGTCGGCTGTCGGGCGAACGCGCCCGCGCCGCCTTGATAAAAAAAAACAAAAAACCCGCGAAATTAGTGCAATTCGAAGTTCAAAACGAGTGCAATTCGGACCGTTGCTTTTTTAATACGTTCCGTTTCGCGTGTGCAATCTGGACCGTTTGTTTTTTTAATGCGTTCCGGTTTACGTGTGTTATTAAATGATTAAGAATTAATAGTGTTATGAATATGCTTATCTTGTAATGGTTTCGTATGACAATAACATAATGCGATACGTGAAATCTGAGATTTGTAATTACATGTGTAGTTTGAGAGTTATTGAACTTTTTAATGTACGCTTATCTTAATGGGATTTGTTATTTGAACTTCTTATGTTTTTGTACAGTTCCTGTTTTGATATGAGGTTAATAATAATTTTCTTTTTAAAATAATTCACCGTATTTTTAATATTAAATTATGTAGGCTTATCCACTGTCCTCATATTATAATTCACACAACATAACAAATTGCCAAAATTGCACACAATTTTTTTCGTATACGGTAGCAAGTAGCAATATACGGTACCTTCTCGTGAACCCACAAGTTCCTGTATATAGGTACTTAATACTTATTTGCTAGTGTCAAGTTAAATGAAATTACATACACAACCTAAAATTATCTCTTTAATGTTCCCAGACATTTTTTGCAGAATTTTCATGATCATAAAATAATCAATAAAACATAGATAGGTATTAAATTTAAAATATATTTAGTTTTTTTATGATCACAAACGTGAGTTAAGGCCTCACTATACTAATATTACATTAATAACGCTAAATAATATCTATTTAATAATGCATGCGTAATATATTTTAAAGTTTTCAATGTATCATTAAGACATGCAAAATGTGCGAAGTGCGAAAACAGCTATTCAGCGCTTAAAATAACATCTCAGTCCAGACAAGCGTTATAAATCTGCAACAGGATGTCTCGATGTAAGGTTAGATTTATACAGCGCTTTTGTACAGCGCAATTTATGCTACTTTCCAGCTATGTTAACACAGACTATAGACTTTGGGATAGAGTTTTTGTTAGGACTACGTATTAACTATACTGTGCTGTAGTGTTAAACTTTAATGAGAAGTTATCATTTTAATATTAAAAACTAACTTTTAACTTTTTAGGCTTCCGTAGTCAACGAGGAAGCCTTATAGTTTCGCTTTGTCCGTCTCTATGGAGAAACTATAAGTTGGGGTTGATTTTTTTAAGGCTGATCCCATCATTTGGGGTATCGTTTAATAGACTTTAATATTGCGCGTAGCCCAAATAGCGCTTGGCCTATTTATTTATAAAAAAAAATGTGTTTCAAAAGATTTTTATCGACATGCAAATAAGTGAGGTGTTCGCGACTGAGTTTTTATGCAAACAAACATTAACTAAATGTTATTATTATAATAATGATGTGCTACTAATCTAGTTTATATTTATCAAAATTGGCACGTTTTATCGGTACGATGACTCATGTTTTTTTAATGTTTCCGACTTCCGTACATTATTATAAAAAGAATGATAGAAGTTTACTAACTAAACTTCGGCCGTGGCTAGTTACCAGTTACCACCCATTTATTCATTTATTAATAGAACACAAAACAGTTTGTAATCAAATACACATTAGAATAATAAGCTTAAAAGTATGGATCCGAATCACAAACCAAAAAAAAATGTGTCCCTAAAAACGTTAGAACAAAATTATACAAAATTGCTAGCTTTGCATATTAAATAATTCAGTACATTGTTAAAATAAACCCATTGGTCAAAACCGTGTCGCCAAGCAGTCATTATGACCGTGTTCCGGCATGATGTTCAGTAAAGCTAGGGATTTATCCCGCTTTCTAGGTTTAGTCTGCATCGTCGCTTAACTTCACGCGTGATCGTGGTCAAATCCTATATAATTTGTAGCGTCCGTGGCCCAGTGGCCGTTGATCCGGCTTGTATATACGCCGGAGGACCTGGGTTCAAATCTCAGTGTGGAAAAGATTTTAGCCTGGACGCTACCGCGTTTCGGAAGGCTCGTAAAACTGTGGGTCCCGGCTGTTTTCTATAAGATATGTAGGAGGCAGTCGTCAGCTCATGTTGCAGGCCCTGTAGTAATCTCTTTGACCTGAAACTGCAATATTAATATATGTAGGTTGGCCACACAACCTATAAATTGTGATTTGACTCTGACAGTGTAAGCAGGTTAACCTGTTCTGTTGGAGTATAAACCCCAATTATTTTATTATTATTATAAACCCCAATTTATTTCATTATAGAATTTAAAAAAGATTACAAGTAAAAACTTAAAATTACTTTAAAAGTACAAAGGAGGTTTACAAGTCGGCGCGTATTTTTAATGTAATATTCATAATAACCATTTACTTAGTCTGATTTTATACACCCCTTTTAATATCTAATGATGCGTGGTACGAACCGTAATTATAGAAGTTACAGTCTATGGTTTAATGACCATAGTTTATGGTGTTACACTTATGGGGTACATATCGCAAACGGAAATACAACATAAACTTATGGCAGTGAACCATGGTTCATGTCTTTGTCACTTATCGAAACTTTATTTCATGTGTTTTATGGTGTTTTTATGGGTTTAAGCTGTACTTTTATTAAGTTGTGATAGGAAATTATCTACGCCAAATCAGACATCAGACCGTTGTAATTTTATCAAAATCGGTTGAGCGGTTTTCAAGTTATGAATCAAAATGTGTGTCTCTTCCCCTTGCTTATTGAAAAGCTAGAAGTTGATTTAAAATATTTTTAAAATTCACGCCTCTTTCGCCTCTTTTTCGCCTTTTGCTTTATCTAGATTTGTCGTTCCTTGTATTTCGATACTTTTAAATTAATTTACTCTTATTACTTAGGCATCAGGTATGCCTAAGTAATAAGGTTCAAAACGTTACTTAGGTATCCCAGTTGTTACCTATTACCTAGGTAACGCCGAGGTTACAATGACGGTATCGTTTGTCATTAGCTTTAGGGAAAACGATAGCAAAAACCGAATAAGGCGCACATTTTAAATTCATAACCTTTTTAAACAAAAAAATATTACATTTCTAAATCAGATCAGGCGCCAAAGTTTAAAAAAAAAAAACGTTACAATATTTCCGACGAATTCAAAACATTTCCTTCTCTGTAGAAGTAAGTTAAAAATAAATCTCAATAAACAGAAGCCCGTTAAAGTGTCCTAATTAAATGTATGAATATTCTGCATTCTTGTCCACACACACATACATAAACATGTGTATGTACTCGTATGTATTTAGTATGTATTATGTATGGATGAGACATTCCTGCGATCTAAATCAGTCTCGACGATGCAACATGACGAGTAAGACTAAGTTAAGGACTTTGCCAAGTGATGATATAAATATTGTAGGCTTAAAACCTTAGTAATAGCTTAAAGTTAAGCTTCTCCTCCATGCGGATAAAAAATTAAGTTACGAGATTTACACCGAACATAGTAGGTATATTTTATATGATTTTATGTGCATTTCAAGTTAAATTAAGCTTTTTAAGGAAATTAAGTTTATTACGGAAGTACTTTAGGAATACTGCTATTTATTTATTATTCTGTTCTAAAATTGTGTATTGAAATTTCGAACATAATATTATAGGTTATAATAGGTTTTCTAAATATATAAAAGGAAAGAGTGACTGATTGACTGATCATCAACGCACAGCCCCAACTACTGAACGGATTCAATTGAAATTTGGAATACAGATAGGTTTCATGACGTAGACCTCCGCTAAGAAAAGATATCGCAACGCGGGTAAAACCGCGAACAAAAGCAAGTTAATTTATATATTTGAATAAATCCCACAAATGTTTAAATGCCATCGTGTGCCACTTATAAGATTTGCGTTCCTAGAATCCTGCATACAAAAATCGGTAGAATACAAAACAGCCTCTCTCCATATTTATTCGTCTCACATCGCGTCCATGTCAACTTATTTTCACTGCTTTAGAGAAATTCACATTCTGAACTAAACGGAAGCATGGCCCATTTGGACATGCTCGATTTTAAAGAATCAGGTATTTTGTTTCTGCGTGTAATTAAATTAAATGAAAATAGAAATTATTAGTGGTATACTGTTACCGGGTACATAATGCCAATACCTAAAATGTAGTCTGTGTGTTAATGTTTTAGAAAATAAAATTAAAATATTAAAAGGCTTTTTCTTTTTTTTAATACGAGGACGCGCCAAAAATTAATTAAATTAATTAAATAAATTAATTACTTGAAAATCGGAAACTAAATTTAGCTTAATTGATTACAATATTTTCTAAACGATCCCTATAAAAGCTTCTTGCTCGTTCTTCTCATAAAGGTGCTTTTCGAACGAACCGAACGGTAGAGTCCTAAAATAGAACAAAACAATTGTAAAATTGACTTTCAATAAATGTACTCGATTGTAGCTTTAGGCTATTATTCTATTAGTATTAGAATAAATGAAAGTGTTTAAAGTACTATATAAAAAGAAAGAGTGATATCAACGTAAATCTCCAACAGTAAAATTAATTAAAACATCGGTTTTAAATTATTTTCATTGCTTTTAAGTTTAAAGAAATTCAGTTTGGTTGAGCGGAAGCACGGCCCATTTGAACATGTCCTATTTAAAAGAAACATTTTGTTCTGCGCGTAATGGAACGGATTGTGAAATGTGAGCTTACACAGACGTCTGCTGACAGATTCAATGAATGGAGTTGTTAGATAAACTCTAAAACGAAGAGTATTTTAAAATAGTACCATTTTAACTACCTTTTTTTAGCTTTGACAGTTTATACTAAGAAAAGTAGCATACTTTTTTTTACCTAATTTTTTTAGAAATGATTAATACATAATTATTATTATAGGTCGTTGCCCAGCAGTGGAATAGCAGTAACTATCTTGGGTAGTTCCCGTTCGTACACACCTCCATCGTTCACACTGTTACCGAACGGGAAAAGGTCAAAAAAGATGTTTCGCTCGGTCACAGTGTGTCCGATCGCTACTTTTTTTCCCAGCCGTTCACACCGTCGTTAACAGTGTTAACGATCGGGAATAAAAAGTTTCGATTGTTCGCAGTGTGGACAAACGCTACTATTTATTCCCACTCGTACCTAAATCACACCTGAACTAACTTTTATTTAAAAAGTTCTTCTAGTGGAATCGCGCGCACTTCGTGGCGCATAAAACAGTCAAATAATGCCTACATTTATTGTTTTATTTATTTTGTTAGTTATACCTAATTTGGTACCACTGCATTTCAAATCTGTAATATCTTCGAAAGTATTCATTCAAATCTTTCTTTTGATATAGAAAAGGGCCATATTTTTCTATATCAAAAGAATTTATACTACATACATAATATAAAATCGCTTCGTTTATAGCGAGCGTATCAATCTTTAAGAGAGAAAAGGGTGCACCAAATTCATCACTTTATGAATTGACTGTCACGCGTTACGAAGTGCGCGCGGGTCAGCTAGTATAATAATATATAATATTATGTATAAGGAAACAATGTTATTCAGATTATTGAATTAAAACTGGTTGCTTGTGTTGCTTTTACGGCAAGTAAGTACGGCGATACCGCGCCAGTAATAATAAGGCATAGTTTCGCATACCACCCCAACCGTATATCCTAGTGCATTATCTATAATATGACCTTGAATTAGCCAATCAGAGAGCATTGCAAGTGTGACGCCGCGCCGGTTACCATACCTGTGGGAACCTGTTTAAAAAGGACAGTACGTCACGATTTACGCAATAGCCATGATGGAACAGCGCGCGAGTAGTTTGAGTGGAGAAGTAACATTAGTTTACATAACAAGTGAATTAAATTAAAAAATTTTGATGGCGGCCATCTTGGATTTTAAATTTTATATAGTGGGCTGTATTCTACTCGTTAAGCCCTTTCATTTAATACCCATATCGATGGGGTCGTGGAAGAAAAAAGTAATTCGCCATTTTGTAGCGGCGGCCATCTTGAATCGATTTCCACCAAACATAGCTAAGAACACTTTCGACTAACTCTACGTTAAAAAAAAAACTAAATCAAAATTCGTTCATCCTTTTGGGAGCTACGATGCCACAGACAGACACACACACACACACACACATAGACAGACAGACACGTCAAACTTATAACACCCAGTCGTTTTTGCGTCGGGGGTTAAAAAGAAAACACGGGACAATTTTGTTACATGGTGGTCACCAATATTATAAAAGGAGAGCACATAAAAGTGACCCTGGTTACTATATAGTATCAAAATACTCGCCAAAACAAATCAATAAGCCCAAACTCGATGGGGTTGCGTCGATTAATTACGGAGCTGTTTATTATAATAGAATATCAAAGTACCCACTTAGGTACAAACTACCGTTAAAAATATTAATAATATCTCTCATTGGTACCTTTATTTTTTTTGCATCTTGACTAGATACAAAAATTTATACAAGTGAGTTAATGCCGTTTATTTACAAAGATGAATTTAAATACTCACGAATCGTTTAGTGTAAAAAAGCACTCGTCAACACTGTGACCGAGCGAAACATCTTTTTTGATCTTTTCCCGATCGTCAACAGTGTTTACGACCGGGTATAACTGATCGGGAACGTTTCGAAAAAAAGTAGCGACCGTACACACTGTGACCGAGCGGAACATATTTTATGATCTCTTCCCGTTCGGTAACAGTGTGAACGATGGGGGTGTGTACGAACGGGAACTACCCACTATCTTTTTTAATTGTCACTCCGATTTTCAAACAATAAATTTTATACAGCTTCCCGCTTGGTGGCTTTCTGTATAAGTTGATATTATGTATTTGTAAAAGAAAATTATATAAAAATATATCCGTTAGCTAGGCACCATAGCAAAAGCAAAAATCTGAGGTTAGGTGACGCTGTGTATAAATGTTCTGCTATATTATTTTATTTTTAATCAATGGTTTAGTATTTTTTATTCGCATTTAGTATTAACGAGTTCAGACGTTCGGTTTCTCCCGTGCCTATCAATAAGTCTATAAAATACTTAAACCCCAATGAATATAAAGCGCAAAGGGCAGTAAAAAGCCCCTTCGCTTCTTAAACGGTCGTAAAACAAAAGTTCGTTCATTGTTGACGCGGAACCCTACATACTCGCTTCAATGGCGTTGTATAACTTGGAAAAACATGTAAACTATTGAGGGCGTCTCTATAACAAAATAAAAACATATAATTATTATGTATATTAAAAAGTAATTAAAAGAAATATTTATTATTTATTATTATTATTATTTATTTAATAAGATGTTAAGACTCTTCAGCCCAGTAATTTCACTAGCTACAGTGCCTTCCTAACGAAGCACAGCAATGTTTGCACATCACTGCTCAGGCGGTAGAATAACTGGCACTGTTGGAGTACCCACCTAATCGACCTTCTGCAAATGATATCTACCACGGGTATGCCCGCGCCGCGGGAAGAAATTCTTCCTTAGTAGAGGTCTACATCATAAAGCCCATCAAATCTAAACCAAATCCAGTGGTTGTGGTGATAGATCAGTCAGTCAATCAATCAGTCACACTTTTCTTTTATATATTCACATGCTATGATTTTTTAATTCATTACATTTGGTCACATCGACTTTCGATGCGCGAGTATAAATTGAAAAATAGGCCCTATTTTCTTTTAATCTAAGTACGCGAGCTTCAATTCATATCTACTTAAACGACTGAGCCAATTTTGAAAACACTTACATTGTGGTCGAAATCGAAATTAATGTAAGGTTTAACCTTACCCACCAAATTCCTGATAAAATCGAAGACAAAAATTTATCTACTAATGTTATATGCTTTCTTCCTAATATTCATCTAAATTAAAATGTTAACTAAAAACAAAAACGGCAAAACTCACGTCTAATATTGTCGAGAATATCTCGACCACGGTTTCGGACAATTACGATGTCACTCGGCGGTGAGCGCCGGTTACTGCAGGCGTGATCTCCTGATGAAGGACATCGTAATTGTCCGAAACCGTGGTCGAGATATTCTCGACAATATTAGACGTGAGTTTTGCCGTTTTTGTTTTTAGTTATGGAGAACACTCACGATAGTTTTAAAAATCGTATTAAAATGTTAAATGCTTTGGTAACCTTTTCAAGTTTAACTATTTAACCGATTGAACTGAAATTCGGCATGTAGGTAGCTTCAACTCTAGAATTATATATAAACTTTTAAGCGGGTATAACCGCTATATATTCGCCGAAAAGCTCTAAAGTTTATGATAAGGCTCTGTTTATACCCTTGAGCCAAATAATTCTAAAGCTAAATCTAGATTTGCCAGCCAAACAATACAAAGTCTAAGCCCTAGATTTCCGCGAGCTAAATATAGCCTACCGGTAACGGATGGAGTCTTGTTTGCCAGCATCTAGAAATAGGCACTAATAATTCTGAACCTAGAGGAAAAGTACCATTGAAGTATTGAGACGTTTATTGCCCATTGCCGGGTTTGTTTGTGAATGATTTGGCAAGGTTCCTACTGAGCTTTCAATGTACTGAACGTAAATAGATTTGGTATGTGAATAATGATTCTAGTAGCTTCTGAGGCAGTATTTTCTTATGTATTGATACTAAACACAAAAATACATTTTATAGAGAAGAACTGTAAAGTAATAATATTGTGTTTCAAATAAGATATTATTCCATGAAGATAATTTCGTCAAATTTAATATGGACAATATTTTTTTTTAACTTTTATCATGCTGGAAGTTAGGTTGGCAATTAGTGTGGGACATTGTTGATTAACTTGCGTTGATACACTAGCGTCATTACTGTGCTCCTGTACGAGGGCACTGTTGCTAGTGAAATTACTGGGCTGAAGTGTCTTAACATCTTATGAAACTTAAGTAAGACGCATTGGTGCAGCATCTAAAATTTTACATCATTGTAAAATCCTGGGCACTGTACTGATTATGGGCAGCGTTATTTCTTACCATCAGGAGAGCGTCTTAGGGCTTGTTCACGTGAACGCGCGGGCGCGGGCGCGAGCGCGGGCGCGGGCGCGAAATATCAAACATATGACGTGCTATGAAGGTGTTCACGTACAACGCACATGCGGTGTGAGCAAAGTCTGTCGCGCCCGCGCTCGCGCCCGCGCCCGCGTGTTATAGCGTGAACAAGCACTTACTCCTTACTTCGTTGCATAAAAAATGAAGGAAAATGGCGATTAAAGTAGTTGTAACATTGTCCCTTTTTCAATAAAGCCAAAAAATAAACAACATAGAGGGATGTCCTATTTAGCTGGGATGTCGGCACGAAGTATGACGAATGGCAGTATTTATGGAACCATTACTCGTCGAGACTTCAGGCTTCAGGGTCAAAGCACTGTTCACTGGCCAGACACAAAACGAAAAATGCACTGTCAACTTCATTTCATTTCATTTTCATTTATTTATTTGCCAAAAAAGTTTACAAATCACAAAAAGAGTACAGTGGCCCCACACTAGGCACAAGGCCCGTGTCGTGGTGACCTGAGTTGAGGTAAACATAAACACTGTAAATATTGGAGGTGAGTACATATTATGAACTGGCAACTAATTTGTAACTGAAATGCTTGAAATTACTGAGCTGAAGAGTCTTAACATCTTATGACTCTCAAGTAAGAAGCGTTGGCGCAGTGCATTGGGTCGCACTGTGCTAATTATTATGGGCAGCGTTATCTCTTACCATCAGGCCATCAGGAGAGCGTCTTGCTCGTTTTCTTACTTAGTTGTATTAAAAATGCACTTACATAATTCGTTTAGTCATGAAATAATTTATTATTCATTTCAACCATAATAATTGCATAGTAGACGAAAGTGGACAAAAATTTTGGATGTTGTGAAATGAAAATTAATTTTATTTGCGTTAATTTTCGCCTTCAAAGAACACCGCAATTACTAAATGCACTGCTATAACTTAGTTGTAACTAAATTAAAAAGGGAAATAGTTAAAAACTGAATTAATAACATTATTATAATCGAGGGCTATACCTATATTAATATTTAATTCATAACTTGTTTTTTTTGCCAGCATATTATTTTAAAAACCCCGAAATGTCCTCCTCCTTTCTAAGTCGTAATTAAATGTAAGTAATTTTCTAAGTCGTTAAAAGTACACTAACACACGTTTTATGCTATAGTGTACAGTTAAAAGTTAATCAATTAATCTAGACTAGATAAAAACACATTTCAAAATGATAGTTCTTACGTGACCATTGCAATAATATTACTATTTGTTATAAATAATCTATTCATTGCAAAACAGTTCTATGATAATTAGTGCCAAAGAATATCGTGTTATATAAATTAAAATAAATTGATAAAAAAAATCTAGTGCAAAAAAAACTATAATTAAAAAAAGTGAATTATTTGAAAAAAATATTAATAATATTATTACAAAAAGTGATAAAGTGACAAAGTATATGTGTAAAAAAAAAATTTGCGAAATTATAAAAAAGTTCTCCCATTTTTTAAAAACGTGCACTAATTTGTAAAAAATTTCACGAACTTGTAAAAAATTTCACGAACTTGTAAAAAAGTTCACCAACTTGTGAAAAACACTTGTAAATTCAGTGCGTGGTGTACAAAAGTACAAGTGAAGATGAAAATGCACGTGCACAACGACATCTCTTGTGAGATCACATACGACTGCGAGATGGAGAAGGTGCAGGTCTCGGAGGAAGCTGAGATGCTTTACTATGAGCTGATCAGCGCCATGGAGGAGGAGGAATCGGTAAGAAACTAATGAAACAAATGCAATTTAAAAAAATCTTTTTTTTAATATTACCCTCCAGCACCAAAGTACTCATCAAGACGAATCAAATGAGCCCAAACTCGATGTGATTGCAATGTTTAATTACGGAGTTCCTATGGCCACCTTCCAGCTCAATGCAAATCAGAGCAGCTTAATGTATTAATAATATTGCATTGTCATCCGATTTGTCCATGCATGCAAAATTTCAGCTCAATTGGATACCGGGAAGTGGGTCAAATTAAACTTGCAAGATTTGATTACACACAGACAGACAGACCGACAGGCAGACAGACACCAGACAGGTGAAAGTAAATAAAAGCTTGTAAAAAAACCATAAGCTATACGATTTTGGAAACTACAGTGAGTGTGCTACTTCAAGCTCTACGTAAAACTGTGGATCCCGACTGTTTCTTATAAGATCTACATATTCTACCAAGTGAGATTTGCTAAAACGTAGTTATTTATACAACGAAGTAAGTAGACGAGCAAGACGCTCTCCTGATGGTAAGAGATAACGCTGCCTATAATTAGTACAGTCCTACCTAGGATTTTACAAAGGTGCACTGCGCCAACGCTTCTTACACCACACACGGTGTGTGTTGACTTGAGAGTTATAAGATGTTAAGACTCTTCAGCCCAGTAATTTCACTAGCTACAGTGCCCTCCTACCGAAGCACAGTAATGTTTGCACATAGCACCATTTAGTGTAAAAAATAATGTAGGAGGCAGTCCTGAAAGGTCTTTTACGTAAGATCAATTAGGTAGAGGTATTACTGGTTTTGTAGGAATATTGGCAATCCGAAACTGCAAACTGCTGTTGACCATAAACGTAAAATTGTGATTTGACTCTTACATACACGGTATAATAAAAATTACTTGTTCTTTTGGAGTACATAAACCCTGAATACTTTTTTTATCATTTTTGCTACGTAAAAAAATAAAAAGTTTACACAATAAAGAATTTTTACTTTTCCAAGTAACACTTAAATTTTTATTTACCATGTCGTTAATTAAAATTGATGACAATGACAAATGATACATGACAGAACTGGATTATAAATTAAATTGGTTTCGCAAAAACCGCTAACACACGGTCGTTCACACCAGATTTTTGCATATATTATGTTAAATCAAGTTTCGTTTTATATTCATAAAGATACTGCTATTCTCTGTTATGTCAATATTATTCTTGTTTGTCATTCATTTTTGTGGGTGTGTTTTTTACGACTATTCTTACTTTGCAATGTAAATTTACTTGTACTATTCTACACATTGATAATTAAAATTATTTAATTAACAAAATATCGTGACGGTTGTATGTGTATGAATATTTTTATTTAATTTTTATTTATTTCATTTTAATGGTCAACAAACAGCTCTACAAAAATTGTGTATAGGTATTACAGGAAAAATAATTAATAGCCTAATTAGGCTATTAATTATTTTTCCTGTAATACCTATACACAATTTCAGTTCTAGACTGTTACTGTACAAGTTACTGTTGTTTAAATTGTTTTTTAGTTGTTTTGTGTGTTAGGTGGTTATTTAACAATCATTTTTTGGAAACGAATACAAATTTGGAGCAACAATAAATATAATGTTAAATACTCCAAAAAATTAACATTATATTTATTGTTGCTCCAAATTTGTATTCGTTTCCAAAAAATGATTGTTAAATAACCACCTAACACACAAAACAACTAAAAAAACAATTTAAACAACAGTAACTTGTACAGTAACAGTCTAGAACTGCCTTCTAAACTTGTAACGCACGTTATCCTACAAAGCCGTAAGAGTAAACAAATACATCTAACATTTTACAATAGCATTGTTAATGTGATTTACAAATTAATAATAATTAGCCGAGTTAGAACAACACATGTGGCGAACTCCGGCGCCACTACAAACGCGCGGCGCCATCGTACTAAATGACGCAACGAACGTGCCCAAGAATGCCGTATAACTATCTACACTCTATACTTTATGCGAGTTTGTCTAAACAATCGTATGACTCATGCACTATGACATTGTTCACAGCTGTGCCACTAAAACGAGTGCCCTGCCTTAATATAGGCGCTGAAATCATGTTAAAGTGTTGTTTTGGTGTACAACAGGATTTAACAAGAGCCTATCGCTTCTGGATAACGATTAAAAAATGCAGATGGCGTCATTTACAACCAAATTCTACTTTCTTTTCGCCATTGTCCACTGTCAAATTTTAACAAAACCTTAAATGCCCTAATGAAATGTAAGTTATTTTTTTTAAATTTTGTATTTTGTTATAAAAGGCGTTTCGTTTTACTGCGTCATCGTCTCGTCTTCGTTCAGAATTTACATGCAGAGATGATAGTCGTTATCATTCGTTTTTCGAAACAACTGTGAGTAGCTACATTTTTTAGTGTTAGCTACAAGCGATCTCTAGTTTCTAGGGCTAAGATTATTTCCAGATTTAGTAGGCCGGCATTCAAAATGTCTCATAAACACGGTTTCTAAAAAGCGCATTTTGGAAATCAATCAGTCTATACACTGTTCATGTGTTAACTACGATTACTTTTGTAACACAACAAAGTTGCGCAATGCTCTCGGCTGCTAGCAAAGCGCTTGTTTTAGGCCTGTTAGAAATTCAAATCTGACATTCTGACATTTCCTGCGCACGAGCATGCGACTATGACAAATTGTGACGCCATCTTGTTCAGGCACGCGTTTTAATTGACAGGTGTGAAATTTTCTTGACATTAATTGACAGTATTTTGACAAATGTTGACAGTGCTTGGAATGTTTATTGTTTGTATCTTTATTTTACTAAAATAAAAGTTATTAAAAATAACTGCTTTAATCAACTCATGTTTACTAGATTCTATTCCTTTTTTGATGCACCACCCAGGGTTTTGTGAATTGTGCGTAGCACTGCATTTC
Organism: Hemithea aestivaria; assembly: GCA_947507615.1. Classification (NCBI taxonomy): domain Eukaryota; kingdom Metazoa; phylum Arthropoda; class Insecta; order Lepidoptera; family Geometridae; genus Hemithea; species Hemithea aestivaria. The sequence continues at coordinate 15,523,479 of OX382341.1, read as the reverse complement.
CGCTATTACCCTGAGATATTTATTATGTTGAATTTCGCCATACTCGGTAATTTCCCGAATTAAATTATTAATTACATAAAAAATACTTAATTTTATACAAACTCAATCTGAAAACCCAAACTAAAAATTCATTTTATTTAAATAGGCTACATTGGTGCACTTTCACAAATCAATTTTACATTTTTTCTATTAACACTCTACCGCCGCGCCCGTTCGCAAAGCACCTCTATGAGTAGAACGAGCAAGAAACTCATAAGGATTGCATTTTTTTAAACATGACATGTGTTTACACTATTTATCTTGGTTACATAATATATTGTACGTTTGAGGGGCACCAGCTGGTTTATCTTGCAGAGGTTTCCAGGCATTTTTGTCTACTATGTACAAATCAAAAACATTACCTATAATCAACCGCTTCAAAACCCGTCCGTAGTTTAAAAGATTTTAGCAGACAGCGGGAAGCAACTTTGTCTCATTACTATGTTGTGAAGATTTTATGTTAACTCATTTATTACGAAGGATTTTATTTTTTATGCACATTTATACAGATGTTATGCGTATGCGCATAACGGTCAGTCTGACCGTTTATCGAGCCGCAATCGGCTCGTGGCGATTCTAACCGGCCGCTAATCGCAAGTTTACGTTGCGTAGGAGGTCTGGTGCATTGCACTTTACTGGACAAATTAAGGTCTACATACACAGACGATGAATCGCCACAATTATATTTAACTATTATTCGATAATGTCTCATAGAGGTGCTTTGCGAACGAGCGGTAGAATATTAAAATATATTACTATGTAAACGACTAAAAACTCACGGATATAATGGTCGAAGCTAGGCTCAACCCTGGGTTTCGGTAAATTACGATGTCCTTCATCAGGAGCTCACGCCTATATCCGTGAGTTTTTAGTCGTTTACATAGAGTAATATGGATAACACTCACGTTAGTTTTCGAAAACGCATAGCATTAAAATAGAAAAAAAAAATGACCTACAAAAGCGCTCCATTTTGTATTCAATAAACGAATTTCGAGTTTGTGTTCGAAAAGTCAGCCTTTAATCACGATCTCGCGTGATATTAATCGACTATCGACGATGCGGCCGTAGATGGTCACAAATTATGCCTAAAAGGCGGGATAAATCCCGCCCGCCCTGGAATTATTATGGGGTTTTTTCTCTAATAGAACAACGTCAAATCACAATTATTACAGCAATATGTGACAGTTCAGCGTTGCTTTCCTCACCAAATACGATGAAATATGAACGTGTCCTAGGTATCTTCCTATTTTTCGAATTCAAAATTACCTTTATTGTTGTAACCTAAGTTTTAATCTAAATCTATAAAAGGAAAGACTGACTGATTGACTGACTGACTGATCTATCAACGCACAGCCCAAACCACTGAATGGATTCGGTTGAATTTTGAAATAGGTACAGATAGGTTTTATGACGTACCTTCGCTAAGAAATGATTGCCGCGCGCAAATGAATAACTCAAGGTATTTACCCATTATTTTACAAAAAATGTTTTAATTTTTAAACAAGATGACTGTTCATAAAATGAAGTCTATGTAATGAGTCAAATCGCAAAGAATTTGACACGATTTGTCGCTCGTGTAAAACAAGCTTTAAGTCACTACTCATGTGCGAAAGCTTTTATACAGGATGTTGCATAATGGTGTGATGAAAATAAAACTAAAATTTGTTAAATAATACATCTTATTTACAACTTTATGCCATAGAACAATGCTCTTAAGAAAAACATCGGTTATTGATATATTATGTAATTCTACTTTATGCAAAGAGTTTACGATAATAAGTTTACATTATTAATGAATTTAGGTTTTTTTTTTACCACAATCTCGCGTGATATTAGGCGACGATGAGGCTGCAGACGGTAGCAGACTAAACTTAGAAGGCGGGATAAATCCCTCCCTGAGTTTATATTAAATAAGTACTATTTTTCAATGACATAATATACTGATACTTATGACATTTATTATTTGGAATGCTCACAATCTTAAGAGACAGAATTATTATTTCTATTTTGACCTTTATGTCTTAGGGATAAGAGAAGTTTCCATACCATATGGCGTCCCTTTTGAAGTCTTAGTAAGCTCTATAAAGGTAATGACATGAAGATTATCAATTTCAGAAATACAGCTAAGTGTTTACTTAGCTCGAATGTTATAACTCTCATTAGTGATTTCCATGAAGACACACTAATTTTCTTTTAAATTATTTTATTCCAATTAAAATAAAATAACTAAAAATATATACATCAAAATTAGGGGTTGGTTTTCTCAGCAGGTGTATCCAGCTGGTAACAATAAGGAATGTTTTGAGGTATGTTCAAACCTTTCAATTCAGTAAAGGAAGGCACCTTCTTCGCGTACACTTGGATCCTGTAGGGGATGGTACCATTCACCACCTCGTTGCTAAGCCTCAACGCCGTCATGATGTTATCATCTATCTTGCTGATCATCATCTTAATACGGGTATCATCACACAGAGAATGGTCCACGAAGGTCTTAATATTAGTCTCAGATTTGGCTACTACAGGGAAGTCTGCGGATTGGCCATCGTCAGAGCTGAACCTGAGGACTGGTACCTTCTTGATATCTCCGCAGTCTGAGGTGTAGGGGGTGCTGGCGATGTTGACCCAGGTGTAGCAGCTCATGATGTCCTTGATGACCGGGGGGTCCACGGCGATTATCAGCCACCTTCCTTGGGAGACGAACTCCTCGACCGTGTCAGCCCAGGCCGTGGCCACCAAGCAAGCTAAGAACACCAACTTAAACATGGTTCTTGTAGTTTCTACTCAGACTGTGCTTCAATATGTTTCTGGATCAGTTTATATACTATTTCTTTGTGTTTCCCAGTAGTAATCTCTTGAGAGTTATGAGTTGTAGAAACCGGTGGGTATTCCTGGCAAAGGTCAGCATAAAATACCAGAGATAAGTCAAGAATAATTGTTGATTGAGTCCTTTGATTAAAATTTATATAGTTTAACCCGCTAAGTAACTACTGTAGTAGATACATATCTATAATAATATAATCTTTACTCATTCCGTAAATCAAAATATCAATAATGTTTGTAGTCTACGAGTTCCCGAGTCCCCACACAAGTATGTCCTGTGTTGTGAGGGCTAGTCTCTTTCCCCTAATATGAATTTAAACTTGTATTCCTTTATTTCCGCATACAGTATTTTCGCAGCCTTTTTTACTAAAATATTTTTTCTATATTTACACATACGAGTACCTACCTATATAAAAAATAAATAAGTACTGTACCTATAATTCAATATTAAAATAGCTTACCCATCTAAAACATTATCAAAATCAATATTTAAAAGCAGTTATTCAAATAGGCTACAAGAAAGCACCTCTGCTAGTTTAATTTAAACTACCAAAATTCGAAAAATACCTCTATGAGATTATTATTTGAAAAATCGTCATAATAAAAATATCGCCTACTGCAGACAAGGTACCTAAAAAGCCACAATACATTTCTGATTGGCCAAACTTAAAACGTCAGCAGCGTTAAAGCTATCTTTTTGGAACCACTTTATGTCACATCTTTCGGATAGTAAATCAATGTTTTTAATGTTATTTTTATGAAGACCTACAGCAGAAGAATAAAAAAACACATTAAAATAAGATGTTTCACTTTAAACACCGTAATGCTCAAAGAATCGGCGAGTGTGTGTATATTTCCGGTGCTAAAGATTTTTAGGTCGTTCACGCCTCCGAGTTTGACCTAGAATTTTTACAGACTTAGATTTAAACAAAATTAGATTGTTATTGTTATTTCTACCTATATATTTAACAACGAGTAATGAATGAATTAAAAAAGTGTTACAGCACATAGCTGTTTTTTTAATTTATTTAATACAAGAAAAATTATTTTTTATACGTTTTTAAACTTGCAACAATAAGACAACCGACCTACACCTTTGACTTTGGCGGTCTTATTGCAATAGGCAACATCTGATATTTTAAGATAACAGAATTGGACAGAAAAAATATATAATATGATTGTACCTTCATAAATATTATACATAATATTACACGTTCTACGTAATACCCAATTCGCTATACAAACAACACTAACAAGCAAACAAACGTCACATCCGGTCACAAACCGGTTAGCGTCGGTAATATCCGGTCACTGCCGGCCCGGCGGCCATCTTGTCCGTTTAGCGTCCTCTAGTGGATTCACAATTCACAAGCATCACGATCTTATAGTTTGTACTTGTGTACTAGTGGACCCGTCCGCACTTCGTTGCCCCGAACAGAAAATTAACAGTGTTTCTGTACTATATTATGTATGTATTATACATACAAACCTTCCTCTTGAATCACTCTATCTATTTAAAAAAAACACATCAAAATCCGTTGCGTAGTTTCAAAGATCTAAGCATATATAGGGACAGACAGAAGCAGGTGCACCTTTGTTTTATACTACTCGTATGTAGTGATTAAACCGCGTCTCTAGGTAATTTAATTTAAAAAACATTTTTTACAAATCATTGTTAAACGACACTCTTTGTTTGCTTCGACAATGTTTTTGCTTTTCATACCAAATGCAAAGCACGTACAAAAAAAACATAATATTAATATTCATCAAAATCGACTGGAATTGTGTTGAATGTTGTCATGTTTTTGTTGAATGTGTAAACCAAAACACAAGCTGGAGACGTGGCTTTATTTGTACCCAATGCAATGATCAAATATAAATGCGAATACAAATTTCAGGGTGTGACATTTTTTCAGGCTCTACCATATTTCACTTAAAACTATAGATCTCTTCTGTTTCCTTTAAAATATTGTGAAATTTTGTGAAGCATTGGTGCAGTGCACCTAGAATTTTACATCATTATGAAGTCCTGGGTAGCACTGTACTAATTATACATATATCTATAATGGGCAGCGTTATCTCTTACCATCAGGAGAGCGTATTACTCGTCTTCTAACCATTAACAAGGTCAACAAGTGAATTAAATTAAAAATTTTTTTAAAAAACCCACGCAATATGTTATTCGCAATTTCGTGGTGGCGGCCATTTTGGCTTTTAAATTTATTATAGTGCGTTGTATTTTACTAGTGAAACCCTTTCATTTGATACCCATATTGGGGGCTCTTGGAGAAAAAAATTAATCCACCATTTTGTAGCGGCGGCCATCTTGGACCGATTTCCACCAAACTTGGCTAAGAACACTGTCGACTAACTCTACGTTCAAACAAAAAAAACTATATAACACCCCGTCGTTCTTGCGTCGGGGGTTAAAAAGTAGAAACAATTATATCAATCAAAACCAGTAATATCCGGTCGCTACCGGTCCGGCGGCCATCTTGTCCGTGTGTCCCCTGGTAGATTCACAAGCATTACGATCTTACACTTTGTATTGTCAGTTACAATATTTGTTGTGGAAAATGGACTGTTGCCAATGTGTTTTGATAGCTTTATTGTGGTCTTGTTAGTTTTTCTTTAATTTTACAATACCTTTCTTTAAGTTTTGTTTATTTTTGGTTTGGTAGCTTCAAAATGTTTGAAATTAATTGTTTTTAGAGGTTTAATTCTCTGGAAAAGTAGGCTAATAATATTATGTTAACTTAATTAATATTTTTTTTATTAATAAATGGTTTATTTTTAAGAACATTTGCACTACGCTGAGAAGTATTGATTTAATAGTTATTGAAAACGAAATATATAAAGCACTAGTGATCAGCTTCAAAAAATCATCAACATCGGTTGAAAAATCTAAGTTTAACAGTTAACACATAAAAAATACAGTCAAATTAAAAATCTTATTAGGTATTATCTTATCTTATTATCTTTTTAGGTACACTTCCTGCAGGTCATGACCTCAATGACGTTTTTTATTTATAAGTAGGTTTTAAAATTGTATGATTGTTTAATATTATTATAATCGTAATTGAATATTTAATAAATATTAAAGGGAAAAAAATTAAAAATCTTTGTATTTATTTTTTATTTAATCAAAAGGTAAGCCTTTAACCATGATTTCGCGTGATGTTAAATGACGATGCGGCCGTAATGGTAGCAAACCTAGAAGGCGGGAAAAATGCCTCCCTGACTTCACTAAACAAAAAATCTCTAGAGGGACGTGGAATCTTATGTTAGTGGTTTCTGATAGTTTTTGATAGCTTCACATAACTAGTTAGAAGTGTTGATTTGTTATCTATGGCATATCCCCTCGCTTCTCGTAAACTTTTATGGTATTCGCAGCTATTTTTAGATGTTCTTCGGCGAAATACACCATCATTTTGGTTTTTATATCTCCAGTTTTTACTAGTTTTGCACTCTTACTGTTTTTTTTGTAAAATTAGGAACATTCACAAATAGTTTAATACGAAGTTATATGTCTCTTTCAATAAAATAAAAAGTAATTATTGAAGTTAATAACGATACTATACTACGTTTCAAAAACAAAGATAATTTTTTGGGTAATTTGCGTGGTTCTAAGGATCGATATCTTAATAAATTGGATATATATCGGATATTTTTCATAATATATCTGATATATATCATAAGATATATCGGAGGTAATAGTTATCTATTATAAGTATGTATTTACAAAAGAAAAGTATATAAGTATTATATCCGTTATCCTAATCACCATAATACAAGCATTAAGTTGCTTAGTATGGGGTTAGGTGGCGCTGTGTGAATTGTCCTGAAATATTTATTTATTATTTATTTATTGTGAATATATCTATGATATTTTCATAGATATGTAAGTAACCTTCGAACCCCGCAAAAATTATCTTTGTTTTTGAAACGAAGTATAGTATTAGTTGTCTAACTATAACTTGCTCTGTCAGAATCAAATCACGATTAGGTATATAGGTTGTGCGGCCAACATATTATTATAGTGTCAAGTTTACCACAAGTTATTTTAATTAATATTATCTATATCAAAAGAAGTGGTCTTTTGACCACGATCTTGCGTGATGTAAGGCGACAGCGGTTTTACCCGCTGTACGCCTATGTGTTATTCCAGACCCTAAGCTATCTCCTTACCAAATTTCAGCTCAATTGATCCACTGTCCACTCGTTTAGGCGTAAAAGAGTAACAAACATACATCCAGACATCCATACATTCTTACACATTTATAATATTAGTAAGATGTAGTGATTAGTATGTATAGGAAACAAGTTAAAGTATGTAATGCAGGACCAGTTTATCAATAACCGTTGATTAAACTGTAACCGAGTGCACAATGCAAGCGTTTCGCAACTGCCACGCGCCAACTATGTTTCATAACGCATTATGTTCTCTATAAACCAACGATTATATACCATAGACAGGTATAGAAGGAACTCCTTCAGATATTGCATTAGGAAAATATGTCTTATAGAACCTTTTTATTGATTTTATAATAGAACGCTCACTGCCTGTTTATAAATCTATCATTAATTATTGTGAACTACTAATCAGCGAATTCTGATTAATCCTGCTATTCAGCAGCTTCAGCAGCTTTATTACACATTTGCTTTACGATTTCTTTGATTGTATTTAAAAATAATTAATTTAATTTCAATGTTTTCTTTTCCTCATCAAACCACAGGCGGGCTGCTATTTTCGGTTGTCAGTTTAACGAGTTTTAACCGTAAATTAGCTAATAGCACTGTAGGATTCCGCTCTGGTAAACCTTGATTGGCAGAAAAGATTGCGCATCTTAAAGCGTTTGTTTAAAAAATGTTTCCTAAGCATTAGGAACATAATTAATAATTACACAAATATTACAATAAGTGAAATTTAAAAAAAACTATTTAAAAATAAGCCTTTATTTTTATTACCATCTAGCATCAACCAAAGTACTCGTTAAGACGAATCAAATGAGCCCAAATTCGATGGGGTTGCGTCGTTTAATTGTGGAGTTCCTATGGCCACCTTCCAGCTCCGTCATCAGATCAGCTCCATGTCAAAAGGGAAAGTGGATCAAATTTAACTTGCAAGATTTAATTACAGACAGACAGACAACAGACAGGTGAAAGTAAATAAAAGCTAATAATAATATGAGCATAAATACGTGTTAACCGTCTACACAGTATTTCGTTAAATCTGCAAGCTTTCTGCCTTTATCATGAGCAGCGATTTATGCGTGACATTGTGGCGGCGCCTTATTGCACTCTTTGAACAACTTTCGCTGGCTCGGGTTACATTTGAGATCTGTTCACATGGCAGGCGGTGATCGCGCGTTTTAAAACACGAGCGTTTTTAATCACACAGATTTTATACGAGGACGATTTACCCCGCCTTCTAGGTTTAGTCTGTAACCATGGCATCGACGCTTAACATAACTCATAACGCGACATAGTGGTGAAAGCCTCCTTCTTCCTGCCCTTATCCCACACTAGGTAGAGTCGGCACAACACGTTTTTCTCCTCCATTCTGCTCTATCATCCGTCATATCTGCATCCACTCCCCTAGCACGCATATCCTCTTTCACACAGTTCATCCAAACCTTTTTCGGGCGCCCCCTTCCCGGATTACCACATTCATGGACTTTTTGGTACCTAACTTTTATCTCTCCGCATAATATGTCCATACCAGGACAATCTTCCACTCTTTAATTTCTCTGTCAGTGTCACTGGTGCAACTTTCAGGCTTCCCCTCACATACTCATTTCTGATAGTGGTGAAAGCCTATAAAGTATAAAATATAATATAAAAAATAAAGTCGTGGGTTAAAATTGATTTTAAACAAGATGTTAGTTAGTCTAGACATTCTTCTGATCCCTTCGTCTCAAATTCGTGATTTTGAACTCTTTTTTTTTGTTTTACTTAACAATTCCCAAAAATAGTCAAAGCTATAAATTAAACCCAGAGCCAAACAGAAAGGTCAGTCAGAAATGTTCACAGAAAAAACTTTTATCTCTAACAAAGAACAGAGTTCAAGGCCGACGCACACTATGGCCTGTGACTCACGCTTCAATGTGCGCCAGTCATTAGCGAGGGGTTGTTGACCATCGGTTAACTGGAGTGAAACGCTGTAGGCGGTAACTGTGCATTTCATTCATGAAATTACTTTACTTACTTAACTTTTTTTTTACTTTTAAAATGAACTTTGTAAAATTTTGATTAAAAATAAGCTATATTTTAGAGCCATTCAAGCCGCTTTATTATTTTTATCGTTAAAACCTCTGCAACCACCTGTAAATAAATTATGTGACCAAGTTAAAACACATTGTAAACACATTTAAAAAAGCAATCCCTATGAGTTTCTTAAGACATTATAATAAAAATAAAATGTAAAATTTACTTGCAAAAGTCCTCTATTGTAGTCTATTTGAATAAATAAATTTTGAGTTTGAGTTTATAAAAGTTTAGATTGAAACACGACTAAGGTCTAGCACTAGTACTTATATAAATAATGTAGGTACTAATATAAGTAGTACTATAATCTGTAGTAAAATAACGGCAATGCAATAAAAACTAAACCTACGCCATATAAAACCTCCCTTGTAAGGCATCTTTAACGTGCTACCAGTTTAGCTCACTCGATTAGGCAAACCTAGGCATTGCTGTGTAATTCCTAGCGACTTGACGTATTTTATTGTGACAAAGTACTATAATATATGAGTGCTTGTCTAGGTGAGTTAGTAATCTTCACATAAATAATAATAATTATAATTGTTTGGGCCAAATATATCCCAGCATTTTGGTCACACGTCGCCTCGACCAAGCGCTCAGATAAGAAAATTAAATAAACATACTTTTTGATACAAATAGGATACTTTGGAGATTTGGAGCACACAATATTTACATTTTTTTTCACATTAATGTGAAAGTGTGGATTTGTGTGTGTTTATTAACTCTTCACGCTTAAACAGCTGCACCGATTAAACTGAAATTTAGTATAGAGGTAGATTAAACCCATAACACATAAGCTACATTAATCGGATTAAACCACTAGATACAGCTAGTTTAAACTAAATATTAAACCTTAAATACAAATGTAGCCCAAATCCAGTTAGCAAAACTTTAATTAGGGACAAAACCAAAGTTTTCAAATCCACTCGCCTAATTTTCCAGTTCGCTTATTACGAGTTGTAACTTTGCGTTCGTATTGTGAAGCTTATCGGCTTCGTCCATCTAGAAGTGGGCTTGGTATCTCGGCTTCGTTCCCGGTTATGTCAGACCCGGGTATATCAGACCCGGTTATATTTAGTAGGACTGGTTATCTGTCCCGGTTACATAGACAATAGATTTGCATAGACGCCGGGTGAGTCGAAGGATAACTAACTTTTTATTGGCATTAAAACAAAAAATAACTTAAACTAAAATTCATTTATTCAAATAGGCTAGGTACATTGGAGCACTTTTGCAAGTAAATATTACATTTTTTCTATTTTAATACTCTCCCGTTCGTTCGCAAAGCACTTCTATGAGAAGAACGAGCAAAAAACTTATAAGGCTAAAAGCTTAATAGACCATAAGAATCTAAGTGAACGTAAGAAGAGGTGTTGTCGTGTTTTTTGTTTGCTTTTCCAAAATACACGAAGCTTTTCAAAATACAGCTTAGCGTAATTATTTTAAAAACGATGTGGTTGAATAAATAGAAAAATGAACGAATCGAAGACCGAATTGTCAAAATTGTGAAATACATATGGCATATGACGCATTGTTAAATCGATACGACATAATACGTCATTTCATACATTTTTGACAAATCGGTCTACGGTTCGGTTCCATAACGGATAAAGCTTACGTCACACTGAGCCGGTAAAGCGAACGCGATCCGGGACGGAATTTTTGTAATGTTCGAATTTGTACGTAACCTGTCACATATAAAGCGAACGCGGGCAGGAATATTTTACCGTTCCGTCCCACCTCAGTCTGACGGGACCTTAAGGGAATAGCCCTGCAGTGGCCGTAGCATGCCACACGGAATCCCGACAAAACTTCAAGAGTAGAACTGTCATCCCATACATTTACAAAAGTACAATGTATGGGATGACAGTTCTACTCTTGACATTTCAGCGGGATCCCGTATGGCATGCTACGGGCCCAGGACGAGCTCGCGGCATCCCTTTTAATATATTTCCCTTCTCAGTTGTTATCCGGGTTAAAAATCTGAAGTATTGTGCGTCTGGCATGAAGTGGGGTAGTTTTGACATCCCTCGACTATTCACTTTTATGTGAAACGTTTATCTTTTAGTAGACCCCAGAGTTGCAGCGTTCGGTTTTATAGGCTTCACTTTTTGTAGAAAATGTTGTTGATAATATTTACGGGGTATTGTTTTATAGACAAATATCTTAAATCAATCGTTTAAACAGTTAAATATTTTATGTAGGTGCAAAAAACATCTTAGGCTTAGGAGAAACTTAATTTGTTTCATACATCTTACTAATATTATAAACGTGAAAGTTTGTAAGAATGGATGTCTGGATGTGTATTTGTTACTCTTTCACGCCTAAACGGGTTGACCGATTGAGCTGAAATTTGGTACAGAGATAGCTTAGACCATTGAATAACACTAGATACAGCGGGTTAAACCCCTGAGCGCAGCTAGTATAATAATAATTCAATATTCAGTGACACATAACATAATCTATCCGGTCAAGATGGCGTCACATCCGAAGGTATCTCTCAACCGATCTGCGAACATTTCTATCGTTTGTACGTGATTTCACTGAATCACACCTTTAATTATTTACGACTAGTGACCCGCCCTGGATTCGCTCCCACCTAAAAATCAGATCAGAGGAAGGGGTCCATATAGACTCGCATAAAATAATGAGTCCTAATTTAAAGTGGCATAACATTTTTTGGCACAAACATCATAATTCATAACGGCATATTATAGGGAATTTTTTTGCCCAACATTTTTCCTTATAATATTTTGAAGCATTACAATATGAAAGCCTAAAATTATTACGCATAGGTATCTACTGTTTTAACACATATACCTAATTATATTCTTCCATAATATAATAATATTAAATTATTGTATATCATATAATAATTAAAATGTAATTTATGCCATAAATATGGCATAAATTACATTTTCCCATTCTTCCATCCCATTCTTACAAACTTTCACGATTATAATATTAAGAAGTAAGATTATCTAGAACTTTACTGAGAGGTATATTCAAAAAGTAAATTCTATGAATTATATAGGTTGTACCTATTTCAAAAATATAGGTGCCGTTGATTTAAGTTGTTATATCGTGCGAGCTCCGATTTATTATGTACTAGTGGACCCGCTCGCACTTCGTAATGCCTGACAGAAAATGATCAGTGTTTCTCTACAATATTATGCATGTAAACCATCTTCAAATCCTCCCTTGAATCACTCTATCTTTTAAAAGAAACCGCATCAAAATCCGTTGTGTAGTTTTAAAGATATTAGCATACCTACATAGGGACAGATATAGAGATGAAAATGTCCGAATGTTTCCGAAACTTTCCAGGAATACTTCCAATGTTTCTGGAAATATAGGGAAACATTGCAGGAAACTTTCCAAAATTTCCAGATTAACACTGAATTTTTGAATGCGTTTTTTTGACTACTACGGCCTTTTGGGTTTATTTTTGTTTTGTTATTATACTTATCTATCTGAAAACTATAATTAATGATGGTAATTGCCATGAATATTTAATTCACGATGGAAATATACAAAGAAAAGGTGAAAACTATGATACTGGTAACTTATGATAGCTGAACCCATAATTTTTTTTGACTTACAATTATAAAGATTATAAACAACCAAAAAGGGCATTGATACCGACTTATATAAACATAATTCATATAATTCTGTTTTAACATTAGCTCACCAAGCAGCCAGGTTATTACTTGAGAATCAGTCATTTCACTGTTTCACCCTTTACATACAGACACGTGTATATACTTTCATATGCACAAGAATAAGTCTATTTAACAAAGTAAAACAAAAATAAAATGTTTTTTTGATAATTGGTATGATTTTTCCATCAATGAACAGCGTATTTCTTTTCCTTGGTATATCAGTTAGAAATCTAATCTTATAGTCAAAATTCTTGATTGAGTATTGTAGACAGGCACTAACCCTACTATCCTATCAGCAGTAATTTTACTTTACTTAGCATTTTCATTTAAAAAATCAGATTTCTGATTTGGGGTTTATTCCCCATTGTTTCTGTCAAATTTGGAAAGTTTCATGGAAGTAATGGAAACTTTCGGAATATTTCCGGAAATTTTCATCCCTAGACAGATAGTCGTTTATTATAAACATTAACTTCGTTCATAACATTTCTACCTTACCATAACTTTATATTAAATTTACTTTATATTCAATTAACTACATAAAAATAAAGGATTGTACGCCCTTAATTCATCTCATGTAACTCTATCAAGACCTCCACGATACAGGCAGTGCCTAGTGTGGGGGTCTTTAGTTAAGTAAGTACTAACACACCTCACAGCATAAAAATGTTTAAGTTTTAGTTGTACCTACCTATTATGCTGAAATAAATATTTTTTCATTTTTAAAAAAAAAACAACTTTGTTTGATACTATATAGTAAAGATAGTAAAAAGCAGTTAACTGTCTTCAAATTAACCAATATAGTGTAACAAGCCGGCATTATAAACCAGGCGGGTAATTAAGCCATCAGACAATCAAACTAAGTAGGTAATTGCTCCGATCCGAGGATAGAGCATTAAACTACCAATTAACTATTAACTACTATTAAGTTGTTATATAAATTAAGTAATAATGAAGGAATGAGAAAGGCAAAGACTGAGTCTTGCATGCGAAGTTTTATTAAAAAGAAATATATAGTACCTATACTTAATATGAATAATAATATAATAATATCTAATAATTGGGTTTTATACTCCTATAGAACAGGTGAAGCGTATTGAAAGTAATTTTGACGCTTTTTTTGGGAAATTTTCTACTTAAGCAAAAAAAATAATATTGATTGAAGATGATAATGAATAATAAGGAATGAAATATGAATATCTTTAATAAATTAAATAAATAAAAAAGAAGTAAAAATTTCAAAAAAACGTCAAATTTACTTCCAATTCTAAACTACACTATTATTTTTTAATTATGTTTTATAAATTTAAATCATTCACTGCGTCAGTAAATTCCAAATAAAACATATATCGCTTAACACGTCACACGCACCCACATAAAAAATCAAATTCACTTTTCGAACGTTAAAAACAATTTCCATATTCGTACGGAACCCCTTAAGAATACAAAGCGGGTGGGAATACAAGATGTACCTTATAATGTGGGATTCCGTCGCGTCGCTCTGAATTCCCATGCGTAGTGCGTACCCACTAGCTACGTATTCCTTCGGTGGCGTATCTAAATACGTAAAACGCACGCTAGGGTTGGTACACGTGAAAAGGGTGAATATGCTATGGGTTTTTTTTTAGTTATAGGGTGGCAAATGCCTTAAAAACACTTTTATTAATATAGATCGGCCACAAGCCAATCTACAGAAAATCCAAGTGCTCCAAATACAAAATTATAATGCTATGTTTAATTCAATCTATCTAGATTAGCGATTTTATCTGCTGAAATGTAGCCTTATAATTATATAATAATAGATATGTATAATAATAGTATGTCGTGTGTATGGCCTGGTCTACATTACTCACATACAAATTTTAGCGCAATCGGCTCGAGAAGAAGGATAATTAATAATTATTGGGATAAGTGTGAACATTATTGCACGTTAGTAGTTTTCGTGCAAATACTACTACATATTTACCGGGGGTAGACTTCCTTTGCAGGAGGTCGTCTAGATGGGTACCCCAACAGTGCCAGTTATTCTACCGCCTGAGCAGTGATGTGCAAACATTACTGTGCTCCGGTAGGAGGGCACTGTAGCTAGTGAAATTACTGGGCTAAAGAGTCTTAACATCTTGTGACTCTTGAGTAGGAAGCGTTGGTGCAGTGCTCCTAGAATTTCACATCATTGTGAAATCCTAAGTAGCACTGTACTGATTATGGGCAGCGTTATCTCTTAACATCAGGAGAGCGTCTTGCTCGTCTTCTACTTCATCACATAAAAAAAAAAATTTAGTTTTTTATTGGCCTGTCAAAATAATTATGTAATCCAGAATAAACATTGTAGAAAACTATTACTAAATCAATCCCTATGAGTTTCTTGCTCTTTCTCATGGAGGTGCTTTTCGAAAGAGCTTTAAATATAACTAAATAGGTAATAAACGGTATAAGTACTATGATGGGTCATTACAATTTTTAAAAGTGCTCCATTGTAGACTACTTGAATAGTTAAATTTTGAGTTTGTGTTTGAATCCTGTGACAGAAATCGGACGGATGTAGTGAGTTAAGCTACCATAATAAGTAATTATTATTTAGTATAATAAGAAAGAAAATAAGTATAATTTAAGTTTTTTTATTTATTACCAAACGGCGATGTGGTAGACCAAGGAGGAGATGGAGAGACGACCTTGACTCATATGCGGAAGGATGGACAACAATAGCCCAAGACCGCGACATATGGAGGGAGGGTAGGGAGGCCTTTGCCCTGCAGTGGGATCCTATGGGCTCATAATAATAATAAGTTTTTTTAAGTTCTACGTCGACGCCAGACGCCTCTTGAGTTCTCTTTAGTGGCAACCCTAACACAAATCAAGATACAGCGATATCCACATTTAGGAAATAAGGGAAATATAATATTCGTCCTCATTCCTTATTCGCGGGAAAAAATCGTCCGATTTAAGCTTCGATGGATGTGGTGATACGTATTGCTAACCAAAATAGTTATCAGATGGATTTGATTTGGAAAATATACTGGATTTATTATAATAAACTACGTTCTGGAACATCCATAATACTCTTTATATAATATTATGTACCTATACCTTTCTGTGGGCTTTAGTACCTTACGTTTGCAGACATTTTGTTTAGTTTATCTGGTTTTATTTATTTCACTTTAGATATTTAGCACCTACTTTTTAGATATTTAGGTTCTTTCACAGATTTCAAAAAAGGAAACTGTTAATAATTGCAAATTTTAATTTATTCTTTATGTATGTTCACCTGACTCGAAAACGACAGAACCATACTAACAAGATGCGCAAGAAGATCTCGCACAAATTGTCATAAAAATATTATCATAATTTCATTATATTATATACCCGCTGTCTAAAGTCGAGTTTTACATGCGAGTAAGAAAGTAAAAAAAAAACATAATGAATAAAAATAAAAGGAATCTAACCTGAAACCCAGTCGGAACCTGTCTCTCTACCAGTGCTTAACCACAGGCATCCAGTTGCAATACTTAGTCTTACACCGCCGCGACCGCAGTAAGCAGAGTCGGATGCGGTAGCATTGTATGTAACCTTGCCCTTGTATGGTCACGTTAACAACTTTAATACGAAATAATAGTTATTTGTTATACAAGAGTGTAATCTGTTTTTAACCGCTTGCTTTTGATATACCGAGCAAGCGAAGTATTTTAAATTTGAATTCAGCGAGTGATTTAAAAATTGATTCCTGAACGTCAGCGAGGGAATCAAAATTAAATTAAATTATCATTTATTTCAGCCAAAAGCCATATTCTAACACAATTTGAAACTTAAAATTTATATCCAAGTAGGTACATATTAAAAATAATTATTATTAAAATTAAATACATCGAATAAAATAAATTAAAACAAATTACACAAGATTAATACAATAAAAAAAAGAGCTCAAGGTCAAAATCTTAGCGCTCTAGTGCAACGATTAACTTTTCATCCCAATTATTTAAAAATTGGCGTAATTTAGTCTATCTAATTCGTGATTCGACGAAATCGCAATTTAGGAAACGAAATCAGAACGTGTCACATTTATTATCGGAAGTGCTTTATCGATTAAAGAGCATTTTAGTGGATAAATATGACCGTACCTATTTATTTATTAGTACAATCATTGAAAAGGACCATTTGCTGTTAATTTTTAGTTCCGTACCTCTAAAGAACAAACGGAACCCTTATAGGACTTTGTTTTTTGTGAATTCTCTAATTTTTGCCATAGTAAAGTCATTTTTTTTGTGCTACGAATTCATAATTCCATTCAAGTACCTACCATTTCAATCCATGTCCTTTTTCAAACATCAAAATTGTTGTACACACTTCTATGATTCGTCTCACGAATTCTAAAGTCTTAGAAGTCTGAACGGGTGGTATTGCAAGGAAGTGGTTGGTAACCCGAGCGGTCGACCGAGGTCACCAGACCGGCGCCCTTGCAAGGTTACCGCGGTCACGGGTGAGGGTGACCAGTTACCGACGTACCTGTTCCTTTTTCACTTTTAACCGTGACGTGGAATGTCGTAATGCATTGTGCCTAGTTGTTGAAAGCCTAGACTTTACCATGTTACTTGTAGATAATATACTACTTTGTTCTTCAAAAATGGTTGCACAGAGTATACCTGTTGTAAACCGGCTTATTTTGACTCTGGAAGGATAAATTCAGGTCAAAAAACTCAACTACATTAATAATATACTTTCATCCAATTTATTTATTAGTAGAACACAAAATAGTTTGTAAAAAAACATTAAAATAATAGGCTTAATAATAGATCTATGTTACAGACCAAAATATATGTATGTATGTTCCTAAAAACGTTAAAATAACATTATACAAAATTGCTAGCGTTACTTAATTCAGTAGGTAGAGTAGGTACATTGTTAAAATTTGGAAGAACAATTTAATATGAATTTTATTTCTAGAATCTTAGAAATGTTAATATCTGTATATTAAGATTTCTAAGAATTGTTATTGCTGTCAATAAAAATTCTTTTATCTCCCAAAATATCTCCTATCTCTCGCAGTTAAAATTACCCACGCCTGAACCCTCAACAATGTTATACTAAACGTACATTTCTTTTAATTCCAGCGCGTGCGCTCCTTCACAACCTCCCTGGACGAGCTGGCCAGCCGCGTGCAAACTGCCGAGGC
Organism: Hemithea aestivaria; assembly: GCA_947507615.1. NCBI lineage: Eukaryota > Metazoa > Arthropoda > Insecta > Lepidoptera > Geometridae > Hemithea > Hemithea aestivaria. The sequence continues at coordinate 15,505,530 of OX382341.1, read as the reverse complement.
AGCTCGCTCCTCCTGGCGAGGACCTGGAGACGCCCGCGACGCCCGAGCTCAACTGGACGCGGTCTCCAGAGCTCGGGCCCAACTGCCTCCATTGAGAAGACTGGCTGATGAGCTCCATGGACAAGCCCAGGCGTTGACCAGAGATAAGATTCAACTACCGGAGCATCTGCTGGCCAGATTGGATGACCTTAACACCAGGTAAGATCATTCTAGAGAAAATTTGACTAATTTTCTCTCATCGTGGTGTTCAAAGTTTGTACCCAGATAATTTCACTGAGGCTGGAAGATGAACGAAGGGAGAAAGGAAAGGCAGAAAAGGTTTGGTAGTAAGATCCCTCTAGAACAAAACTTGAAAAAAAACTTTCTTTTCAAGTTTTATTCTAGAAGGGTTCAAACAAAATGGCGTGCTTCATCAAGTATGTATCATACAAGAGTTTTTTTGAGATCCTTTACACTGGATGCAGCATCAGTGCATTAACTGGTCTAGTTTAGACAATTCAAGTCAATAAATCTCCCATAAATTAATTTGATATTGACCTTGCATCAATAAGCCGAATCAAACCAATCGTCCGATGCATTCCTGTGGCTTCTATCAATCTGTGACTGGATATCGGTACATTAAATCAATTAAATTTGTAACCCCTGGTATCGCCAAGCATTCATCGTGGTTGAATTCTGGCGATGTTCAGTGCAACCATTTTACACACCACCAACCTACGTGAATATCATTTTTTCTCATTTTCCTGCACGGTCTGGAAGAGATCGATAATCGCGATAGTATCGCCAATTGTAACACTTATTTTTTTTAGTTTTTTTGTTCTTTATTTTGTATATTTTCTTTTTGTTTCAATAAAGTGTAATCTACCCCTCAGTCAGTCAGGCTTTCCGTCTTAGATGTGGTTGACGTGATATTAACAGATCCTCTCCATCCCCCAGGGTCGGAGCGTTATGCGCAGGCGGCGAGGAGCGCGCTCGGCAGCTGGCCGGAGTGGCGCGGGACGGCGGCGCGGGCGCAGCGCAGGGCTTCCTCGCGGGATCCGTGGAGGCACCCTGGGAGAGGGCTGTCACGCCGGCTAATGTACCTTATTATATTAAGTAAGTAGAGAAATTTATTCGACTTCCTTGAACGGCGTGACCAAATTAGAACACGACAATTTAAATAATAATTCTGGATTCGAAGCCAGTTGCACACACACAATACAAACAATAGACAGTAGGTATCCATTATTCTATATTATTATTCTCTTCATTATTATTCTTTATTGGAAACCTGGTTTCCTAAACAAAAAAAACCTGTTTCGAAACCTTAGTTTCTTAAACGGCAGAAAGGGTTTGGGAGGTTGAAAAAGGAATTAATTGAAAGAAAGCATATAAGTCTTTCGGATTTAGATATAGCCTAAACGGCAAAAGTTAATATTTTTCAACTTACCATGCTTACTATTCTGTTCCACAGCCATGAATTGGAGACGACCCACTGGGACCACCCCAAGATGATTGAGCTGATGAACTCGCTCGCCGACCTGAACGAGGTGCGGTTCTCCGCGTACAGAACTGCGCTGAAGCTGAGGACGGTGCAGAAGGAGCTTTGCAGTAAGTTTATTTTCTTTATTGATCTAGCTCAGGGTTTCCCGATTTCTTAGTTCTTTCGGGAGGTTTCCGACAGTATATTTATGTAAGGCGGCTGGGCCACTGGACTGGATACCGGGATGTGGGTCAAATTAAGCAAGATTTGATTACAAACAGACAGGTAAATGTAAATAAAATCTAGATAGCACAAAAATACCTACTCCCAGGTTTTTAACATATTTTTCTACTGCTGTAGGTACCTAACCTCTTATTTCTCGTATTTCAGTGCATATGCTACAGCTTCCAGCTGCATTAGAAGCCTTCGACTCACACGGCTTGCGAGCACAGAACGACAGACTCATCGACATTCCTGACATGATCACTGTTCTTACTTCGCTTTATGAGGTGAGTGGTTACTTCATGTTTACAATTATTATTAGTTCTGTAACTAGTGAAATTACTGGGCTGAAGACTTTTAACATCTTATGACTCTCAAGTAAGAAGCGTTGGCGCAATGCGCTGGGTAGCACTGTACTAATTATGTGCAGCGTTATCTCTTATCATCAGGAGAGCGTCTTGCTCGCCTTCTTACTTCGTTGTATAAAATATTATTAGTGCCATTATATCTCAGAGAGAAAACAAATGTAGTAGGTTTCCAATTCAATTTTAAAGTCTTTAGTTAGGGTTTTAATTTTCTGTTTATGTACATCTAGGCATAAAGACAATAAAAATCCACTAAACTATTGAGTCATCATTTTACTTGTATATAACATCATCTTGAGCCATCTGCCCGCATATTTAGACTCTTGATGTAAAAAAATTACTCTTAATGTTAATCAAGATAAATAATAAGGAATGTGCCAGCTATATTATAGTAACTTCTAGAAGGTATTGGAAGAGCCTCAATGTACCAGTTATAATTTGCCTAATACTTAAACAAATAAAGCTTTATAGACTTTTGGTATCTGCACATGATCAGACTTGCTATGTTTAGCACTCTTCAATTCCCACCAATCTCTCGTCACCCAGGTGATAGCAGCAGAGAACCCAAGCTTGGTGAACGTCCCTCTCTGCCTGGACCTGTCGATCAACTGGTTGCTGAACGTGTACGACAGCCAGCGCACCGGCCAGATCCGAGTGCTGAGCTTCAAGGTCGGCCTCGTGCTGCTGTGCAAGGGACATCTGGAGGAGAAGTATAGGTGAGCTGCTGATTTGGACCCTAGAATAAAACTTTTTAATCCCCGACGCAAAAACGACGGGGTGTTATAAGTTTGACGTGTCTGTCTGTCTGTGGCATCGTAGCTCATGAACGGATTTTGATTTAGTTTTTTGTTGGAAACTAGAGTTAGTCGAGAGTGTTCTTAGCCATGTTTGGTGGAAATCGGTCCAAGATGGCCGCCGCTACAAAATGGCGGATTACTTTTTTTCTTGAACGACCCCCTCAATATGGGTATCAAATGAAAGGGCTAACTAGTAGAATACAACCCACTATAGGTATAAAATTTAAAATCCAAGATGGCCGCCACCACAAAATGGTGAATTACTCGATTTGCGTTGGGAGTTTTTTTAATTTTTAATTTAATTCACTTGTTGCATACCAAGTTACAGGAACTAGAAAATATTTAAAAAAAAACCTTCCTTCGTACCGGGAGTCGACTTCCTTTTCAGGAGGTTGTCTAAGTATACCCCAAAAGTGCCTGTTATTCTACCGCCTGAACAGTGATGTTCAAACATTACATATACATACCATGGCCATTGACCATGTCCAAAGTACAAATAAATACAGGCAGGAAAAGTGGAGTTCTGAGCTCTGACTAAAGAGAAACTATTTTATGTCCAGGTATCTATTCCGGCTTATCGCAGACCCGTCGTGTCGCGCCGACCAAAGAAAACTGGGATTGCTTCTTCATGATTGCATACAGGTGCGTATTTTTTTCCCCAATGCGGCTAAAATATTTTTAAACGAGGACCTTTGTCAGTCTTTTGGATCCTTTTCGAAGAATGGGTATTCTATGTTTTTTTAAATAAAAATAAATAAATCAATAATAAATATTTCAGGACATTACACACAGCACTACCTAACCCCAAGCTAAACAACTTAATGCTTGTGTTATGGTGGTTAGGATAACGGATATAATACTTATATACTTTTCTTTTGTATAATAGACATTGAAAGCCACCCAGACCAGAAACAAGTATCTGTGGATCACACAAACATTTGTCCCTGTGCGGGAATCGAACCTATTCTGCGTTGTAAGCGGGTATTAGCCCACCGCGCCACAGAGGTCGTCAAAATAAATAAATCATAATAAATTCTTTTAACTAGTTTTTTTTAGTTTTTAGTGACTAATATTACCCTGAATCTTTTTTTTCAGGTACCCCGGCAATTGGGAGAAGTGGCAGCGTTCGGAGGCTCTAACATCGAGCCTTCAGTGAGGAGTTGCTTCGAGCAAGCATCTGCCGCCAAGGAACAAGGGAACAAGGGTGGTACACTGGACAGGAAAGCTGGAGGTTAGTATGACCAAATTATAATTATTGTTCTTACGAAGACTGGATAAACTGGACTGGATAGGAGATCGAATAACAAAAACCCAACAAAAAACTTTCTTTCTAACAAAAAGAATCCCATGACCTAAGAAAGCAAAGACAGCTAAAAACGTCTGCAAGACACACACACTACTGTTGTTGAGAACAAGAAGGGTAAAGAAGCACCAGTAGACATACTAGTGCTTCTTTGCCCTTCTTGTTCTCAACCTTTGAGCTAACTTCAATATGACATGTTTCCAGAGAGAGACACCAAAGCCAGATGAGATTAACTCATTGAAATCATTTAGAGCTAGGGAATAGTTACATAGGACAAAATGTCCTATGTACGAGTATCTACCCTTTGTTTTTTTGGTTACCCAGAAGAATCTGCCAAACAGATACCGGCCCTGCGGGGACAAAGCCAAGGATATGTGGGGTTCTGAAGTCCCTGATGGGGATAATTCATCCCGACCCACTAACTTCTAGGGTGTTCCTCGATCGTCTGAAAAGGGCGGACTACGGGATCGAAATGCACCGCGGCCCGCCGGCGAGTGTCCGCTGATGGACCTATCTCTACGGAAATCTATCTCTATGCGAAATCTCTCGAGGGGGTAATAACCCGTCGGAAACCCCCGCATGTGTCACCTCCGAAAATAAATATGTATCTACTCCTAGATTAAGACAACTTAAGTCAGAAGAGATTGATCTCTTCTGACTTAAGTTGTCTTAATGATTTAAGTTGACTTGAGTCATTAAAATAACATACCTGCTCCAATTACATTCCATTCGTTCTGTTGAAGTACAAACCCCAATTATTATTTTTATCTCTATATTTATTTACATTCTTAAATTACATTTTTTACAATATTTCTATAAAAATATTATTATTATAATTATTATCCCCTTCCAGAGAAAGACGGCAAGGCCGAGGAAGGCAGCAACATAGAGCGCGACGCGGACGGGCAGCTGCAGCACATAGAGGGCGTGCACCTGCTGGCGTGGCTGCAGAAGGAGCCGCAGTCCATGGTGTGGCTGCCCGTGCTGCACCGCCTCGCCGCCGCCGAGCTAGCCAAGCATCAGGCCAAGTGTAACATATGCAAGGACTACCCGATACAAGGGTTCAGGTGAGAACTTGCCACTACTACCTTCACACTTACCTTCAGGACGACCCTTCTCGGCTCAAGAACAGGGATGTTATTCAAGGGTAAGGATTAGTTAGATACCGTGGACGAACGCTTCAACCTACTGCTGCTCCGGCTCCCTTTTAGGAAAATAAAACACAACTGACTAAAACATCCAATGTGTAGATTGTCAAGCATTAAGCCAAGCCAAGCCAAGTTGAGCTGTCCAAGCATTAAGCCAAGTATAATATATGCAAGGACTACCCCATACAAGGGTTCAGGTGAGACTATAACATCTAATGTATGGATTTATCCAGCTGCCGAGACCGCCAAACCGCCAAGTATTAGGCCAAGTGTAATATGTGCAACGACTACCCCATACAAGGGTTCAGATGAGACATTTCTTGATTTACATACGATTGCAGAAATACACGATTGTAGAATTAATTTTAGTGAAACTGTCGCAATCATGGTTTATGTGGGACTCCCCGTGCGGAGCGACTGCACGGTATACCCACTAAAACAACTCAGCGGCACTCCCGCATCGTCTTTGTGACGAAAGACTGGGAATCGGCATAGCCTTGGCATCCAGTCCCCGTTCTAGATAGAGGTAGTCCAGTTTTTCTCGATTCAGGTAAGAACTTTTAAATGCTTTGCCCTAGTCAATTCTATGTGGATCCAATAGTAACTGCCTCCACTGAGAATGCTGGTAAATTTCCTGCATAGAAAACTATTGGAATATCTGACTAGATAGAAATCATACACTTTCCTCCATAACTTTATAGGCGTAATTTCTTTTAAAAATCTGCGATAATGAAAAATAAGCGGTGCAATTTTTCTCCAGAGAATTTACAAATTTGTATTCCTATTTCAGATACCGTTGCCTGAAATGCTTCAATTTCGACATGTGTCAGAAGTGTTTCTTCAGCGGACGCAAGGCCAAGAACCACAAACTGACGCATCCCATGCAGGAGTACTGTACTGCGGTATGTTTAAAATTTTCATCACCACCACTGTCATCATCATCATCAGCCCATATCGTCACAATGCTGGACAAAGGCCTCTTGCCTTTCTTCGTCCAGAGCATAATATTGCATCCAGGTCTTTCCAGGGATCGTTTCTTATAGTTAACCTTTGACCACGATCTCGCGTGAAGTTAAGCGTCGATTCGGCCGTAGATGGTAGCAAACTAAACCTAGAAGGCGGGATAAATACATCCCTGGCTTTACTGAACATCATGCCGAAACACGGTCATAATGATCTCTTGGCGACATTTTTTTGTCCAGTGGGTGGTAACTAGCCACTGCCGAACCCTACCTCCAGTATAACGAGTGTTAATTAGCATGACAGTTACTGTTCTCAATTTTTTCCAAGACCCCATATAAAACATAATATAATTGTTCCACAGACGACATCAGGCGAGGACGTGCGCGACTTCACTCGCGCGCTCCGCAACAAGTTCAAGTCGGCGCGATACTTCAAGAAGCACCCGCGCGTCGGATACCTGCCCGTGCAGACTGTTCTAGAAGGTACGAGTAAAATGGTATAAAATAATGGAGCGCTCCACTTTTGACAGTAGTTTGGAGCACGGATCATTTTTGTAATCTGATTTTTTTCTGCACGACGTGACGTGTGACGTGATTCTTATATTCTCCCTCTCATAATCTTCCTCCCTCGCATAATCTCCCTCTTATAATCTTCCTCCCTCCCATAATCTCCATCTCATAATCTCTCTCCCATCATCTTCTTTCCTTATGGAAATTCAATTCAATTCATTTATTTCGACCAAAGTACATAAGTCATATACATAGAAAGACCATCCATTTAAAAATAAAATAAATTAATAAACATTATTTAAACGATATCAAATTAAAATTACATAGTACTTGAAATAAAGATTTATAAAATAAAAATGATGTCAAAAATAACTTTACATACAAAATAAATTAAAATTAAATTATAATACTCAAAGCAAATTAAATTATCAAAAAATCAGATGAATATAAATTTAATAAATATTATGATTAAACAAATAATTACTATTAATAACTTGGCTGCCTCTGAGTCATCTGTTTGTTAGTCAAGACATGAACCATATAGCAATGGTTGATGTATTGACAATCAAACCTACTCGCGAATACGTTTAGGATGGTGTTGGAGGTGGCCCGGAGTCTGCGCCCCAGGGATGTGCACCGCTTCCGCATCGTCGTGTAGAAACATTCGATGCGGGCGTCGGCGAACATCCCCGACGCGCTGCAGTGCCGGGGCAGCCCCATCAACACCCTAAACGCATTGTTGTACTGTACGCGAAGGGCGTTGTACTGCTTCTGCGTATATGCCACCCTTAGGCTCGCCGTGTACAGGGACGTACAAAATGCTCTAAAAAGAGTTATCTTGACCGCCCCCGAACAACGTGCGAACCGGCGAGCTATCATATTAGCCCTCACAGACAACGCCCTCCGCTCTCTGTCAATATCAGCATCGTCCTTCAGGCCAGAGGTTACGATATGCCCGAGATATTTAAACTGTTCAACCCTTCTCAGTTCAACACCATTCAGCCTGATAGGTGGAACAGTATCTGGGTAGCACCTACCTCTGGCCCGAAAGACCATACACTCACTTTTCTTGGCGTTATAGAGCAAACCGTGACCCAGCGCATATCGCTCGCAGATACGTAACAACCTCGCGATGCCACACACCGAGGCGCTCAGCAGCACCATGTCGTCCGCATAACTTATGTTATTGACAGCGACTCCATCAATATGGCAGCCGACACGAGTGCTGCTGAGCTCCTCGATGAGTGCGTTGACATATAAGCTGAAGAGCTTCGGCGAAGTCAGCCCTCCCTGCCTCACACCGCACTCCAGTCTGTACGGCTCCGATAGAGCCCCCGACCATCGAACGACGTTGACCTGATTCGTATACCAATACTTGAATACTTGTATCAGTTCATTTGGCATTGAAATGTGATTAAATTTTTGCCACAAAATATCGTAATTGACCAGGTCAAACGCCTTCGATAAGTCGAGGAAACATGCATAAACAGGCGTGTTTCTATCCGAGTAGTACTTGACAGTTTGCTTCACACATAAAATAGCTGACTCGGTTGACAGTCCCGGTTTAAAACCAAATTGATTGTTATGTATGTTTACATACCGATCAAGCCGAGTGTTAAGCAAACTGTCAAGCACCTTCGCCAGCACTGTCGCTAGGGAGATCGGCCTGTAATTGCTCGTATCGCTCAGGTCTCCGGTTTTGCTCTTCACAATTGGCACCACCACGGTCATCATCATTTGAGTGGGTAAGTACGAGTGTCCAATACACAAAGTGTACAACATGGCAAGCACTCGAGGCAGGTGGACGCCAGCGTGCTTTAGATGCTCGATACTCAAGCCATCATGGCCAGGAGACTTCCCCCGCGTCATAGCTTTTATAACTCTTCTCACATCACTTGCATTGAATCTGGAGCTTAGCTCCTGGCCATGTAGCTCTCCCACACTGAAAGACCGTGATGGCCCCAATGGTGATTTCACGGCAAAATGGTCTCTAAATGTGTCTGCGATACATTTCGGGTCACTAACGCCATTAACACTCACAGGTAAGCTCGGCTTGCTATTTAATTTGCTCGTAGTTTTCCAGAAACTTCGAAAGTCATGCCTGGAGTGATGAGATGCGAGTATGTCCATCTTTATCTGTTCTCTATTATCCTGACACCACTTAAGACGCGCTTTAAAGATTTTCCGACTCTCACGCATCTCATCCCAAACACGGCCCTCCTTAGGCTTACCCCACAGCACCCATTCCATAAATTTACACCGAGCTACCCTGTGAGCATCACGCACATGCTTGTTCCACCCAATCACAGAACGTTTTCTACCCGGCTTCACAATATTATGAGTTTCAGAGGCAGCCACACACAGAGTATCAACAATTTCACTATACAGATTATTAATAATACGTCTGTGATCTATCTCATTACAAATTTTGTCACAACATTGACTAAGTTCAGGTGGAAAATCAATAGTTTTTAAACGATCATTACACAATGTTTTATACTAGTAGTTCGCCGCGAACTGGGACCTCGCAGACCCAATTTCCCTCAAAATAGGTATAAATACATGGGTAAAAGTTATAAGAATCTACGAAATATAAATGTATGGAAACTTTAACCTTTAATATTCGTAAAAGGAAAGGAAAATGCCAAAATTGAAAGTAATGTTAAAACTCAAAATACGTAACGGATATACATTAAAAAAATCTTTATCTCTGTGACTATTTTATTGTTGTGATCAAATTTCAATAATAATATAATATGAAAGGTTATGTGTGTATTCACTTGCAGAAAATAATATAGAATAAAATAATAAATATTACTATAATCTTTACAAAAAATCTCACAAAATCATCATAGTTTGTAGCACTTGTTTACGAAGCAAGTTGCCGATGCAGTGGACATTAGAAGAATTGAAATTGGAAAAAAATATCTAGCTTTAATTGTAATATATATAGCAAATTTACAACAGTTATTATATTGAAGCTAATTCTATAACATTTTTGTCGTAGCAGCCGATGATGACTTAGACTTGGAGCGAGAACGCAGAGCTATGACAGTCACGCGTAACATCTAGGCTCGCAGGTTTTCAAGATGTATCTACAGCTACTGAGCAAGACAAAGTGTCCTTGTTCAAGGCATTATCAGACTTTTTATACGTGCAGCAGTGCAGCTCGTCGATCACATTTGCACTTTCCATCAGATGGGATGTGATCAAACGTAGGCCTAATTATTAATTATTTTTTTAAACATAAAACTTGTGAATGAACTTTACAAACAGGGATCTCAAGGCGCTGCGGATCCAGTACAGCAATGCTTTCAGGATGCTTTTGGCGCTGTCTCGATACTACAGAGCGTCAGGGATGTTTGCAGATGTTAGAGTGAATGATGGTTTTAATGGCATAATGATATGTGATAAACACATAAATAACAATCCCAATAAGTTTCTTGCTCGTTCTTCTCATAGATATGCTTTTCGAATGAGCAGTAGAGTCTTAAAATACTTAGATCTAAATAATTGTAAAATTTACTTTCAAAAGTGAAGAACTGTAGTCTAGTACAGTAAAAGAAGAAATGTGGATCGAAAAGTCGAAAGCAGAAAAACTAACTTAGGAACTTTGTTTGGACTATTCAGAACATAAACATACTAAAAGTCCCCACCCCTCCGAGGTGAGCCCGAGGGAAGAGGGGGGAGGCCGAAGAAGGTTCCATTTTTAGGTTTTTTGCTTATGCCAATTCGAGTAATGTGCCCAAACTCGACGGGTTTACTAATAGCCATTGAAGAGGTTCAGTAAACACCTCCTGGCTCCATCATCAGATCAGCTCAGTGGTACCAAATTATTGAACTGTCATCATATTTCAAGACATTTGCAAAGTTTCATTATGGTACGACAACCAGAAATTGGTCAAATATTACTTGCAAGATTTTTTTACCGACTTTGTATGGAAAACTAATTTCAGCGTCTTAAAAATAGACCACGTTTGGAAGCTCATAGCTGGACAACGATTGGATATAGATAAAAAGTGTAATAGCCAAAGTTGTAGGAAATTTTAAAGCTTTTATAATGTAGTACAACAAAATATCGTACAACGCCCAGTTTTTGACATTTAGGCAAAAAACCTAAAAATGGGACCTTCTTCGGCCCTCCGAGGTGAGCCCGAGGGGTGGGGACTTTTAGTATGTTTATCTCCTGTAATAGTCCAAAGAAAGTTCCTAAGTTAGTTTTTCTGCTTTCGACTTTTCGATCCACATGTCTTTTTTGGGCACCCATTGACTGGACTACTATTTGAATAAAAAAATGTGTTTAAGTTTGATTAATAAATTTGAACCTAATATCCTGCACCACCCGCACGATCATTTAAATTCATAATTTTTTGAGTAAGTCAACATGGCTATTCACTTATCCATTAGGGAACCGAACCTAGGACCGAATTATCAAAAATGTATGAAATGACGTATTACGTCGTATCGATTTTTGTCAATTCTGTCTTTGGTTTGGTTCCCTAGACGGATAACTGAATATCCCTCATAATATTACTGAATAGTTCTCATAATATTACAATCGCTAAACATTGTAATTTTGTATTCTCTATAACTCTACAACCCTTGCACCGATTTGGCTCATTTTTGGACATGAGAATTCTTTTAGTTTGTACTACCTGTTTAAAAAGTTTTATCAAGACTGGATCATCGGTTTCATTGTAATAAAGCAATATCTTTAACTCTTGAACCCTTCCACCGATTTGGCTCATGTTCGAACTTAAAAATTCTATGGATTTATATTACGCGTTTGCAAAGTTTCATGCAGATTGGACCATTGGTTTTCCAGTTATCGCATAACAAACATACATACAAACATACACTTTGGCTAATATATTTGTGTCGCTTATAAAAAATGTGTATATGTTAGAAAAAAATTATCAGCGCTCCAGTTTTGAAATAATCGTCAGACCTATCGTAAAGACTTTAAGTCACCTATATCTCTGCAACCCTGGAACCTATTTAGCTAAATTTTTTCACTAAAATTATTCAATAAACATTCTTAACTTGTGTGTAAAATTTCATTTAATTTGGATTAACCGTTTTCAAGTAAACGTCGACCAAACTTAAGCACCAGAGGTCAAGCGTTAAACTGGTCCAAACGCAGACATTTCGCGGCTTTCGACTCTAAGACCTCGCTTCGCTCGGTCGATAAATTCACTTGGTCAGCGTTTCTCTCTCCCCACTTTACTTTATAGCAATTATTATGCTCACTATTATTATGATCTTGTATGATCTTAGAAGTAATAATACCTAAGTCACATTTTATAATGAGAGGCAGATGGTCAGACCACACTGGATCGTACTTAATGTGCGTATCAAGTACAGTGTGAAAAGCAGATCCCGTTACGACACAGTGGTCTAGCCATCTTACCGACCCATTAGCGTCACTAATAAAACTGTATGTGTCAGAACATGAACCTAATTTAATTATATCCGCACACAACCAATCACAATCGTTACAAAAATTCATAAGTTCATTATAGAATGGCTGGCCAGGGTGAGCGTTGAAGTCACCGAGTATGTACACACACTCAGTGTCTTCACTGTCCACAATGGCGCTAACCGTACTTAGACAGTTCGTAAAATCTGTTAAGTTTACAGAATTATCAGTAGGCATGTACACACTGAAAACTAATATCGACCGTTGGCCTAGCACGACTTTTATACAGCACACTCGCGAGTTATCACACTTCACTACAGTCACATTCTGAAATATTTTCTTGTTCCACAATAACGCAACACCACCCCATGGTCGCCCTGTGATCATTCCTTCAGAAGTGTCCATAGGCGAAACACCATTATACGCGAAGTCATCGTCAATATCGCTCAGGAAACAAATATCGTGCGGCAGTAGCCAATGTTCTTGCAAGGCAATAATGTGGGATGTTTGACATAGCTGGCGAACATCATCAATTGAGCACTTCACATTTTTGCAATTGAAGCTTACAAAGTTGTATAACTCCCTATGCTCCATTCTTGTCTTGATTGGCCGACACAGCAATATTGCCATTCGCATATCTCTGTCTAAAATTTACAAATCGCCTAAATACGACTCCCTCCGGCCAGAGATTGCTATCTAAAAACATTTCTAATTTCCTTTCTGACACTAGAAACTTGAAAGCCTTATAACCCCTCTCTGGTTTAGACGAGATTTCTTCTAATGTTATCTTTTCATTGGTCTTCCTATATATGTAGTCAGTTATGTCCTTATTTGTCGTATCTATATGAATCTTAGTAATAAATACTGACACTTTCTTATCAGCCGCTTTAAAATTTCCTTCCGTATCCCTTGAAATACCAGATGTACCATGATAACGGTAATAAGGTTTCTTGCGCCTGGACACTGTTTTCCAGCCTTCATTCTCATTATCTCTCACACTAGGTTCCGGTTTACTCACTACATTCGTTGCACTGTGGCGCTCGACAAATCTCTGCGTAGGTAAAGTGCAGTTATCGGCGCACGGGATAATCGCGGCCGCCTGATCATATGGTTGTGACGTCACTCCAACTTGTTGCTCCTTATCGCTCAAAGTAATTGCATTCCTATTCTCATTCGCTTTTGAAACAGGTGATCGTTGTTTTGACTCAGCTGATTCGCGTTTGTTTACATTTTTATTTCGATCTACCCGCATTATTTCTCGATATGAATGAGTCTCCTTTTCCCTCCTATTAACTTGACACTCTACTATATTATATTTTGAGTTCTCCGACGGCACAGATCATAAAGCTAGAGATGGAAGCTAAAATGAGGTAACAGTCGCCAAGTCATATGCCTGAATCAACATAAGCTCGTAGCTCCGCCTCTTTTTCGTGTTCATTCCACGGCCGACATTGACAGCGTGACATTCACATACTTAATGAAAAATAATTAATAAAAATGCCGTATTGTTCAATAAAAAGGCGCGGAAAGACTAGCGCTACATTCAGTTACGCAAAAGACGAAATCTTATTACACAGGCAAGTTATTATTCCGATAATAATCATTAAAAATGTTTAACATAAAATGCAATATAAAAATGGCCAAGTTTCTTTTCGTCTCATTCTTTCTTGGTAAATTTGTATAACATTATCTCGTTCTCTCTTACGCCCGGATAAACTAGTGATAAGACACAAATTTAAATTTACACCACAAATTTTATCGACAAAAATGTTATTGAAATTTTTGAAGTAGGTTACCTACTACTTAGGTATATTAAGGTACCAAAATTACTGGTTACTGGTATTTAATTCATGAATGGTTATTATGAAGCTTATAATAAGAGAAGTGTAACGAAGCTTTTAAAATACATAATGTTAAATTTGTCACTAATTTAAAAACAAATAATTCGCTATCTAACATTTATTGTTTATTCTTATAGGGTGCGTATTCGCACGCATAATTTTTTTAAAATTAGGACTAAAAATTTTATGCGAGCGATGGACCTATTTATATTTTAGTGAAACCATATAAAATGTTTATTGGGGTACTTTGGGAGGTAATAGAGATGAGAAAACATTTAAGCTATAATAAAACAATAATTGAAGTTATATTAAAATATCTCTCGTATACAATACAACGAACTTTCTCATTAAACTTAAGAATAACAGTAACTTATATTTTCTTATCGATACGATATAGCGACTTTACCACATCACTAGAAAGTCATGTTATGCCTCTAACTATTACCTAATCTGTGGCGTAACTGTGACGTCACCTTGAACGAGCCAATCAAATCTAGCCACCCATCCCCCGCACCCCACCATGTTTTGGTGACTTTGTTTTCATACAAAACATGACCTAAGCGCGGTATATATCTCTCTTATCTCTCTTGTATATGTCCGACGGGAAGAAATATTGCTCAAGTTTGAAAAGGTCTTTAAACTGTGCTGCCTTTATCTATAACCTACCAAGGTTACAGGTCAGGGCACACTTGGATCATAGTGGGAATACTGTTTACATTCGACAGCACTTGACCATCAAATCTCCCCCAGGTGACGCCCTGGAGTCTCCGGCGCCGTCCCCGCAGCACGGCGGCGCGGGCTCGGGCGGTGCGCTCGGCGGCGAGGACATGCACTCGCGACTGGAACTGTACGCCACTAGACTGGCGCAGGTGGAGCTGGGGGCTACTACTGGAGATACTCCTGATAGGTTGGTTTCTTCTGTTTTACTTTCTTTAGCAATCTCTATAAGTCCATGAAGATTGCCAGGAGGTTTTGTGAAAAAACTCAAGAAAGTTAATCCCTAAACTGTTAAATACTGTTTTTTTATTGATTTTGAATGGTCTTGGCTTCTTCTCTCTGATCAAAAAGTGATTGCTAAATCAAAATTACTTGTTATTGGTAAAACTGTTGTCAGATTCAGTCCCAAGGAAGCTCCTGCATTTTGTGGCTAAGACGTCACATTCACACAGAATGGTCTTCATTCCATATTGCTCAGGATCCAGAATTGGACCTTTTTATTGCTAATTTCCCTTTTGTTTTAATTAATGCTGATGATCAATATTCCAGTGATGAAGAGCACCAATTGATAGCAGCGTACTGCCAATCATTGAACGGAGTGGGCGGGGAGGAACCTCCTCGCTCGCCTGTCCAGGTCGTCTCCATCATTCACCGGGAGCAGAGGCACGAGCTCGAAGCTATGATACGGTGAGGAACAAGTTATGGTCTACATCATCTTCATCTTCCTGCTTTTATCCTACGTCCTACACTAGGTAGGGTCGTCACAACACGTTTTTCTCCTCTATTCTACTCTATCGTCAGTCATATTACCACCTCCCCTTTAACTTCATCACCTTTCATTCCTTCACTTTCTCGCTTCACCACCTACGTCACCACCTCCCCTTCTTCACCTTCATCATCATCATCACCATCTCAATTTCTTCACATTTTTCACCACCACCTCTCTTTCTTCACCTTCATCATCATTACCACCTTTCCTTCATCATCTCTACCACCTTCCTTTCTTCACCTTCATTACCATCACCACCTCTCCTTCATCACCATCACCTTCCATTCTTCACCTTTATCATCATCACAACCTCCCCTTCACCATCATCACCACCTCCCCTTACATTTCTTCATGACCACTTCTTCTTCTTCTTCTTTATCATCATCACCCCCAATTTACCATCATCATCATTATGATGGATATTTCGTGTCATTAGTGATAATGATCACTAATGACACGAAATGACAGAGGTCACTAACAGCATTATTTCTTAACATTTCAGTGAGCTGGAGGAAGAGAACGCGAGTCTCCAAGCAGAGTACGAGCGTCTGAAGGCGAAGCAGACTCCAGGCTCCACGCCTGAGGATCACCACGCCGGGACTGATAACAGGAATGCTCCTGTTGATCAGGTAAGATCAATCATCATCACCACCATTGGCCACCATAGTCCTAAAAAAGCAAAGACATTTTGTAAAGGACATCTTTCGCCTTTACACACCCTTTTTTCATCACCTTTCTCCACTCTCTCTTTTTCCCTTATCCAAGTGAAGGAACTATCCAGGTGTTATGTCCGTGGCTCGGTTGTTTAGCATACGTAGGCCGTTGGTTGTATATTGTTGTGGCATGCCGAAAGGCAAAGAAAAAAAAAAGGAATTGAAAAAATGATTGAATTGAAATTAATTGATTATATGAAAATACATCCTTTCTTCACCCCCACTCGTTTTCCCTGTGATAGTTCTAGAATCTTCCAGTTCGATGGAACTATCCAAAGACCTATCCTGACCGTGTATTTCCCAATTCCAGGACATGATGGCGGAGGCGCGGCTGCTCCGGCAGCACAAGGGGCGGCTGGAGGCGCGCATGCAGATCCTGGAGGAGCACAACCGACAGCTCGAGGCGCAGCTGCAGCGTCTGCGCAGGCTGCTCGATGAGGTACTGCCTTCATTTACATCAATCGTTTTTTTTTAAGTTTTTTTTTTAAATATTATTTTTAAAAAAACATTTTGAATCCACATTGTGCGACAGCGACTCTCGAGTGGGTAACGAGAATAAAATGAAAGAAGTGAAGTGAATTGAAATGAATGAAAGATATAAAGTGAGATGAATGAAAGAAATGAAGAAAATTTATAATTGACAGAGCCTTTTTATAAATTTTATAAATTCTTATTCACCATAAAAACCTTAAAAAATTTCAACTCGTAGTCTGCATCCGGTGATTTTGACCAAATAGTATTTTTGTTATACAACGAAGTAAGAAGACGAACAAGACGCTATCCTGATGGTAAGAGATAACGCTGCCCATAATTAGTAGGTACAGTGCTACCCTGGATTTTACAAAGGTAAAATTCTGGTGTACTGCGCCAACGATTCTTACTTGAGAGTCATAAGATGTTAAAGACTCTTCAGCCCAGTAATTTCACTAGCAACAGTGTCCTCCTGCACACAGTAATATTTACACATCACTGCTGAGACGGTAGAATAGCAGTTATTCTATAGCAATTATATTCGTTAGTTATTTCTCTGTGCCAGTGGGGTGCCCACCTAGTCGACCTCCTGCAAAGGAAGTCTAGTATTATGTAGTACCTATCTCACGTGAAGTAACCTTCCATCCGCAGCCGTCGCAAGGCTCGCCCCCGGGTCGCACGGGCACGCTGCAGACGCGCTCGGTGACGGCCTCGCAGCTCGCCACCGACTCGCCCGCCAAGATGCACAACGGACTCTATCATGACGCGCAGACCAGTGAGTATTCGATGTTTTACTGATTTTCATGAATTATACGGTGTCCTTGGATGATTGAGAAGTTTTAGGAGTAATGAAGGGATCAAGACGGATGCTCCTAAAGAATCGCGTTACTAGAACATGGCAATGAAAATTGGTATGAGGAAAAAGGAAAGGGAAGGTGATAAGAGAAAAGGGACCAATAAATGAGCCCAACAATTTTTTGCTAAGTTTTTTAAAATACTTTGAGGTCAATAGAAGGGAGTATTGAGTGCTCAATTTAAGATTATATACCTTTTATGGGCCTTTTAAGAAATAGCATATTGAGTCGAGTTGATATAATTAAATAAAAATAGCTGTAAATAGTCAACTAAATGAGATTTATAGAGACGTCCTGCCTTCTCCTTACCATCATACTTTAGTCAAAGTCAAAAACAATAATTCCAATGCTAATAAAGACATACACACTACATTTTGGCTGACTTTCCCCCTTGAACTAAGTAGTCACAATACTTCTAAAATCAAGCGATGAGTGACAATGTGGATATTAAAGCAATTCCAATAAACAAAGATGGCGGCGGTCGATGGTCAGGCACAGCGGAGCGCGAGGGCGAGCGTCCGCCGCCGCCGCCGCACGCCGTGCACTCGCTCATGCATTGCGCAGGTGAACTTGTGTGTTGTGAATACACCTCATTTTGATTCAACGGAATACACCCCTTTCTGTTTGGCGCTTTTAACTTTTTTTGGCATTTACATTGTTATAGCACTGTTGTTTGAAACCTTGTTCCATTTTTTTTAGATATTTTGTGTGGTTTGTAAATTCAATGTATAGAGTCACAGATTACCCCTACAGGGTTATTTATCCATCTCAAACTTGTAGATTTGTGAGTTGACGACCTTTTTTAGATCTAGATGTGCGATGTTATATTAATTTTTGGTAGTGGTGATGATACCGTTTTAATTACAGTTTTAACGATAAAAATAACCTCACATTTTACCCTCAGGGGACACCCATGAGGCTTGTTTTTTTCTGATAGAGTTAAATTTATGTTTGTTAATACTAAAAGAAAAGTATAAAATAAGTATTATATCAGTTAATTAGTCACCGCCCATCACAACACAAACATTGTTTTGCTTAGCTTGAGGTTAGGTGGCTCTGTGACAAATGTCCTGTAATATTATTTTATTTTTTTAATTTTGATTTTGAACCTGCTATAGCAGGTTTTGTCATTTTGTCGTTTTGCATTTTTGGTGCATGGTTTTTGCATGGTCGTTGTTGTTTTTTTTTAGTTGGCAATATTGAATACTTCATTAACAAAATGTTTTTCTCGTTCATGCATTCGATCAGGACGCATACCTTGAGGTAATCTTTATTTTCTATTACAGGTTTAAAATACTTAATTGCAACAAGATATAGCACTAAAAAAAAAGAATTAATGTACACATAGAAAAATATATTTTGTATAATTTTAAGATGCAGATCTGTGGTGTTACAATAAAGAGTTATTCATTCTTTCACAGTAAGCCCATTTTTGTATGTTAACAAGCCAGTGGGCTTACTACGGGTGCTTCATTTTTGTTATAACTACACTAAACTTTATGTTGTAACCTGTATAATTAAATTTCCAGATGACCTAGGCCGCGCTGTGGAAGAGTTGGTGTCGGTGATGACGGAGGAGCCTCAGACTTCACCGCCGCAGTACACCAACGGCAAGCCGAATAACAACGAATGACCGCCCGATACATAACCCACGGTTACTTATAACTGTAGGTTAGGAATAACTGTGGCACTGAAACGAGCACCTTGGCGTAACCCCAAAATTGAAAAATACAAATTTACGTAAATAAGATTTAAAATACAAAATAACAAAAAAGACAAAGACTACAAAATAACAGTTTTATTGAAGCAATTTGACTATACCCAGTTTTTAAATAGAATCAGAAAGTCTTAATATAGCTAAGTCATACAGTTTTAGTTATCAAAAGCTGCAGCGAAATCAAGCAATTCTGCAAATTTTACTGAAAAGGATTATATCACATATAACAATTGCTAGCTGAATTGCAGTTGATTTTATAATTATCTTCTACAAATATGAATATCTTAAAAATGATAATGCTACGGCAAGATGCTCGTTTTAGTGCCACTGTCCGCTATGGTTGCATGGTGCTTGTGTTGCCAGCAACACTTTCGATTTGGCGACACTGTTAACGGTTTGCGTTTCTCATATATTCTACCATCTTGGGAGATTTCATAAAGACTGGAAAGAAAATAAATTTAGTTGAACGATTTTTCCATATAATTATTTTTTTGATGAAACTGAGCTTTTTCAATATTATAATTATTTTTTTAAATCAAGGTTAAAAGTCACAGCTAAAAAAGCTCGACTCTGAGTAGACTAGCGTGGGGATCATTTATGAAATATAATTACCACACTATTTGTACTTTTCACTTTAAAAATCTCCTAAAATGGTAGAATAACCTACCCATGGCAAACGCAACCTCAAAGATCACATTTTCTGTACCTGTATCACCTAGGATTACGGTGTTGTTGGGATATCACTAACTTGGTATGTCTCTCCGAAAAAAAATGACAATTTGAATTATATAAAATGCATTTTAAACTTGTAAATAACTTTCTAGTAGAATTATTCACTTGCTACAAACTAAAAAAAGCTCCAGAATTAGCGTAATTTTCAAAATTTCAACCAAATTTAAAAATCCAGCAATTTTTTTTAGTTTCATCATAAGGAGGTAATTTATACAGACATCCATCTAAATTTATAAAATTAGTATATGTATTAAAGAGATAATACATGACTGAAATTTTATAAAATACGAATTAATGGATTTTGTATTAGATTAATATTGGCAAATAACTATTTAATGAATGATGGATATTCTTCTCCAAAGTTCTTCCATGTTTGACCATGCATTTTCTCTAATATAAATATTATTTATCTCTTTATATAAACCTAATTTTATCCCACTGTTGAGCATTCTTTCAAATTATTATTTTTTTATATTGATTAATTTTGTAGCAAGTGAACTAATCAACTAGGTCAACTAATTTTCGACTCATAACTAACACCGCACTGTACACAACCTGCCTTATTTACATAAGCTATAAATGGTTTATTTACCTAATATTGAACCTTATTTAACATTCCATTACTAACATGGACACGGTTCGGGTTTGGGGAGAGATTATAAAGTTTACCCTTCAAGCTATAGGAACTAACCCACTAGTTGAACAAAGTCACCTTCTGTTTAAACGACCTGATAAATTTCATGATTATTTTCAACTTATTAGTTTACTTAGAGATATTTCTCTGAGTGACAAGTCGTATAGTGCAGTGCCACGTTCAATTTTGTATTTTAAAACACTGACAAAGGTATTTATTTCTTTCTTTAGTAAAATAATAGCTCTAGATTATTATTTAGGTCTCTCTCTTCAAAATTATTTTATTTCTTGTTTAATTTTGGGTTTCTAACTAACGCTAGAGCATAACAAAATGGTTGAGGTGACATTTAGGGTAGCCATTTTGAAAAATCTTAAAATGGCACCCAAACATTAATATTAATTTTTTGGGACTTTTTGACTAGTTATTTAATTTGATGGGTAGATTTTAACAAACTTTACTTTATGGTGATAAAAGCTCGTTTAAACAGACAAAAGAATGGTGACCACCAAGCTTTCAAGACTAGGTTTAGTTCGTCATAGCATTTTACTGAAACGATCACCGTATGCAACGCTTATTGTACAAAATAAGGGCCGTTGTTGCAGTACGAATCGTGGTTGAGTCGAAGTTTTTACACTAGCAACATTTCCTTTTATTTCTCCCCACAAGCTCCCAACAGTGTTGCCAGAACGAAACGTTCCAACGAAAAAGACATACGACGCATTTATGTATATTAAATCGTAGGTACCAAATTCTATAAAATTGTAATCGTTTAAGTACATATCTTTTAGTACAATCTTCATTATCATATCACTTCTTGTATAATTCCATATCATTTTGCTGTGTATAAAAACAGACACGTGTATAAAATATCACGAAAAATCGATGTAACTGTCGAGTTTTTTATGGCTTTGTCAATGTGACCATATTTTGTTATAAAACTACCATTTTCGTTGTTTTTAGATGTAGTTGGCAACATTAACGTGAAATGTTTGAATTATGGTCACACAGTACCAGAAGCTGAGAGCTTTAATATCACATTAGCTTTAACAGTGTTGCCGTTTTTGTAAATGCAATTTGACGATGTATTACCGGAATGGCCTACGTTTTAGTGGAAAATATTATTGTTAATAGATAGACATATCCAAACGAATATTGTATGCCAAATGTGGCCGTAGTTGAAAATGGGTTCGTTACAGTTTCGCGTAGTTTGTAGGTAATGTAGAACAAAATGGATAATCAAAGCATGTTATTTACGTACTTATGTACAATTTATTATCATGTTATCGAAATGTATCGTTAGATCATGAATAATCGAAGCTTCTACGCTGATTAGCGTTTCCTTTCCGTGTCTTCTTAGGACCAAACCGAGCTATCTCTCCGATGATTAATATACAACTGTCACAATCGAATTAGTTTCGTATTTTATAGAATTGACAGTTTTAAATTAATCAGACAGATAGTATAATTATAGGATTTGGTCGTTAGCAACTATAAAAATACCTATATAATATATACCTATCAGAAATTTTTCACTATCACCTGGGCGTGACACGTTTGTATGTTAGTTATAGAACGGGACAGTTTTTATGTCCCGTTCCAGTATTTTGACGATTTGTGTCTAATAGTAAGATGCTGCCTACCTTTTAGATAAGATTTATTGGAGAGACAACTTTTTTATACGAATGTTAAGTGATCCTGTTATTAACTTTACATTTAAGGACTTCCGATTTAACCTGTTGGTTACATTTATTTTTTCTAATTCGTTTTTACGGTAGTTTTAAACTGGTGCCTACTGGCAACACTTTACAATTATGGTAGAAATACGAAAGATACTTAAAAACTTTTCTTTTTTAATTCGGCTAATATTAGAAGTTAAGAAAAAGCACAATTTATGTTAACGAAATAATAAATCTATACACTAATCATATTATATTGTTAATAATTTTATTTTTTTTGTTTATTAGTAGAGGTAGATTCTTCTGTTTCGAAATTTAAAATATATTTTAACATTGGCAACATTATATTATTATAATCTGTATTACTTCGGCATTTATTTGTATATTTTACTGTGTTACAATGTTTTTAGAAGTTAAATCCAAATAAACATTCTGCATAGTACACCTTGTATTTTACTGTTACTTCCTTAATAAGACTTCCTGCCCTTATCCCACACTAGGTAGGGTCAGCACAACACGTTTTTCTCCTCCATTCTGCTCTATCATCCGTCGTATCTTCATCCACTCCCCTAGCACGCATATCCCTTTTTCACAGTTCATTCATACCTTTTGTGGCACCATATTCATGAGACTTTTTGGTAGCATCTGCTGTGGCCCAGTGGTTGTACATCCGGAGGCCCTGCAGGGCTACTGGTTATCGCTCACCCACATGTACTAGAATCCATAGACAAACTTGCGTACATTACTTGCTTAAAACAAACGCAGTAATGTACATTGAACATCAATCTTTAAAAAGTTTTTCAAAAATCTCAAATAACTCAGAAACGGTGCGTCGTAGGCGAAAAATAACGAAATTTTCACCCCTCTCCATACTACCCCTCTCCGGGATTAACTCCCAAAGTTTCAAACCCCTACCCCTAAATATCACCGATCAGAAAAACCATCCCTTGCGACAGTGATATCGAATTTTTTTAATATTTTTCGTAGCAACATTAATCAACGCTAAATCGAAAAAATCTTAGCAACCCATTTTAAAATACCTATTCAACGATACCCCATATAATGGGGTCAGGCAGAAAAATATTTTCATCCCCTATCTTTAATTACATGTTTAGGAGGTAGGTACCTACCCTTAATTATTTTTTATTACCTTTTTCTTACCATGATCATTACCCTCCTCTGTGCAAAATTACAGCTTTCTAGGACTTATAGTTTCTCTGCAATGCCGCAGACAAACGGACAGACAAAACGAAACTATAAGGCTTCCTTTTTGACTACGGAAGCCTAAAAACCAATCATTATTAGGTATTATTACCGGCATTTTTTAAGTTATTAAATCTAGCTCATTCACTGTTATTTCCAAATTATGTGCAAAAAGTTAATCTGTGGAGATGCTGGGATTTGAACCCAGGACTTTCAGCATGCGAAGCAGACACTCTACCACTGAGTTACATCCCCTGTGCAGACTGTGATCAAAATTGCGATAAGCCTTATAATAAACAATCATCTTATAAAATAACAGTATTTTATCCCCACGGCTTTGCCCGCATAGACAAATCCTTTCTTAGTGGAGGTCTTCGTCATAACTAATAACCTATCTGTGTTCCAAATTTCAAACCAATCCGTTCAGTGGTTTAGGCTGTACACAGATCAGTCAGTCAATTATTAGTCACTCTTCCGTTTTATATATTTAGATAAGTTTTTTTTGTAATATATCTCTAATTAGAACTACGATACTTATGTACATAATGCCATTAAGCTTCCAAATATATACAAAATTACAGTATGTAGTGAATGTATAATATTTATTTCTTTGGTGTCGAATTTCTCTGAACGGATTTTGAACATATTTTTTTTATTAGCTTTATTTCAACTAAGGAAACAGTGCAAGTTACATCAAAATCGGTTCAGTAGTTTCAAAAATATGAATTAAACGTTATTCTCGCTCTTGATATAAGAGAACGAGCTTGAATAATAAATAGGAATTGGTATATTTTGGGAGAAAAAAAATTGTATGTTCATCGCATTAATATATTCTTTATTCCATTAACAAATTAAACTAATGAAACTTAATAATCTAATCTATCTTAGTAGATATAAATATTTTATAGTCGAAACTAATAATATGCAAACATTCTTGCATTTTGTTAAATTAATCTAACTTTTTGATAATACATAATATTATA
Source organism: Hemithea aestivaria (assembly GCA_947507615.1). NCBI lineage: Eukaryota > Metazoa > Arthropoda > Insecta > Lepidoptera > Geometridae > Hemithea > Hemithea aestivaria. Next base: position 15,481,032 of record OX382341.1, on the reverse strand, counting down.
ATTATTATTGTGAGTTAGCAAGGCACATATACAGGAAATTTATTTATTTATTCAGATTATAGAGTGATTCCCAGTACATAATATTTATAAGTTTAATAACTGAATCAATTCATTTAGTATTGAAAAATGCATTTTGGACATTATTAAGTTAGCCTAAATGAGTGGACCGATTGAGCTGAAATTTGGATAGATAGCTTAGACCCTGGAATAACATATAAAATATCGTATAGCGCAGCTAGTAATATTATATACTTTATGATTTTCTCCTGTTAAACATTTAGCAATTGTCTTATTTATTAAAAATGATGTGTGCCAAATTTCATATGCATTTTTTGGGTTTTGTATTGAATAATGTTTTTAGAGTTTCCTTTTATATTAAATTTTACATAAGCTTACACTTAGCTTACTCTTGTGGCTACACTCACATTAAAAAATCTTAGCAGTTATCTATCACAATATCTACCCCTGTGACAAATTTCAACTCAAAGGCTCAGCTGTATAAGCTGTGCGTTTATTGAGTCAGTCAATCACATTTTG